>CM060685.1:10849564-11472064 GCA_030686995.1 Artemisia argyi
ATAAAATATACATTATTGAGATCAAATGAGAACTTTCTTAAAGTTGTAAAAATTAGAACCAACCAAAATTTCACCAATGACACTCAACTTAAAAGAAAATAAAAATATAATTAATTAAAACTAAAATTGTTAAAGATTTGATGAGTGTTCTTATGAAAATTGACGTAAACTAAGTGATACACTTTGATTCAACGTGTAATGTGTATCAAGGTTTAGTATTTTGTATCAAGTTTTTAGTGGTTGTTGTGTATTAGGTGTATCAATTTATGTATAAGAAATTAGTTTTTTGAGATTTTAATGTATATGTATCAAAAATTTAATTGTGTATCAGTAATCCGTTTCTCATGTATGAGTTGGTTATTAGTAGATTTAATGTTAACTTGTATTAATATATAATATTTTGGTGTATCTTTACTAAAATGGTTATGTGTCAATGTTTTAACGGTATTTTAGAATAGTTCTCATTTTTTACAACTTTAAAAACGTTCTCACATTAACATTCCCCTATATATATAAAATACAAATATCGCATAAAAACATTAATTATATTTTACGTTCTTTCTAAGTTTTGTTATTGAGAATTATAAACTTAGAATGCACAAAACACAAGTTTTAATCATTAGTTTCAACTTTATATATACACATTAAGGTACGAATAATTGGATATATAACATTCTGGAAATGATCAAATGAAGACAACTTGCATTTACAAGTATTTTGTATGAAAGCATCTTTCATAAAATAGTCTAGTATCAAATATACACATTTATTTATACAAGCAAACCAATTTAACTTTCATACCATTACTAAAGCTTACTCGCACTTAACAAAATACATTTTATTTTGTCAAACCTCAACTAGACATTTTATTTTAGAATTTAAGATCATTTACATACAAAACTTTATCCACATACCAAGCAAGCAATCCCCACCATCTATCTTCATTTAATCCAACGGATGAGATTAAACCTAATATTTTAACTAACCTATTTTTATCTTTCCTTTTTCAAATATTGATATCTCATAAACGGTTAATCGTTAAGGGAAAATAAATTTACCATCACGACGAGCATTTAATTATCTTACTATAGATATGTCATTTGATATACTTTTGACAAACATTTTTTTTAAACATTTTTCCCTTTTTTTTCTTACGTTGTTTACGTTTTTCGTCTTTGTTTTTCGTTTTTTCTTCGTTGTTAAAACTTGCGTGAGAAACCACATGTAATAAAACACCAATTTTAATATTTCTAATAAAATCATATGTGATTTTTCCAACATCTATCTCAATCACATTTAATTTTTTCCACACCTGATCTCAATCACATGTGATTTTCATAAATGAAGTACTGTAATCTTTAAAATCACATATGATTTATTATAATATGCAAATTAGTGTTTAATCACATGTGATTTCCCATGTTATTTTAACAATGACAAAATAAAAGTTTTTTCAAATGTATATCAAATTGCATATCTATAGAAAGACAGTTAATTGCTAGTCGTGACAGTATAATTTGTTTCATTTAACAATTAATGGTTCATGAGATATTTAAATTATAAAAATTAGGTGAAATATTAAAATGCTTTTACTCTCAACCATTGATTTGTTTTTAGATGGATGGTGAGCAGTAGTCTCTCGGTATGAAATGAATGTTTGGTATGCAAAATAACTCTTCTCTTATTTTAGGGGTACTCATTTTAAAATACATTATACTTTCCGTAAAATACTTTTATAGGCATCAAATAAAAAAAATACATATGCTTACATTAATGTTTACTTTTTTGTCTTTTTGTGTGTAGTGATCACCATTTTACTCCACCAAACCTTTTATGTAAAACTGTGATTTTGATTGAGTCTTCTCATGTATGAGGATTAATAGATTAAAAGTCAATGTAATACTTTTCTATGTAGAATGATATTTGCATTAATGAACTAGTGAGATGTTATTAATACTCGTAACGTATTAACCAGAGGCATAACTGACCAAGTCAAGATATACAATTCACCTATTGAAAGCATTTATACTTTAAAGTCATTTGAGCCATGTGTTGATTGTAATGGGAGTCGTTGATTTTGCGCGCGCGCACACACATACACTAAAAAAAATACATTTTATTTTGTCAAACCTCAACTAGACATTTATTTTAGAAATTAAGATCATTTGCATACCAAACTATATCTACATACCAAGCGAGCAATCCCCTTCATCTATCTTCATTTAATCCAATGGATGAGATTAAACCCAACATTTTAACAAACCTATTTTTATCTTTTCTTTTTCAAATATTGATATCTCCGAAACCGTTAATCGTTAAGAGAAAATAAATTTACCATCACGGCGAGCATTTAATTATCTTTCTATAGATATATCCTTTGATATACTTTTGAGAAACTTTTTTTAATTATTTTTTTAACATTTTTTCCCTTTTTTTCTTTCGTTGTTTATGTTTTTCATCTTTGTTTTTCTTTTTTCTTCATTGTTAAAACTTGCGCGAGAAACCACATGTAATTAAACATTAATTTGAATATTTCTAATCAAATCACATGTGACTTTTCAAACATGTATCTCAATCACATTTAATTTTTTACACACCTGATCTCAATCACATGTGATTTTCATAAATGAAGTACGATAATCTTTAAAATTCTATATGATTTTATTATAATATTCAAATTAGTGTTTAATCACATGTGATTTTTCATGCAATTTTTAACAACAAGAAAATAAAAGTTTTTTCGAATATATATATATATATATATATATATATATATATATATATATATATATATATATATATATATATATATATATATATATATATATATATATATATATATATATCAAAGTACATATTTGTAGATAGATAGTTAAATGCTGGTAGTGACAGTGTAATTTGTTTCATATAACAATTTAAGGTTCATGAGATATTTAAATTATAAAAATTATGTGAAATATTAAAATGCTTTTAATCTTAACCATTGATTTGGTTTTAGATGAACGATGGGCAGTAGTCTCTCGGTATGTAATGAATGTTTGGTATGCAAAATAACTCTTCTCTTATTCTACGGGTAATCATTTTAAAATACATTATACTTGCCATAAAATACTTTTATAGGCATCAAATAAAAGAAATACATATGCTTATGTTAATGTTTACTTTTTTGTCTTTTTGTGTGTAGGGATCACCATTTTACTCCTCCAAACCTTTTATGTAAAACTGTGATTTTGATAGATTCTTATGTGTGAGGATTGATAGATTAAAAGTCAATGTAATACTTTTCTTTGTAGAATGATATTTGCATTAATGAACTAGTGAGATGTTATTAATACTGGTAACGTATTAACCAGAGGCATAACTGACCAAGTCAAGATATACAATTCACCTATTGAAAGCATTCATACTTTAAAGTCATTTGAGCCATGTGTTGATTGTAATGGGAGTCATTGATTTTGCGCGCGCACACACATACACTTAACAAAATACATTTTATTTTGTCAAACCTTAACTAGACATTTTATTTTATAATTAAAGATCATTTGCATACCAAACTTTATCTGCATACCAAGCGAGCAATCCCCACCATCACCCAATGGATGAGATTAAACCCAACATTTTAACAAATCTATTTCTATCTTTTCTTTTTCAAATATTGATATCTCATAAACCCTTAATCGTTAAGGGAAATTTTTTTTTACCATAATGACGAGCATTTAATTATCTTTATATAGATATATCCTTTAATTAAATTTTTTAACATTTTTTTTCCTTTTTTTGCTTTCGTTGTTTATGTTTTTCGTCTTTGTTTTTCTTTTTTTCTTCATTGTTAAAACTTGCGCGAGAAACCACATGTAATTAAACATTAATTTGAATATTTCTAATCAAATCGCATGTGATTTTTCAAACATGTATCTCAATCACATTTAATTTTTTCGACATCTGATCTCAATCACATGTGATTTTCAAAGATGAAGTACGATAATCTTTAAAATTGCATATGATTTTATTCGAATATTCAAATTAGTACTTAATCACATGTGATTTATCATGTTATTTTTAACGACAATATAAAAGTTTTTTCGAATGTATATCAAAGTACATATCTATAAAAAAGATAGTTAAATGCTGGTAGAGACAGTGTAATTTGTTTCATTTAACAATTTATGGTTCATGAGATATTTAAATTATAAAAATTAGGTGAAATATTAAAATGCTTTTAATTATAACCATTGATTTGGTTTTAGATGAACGGTGCAACGAATGTTTGGTATGCAAAATAACTCTTCTCTTATTCTAGGGGTAATCATTTTAAAATACATTATACTTGCCATAAAATACTTTTATAGGCATCAAATAAAAGAAATACACAAGCTTACATTAATGTTTACTTTTTTGTATTTTTGTATGTAGTGATCGCCATTTTACTCGTCCAAACCTTTTATGTAAAACTGTGATTTTGATTGAGTCTTCTCATGTGTGATGATTGATAGATTAAAAGTCAATGTAATACTTTTATTTGTAGAATGATATTTGCATTAATGAACTAGTGAGATGTTATTAATACTCGTAATGTATTAACCAGAGGCATAACTGACCAAGTCAAGATATACAATTCACCTATTGAAAGCATTCATACTTTAAAGTCATTTGAGCCATGTGTTGATTGTAATGGGAGTCGTTGATTTTGCGCGCGCACACACACATACACTTAATAAAATACATTTTATTTTGTCAAACCCTAACTAGACATTTTATTTTAGAATTTAAGATCATTTGCATACCAAACTTTATCTGCATACAAAGCGAGCAATCCCCATCTATCTTCATTTAATCCAATGGATGAGATTAAACCCAATATTTTAACAAACGTATTTATATCTTTTCTTTTTCAAATACTGATATCTCCTAAACCGTTAATCGTTAAGGGAAAATAAATTTACCATCACGACGAGCATTTAATTATCTTTGTATAGATATATCCTTTGATATACTTTTGACAAACTTTCTTTAATTATTTTTTTTAACATTTTTTCCCTTTTTTTTCTTTCGTTGTTTATGTTTTTCGTCTTTGTTTTTCTTTTTTCTTCATTGTTAAAACATGCGCGAGAAACCACATGTAATTAAACATTAATTTGAATATTTCTAATCAAATCGCATGTGATTTTTCAAACATGTATCTCAATCACATGTGATTTTCATAAATGAAGTACGATAATCCTTAAAATTACATATGATTTTATTAGAATATTCAAATTAGTGCTTAATCACATATGATTTATCATGCTATTTTTAGCAACGACAAAATTAAAGATTTTTCGAATTTATATCAAAGTGCATATCTATAAAAAGATAGCTAAATGCTGGTAGTGACAGTGTAATTTGTTTCATTTAACAATTTATGGTTAATGAGATATTTAAATTATAAAAATTAGGTGAAATATTAAAATGCTTTTATTAATGCCCAGGAATATGATTGAATGAACGTGCAGAACAAACACGAGGTAAGAACTATAAAAATTCGGATTCCAGATTGGAAATCACAAATTGTTATTTAATAAAATATCAAAAGCCGTCTAAAACAAACCCTAGATCGTCCTTATAAAGGAGAAATTAGGTCTAGAATAATAGAAGGAAAACAAGCCCATGCAAAACATAAATAAAAAAAATCCAAAATAAAGCCCAAAAAACATTAAAATGACCGTTGGACCGTTTCCGAGCAACCATGCGAATTTCAGCCCAATCCGCCACTGAAGTTTGTTGCCGCAAAATAATCTCCAAGCATATTGGTTGCCGCAACTACATCATCCTCCCCCACCTGAGAACGACTCGTCCTCGAGTCGAGATCATCATCAGATTCTCCAACGTATGGCGACAGATCAGCAACATTGAAAGTGGCTGAGACATTATAGTGACCAGGAAGCTCAATCTTGTAAGCATTGTCGTTGATCTTCTTTAAAACCCGGAAAGGACCATCAGCTCGTGGTTTCAGTTTTCCAAAACTCCCAGCAGGAAAACGTTCCTTTCGTAAATGAATCCAAACCAAATCTCCC
This sequence comes from Artemisia argyi, assembly GCA_030686995.1. Taxonomy (NCBI): domain Eukaryota; kingdom Viridiplantae; phylum Streptophyta; class Magnoliopsida; order Asterales; family Asteraceae; genus Artemisia; species Artemisia argyi. The sequence continues at coordinate 10,855,618 of CM060685.1, forward strand.
TCCTGAAAAACACTTCTTCGAGTTAATGACGGATAGCCCGCTAGGGACTGCTTGGCTTGTTAGCGAGAAAGCGCCTGCTTGCGATGCTTGTTGGCATTATCCGCATACTGTTTATTATGCTTAAGAATATGTTGACGAACCTTTTGATGTAATTGCTTGATCTGACTAGACTGAGCTTCACCATCAGCACTAAACTGGTCAACAACAGGAAGAGGAATCAAATCAATAGGAGTAATCGGATTGCGACCATAAACAATCTCAAAAGGAGATTTCCCAGTAGTGCGATTAAGAGAACGATTATAAGCAAACTCAACCTGAGGAAGACTAAGATCCCATTGTTTCGGGTGATCGCCAATGAAACAATGTAACAAATTACCCAAACTACGATTAACCACCTCAGTTTGGCCATCAATTTATGGGTGGTGAGAACTACTAAACTGTAAGCGAGAACCCATACGAGCCCACAATGTGCACCAAAAATGACTCACAAATTTAACATCACGATCAGAAGTGATAGACTTAGGCACTCCGTGTAAACGAACAATCTCAGCAAAATACAAACGAGCCACCTGACTTGCATCAAAAGTTTTAGAACAAGGAACAAAATGTGCCATCTTAGAAAAACGATCAACCACAACCATAACAGAATCCTTATGGCGTTGAGTCCGAGGCAAACCCAACACAAAATCCATGCTCACATCCTCCCAAGGCGCGACAGGAACAGGAAGCGGAGTATACAAACCGGCGTTACTACCATGAGTTTTGGCAACATGACAAATGTGACACCGATCGACCACTCGGTTAACATCCTTTCCCATGCCTGGCCAATAAAACTGATCCCGAACCAAGGCCAAAGTTTTAGCCCGACCAAAATGTCCAGCAAGACCTCCCGAATGGGATTCCACAATGATGGCATCACGTAAAGAACTGACGGGAATACAAAGACGAGAACCTTAAAATAAATACCCCTCATGTGTCAAAAATTGTTTAAAAATACCAGACCCACAAGAACTCCAAATAGTGCGAAAATCAGGATCATCATGATACAAATTGCGAAAGGAGTCAAACCCACGAACACGTACTTGCATAGTAGTAACAAGAGAATGACGCCTACTCAAAGCATCAGCTACCTGGTTTTGTGCCCCTGCTTTATGTTTGATGACAAAAGAAAAAGCCTGCAGGAACTCAACCCACTTGGCATGCCTGGAATTTAACTTGTGTTGACCATTAATATACTTGAGTGCCTCATGATCAGAAAACAACACGAACTTATTCGGCAATAAATAATGACGCAATGTATCCAAGCTACGGATAATAGCATAGAACTCCTTATCATAAGTAGAATATTTCCGCCGAGCTTCATTGATTTTCTCACTAAAAAAAGCAATAGGACGCTGCTTTTGGCTAAGAACCCCACCAATGCCAACACCCGATGCATCACACTCGACCTGGAAACCTTCATTAAAATTTGGTAATGCCAAAACCGGAGCTTGAGTAACCTTAGTCTTCAACATACAAAAAGCGTTAGTAGCCTCAGGAGTCCAAGTGAAACGACCACCCTTCAAACATTCAGTTAAAGGAGCGATAATGGTACTAAAATTGTGAATAAAACGACGATAAAAAGAAGCTAACCCTTGGAAGCTACGGATGTCATGAATAGAAGTCGGGGTTGGCCAGTTTAAAATGGCCTCGATTTTAGCAGCATCCATTTTGATACCCGAACCAGAAATCACATAACCTAAGAAATAACCTCCTCAACAAGAAAATGACACTTCAGACCGTTAGCATATAGTTTCTGCTCACGTAAAACTGAAAAAATTTGACGAAGATGCGGCAGATGCTCCTCCACTGTTTTGCTAAAAATAAGAATGTCATCAAAATAAACAACCACAAAACGCCTAATAAAAGGTTTAAAAACCTGGTTCATCAATCTCATAAAAGTACTAAGCGCATTGGAGAGTCCAAACGGCATGACCATCCATTCATACAACCCATCTCGCATTTTAAAAGCCGTTTTCCACTCATCACCAGGCCGCATACGAATCTGGTGATAACCGCTACGTAAATCAATTTTAGAAAAAACCGTGGCACCATAAAGTTGATCAAGTAAATCATCCAGCCGAGGAATTGGAAAACGATACTTGACAGTGATCTTATTAATGGCACGACAATCAATGCACATACGAAAGGTACCACCTTTCTTTGGAACCAAAAGCGCAGGTACAGCACACGAACTCAAACTTTCACGTATCAAGCCTTTAGCCAATAAATCAGTGACCTGTCTTTGAAGTTCTTCATATTCTTTCGGGTTCATGCGATACGCTGGTTTGTTGGGAATAGAAGAACCTGGAAGAAAGTCAATACAATGCTGAATATTACGGACCAAAGGCAAACCTGGAGGAATGTCCGCTGGAAGGACATCAGAAAATTCCTCAATCAAAGGCTGCACCGGAAGGGGAATAGAGCCAACAACATCTGAATTCTGCTCGCTAATGACCAAAGCAAACACAAAAGGGCTATGTTTAACACTAGCTTCAAAATCTGCCCGTTTAAGAAACAAAGAAGAATCTGGGGTGGAACTAGTACGAGTATCCAACGGAAGAAGAGTAACACTAACACCATCTTTAGAAAAGCTGTAAGTATTACGAAACCCATCATGTTTTGTCTTCCTATCATACTGCCAAGGTCGACCCAGCAAGATATGGGCCGCATCCATAGGAATAACGTCACACCAAATCTCATCATGATATTTCTTGCCAATAGAAAATTGAACCAGACAACGTTTTTTTACCTGAATGAGGTTACCTTTCTTCAACCATGTAAGCTGGTAGGGTTCTGGATGATCTTCCTCTCGCAACCCGAGCTTATCAACCATATATGAAGATACCACATTTTCACAACTACCACCATCAATAATCATGGTACACACTTTACCCTTAACCGTGCATTTAGTACGGAAAATATTATGACGCAACCACGATTCATCATTGAAACTTTTAGAAACATTCAAAACACGTTGAATAACTAAAGACTCACCGTGATCAGGAGATAACTCCTCGTACACCACCTCGTACCCATCAGTGTCATAAATCAGACTTGACTCGTCATCAGCCAAAGCAACAACCTGAGTATTGGGACACGACCTTGCAAGATGTCCAGTGCCCCCACACTTATAACAACGTATGGTGCGGGAACTGCTAGCAGCACCAATGGAACCCGTTGGGTTGGGGTTGGGGTTGGTTTGAGAATCAGGGGTCGTAGTAGAAGGGGTTTGGGTCTGGTTCGAACGAGTGGTGGGGTAAAAACGAGAACTACTACTAAAACGAATGCGAGCCTTCTACTGTTTTTCAACCTTCAAAGCTAACTGACAAACATCAGAATAAGAATAGTATGGTTGAAGGCTTACAACATCAGCAATTGCAGGTTTCAACACGCCTAGGAACCTAGCAATAATATGTTCTTCCTCCTCATTCGCATCGCAGCGCATCCGCAGTCGATCGAACTCATTAATAAGTTCCTCCACTGTTAACGCACCTTGTGACAGATGGTGATAATCAATGAAGGCATGTTGTCTGTGATTAGAAGGTAGAAATTTCTCTTTCATTAACCGCTTCATCTTTTCCCACGAATGAACCTTGGATTTTCCTCCCAACCGGCGTTGTTTTTTCACATGATCCCACCACAAAGACGCATGTTGTTTGAGCCTGATTGCGACCAACTTCACTTTCAGATTGTCTGGAATATCCCGTAAATCAAAAACCCTCTCAACCGTGCTTAACCATTCGATAAATTCGTCGGGATGAGCTTTCCCAGTGAACTCAGGAATCTCAACCTTAAGACCGATACTTCGTAGAGGATCATCACAGTAATGACCATCGAGTTGAAACCTCCGACGTCCCGCAAAAGGATTGACATCCTCAGATTCGTCGTTCCAGACGGTTGCCTCTGATTCAGTCTCTTCTCCGGGCGAACCCTGTAGGAGTTCGAGCTCTTGCACCCGTTGTTGTAGGCGTTCAATCTCAATATCACGTGGATCCCGCTGATCAGCAAAAGCACCAGCATTGGGGCCGACCTGTCCACCACCCCGACGATTGCCAGTACCACGTGGTCTTCCACGTCTACGAGGAGCCGTTGGGTCAGCCATTAGTACCTAGAATCTGATACCAAATAATGCCCAGGAATATGATTGAATGAACGTGAAGAACAAACACGAGGTAAGAACTATGAAAATTCGGATTCCAGATTGGAAATCACAAATTGTTATTTAATAAAATATCAAAAGCCGTCTAAAACAAACCCTAGATCGTCCTTATAAAGGAGAAATTAGGTCTAGAATAATAAGGAAAACAAGCCCATGCAAAACATAAATAAAAAAATCCAAAATAAAACCCAAAAAACATTAAAATGACCGTTGGACCGTTTCCGAGCAACCATGCGAATTTCAGCCCAATCCGCCACTAAAGTTTGTTGCCGCAAAATAATCTCCAAGCATATTTGTTGCCGCAACTACATCATTTATTCTTGACCATTGATTTGGTTTTAGATGCACGGTGGGCAGGAGTCTCTCGGTATGCAAGAATGTTTGCTATGCAAAAATAACTCTTCTCTTATTCTAGGGGTAATCATTTTAAAATATATTATACTTGCCATAAAATACTTTTACTGTAATCAAATAAAAGAAATACACAAGCTTACATTACTGTTTAGTTTTTTGTATTTTTGTATGTAGTGATCACCATTTTACTCATCCAAACCTTTTATGTAAAACTGTGACTTTGATTGAGTATTGTTGGATCGATATACTCTAACCAAACTACTTTGTAGCTTGTAAGGTTTTAACAATATTGAGTAAACTCAACACTATTAATATTGAAACACTGAATTAACCTTGTAAAGTATGCGGAATCTACTAACACAAAGCTTAAGAAGAACTTTATATTAAACCAAACTTGAACCTGTTTAATTACACAGATTCACTAACAATCCCTAACTTATCTAATATCGACTTATCTAACTTATGTATTCAATTATTCATTTTCTCTAATACCTCTTAAGGCTCCTTTTATAGACACAAGGATAACCTTAAGTCGGTTTACAATACCTGAACGATAAGTAATTATCCCTAACTAATTCTAGAATATTCATACAATATTACATAGTAATCCTTTAATCAATATTGCACTTAAGTCCTTGTTCTTCGAAGTACTTTGAATAAACTTCAATATCTAGCAGTACTTTGACCATTTTGACCATAAGCAGCACTTTGATCTTCAAGCAGCACTTTGACACAGCAGTACTTTGAAATATAGAAGTACCTTGATCTTTATATCCCAACAATCATCCCCTAACTTGAACTCTACTAGCTTGATTTCAAGTTTCTTTGTTATGTTTGATCTTCAACATATTTATCTTCAAGGAAAATTGTACCTTTATCTCTTTATATTTTATCTGTCTTGTGTGTCAAAGTACCCTTTATCAGCTCCAGATGATATCTTCTCAGCAACAAACCTTCACAGCTACTCAGCAACATTTTGACAAAATGTACATCAAATCTTTAAAGTTTCATGCTATTCTCATCACTTCCAGGTGTGTAAACTCCTGTGAGAGGTGAATCATTGAAAATAAATGGATTTTGATGTCTCTTTACCAAAGCCATTAACTCTGGAGTAGCCAATGTTTAGGTTAGAACAACCATGGTACATTGATAACCATATGATTTTTAGCAAATCATCAGCTATCAACGGATTTGAGTAGTTTTTACCAATAGCCGTTTGCTTTTGGACTAGTTAGTTCTTTGATCTCAACCATGGTGAACTAATTACCATAAATGGATTTTCCACAGCCTTTACCACAAGCCATTTTTCTTATGGGCTAGTCAACTCTTCACATTTACAGATATGGTGAGTTGAATACCATACAATTTTTAGTAAATTGTCAACTAAAAACGGATTTGATTATCACATCAGAGTCGTACCCTCATGATGAGTCAAACTCTTTCTTGTCTGTTAAACATGGTGAGTTGATTACCAGTTGCTTTGCAGTACAAGTACTAACACCATGTTTTATTCTTCAAATCCTTTTGTTTTTATCATCTTAAACTTCAAAAACTTTTAATTTATTTTACAAAGGACTTTTACTAGTTTTATGCAGCAAGCAGTACTTTGGTAAAGTACTGTTTGTCTTGCAGTACTTTGAGAAAAATACTTTTTATTCAAAACAAATCATACCAGTTCTTTGCAATATTATTCTTCTGATTTAGTACACCTGATAAATAGCTTAATCACCATAAAAGCTACTTCAGTTTCATCTTCAAGCTCCATTCCATGATCCAACATCCTGATCATAAGTTCTCTTATCAAACGATATCTTCTTTTAGCTAACATGTGAATCATGGTACCATCTTCCATCTCAAGTGAATGAACTCCTGATGACTCAAATAATCTCCATCTTGTTATCTCCCAGTTTTCTTGATCATTCCACAGAGTATCATTACTTGTTTCTTCTGTTTCCCAGATGGTTATCAAATCTCAAAGTAATATTAATCCCACTCCTGTTGCTTCAATATTCTCATAGTATGTCTGCACTTGTAAGTACAAGTTGTATGGATCTTCTCTATCAATTATATGCAGAACATCCCATAGCATATTAAACATTGTGAAGCTTTCATCTTCTCTGTTGAACATAAGATAGTTCTCTTCTTTTGATTCAACCACAGAGAATGAGATAATCTTTGATTTCTTTCCAGAGTCTTTTGTTTTCTTGTTTTCAAAGTCCACAACTCTGAAATAATTCTTCAGTTCATCAATTGTATCTTCATGTATCATTTTAAGCTTCTTTGACAATTGATCATCTTGAACAGCTTTCTTTCTTTTTAACTTTCTTTTCTCAGCTTGTTCCTTCCTTATATTTTCTAATTTCTTTCCCTTATCAGTATCCATGGGCACAAAACTTTTCAACTCTTTCTTAATAGACTCTTGTACTTCATCCCATAGAGCTTTCACCTCTGGATATCTTAATTTTTGTAGATTCTTGAATTCTCTTCTTTTCAAGAAACTAATCATACAGTTTCTTTCTTGAGCAATTGTCATAGGCTTTCTTGTAACTGGCTTCCTTATCTCTTCCAAATACTCTGCATCATATACAGCATGTTGCTTTCTAGCAATCTCTTTATTCTTTGCTACCTCTATTTCTCTCAGCTGTGCAAGAGTAAACTTCTTCTTTTTCTTCTTGATCTACTTCTGCTTCATGATCCCTTTTCCTTTATCTTTTGGATCTAATTCTTCAGATTCAGAAGAAGATTCAGAGACTTGTTGTGCAGGCTCAAAAATATGTATACCTTCTGAAGGTCTATCCAAATTGAGATCATCACTTGCTGTATGCTCCTTGACTTCTTCTTGCTAGATAGGATTGGAAGGACCAGCTTCATCTTCAAAAACACTTGTAGATGGTCCAGCTGTAGAAGGTCCAGCTTCATCAGTATCCATTGCTGCAATACCTTGCACACCAGTACTTTGTGCAACAGCACTTTGTACATCAGCAGTACCCTCTAAATCAAATTCTTCTATGTCTCCACTTTTAACAACAACATTCTCAACTTTAAGATTAATTTGTTCTGTCTCATCACTTTTTCTTTCAGTAATGTCTTCAAAATCAGTTTGTTGTTGAGCAATGTTCTCATCTTCATCAGTCTGTTTTTCTGGCACAAAGTTCAAAGGTTCTTCTGGATAATGCCATAAATGAGCATCTTCTGGATATTGAACTCCAGCATCATCTTTATTCAAATTATCATCTTGATTCCTCCCCAATTTGAAAGATGATGACTTCTTGTGACTCCTCTTGGACTTAGAAGATTTCTTTGCTGATTTAGACTTTTTCTTTTGGGATTGTTTCTTTTCTTTCACATAAAGCCTAAAATTCTTCACAAGTGGCCACACAAACCTCTTTAACCTTCTGAACTTGTTTCTCAATTTTTTAATCTCTGCAGTCTTATTATCCATGACTTTCTTCATTCTCCATAACTCCCTAGTCAAGGCATAATTATCCAAAGGACCCTCAATTCCCTCATCACCTCCAGGTGTTTGAAACCCACCTGTGGAAGTATAATCATTGGGAGAAGGTACTGGAGTATGCTCTGAAGCGGTACCTTGCAGAGAAGTACTTTATGGAGAAGTACCTTCAGCAGAAATAGGTTTTTCCCTAGAAAAAGATACTGAGGCAGTTCTTTCACTTAAGTCATCAGGCTGTAGTGAAGCAATAGGTGGTGTAGGTGTATGTACTGATGCAGAATGCTCAGAATAATCAGATTGGTCAGCATTATCAGAATTAACAGAACCACTAGCTTCAGCAACATCATCCCTAACAGCCTGTGCAACCTCTAACATATAACCATTAAGAGGTGTATTGTTACCAGAAAATTTAACTCCCTTGTGAGACATAAAGGTAAACACCTTAGGTGGCATCCTAACTGTAGGTATATAATCCTGAGGTTTTGGTATCCCATCAAGTGGATTTTCTAACAAAAGTTGAACAAATCAAGGTGATTGGCTCCAAACGGTCAACCTAAATTGACCAGGTGATGGTCAACAAGGTCAAACTGCCTAGATCCAATGCTCCGTGGAAGTACAGTGTTTCCCCGGGTCGTTATGTCCCGACGAGGTTGTGGATGGTTATCAAACGGGTTTGTGATCGGGTGAATTTGGACGGGAAAGGGTTTTGAGTATGATTACACTAAGGAATCTACAAAGAAATAGCTTAAACAAGCTATAGGAAAAATTATGTAAAATCAAAACTACTTAAAAGCGTTATTTGGATTTAAAAACGCGAAAGTTATTTAAATAAAAACGCAAGTGCGCGAAATAAAAAGTGAAACGGGAGTAAATAAAATCCTATGGTTATGAAAATTAACTTTTTACAATCCTAAGGATAAGAGAAAATTTTTAGAAAAAGAAAAATTATTTTTACACTATTTAATTATTAATTATTAATTATTTACTAATTAACTAATTAAACTAATTAAATTCTAAAAAATAGAAAATGAACAGTAAAAAATCTAGAAAAATTCCTAAACTTATAGTATATTATATAAAAGCTAGGAAAAATATAAAAACTAGGTCTTGCTTTATAAAAACTAATTATGCTATTTAAAACTTAAATATTAATTAATTACTAATAAAACTAATATTAAATCTAATAATTACTAAATTACAAAATAAAAATCTGAGAAATTTACTAAAATTACTTTAATATAAAAGGTAATCAAGAAAAATATAAAAAAGCTAAGTGCTTAACAAAAATTTAAAAATGAAAATTGAAATTTAAATTACATTAAATAGAAACTATCACTTAAAATTAAATTGACTTTTCTGGATTTTTCCTTTACAAAACTATTTTATGATGAAAACAACTAACTTTTATGAAAACAACTTTTTGGGAACTTAAAAATAAGCACTGTGTGAAGCAATAAGCCACACAGTTGACTTTAGTTGACTGTGGTGGGCAAAAGCTAGAAATAAGCTCATGTCGGGCCCACAAGGGGTGATTCTGGTTTACTTGAGTTACTTGGTCATGTTTAAGCAGGATTTGAACAAATAAGCTCACAGGATAAGCTTATAAGCCAAAATAAGCTCATCCAAAAACCAAATATCACTCAGAAATGGGACAGAATTGAGGGTTGAATCCAAGTGGGGTCCACAGATCCTATGGTCAAACTAAAGGTCAAAGTTTAAAGACTACCAGGAGGGGGGTTGAATGAAACAAAGTAGGGGCATGTTGGACCACTGTGGTGGCCAGAAACCACCACAAAAGTGGTGGTGTGGACTGTATCAGCAGCTGCACAGGGGAAGTTGCAGCCCTGCAGCCCTCTTTGGAGGGTTGTGGGGCCCAGGGAAAAAATCACAAAAATTAAAGGATGATGGGACAATGGAGTTGAGGTGGTAGACAACAAGACCTGAAAGTTTTAAGTCCTAGATCTAAGTAGAAAAATCACAAAAATTCTTGGAGTTTTTGGAAAAAACTGAACAATAGGAATTTTGACTTTTTGAGATTAACTTGAAAATTGACTTTAATGAACTTTTGATTGGGTCTAAATGATTTAAACTGATGTGTTAGGTTATATTAGAGCTAAATTAGGCTAGATGGACGACTTTGAAACAAAATGGGTGAGTATTCAGACCCAAGAAACTCAACAGTTAACTGTTGGGTTGATTTGGTTTTGATTTTGACTTTTACATGTTTAGGGTGCCAATTTCATGATCCCTAGACCCTAATCAAACCTAATACAGTATGTTTATAACAAAACAATACTAAAACAACAACAAGAAAGTAGCAATGAAGCTATATCCAAACACCCCTTAAGAACCTGTTATGAAGGAGTAACAAAGCAACAACCACAATTAACAATTCCAACTGATTATCTAAGTCATAATAAATCAAATAGAAGCTAAACAAACAGATTAAAGCAACAAATGATGACAATGATCATATAGCATAAATTATGACAACAAAATTGAGTTTTTACCTACTTGTTATCCAATGCTAGGAGAATACTTGAAACCAATGAACCAACTACACCCTATGGTCTCCTATGAGACTCTAAACCATAGTATCCTTCACTGCTTCTCCTTTCTTTCTTTTTCTGCTTTTATTTTTCACTATTTTTTTTAATTTTTTTATTTTATTTAACTAAACTAATTTAGAAGATTGAAAAGCTTTGAGAAGCTGATAATTAAGCTTTAGTGAACTTAAACAAACAAGAAACACCAACTTTTACCCAGTTTACAGCTAAATGAGAATTTAAAAGAAAAATGGCATAAACTTGCTTATGAACTAGAAACTGAAATTGAGATTAAGAGTGATTACAATGAAACTTTTGATTACAACCTTTTAGAACCCAATATTACTACTGAAAACAGAATAGTTTACACTAAAATTGATAAACTAAATTACATTAGAACTAAACTAAGCTTACTACTCTAACTGCTACTCTTGTTTTCCTTTTTTTTTTCTTGACTTAAATAACCATTGGAGTATCCCTCTGTCTTTCCCATCTTGTTCTGAGCCGTTGGATAGCCTGAATCAATCCTGACCATTTAATCTCATGTTGGCGCCAAAATTCCACAACTGCTCTTTGGTTGAGTGAGGGGTTTAGGGAAGCAATAAATGCCCTTTGGAAGTTAGTTGAGGTGGAGGGAACAAGTTATGGGATTGCTGAGGTGGAGGAGGGGGGAGGTAGCTTGTTGGATTGGTGTTACAGGCTGGGTGGGGGAGAAGGTCAAAGGGTTTGACCTTTGTGGGATTTATTTGAAACGGTGGGTGTATAATATTTTGAGTGGAGAGTGGGCTGGGGTGTGAGATGGGCCGGAGTTATAAGGTGGAGTGGGCCTGGGTGGATTGGTTTTGGAATTGGTTTTGGTTTATGATAAAACAAAGGGTCCGTTTGGTGTTATAGTATTCACAAGGACCATTTTTGAAATTTTACCAAACATGAGGGACCTGATTTGTAATTTTGTCAAAGTATCGCAAAGGACCAAAATTGCCAAGTTTAATATTCCAAAAATCATTTTTGCAATTTTTTTAATTTTCAAAATTCCCAGGGACTATTTTTGCAAATTTCCAAACTCCAGGGACCAAAGATGTAAATTTTCCAAACTTTTCACCCAAAGTCCATTTTTCATAACTTTTGATTTTTTGAAGGACTTGGGTTGACTTTTCTTTAAATAAATGCATAGGGACTATTTTTGACAAATTTTGAATCTTCAGGGACTGAAAATGTCAATTATGCAAACTTGACTAGTTTTTTATCTGTTTTCAATCATTTTGTCCCTGAAACTTATAAAAACACAATCGAATGATATTTTTTAGTATTTTTGAAACATTTTAAAGTGTTTTTGACTGTTTTTGTGGGTTTAACAATATAAAGTATATGTGTTTTTAGACACATATCAAATCCCCCACACTAAACTATTGCTAGTCCCTAGCAATCTTTTTGGAAAACTTGATGGATTTGAAATCTCTTTACCAAAAGCCATCACTTCTGGAGTAGCCAAATGTTTCAGTTCAAATAAGAACTATGGTCCACTTGATAACCATGTGATTTTGAGCAAATCACCAACTTCCAACGGATTTGATTTGTCTTTACCAGAAGCCGTTTGCTTCTGGACTAGCCAGCTCTTGATGGACAAAGTCAACATCTTGGTGAGCTGATTACCAATTATGGTTTTCCACTGCCTTTACCACAAGCCATAATCTTGCGGGCTAGCCAACTCATTCGCTTTATGGGATATGGCGAGTTGAGGTACCATACAATTTTGGGCAAATTGCAAGCCATAAACGGATTTGATATATCTTTACCAAGAGCCGTTTGCTCCTGGATTAGCCAATCCCTTTGTCGGTTAGACCTGGCGGACTGATTACCACAAAAATTTTGAAGCACAAGTGAAAATTTTTTAAATTTTTTGAGATTTTGGCTAAAAACAGGGGTATAAGATAGTAAAATGTGATAAAATTCGCTAGAATACCCCCCACACTTAGCATGAATATTGTCCTCAATATTCAAAGTCCCGGCTATTATGCCGACTCTTTGAACGTAAAAGGGCAACATTACAAGCTAAACGTGGAAACACCAGTTTTGTATTTTCACTTCATTTGTAACCACAGTGGGGTAATTCCCCCACACTTAGGGTGAAAACCCTAAGTACATGCTACTGTTTTTGTTTACCGAGTCGCCCAAATTTATTTGTCCTTGGGGAAGCATGATGTGGAAGAGACAATCTCAATCGGACTTTCATTCAAGATGTTTGGACAAACATTTGAAGCACGTGAAAGTTCCATACCGATGAGATATAATCCCGGCTCAAGACAATGATACATGAAAATGTCGGGATCAAATATAGTGTCTTCATTCCCGAAGGAATGAAGAACAGGAGAAGTCACCCTGTAGGTGAAGAAGGGAAGAAAGATCTTGATGACAATCAAGATTGATTCATCATCATCAGAAAGAGAATTCATGATTGGTGTATCATGAATCTCATCAGTAAAGCTCGTATGATCTAGACATATTATGGGTGGGAGGGTTGGGATTTTGATATCAATCAAATTCTCAAGGTTGAGAATATTTCCCTCCGGAAAACAAAGATTAACTTTGTCTAGATCAAAGTAGAAGTTATCATACTCTGGTGGAGATATGATATGAGTGAGTTCACCGGAGAACTCCTTAAAGGTGAATAAATCATATTCGGGGAGAGAAATTTGAGAATGAGAAGTGGTACTGCCACTAATCTTCTCTCCCATATGATCAAAAGTAAAGGCTTCAAACTCCGGAATAGGATCATCGGAGACAATGTCACTATCCTTTATGGGGATAGGATATGAAATAGGTTTCATATTGAAAGCCTCGATTTTAGAAATGAGGAGATCGACATTCAATAATGTTGCACGAAGTGCTTCATCCTTGATTTCAGTGTCAATCTCATCATTCTCTTCTTCTAACCTAACTAGCTTATAAGGTAATTCTTCCATAAAAACGATGTCTCCACAAGATAACGAATCGTCATCAGTAGAATCGGAGAATATCTCAACATGATCAGTCGGGAAGACAAGAGGAGGAGGAATATCACACAAATGATCAAGAGTTCCCTGTGACTCTCTTGGGATTGGAACAATGTCCTCAACACTAGACTTTATGAATTCGTCCGATTCCTTATTAGGAACAGTGTCAAGATGCTCGTCCCCCATGCTCAAAGAGTGAGTGGGAACCTCGGGTGTGATAACAGTGGGTTGAGATGAAATCTCAACTGATGGAATCTCATCTGATGAACCTGTTGAATCTTTATAAAATCCAAGGATATCAAGTGTATCCTCATGATCACTGTCATTAGGAATGAAACAAAATCGAGAGCTAGATCTGGCTGCTTTTTCTTTTGCTATTGATTCCCTAATAGATCTTTCATAAGCATCTTGGGAATTTATTTTAGCAGCCTGTTCGTCAGCTAACAATTCTTCCATCGATTTTTGTTTTGGATTATCTGGGGTATGTGTTATTCCTCTCAAGTCTTTCACTAAATCCAAAAGATCAAGGAGAAGACTTTGAGGAATTGGCTGAGGTGGAGGCTCGTCATAATACGATGTGTCAAAATTGTTACAAGGAAATGGATTCCTTGTTTGACAATCGGAGCTGAAGTGTGGACCTCCACAGTAATCACAACAGTAAAACTGATGTGGCTGTGGGTTGTACGTGCTAGAGTCATAATCGTTATCAGGAAATTGCTCATAGACAAGCGTGTTTCCCGATTGACAATCAGAACTGTAGTGTGAACCACCACAGTACTCACAACAGTAAAACTGTTGAGTCTCATGGTGCGGTAGCTGATGGAATAAATCAGTCGTGTCATGATAGGAATAGGGATCTTGGTTATAGACAGACCCGTTTCCTGACTCTACCATGCCACAACTGGGGCAATTACCACCATTATAAAAACTACCACACCATTGACAAATCAGAAGGTGTGGATGAGACATAGAAAGAATCAAAGGATTAGAGGGGGTAAAGAATGAAGAATCAAAAGGGTAGGAGGGTTAAGATGAATATTTTTGGATTTTTGGAAATACATTTTGAAAAATATGAACAAGGGTGGATAATATACAATGAGTGTATATCCCGATTCACTAATCTCAAACCGTTTAGAATAACGTGCACAACCTCCCCGGCAGCGGCGCCAAAATTTGATTGAGGCAAAAGCAGTCAACTAAAGTCAACCACGGATGTGGTCAATATAGTCACACTCATTGGCTCCAAACGGTCAACCTAAATTGACCAGGTGATGGTCAACAAGGTCAAACTGCCTAGATCCAATGCTCCGTGGAAGTACAGTGTTCCCCCGGGTCGTTATGTCCCGACGAGGTTGTGGATAGTTATCAAACGGGTTTGTGATCGGGTGAATTTGGATGGGAAAGGGTTTTGAGTATGATTACACTAAGGAATCTACAAAGAAATAGCTTAAACAAGCTATAGGAATAATTATGTAAAATCAAAACTACTTAAAAGCGTTATTTGGATTTAAAAACGCGAAAGTTATTTAAATAAAAACGCAAGTGCGCGAAATAAAAAGTGAAACGGGAGTAAATAAAATCCTATGGTTATGAAAATTAACTTTTTACAATCCTAATGATAAGAGAAAATTTTTAGAAAAAGAAAATTTATTTTTACACTATTTAATTATTAATTATTAATTAATTATTAATTATTTATTAATTAACTAATTAAACTAATTAAATTCTAAAAAATAGAAAATGAACAGTAAAAATTCTAGAAAAATTCCTAAACTTATATTATATTATATAAAAGCTAGGAAAAATATAAAAACTAGGTCTTGCTTTATAAAAACTAATTATGCTATTTAAAACTTAAATATTAATTAATTACTAATATAACTAATATTAAATCTAATAATTACTAAATTACAAAATAAAAATCTGAGAAATTTACTAAAATTACTTTAATATAAAAGGTAATCAAGAAAAATATAAAAAAGCTAAGTGCTTAACAAAAATTTAAAAATTAAAATTAAAATTTAAATTACATTAAATAGAAACTATCACTTAAAATTAAATTGACTTTTCTGGATTTTTCCTTTACAAAACTATTTTATGACTAAAAACGACTAACTTTTATGAAAACAACTTTTTGGGAACTTAAAAATAAGCACTGTGTGAAGCAATAAGCCACACAGTTGACTTTAGTTGACTGTGGTGGGCAAAAGCTAGAAATAAGCTCATGTGGGGCCCACAAGGGGTGATTATGGTTTACTTGAGTTACTTGGTCATGTTTAAGCAGGATTTGAACAAATAAGCTCACAGGATAAGCTTATAAGCCAAAATAAGCTCATCCACAAACCAAATATCACTCAGAAATGGGACAGAATTGAGGGTTGAATCCAAGTGGGGTCCACAGATCCTATGGTCAAACTAAAGGTCAAAGTTCAAAGACTACCAGGAGGGGGGTTGAATGAAACAAAGTAGGGGCATGTGGGACCACTGTGGTGGCCAGAAACCACCACAAAAGTGGTGGTGTGGACTGTATCAGCAACTGCACAGGGGAAGTTGCAGCCCTGCAGCCCTCTTTGGAGGGTTGTGGGGCCCAGGGAAAAAATCAAAAAAATTAAAGGATGATGGGATAATGGAGTTGAGGTGGTAGACAACAAGACCTGAAAGTTTTAAGTCCTAGATCTAAGTAGAAAAATCACAAAAATTCTTGGAGTTTTTGGAAAAAACTGAACAATAGGAATTTTGACTTTTTGAGATTAACTTGAAAATTGACTTTAATGAACTTTTGATTGGGTCTAAATGATTTAAACTGATGTGTTAGGTTATATTAGAGCTAAATTAGGCTAGATGGACGACTTTGAAACAAAATGGGTGAGTATTGAGACCCAAGAAACTCAACAGTTAACTGTTGGGTTGATTTGGTTTTGATTTTGACTTTTACATGTTTAGGGTGCCAATTTCATGATCCCTAGACCCTAATCAAACCTAATACAGTATGTTTATAACAAAACAATACTAAAACAACAACAAGAAAGTAGCAATGAAGCTATATCCAAACACCCCTTAAGAACCTGTTATGAAGGAGTAACAAAGCAACTACCACAATTAACAATTCCAACTGATTATCTAAGTCATAATAAATCAAATAGAAGTTAAACAAACAGATTAAAGCAACAAATGATGACAATGATCATATAGCATAAATTATGACAACAAAATTGAGTTTTTACCTACTTGTTATCCAATGCTAGGAGAATACTTGAAACCAATGAACCAACTACACCCTATGGTCTCCTATGAGACTCTAAACCATAGTATCCTTCACTGCTTCTCCTTTCTTTCTTTTTCTGCTTTTATTTTTCACTATTTTTTTTTATTTTTTTATTTTATTTAACTAAACTAATTTAGATGATTGAAAAGCTTTGAGAAGCTGATAATTAAGCTTTAGTGAACTTAAACAAACAAGAAACACCAACTTTTACCCAGTTTACAGCTAAATGAGAATTTAAAAGAAAAATGGCATAAACTTGTTTATGAACTAGAAACTGAAATTGAGATTAAGAGTGATTACAATGAAACTTTTGATTTAAACCTTTTAGAACCCAATATTACTACTGAAAACAGAATAGTTTACACTAAAATTGATAAACTAAATTACATTAGAACTAAACTAAGCTTACTACTCTAACTGCTACTCTTGCTTTCCTTTTTTTTCTTGACTTAAATAACCATTGGAGTATCCCTCTGTCTTTCCCATCTTGTTCTGAGCCGTTGGATAGCCTGAATCAATCCTGACCATTCAATCTCATGTTGGCGCCAAAATTCCACAACTGCTCTTTGGTTGAGTGAGGGGTTTAGGGAAGCAATAAATGCCCTTTGGAAGTTAGTTGAGGTGGAGGGAACAAGTTATAGGATTGCTGAGGTGGAGGAGGGGGGAGGTAGCTTGTTGGATTGGTGTTACAGGCTGGGTGGGGGAGAAGGTCAAAGGGTTTGACCTTTGTGGGATTTATTTGAAATGGTGGGAGTATAATATTTTGAGTGGAGAGTGGGCTGGGGTGTGAGATGGGCCGGAGGTATAAGGTGGAGTGGGCCTGGGTGGATTGGTTTTGGAATTGGTTTTGGTTTATGATAAAACAAAGGGTCCGTTTGGTGTTATAGTATTCACAAGGACCACTACAAGAAAGTTGGTCTGTCAAGACGCCTATAAAGGTCCTAATATAGTACTTAATAGGACTTTTGACATAACACTTATGTAATATACAATACCTTACTTCTTGTGCCAATGTACTGAACAAACATCATCCCGTTAATTCTTGTTGACCATCTTCCACCAAAGGCTACAAATAAATGCCCACAATATGTTAAAGTTTTTAAAGAAACAGATGAACAACATGATGGCTCAAAGAAACGATTAATGAAGATACTAATGATTCTTCGGTCGTCAATAAAACTACCATTAGAATTACATTACAATTGTTTGCTTTGATTCACCATGAAGTCCTTGCAACAAGGTGGAACAAACCATAAAAAAACGTTACTCGCTTAATAACACAAATTACACGAATACTACCGTATCGAAACGCAGAGAGACAAATTAAACCAAAATCACCTTAATAACACAACCATAAAATTGTTGTATATATTAAAACAATAACTAAATTGAAATCTCAATAGCTATGAAAAAAAAATGTTGCTCGCTTCCCACCTACATGCGATCTTAATTAGGGTATAGGGAGAGGGTTAATGACAAGGTAGTCCGATGCGATACGACTATGCGAGTGGGCAGCGATTGAGATGTGTTTGACATAAGGATACGTGAGATAAGGGTAACTGGATAAGTAGACGAGACGGTCGAGATGTAGATGGCGAGAAATTAGCGGATCTAACTTTTGGAGGAGTCTAAATTTAGGAGGGAAAGTGTATGGTAGCGGGAAGTGAATTTTGGGTTGGAGGGAATTATTATTAAAAGTCTAAAAAGTAAAAACAATTGATTAGTAAATTAAATTAAAATTATTTAAGAAGTGCATCATAGAAGGGGTGATCACGGTCCGAAAACTAGATCGGACCGACCAAGACCGGACCGAGACCGACTAAGACCAAAACATCGGACCGAGGACCGGACCGAATGTATTCGATCGGGTTCGGGTCGGTCCTATCTCGGTTGGTCCTTCGGTCAGTCCGGTCTAAGAAGGCATTATTAGTCGATTTGTGTGCCTTGCCCGGACCAGACCGAGACCGAATTCGCCCAAAAACCTAGACCGAGACCGGACCGCTGATCCTTCAGTTCGGTCAGTCCGGTTTGTTTGCTCAGCCCTACATCATAGTCAAGCCCTACATCATAGTCATGGAGGGTAAAAATAGAAAGTTTGCTCCCCACTAAATACTAAAAAGTATAGAAACGGTCTCCACTCTTGAAAAGTGTCCCTTTTAGGGGTGTTAATGAGTCGAGTTTTTAACGATCCACTCGAACTCGAGCTCGAACTCGTTTAGTGGTTTAGCTTGAGCTGAGAATAATAATTTTCAAGCTCAAACAAAATGTAGAGCTCGAATAATTTCGTGGGCGAAGCTTTTAAAACTAATATTTAGCTTGGATCATTTGAAAGCTCATTTAGTTATTCGAGCTGAACGAGCCAAAAAATCTATTCGAGCTAAATGAGCCGAAGGAGCTAACCAAGCTAAATATCTAGTTTCAAAATATTTTAATTGAATTTTTTTTGTTACTATTAGTATTATAGGTTAAACTTAAAACCAAAAATAACGATAACTTAACCTTTAATCACATTCACATTGTTTTCTTTTGTTTCACTCATCCAATATGAGATGTGCAATGAAATCTTTTTATTTTCTTTTTGTATTTATTCAAGCTTACAAGCATTATTTAGACTGTTAATATACATGAATAATTTAACTTTAATTACTTTAATTATGCATCAAATAAATTGTTAATCACATATATTCATTTAGATTGATAAAGAGAAAAAACTGACAAGCATTGATTAACAAACAAAAAAAAAAATTACAAAACATTTTGTATTAATGAACATTAAAATACTTTTTTTGAACATTACTTGATGAACCTAACAAGTTCGTTGAGATATTCAAGACAACAACTTAGATACTCATAAAAAAACCAATCACAACACTCACATCCATAAATAACACATTCAAACTCGATTTCTTCACAACCAAACACTCCAAATCCTACATAGTCAATCGCCAAAACACTCTTATTAACCCTAGCATATGGTTACTCCTCTATCTAAATATTTTGTGATGAACACCAACAAACTCTAAAATCGCAAAATCAGGGCATTTTGTGATGCACACTTATTACACTTGTAACCTAGTATTCTTTGATGAATATTTTGTGATCATTTACTTAATGAACATTTTTGTGATGAACAATTGCACATGCAAATGGTTTTATTCATCACATTTTTAAACCTTCTCCATCATTCTTAAAAACATCACTATTTTGACATTTCACAAACAAATATATATATATATATATATATATATATATATATATATATATATATATATATATATATATATATATATATATATAAAATAAATAAATAAAAATAAAATTAAAAAAAATCCAAACTGAGGTTTGTCATTGTTTTAAGAGGTTGGTCATTATAATTCAAAAAGAAAATTAAAAACTTTTTCACGATTAATCAAAAAGAAAATGATTTTTTTCCATAAAAAAACAGAATATATTTTTTTTTCATAATTTGTTTATACAATATTTAGTATTAAAGAATAATATGTGACTTTGTACAAATAAAAATTAAAAAATAAAAAATTGAGACATTTCATCAAACATCTGGTAAGCCGGCATTCCATAATACTTGATCACATTGAAAGATTTTAATATCTAGTAAAGATTTAACATAAGAAAATCATAAAGTTTGGCTATCCTATACAATAATTTATTTCGGCTCCTTTGTAAAATTAAACAATAATCACAATAGATTTATCATAATAGGAACTTTTACGAATAAGCATTTTTTAAAAATCTACTGTGGTAAGACATATATATCAAGTGTCTTGTCATATTCTCATAAAATAGGACCATACGATATAAGGGTCCTAAAAACATAATATAATACGACCACTATAGAAGGTATCCTATTAAGTTTAATTAAAATAGGACCTCGTAAACAAACGTCCTATAAGATAAGTTTATTAGGACACAAAATTAAAGTGTCACATTAGGATATATCATAATAAGACCTTAACAAATAAGTGTCCTATAAACTCACTATAATAGGACCTATATTTTAAATGTATTATTAGTTCGATCATAATAGGACTAAAAAACTAACGCGTTCTAACAAGTTATTAATTAGGACGCCCGATTGTAAAGAGTCCTATTGAAAGGTCCTATAAGCCCCATTTTGTTGTAGTGGACCATTTTTGAAATTTTACCAAACATGAGGGACCTGATTTGTAATTTTGTCAAAGTATCACAAAGGACCAAAATTGCCAAGTTTAATATTCCAAAAACCATTTTTGCAATTTTTTTAATTTTCAAAATTCCCAGGGACTATTTCTGCAAATTTCCAAACTCCAGGGACCAAAGATGTAAATTTTCCAAACTTTTCACCCAAAGTCCATTTTTGATAACTTTTGATTTTTTGAAGGACTTGGGTTGACTTTTCTTAAAATAAATGCATATGGACTATTTTTGACAAATTTTGAAACTTTAGGGACTGAAAATGTCAATTATGCAAACTTGACTCGTTTTTTTTTTATCTGTTTTCAATCATTTTGTCCCTGAAACTTATAAAAACACAATCGAATGATATTTTTTAGTATTTTTGAAATATTTTAAAGTGTTTTTGACTGTTTTTGTGGGTTTAACAATATAAAATATATGTGTTTTTAGACACATATCACTAGGATACATCAAGAAAGGTGATCCAGCCTTAATATGTGCAATCATACCATCAAGGATCATGTAGGAAAAGTTGTATGGCTGATTGGTAACTAGGTCAACTAATGCAGAAGCTATGGCATGTCCAAATTGATCCCAAGCAGTACTTTTGGGACTTAAGCAATGAAGCAAAACATGAATAAGATATTTCCAATGAGGACTTACCATTGCTTTCTAAAAAGTAATCCTGTTCAAAGGACCTTCATACCCAATATCTCTCAGTGCATTCCAAACGTCTTGTTTAGCAAACAAAACAGAGCCTCCCTCATCATCAAACAATAAAACCTCCCTGATTGTTACTTCAGTAACACGTATGGCTCTTTCAGCAACCGTAGCATGTATAACATCCTCTCCATCTTCTATCTCAGCCCTAGCCGTGGCCCAAAACGCTTGTATCCAAGGTCCAATAATCTCTGGGTTTACTAATAGTGAGTAATTGATGGTGGTTCCGGTGAGAAAATCAATGTTCTTTTGTGTTTTCTCGAGGTTTGCAATCATGTTGTGTTTGGTGATGGTTGGTCGGTGTGCCATTGTGAGTATGATATTTGAGAAAAGAATGATAATCGTTGATGAATTTGGTGGAATTGATGAATGAATTACAGGTATGTAAATATGAGAAAGATATGTGTATAGGAGGATAATATACAAAGAATCATGGTGAATTAATTATTTTACCATTATTTTTGGAAGTTATCTTCCCCATATCTTTCGAAAGTTTGTTACCTGCATTTTTGACCGTTGGAGCAGTATCCTGACACGTCAGCATACCCTTCAGAACACCAAGCAGTACGTTCCATATAACATGGAGCAGTACTTTCAGTTTTAAAACAAAGCAGTACGTCGGGCAAAGTACTTTCCCATCAGAATATCTATTCCGTTGGCTGTTTGACCAAAATATCTATTGAAAGTCAACCCGAGATAATTAATATCTTTCCAAATTAATTCCCAAAGCTACCAAGGCAAGTAGAATTGAATGAGCTTCATTAATTACCCTTATAACTTATCTTGCCTATAAAAGTAACTTTCCACCAACACATCTCTTCATCAATACTTGTAATACTTCGCACAAAAACCCTAATCATCATGAGTCACGTCCCTTTGGTCTACATCTCATCTGATTCAGATGGCTTCACTGATTCAGAGATCATCTATTACTCTGACTCTGACTTTGATGATGATGCAGGATGGAGAAGATTTTAGAATCTTTCATAAGCAGAATCAAGACATTCTCTTTCACCAACATTGAAAGTTTCAAATTGTTGCTTCAACAATTTTTTGTGCATCTTCTTGGAAGCATCATTACCTCCAAACTTTTTCTTAATTGCATCCCAGAATTGTTTTGCATCCTGAGCATCATGAAACTTCAATAGATGTCCATCAGGAATAGCAGACAGTAATATGTTGAGTGCTTTGTCTTGATTTCTCTTTGTAGCAGCTGAGATGGTTGGCATAGGTGGTTTAGGTTGTCCTGGAATCTCAACTGGTTCATCAAGTACCATATTGCCATTGACAATCACATCCCATAGAGCATGGTCTGTGATGGCAATGTACTCCCTCATCTTCATACTCCATAGATCATATTCCCCCTTCTTGACAATAGGAATTCTGACAGCAGTGATGGATGGTGCAGGTGTTGCATCTATCGACATCTTTAAGGATTTGTAGTAAAATAGGTTTTAAAGGTTTTCTTCTTAATCAGAGTTTCCAAAACAAGCTCTGATACCATTTGTTGGATCGATATACTCTGACCAAACTACTTTGTAGCTTGTAAGGTTTTAACAATATTGAGTAAAATCAACACTATTAATATTGAAACACTGAATTAACCTTGTAAAGTATGCGGAATCTACTAACACAAAGCTTAAGAAGAACTTTATATTAAACCAAACTTGAACCTGCTTAATTACACAGATTCACTAACAATCCCTAACTTATCTAATATCGACTTCTCTAACTTATGTATTCATTTATTCGTTTTCTCTAATACCTCTTAAGGCTCCTTTTATAGACACAAGGATAACCTTAGGTCGGTTTACAATAATTGATCGACAAGTAATTATCCCTAACTAATTCTCGAATATTCATACAATATTACATAGTAATCCTTTAATCAATATTGCACTTAAGTCCTTGTTCTTGGAAGTACTTTGATAAACTTCAATATCTAGCAGTACTTTGACCATGTTTGACCATAAGCAGCACTTTGATCTTCAAGCAGCACTTTGACACAGCAGTACTTTGAAATACAGAAGTACCTTGATCTTTATATCCCAACAAGTATTCTCATGTGTGACGATTGATAGATTAAAAGTCAATGTAATACTTTTCTTTGTAGAATGATATTTGCACTAATGAACTAGTGAGATGTTATTAATACTCGTAACGTATTAACGAGAGGCATAACTGACCAAGTCAAGATATACAATTAACCTATTGAAAACATTCATACTTGAAAGTCATTTGAGCCATGTGTTGATTGTAATGGGAGTCATTGATTTTGCGCGCACACACATACATACACTTAATAAAATACATTTTATTTCGTCAAACCTTAACTATACAAATTATTTTAGAATTTAAGATCATTTGCAAACCAAACTTTATCTGCATACCAAGCAAGCAATCCCCACCATCACCCAATAGATGAGATTAAACCCAACATTTTAACAAACCTATTTCTATCTTTTCTTTTTCAAATATTGATATCTCCTAAACCGTTAATCGTTAAGGGAAAAATAAATTTACCAACACGACGAACATTTAATTATCTTTTTATACATATATCCTTTGATATACTTTTGACAAACTTTCTTTAATTATTTTTTTTAACATTTTTTCCTTTTTTTTCGTTGTTTATGTTTTTCGTCTTTGTTTTTCATTTTTTCTTCATTGTTAAAACTTGCGCGAGAAACCACATGTAATTAAACATTAATTTGAATATTTCTAATCAAATCGCATGTGATTTTTCAAACATGTATCTCAATCACATTTAATTTTTTCCACATCTGATCTCAATCACATGTGATTTTCAAAGATGAAGTACGATAATCTTTAAAATTGCATATGATTTTATTAGAATATTCAAATTAGTGCTTAATCACATGTGACTTATCATGCTATTTTTAACAACGACAATATAAAAGTTTTTTCGAATGTTTATCAAAGCACATATCTATAAAAAGATAGTTAAATGCTGGTAGAGACAGTGTAATTTG
Organism: Artemisia argyi; assembly: GCA_030686995.1. Taxonomy (NCBI): domain Eukaryota; kingdom Viridiplantae; phylum Streptophyta; class Magnoliopsida; order Asterales; family Asteraceae; genus Artemisia; species Artemisia argyi. Next base: position 10,880,314 of record CM060685.1, read on the forward strand.
TTTCATTTAACAATTTATGGTTCATGAGATATTTAAATTATAAAAATTCGCTGAAATATTAAAATTCTTTTAATCTAAACCATTGATTTGGTTTTAGATGAACGGTGGGCAGGAGTCTCTCGGTATGCAACGAATGTTTGGTAGGCAAAATAACTCTTCTCTTATTCTAGGAGTAATCATTTTAAAATACATTATACTTGCCATAAAATACTTTTATAGGCATCAAATAAAAGAAATACACAAGCTTGCATTAATGTTTACTTTTTTGTATTTTTGTATGTAGTGATCGCCATTTTACTCGTCCAAACCTTTTATGTAAAAGTGTGATTTTGATTGAGTATTCTCATGTGTGATGATTGATAGATTAAAAGTCAATGTAATACTTTTCTTTGTAGAATGATATTTGCAAATGAACTAGTGAGATGTAATTAATACTCGTAACGTATTAACCAGAGGCATAACTGACCAAGTCAAGATATACAATTCACCTATTGAAAGTACTCATACTTTAAAGTCATTTGAGCCATGTGTTGATTGTAATGGGAGTCGTTGATTTTGCGTGCGCACACACACGTATACTTAATAAAATACATTTTATTTTGTTAAACCCTAACTAGACATTTTATTTTAGAATTTAAGATCATTTGCATACCAAACTTTATCTGCATACCAAGCGAGCAATCCCCACCATCTATCTTCATTTAATCCAATGGATGAGATTAAACCCAACATTTTAACAAACCTATTTCTATCTTTTCGTTTTCAAATATTGATATCTCCTAAACCGTTAATCGTTAAGGGAAAATAAATTTACCATCACGACGAGCATTTAATTATCTTTGTATAGATATATCCTTTGATATACTTTTGACAAACTTTCTTTAATTATTTTTTTTAACATTTTTTCCATTTTTTTCTTTCGTTGTCTATGTTTTTCGTCGTTGTTTTTCTTTTTTCTTCATTGTTAAAACTTGCGCGAGAAACCACATGTAATTAAACATTAATTTGAATATTTCTAATCAAATCGCATGTGATTTTCATAAATGAAGTAGGATAATCTTCAAAAGTACATATGATTTTATTAGAATATTCAAATTAGTGCTTAATCACATGTGATTTATCAAGCTATTTTTAGCAACGACAAAATTAAAGATTTTTCGAATTTATATCAAAGTGCATATCTATAAAAAGATAATTAAATGCTGGTAGTGACAGTGTAATTAGTTTCATTTAACAATTTATGGTTAACGAGAAATTTAAATTATAAAAATTAGGTGAAATATTAAAATGCTTTTATTCTTGACCATTGATTTGGTTTTAGATGCACGGTGGGCAGGAGTCTCTCGGTATGCAAAATAACTCTTCTCTTATTCTAGGGGTAATCATTTTAAAATACATTATACTTGCCATAAAATACTTTTATTGGAATCAAATAAAAGAAATACACAAGCTTACATTAATGTTTACTTTTTTGTATTTTTGTATGTAGTGATCACCATTTTACTCGTCCAAACCTTTTATGTAAAACTGTGATTTTGATTGAGTATTCTCATGTGTGACGATTGATAGATTAAAAGTCAATGTAATACTTTTCTTTGTAGAATGATATTTGCCCTAATGAACTAGTGAGATGTTATTAATACTCGTAACGTATTAACCAGGAGCATAACTGACCAAGTCAAGATATACAATTAACCTATTAAAAGCATTGATACTTTAAAGTCATTTGAGCCATGTGTTGATTGTAATGGGAGTCATTGATTTTGCGCGCACACACACACGTACACTTAATAAAATACATTTTATTTCGTCAAACCTTAACTATACATATTATTTAAGAATTTTAGATCATTTGCATACCAAACTTTATCTGCATACCAAGCAAGCAATCCCCACCATCACCCAATGGATGAGATTAAACCCAACATTTTAACAAACCTATTTCTATCTTTTCTTTTTCAAATATTTGATATCTCCTAAACCGTTAATCGTTAAGGGAAAAATAAATTTACCATCACGACGAACATTTAATTATCTTTGTATACATATATCCTTTGATATACTTTTGACAAACTTTCTTTAATTATTTTTTTTTAACATTTTTTCCTTTTTTTTTGTTGTTTATGTTTTTCGTCTTTGTTTTTCTTTTTTTCTTCATTGTTAAAACTTGCGCGAGAAACCACATGTAATTAAACATTAATTTGAATATTTCTAATCAAATGGCATATGATTTTTCAAACATGTATCTCAATCACATTTAATTTTTTTCACATCTGATCACAATCACATGTGATTTTCAAAGATGAAGTACGATAATCTTTAAAATTGTATATTATTTTATTAGAATATTCAAATTAGTGCTTAATCACATGTGATTTATCATGCTATTTTTAACAAGGACAATATAAAAGTTTTTTCGAATGTATATCAAAGCACATATCTATAAAAAGATAGTTAAATGCTGGTAGAGACAGCGTAATTTGTTTCATTTAACAATTTATGGTTCATGAGATATTTAAATTATAAAAATTAGCTGAAATATTAAAATTCTTTTAATCTAAACCATTGCTTTGGTTTTAGATGAACGGTGGTGTCACACCTCCAAGATCAGGTCCAGCGGAAGCATACGTGTAGCTGGGGTGTAACTCAATTGATATCATAACATAAGTACAAAAATGGTTTTCAATTTAATCATTTAGAATAAAATCGTTTAACCAAAAATAGTGAATTTACATCGTTAAAAGTAGTGCGGAAATAGGCCCTTAAATAGTTTAGAATGGGCCCCACATAAATAATCAGAGTCTTCTATGACCATGCCATGCCCTGCCAAAACCTCCAGTAGCGTGCCATAAGATTAAAACCTGAAAATACATGCTAAAGTGTCAACACGAGGTTGGTGAGTTCATAGAGTTTGTTTAACAAATAAAGTTTATGCATATGTATGAAGGTTTCCCAGCAAAGGCATTGTAAATCCACTCAGTTACAAGTCCCGCCATAAGAGCCTTGTAACCTGTGTGTTTACAACCCACTGCTACAATATATAGTATGAGTAAAACATATATAAGTTTATCACAACAGTTAAGCAATTAGTCATGAGTCTACACTTCATTTCCGAAGACCTCACGTTTGTATGTATATCTCCATGGTTGTGCCCAGCAACTTAATCTGGGGCCATTGGAAGTATGTATATCTCCATGGTTGTGCCCAGCAACTTAATCTGGGGCCATTGGAAGTATGTATGTCTCCATGGTTGTGCCCAGCAACTTAATCTGGGGCCATTGGAAGTATGTATGTCAAGAATACACATCACAGTTTAGTATAACACAGTTAAGTATATCACAATCACGTATGTATGAAATCAAGTATAAAACAATCGAGTATAAAACAATCAAGTATAAAACAATCAAGTATAAATGTTTTGAGTATCAAAAAAGTATGTTTTTGAGTATTTATACTAGTAAGTAAGTAGTTGAGCATGTATCTCCCCCAAAGAGTTAAAACAAGTATAAAGAGTAAAAGTGGGGCTATGACTCACCTGGAGTGAAGATACAAATATGCGTAATGATAAGGACAACAGGGAGCGAACACTATCCGCAACCTAAAATGAATGATAGTGATCTAATTTAGATCATGTCGTGATATAATGAATGCACATGCACATGATACCAATACCACTCGTAATTTGGAAATACTAGTTATCGTCATAGTAAAATAGTTTCCATACTTAGGAAAAATAAGTCCATATATATAGAAGTATATAACTTGTCATATTAATTCGTACGAAAAAGTTAGCGTTATATTCCAAGTATCAAAACCTTAGAATAACATCGTTAAGTCGTATAAATATTCTCTTGGGTCGTACGTATTCGTTTGTTAAGAATATAGTCCTTAGTAACGTTTCTAGAAAAAAATATACCATTTAGTACGTAAGTTATTATTTTTATTTGTGACCAAATATATATATATATAGTTTTGACAATGTTAAAACGGGTATAACTTGGTCGTTTTAAGCTCATTTCCTTCGTTCTTTATATCCACGGATTCGTTTTTGTATATACTAGTATAATTTTGACAACTCGGCTTCTCTAAGTTACGTTTAATGCCTCTATTTGCACGGCGAAATCTGCCAAACAGCAAGCAGTTTTTAATAAAATAGTTTTCGTCGTTAAATTTGCAAAAATCATATCTTCTTTGTTATAAACTCGTTTTAATCCGTTCTTTCGCCTAAAGTTTCGTTTTTGAAAGTATTTTCTAAATCTTTGGTCAAAAATTAGCCATCAACCACTGATTTTCCCACGAAATCAAAATAGGGACAGTAGGTATTTTAAATGTTTCAAAAATTGTTTCTAGGGTTCTAATCTAGTTCCAACTTCATTCAAACCACTTTCAATCACCACAAAACTAATCTAATCCTACCATACACCTTCTTAGGGTGTCATGGGTTCCTAAACATCACAACCAAGTAGATCTAACAAGGATCTAACCAAAAATCATTTCTAGGGCTATAAAAGTTTAATATATACAAAATGGAGTGGTATAAGCCAATATATGCATAAGATCTTGTAAGAAAAAAATATATAATCATGGTAATAACTTGTAAAAATTATGAAATGAGTTTTGTAAACTTACTTTGAGATGTGGTGTGATTAGAGGATAAAAACCTAACAATCCTTGAGTTTATATCTCAAAACTCTAACAAGGATCACTAAATAAACTTGAATATAACTTGATCTCCAAAAATTTATGGTTTCTTGTTGTTCTTCTTTTCTTGGCCGAATGTATAGAGAGAAAATGGAAGTGTTTGTGTGTTTTTACTTTCTAAAAATATGTAGCTAGTTGGTTTCTTATTTAAGAAAATATCTAGGACTTATAATATATAAAAATGAGTAACTAAACATTAAATGGAAAGTTTGTCAAAGAAGAAAAAGGGGGAGGAGGGGGGTTCGGCTGAAATAGAGGAAAAGGAGGGGGTGGGTGAGTTTGTGTAAGAATTTTGAGATTTAATGTTAGATATTGTCTAGATATTTAGTTGTTATAATGTTTTTGGGTACCGAGTTAGCTAAAAATAAATTTTAACAGGGTTAACCGGGACATAATAAAGTCGTAAAAATTGTAAAAATAGGTTGGGTAAAATTATTGGGTGTTTAGATAATTATAGTTTAATTTCTTCGAAAACCGTCGAAGTTTTAGTAAACTTAAGTTAATAATTAAAATAAACATCCAAAATACCGGGTAAATTAATATTATAATTTTTATATTATAAAAATGAATATAAAAATATATTGGGATAATAGTCGGGAGTGTCGGACATGTTAGCCACATTTATAGTTCGCGTATTAGTGTTTATTTAAAATAAACATACGTAAATCGTTAATTATACCAAAAGTATAAATTTAGTTATCCTACGAGTGGAATAGTATGCAAGTGCCATAATGATAATATGAAGACTATTTCTAGTCCGTACGAAGTGTCCCAATGATAATGCATGAATTCGCTCCTGAACCAATACGGTTCGCGAATTTGAACACTCGCAAACTATATTTACGATGATATGAGTAATGCATGTGAATAGTGGTTTTCTCTCGGGAATGAATAGTGTCAAGTGAATAGTAAAATTTCTAATTGTTTCTCGGAATGTCAAATTGACCTCAAAAACGTTGAATAGTGATCGATGAATAGTAAATGGCGAATAGTAACTTGTGAATAGTAAATTGTCAAGGGTTGGAAAATGACCGGAAATTACGAGTTGTGACAGTCTTCCCTTCTAACAGGAACTTCGTCCCGAAGTTCAGTTTGTGTTGGTCTCTGGAGTGGTATTGGTGAAAAGGTGATAATATTTATCGTGTAAGCTACTGGGCTCTAATGGGAGGAGCTCAAGTCTGTAGGCCACTAGGCCCATACTGTCTGAAATATTGAAGGGTCCTATGTATCTCGGGTTTATTTCTCCACGTTTGTGAATTATATCTCAATGGTGTTGTCTTTGGAATCTTGTGATAGATATTGTTGTCCAGGAATCCAAGTTATAGCAAATGGTTAGCCCAACCATTTCCAGAATCAATCACACCCGAATTGGGTATATCTCCCTATGTTTGAATCATTCTCTAATCCTAACCATTGGTCTGAAGATAATAGGTGGTGTGGTTTCAAAGGAAATCTTAATAAAATCTGCCAGAAGTTTGAGATGAATTAAATTCCTCCATTAGGAATAGTTGGAATAGGTATCATGAATCTTGTGGAAAAACTTACAAGGTTAAGTCCGTCAAAGGGTGTTGTTGAAAATAATAGGTTAGGATAAGGTTGTGATCCTCCGCAGGAATGTCATGAATTGAGTCTTTCTCCACCTACAGTGCTTAGTCTCCATTACTAAAATTTTCCAAAGCTCTATGTCGTCAATTCACAAACTCCTAAATGTATAAGTGATGTAATATAGTGATTGGTTTTCAAAGTTTTTTTTTTTTCTTTTTTTTTTTTTTTTTTTTTTTTTTTTTTTTTTTTTTTTTAACAAGATATATGTTTTGTATAACCGTAGTTTAGAGAAAAATCCACTTAAAGTGAAAGTATTAAAGGGATAAAATAGTCGGGTAGGTATGTCTGCAGAATTACCTAGGTGCCTAACATATTTGAATAAGGTCTATTGGTGAGGACATGTTCAATTGCAGGTTCTATAGTCTTGGTTAAGAGGTTGGGTTTTTATCTCTATGGTGTTGCTCAGTGAGCATTCGTATCGGAGCTAATTTTGTAATTCAGTCAAGCCATTACTTTCTGGATGGTAGAACCTTGGCGATCAGGCTAGTGATAGTGGTTCGAATGGTTTTGTGATATCTTGAGGTTTCTGTTGAGTTTTAAATGGTCATAATGTACCTAAGGATCCTCCTTATATATGGTATGGAAAGTCTTTCCTAGGGAGGTCATTGATAATATCCACTTATCAATATTGGGAGTAATGAGTGACATAGGAATCTATAGAGGGTTAGCTAATTCCTTATATATATAGGGATGGGAAAGGGAATGATAGTGATAGTGAGAAGGGAAAAGACTGTGACAGCTGCGACATAATGAGATTGTGATGAAAGAGAATACTGTGATGTAAAATGAAACATTTGGAAATTGGGTAGATAATTTAATCCAGACACAATTTTATTATAACTATTCTCAGTGTTGCAAAATTCATCTCTAAGTCAGACATAGGTGGTTATCCTATATCTCACTATCCCGGGTTGAATGTAGGTGGCCAGTCTACATTCCACCGAGGTTCCATGAATTTTGAAATACTCAGCTCAGTTATACTAATACTATGTCCTTCACAATTACCAAGACGTTCTGAAAGACTAAGGCAGGTGACCAAACTCGAGGTTAAATGATGAACTATGCAAAGAAAACATAACGCGATGACATATATGATACGTGAACATGCTTATATGAAAGACAATTATAGTAATCAACTAGAATAAATGAATATAATATACCAGATAATGAGACACAAATCTCATCATCTAAGTCAGCAACAAACCACAAGTGAGGCTTCAGCTTGGCAGGCAGGCACGTGACGGTCATAGGGTTAAGTTTTTCGTAAAAGTAGCTATAGTCTAGGTTTTAAAAACACTTAGTTCGCTATAGCCAAAGCTCTGATACCAATGTGTCACACCCCCAAGATCGGGTCCAGCGGAAGCATACGTGTAGCTGGGGTGTAACTCAATTGATATCATAACATAAGTACAAAAATGGTTTTCAATTTAATCATTTAGAATAAAATCGTTTAACCAAAAATAGTGAATTTACATCGTTAAAAGTAGTGCGGAAATAGGCCCTTAAATAGTTTAGAACGGTCCCCATATAAATAATCAGAGTCTTCTATGACCATGCCATGCCCTGCCAAAACCTCCAGTAGCGTGCCATAAGATTAAAACCTGAAAATACATGCTAAAGTGTCAACACGAGGTTGGTGAGTTCATAGAGTTTGTTTAACAAATAAAGTTTATGCATATGTATGAAGGTTTCCCAGCAAAGGCATTGTAAATCCACTCAGTTACAAGTCCCGCCATAAGAGCCTTGTAACCTGTGTGTTTACAACCCACTGCTACAATATATAGTATGAGTAAAACATATATAAGTTTATCACAACAGTTAAGCAATTAGTCGTGAGTCTACACTTCATCTCTGAAGACCTCACGTTTGTATGTATATCTCCATGGTTGTGCCCAGCAACTTAATCTGGGGCCATTGGAAGTATGTATATCTCCATGGTTGTGCCCAGCAACTTAATCTGGGGCCATTGGAAGTATGTATGTCTCCATGGTTGTGCCCAGCAACTTAATCTGGGGCCATTGGAAGTATGTATGTCAAGAATACACATCACAGTTTAGTATAACACAGTTAAGTATATCACAATCACGTATGTATGAAATCAAGTATAAAACAATCGAGTATAAAACAATCAAGTATAAAACAATCAAGTATAAATGTTTTGAGTATCAAAAAAGTATGTTTTTGAGTATTTATACTAGTAAGTAAGTAGTTGAGCATGTATCTCCCCCAAAGAGTTAAAACAAGTATAAAGAGTAAAAGTGGGGCTATGACTCACCTGGAGTGAAGATACAAATATGCGTAATGATAAGGACAACAGGGAGCGAACACTATCCGCAACCTAAAATGAATGATAGTGATCTAATTTAGATCATGTCGTGATATAATGAATGCACATGCACATGATACCAATACCACTCGTAATTTGGAAATACTAGTTATCGTCATAGTAAAATAGTTTCCATACTTAGGAAAAATAAGTCCATATATATAGAAGTATATAACTTGTCTTATTAATTCGTACGAAAAAGTTAGCGTTATATTCCAAGTATCAAAACCTTAGAATAACATCGTTAAGTCGTATAAATATTCTCTTGGGTCGTACGTATTCGTTTGTTAAGAATATAGTCCTTAGTAACGTTTCTAGAAAAAATATACCATTTAGTACGTAAGTTATTATTTTTATTTGTGACCAAATATATATATATATAGTTTTGACAATGTTAAAACGGGTATAACTTGGTCGTTTTAAGCTCATTTCCTTCGTTCTTTATATCCACGGATTCGTTTTTGTATATACTAGTATAATTTTGACAACTCGGCTTCTCTAAGTTACGGTTAATGCCTCTATTTGCACGGCGAAATCTGCCAAACAGCAAGCAGTTTTTAATAAAATAGTTTTCGTCGTTAAATTTGCAAAAATCATATCTTCTTTGTTATAAACTCGTTTTAATCCGTTCTTTCGCCTAAAGTTTCGTTTTTGAAAGTATTTTCTAAATCTTTGGTCAAAAATTAGCCATCAACCACTGATTTTCCCACGAAATCAAAATAGGGACAGTAGGTATTTTAAATGTTTCAAAAATTGTTTCTAGGGTTCTAATCTAGTTCCAACTTCATTCAAACCACTTTCAATCACCACAAAACTAATCTAATCCTACCATACACCTTCTTAGGGTGTCATGGGTTCCTAAACATCACAACCAAGTAGATCTAACAAGGATCTAACCAAAAATCATTTCTAGGGCTATAAAAGTTTAATATATACAAAATGGAGTGGTATAAGCCAATATATGCATAAGATATTGCAAGAAAAAAATATATAATCATGGTAATAACTTGTAAAAATTATGAAATGAGTTTTGTAAACTTACTTTGAGATGTGGTGTGATTAGAGGATAAAAACCTAACAATCCTTGAGTTTATATCTCAAAACTCTAACAAGGATCACTAAATAAACTTGAATATAACTTGATCTCCAAAAATTTATGGTTTCTTGTTGTTCTTCTTTTCTTGGCCGAATGTATAGAGAGAAAATGGAAGTGTTTGTGTGTTTTTACTTTCTAAAAATATGTAGCTAGTCGGTTTCTTATTTAAGAAAATATCTAGGACTTATAATATATAAAAATGAGTAAGTAAACATTAAATGGAAAGTTTGTCAAAGAAGAAAAAGGGGGAGGAGGGGGGTTCGGCTGAAATAGAGGAAAAGGAGGGGGTGGGTGAGTTTGTGTAAGAATTTTGAGATTTAATGTTAGATATTGTCTAGATATTTAGTTGTTATAATGTTTTTGGGTACCGAGTTAGCTAAAAATAAATTTTAACAGGGTTAACCGGGACATAATAAAGTCGTAAAAATTGTAAAAATAGGTTGGGTAAAATTATTGGGTGTTTAGATAATTATAGTTTAATTTCTTCGAAAACCGTCGAAGTTTTAGTAAACTTAAGTTAATAATTAAAATAAACATCCAAAATACCGGGTAAATTAATATTATAATTTTTATATTATAAAAATGAATATAAAAATATATTGGGATAATAGTCGGGAGTGTCGGACATGTTAGCCACATTTATAGTTTGCGTATTAGTGTTTATTTAAAATAAACATACGTAAATCGTTAATTATACCAAAAGTATAAATTTAGTTATCCTACGAGTGGAATAGTATGCAAGTGCCATAATGATAATATGAAGACTATTTCTAGTCCGTACGAAGTGTCCCAATGATAATGCATGAATTCGCTCCTGAACCAATACGGTTCGCGAATTTGAACACTCGCAAACTATATTTACGATGATATGAGTAATGCATGTGAATAGTGGTTTTCTCTCGGAAATGAATAGTGTCAAGTGAATAGTAAAATTTCTGAATGTTTCTCGGAATGTCAAATTGACCTCAAAAACGTTGAATAGTGATCGATGAATAGTAAATGGTGAATAGTAACTTGTGAATAGTAAATTGTCAAGGGTTGGAAAATGACCGGAAATTACGAGTTGTGACAGGTGGGCAGGAGTCTCTCGGTATGCAACGAATGTTTGGTATGTAAAATAACTCTTCTCTTATTCTAGGAGTAATCATTTTAAAATACATTATACTTGTCATACAATACTTTTATAGGCATCAAATAAAAGAAATACACAAGCTTACATTAGTGTTTAATTTTTCGTATTTTCGTACGTACAGATCGCCATTTTACTCGTCCAAACCTTTTATGTAAAACTGTGATTTTGATTGAGTCTTCTCATGTGTGATGATTGATAGATTAAAAGTCAATGTAATACTTTTCTTTGTAGAATGATATTTGCATTAACGAACAAGTGAGATGTTATTAATACTCGTAACATATTAACCAGAGGCATAATTGACCAAGTCAAGATATACAAATCACCTATGGAAAGCATTCATACTTTAAAGTCATTTGAGCCATGTCTTGATTGTAATGGGAGTCGTTGATTTTGCGCGCGCACACACACATACACTTAATAAAATACATTTTATTTTGTTAAACCCTAACTAGACATTTTATTTTAGAATTTAAGATCATTTGCATACCACACTTTATCGGCATACCAAGCGAGCAAAGCCCACCATCTATCTTCATTTAATCCAATGAATGAGATTAAATCCAACATTTTAACAAACGTATTTCTATCTTTTCTTTTTCAAATATTGATATCTCCTAAACCATTAATCGTTAAGGGAAAATAAATTTACCATCACGACGAGCATTTAATTATCTTTGTATAGATATATCCTTTGATATACTTTTGACAAACTTTCCTTAATTATTTTTTTAAACATTTTTTTTCATTTTTTTCTTTCGTTGTTTATGTTTTTCGTCTTTGTGTTTTTTTTCTTCATTGTTAAAACTTGCGCGAGAAACCACATGTAACTAAACATTAATTTGAATCTTTTTAATAAAATCGCATGTGATTTTTCAAACATGTATCTCAATCACATGTGATTTTCATAAATGAAGTACGATAATCTTTAAAATTACATATGATTTTATTAGAATATTCAAATTAGTGCTTAATCATATGTGATTTATCATGCTATTTTTAGCAACGACAAAATTAAAGATTTTTCGAATTTATATCAAAGTGCATATCTATAAAAAGATAGTTAAATTCTGGTAGTGACAGTGTAATTTGTTTCATTTAACAATTTATGGTTAATGAGATATTTAAATTATAAAAATTAGGTGAAATTTTAAAATGCTTTTATTCTTGACCATTGATTTGGTTTTAGATGCACGGTGGGCAGGAGTCTCTCGGTATGCAACGAATGTTTGGTATGCAAAATAACTCTTCTCTTATTCTAGGGGTAATCATTTTAAAATACATTATACTTGCCATAAAATACTTTTATTGGAATCAAATAAAAGAAACACACAAGTTTACATTAATGTTTACTTTTTTGTATTTTTGTATGTAGTGATCACCATTTTACTCGTCCAAACCTTTTATGTAAAACTGTGATTTTGATTGAGTATTCTCATGTGTGACGATTGATAGATTAAAATTCAATGTAATACTTGTCTTTGTAGAATGATATTTGCACTAATGAACTAATGAGATGTTATTAATACTCGTAACGTATTAACCAGAGGCATAACTGACCAAGTCAAGATATACAATTCACCTATTAAAAGCATTCATACTTTAAAGTCATTTGAGCCATGTGTTGATTGTAATGGGAGTCGTTAATTTTGCGCGCACACACACACATACACCTAATAAAATACATTTTATTTCGTTAAACCTTAACTATACATTTTATTTTAGAATTTAAGATCATTTGCATACCAAACTTTATCTGCATACCAAGGAAGCAATCCCCACCATCACCCAATGGATGAGATTAAACCCAACATTTTAACAAACGTATTTCTATCTTTTCTTTTTCAAATATTGATATCTCCTAAACCGTTAATCGTTATGGGAAAATAAATTTACCATCACGACGAGCATTTAATTATCTTTGTATAGATATATCCTTTGATATACTTTTGACAAACTTTCTTTAATTATTTTTTTTAAACTTTTTTTCCATTTTTTTCTTTCGTTGTTTATGTTTTTCGTCTTTGTTTTTCTTTTTTCTTCATTATTAAAACTTGCGCGAGAAATCACATGTAATTAAACATTAATTTGAATATTTCTAATCAAATCGCATGTGATTTTTCAAACATGTATCTCAATCGCATTTAATTTTTTCCACATCTAATCTGAACCGCATGTGATTTTCAAAGATGAAGTACGATAATCTTTAAAATTGCATATGATTTTATTAGAATATCCAAATTAGTGCTTAATCACATGTGATTTGTCATGCTATTTTTAACAACGACAATATAAAAGTTTTTTCGAATGTATATCAAAGTACATATCTATAAAAAGATAGTTAAATGCTGGTAGAGACAGTGTAATTTGTTTCATTTAACAATTTATGGTTCATGAGATATTTAAATTATAAAAATTAGGTGGAATATTAAAATGCTTTTAATCTTAACCATTGATTTGGTTTTAGATGAACGGTGGGCAGGAGTCTCTCGGTATGCAACGAATGTTTGGTATGCGAAATAACTCTTCTCTTATTCTAGGGGTAATAATTTTAAAATACATTATACTTGCCATAAAATACTTTTATAGGCATCAAATAAAAGAAATACAGAAGCTTACATTAATGTTTACTTTTTTGTATTTTTGTATGTAGTGATCGCCATTTTACTCTTCTAAACCTTTTATGTAAAACTGTGATTTTGACTGAGTCTTCTCATGTGTGACTATTGATAGATTAAAAGTCAATGTAATACTTTTCTTTGTAGAATGATATTTGCATTAATGAACTAGTGAGATGTTATTAATACTCGTAACGTATTAACCAGAGGCATAACTGACCAAGTCAAGATATACAATTCACCTATTGAAAGCATTCATACTTTAAAGTCATTTGAGTGATGTGTTGATTGTAATGGGAATCGTTGATTTTGCGCGTGCACACACTCATACACTTAATAAAATACATTTTATTTTATCAAACCCTAACTAGACATTTTATTTTAGAATTTAAGATCATTTGCATACCAAACTTTATTTGCATACAAAGCGAGCAATCCCCACCATCTATCTTCATTTAATCCAATGGATGATATTAAACCCAACATTTTAACAAACGTATTTCTATCTTTTCTTTTTCAAATATTGATATCTCCTAAACCGTTAATCGTTAAGGGAAAATAAATTTACCATCACGACGAGCATTTAATTATCTTTGTATAGATATATCCTTTGATATACTTTTGACAAACTTTCTTTAATTATTTTTTTTAACATTTTTTCCCTTTTTTTCTTTCGTTGTTTATGTTTTTCGTCTTTGTTTTTCTTTTTTCTTCATTGTTAAAACTTGCCCGAGAAACCACATGTAATTAAACATTAATTTGAATATTTCTAATCAAATCGCATGTGATTTTTCAAACATGTATCTCAATCACATGTGATTTTCATAAATGAATTACGATAATCTTTAAAATTACATATGATTTTATTAGAATATTCAAATTAGTGCTTAATCACATATGATTTATCATGCTATTTTTAGCAATGACAAAATTAAAGATTTTTCAAATTTATATCAAAGTGCATATCTATAAAAAGATAGTTAATTGCTGGTAGTGACAGTGTAGTTTGTTTCATTTAACAATTTATGGTTAATGATGTATTTAAATTATAAAAATTAGGTGAAATATTAAAATGCTTTTATTCTTGACCATTGATTTGGTTTTAGATGCACGGTGGGCAGGAGTCTCTCGGTATGCAACGAATGTTTGGTATGCAAAAATAACTCTTCTCTTATTCTAGGGGTAATCATTTTAAAATACATTATACTTGCCATAAAATACTTTTATTGGAATCAAACAAAAGAAATACACAAGCTTACATTACTGTTTACTTTTTTGTATTTTTGTATGTAGTGATCACCATTTTACTCGTCCGAACCTTTTATGTAAAACTGTGACTTTTATTGAGTATTCTCATGTGTGACGATTGATAGATTAAAAGTCAATGTAATACTTTTCTTTGTAGAATGATATTTGCACTAATGAACTAGTGAGATGTTATTAATACTCGTAACGTATTAACCAGAGGCATAACTGACCAAGTCAAGATATACAATTCACCTATTGAAAGCATTCATACTTTAAAGTCATTTGAGCCATGTGTTGATTGTAATGGGAGTCGTTAATTTTGCGCGCACACACACACATACACTTAATAAAATACATTTTATTTCATCGGTACAAAAAGTTGTATTGGTCACGCCAAAAATGTGTGACGATATGCATATAGTCACGCACGTTTTTTTCGTCATGTGTGACAAAAGGTCCCGCCACCGTAGGTGGCATATGGTCACATTGTTGAGTTCGTGGCCTTTTCCATCGAAAAAGAGTGACCAAAACCCCGAATATGTGTGACAAATTAGGCACAAGTTTTGTTGGATTAGTCATTATCAGTGACCGTAAACACCTTATAGTCACACGAATGTTTTTTGAGAGTGACTATTGTTCGTCCTTTGGCGACATAAATATATAATATATGTGACATTTGAGATGATATATTCAAGTAAATGTGTATTTTGTGTGACTATTGATAATCCAATGGCCACATGAATATACAATAAATGTGACAATTGTTATGATTTAGTCACACAATGGGTGTTATTTTTTTGGAGTTAGTCACATACAATTTAACACAAAGTGGCCAAAAGTGTGAATAAGTGTGACCATATGCTGTTTAAAGTGAAGAAATGTGTATTTTGTGTGACTATTGATCATCCAATGGCCATATGAAGTTTATGTTTGCGTGGCCTTTTGTAATATTTAGTCACACAAAGCATGTTTGTTTTGGGTATTTAGTCACATACCATTAAGCAAACAGTGGCCAAATGTGTGAATAAGTGTGACCATATGCTGTTTAAAGTGAAGAAATGTGTATTTTGTGTGACTATTGATCATCCAATGGCCACATGAAGTTTATGTTTGTGTGGCTTTTTGTAATATTTAGTCACACAAAGCATGTTTGTTTTGGGTATTTAGTCACATACCATTAAGCAAATAGTGGCCAAAAGTGTTAATAAGTGTGACCATATGCTGTTTAAAGTGAAGAAATGTGTATTTTGTGTGACTATTGATCATCCAATGGTCACATGAAGTTTATGTTTGCGTGGCCTTTTGTAATATTTAGTCACATAAAGCATGTTTCTTTTGGGTATTTAGTCACATACAATTAAGCAAACAGTGGCCAAAAGCGTTAATAAGTGTGACCATATGCTGTTTAAAATGAAGAAATGTGTATTTTGTGTGACTATTGATCATCCAATGGCCACATGAAGTTTATGTTTGCGTGGCCTTTTGTAATATTTAGTCACACAAAACATGTTTTTTTGGGTATTTAGTCACATACAATTAAGCAAACAGTGGCCAAAATCGTTAATAAGTGTGACCATAAGCTGTTTAAAATGAAGAAATGTGTATTTTGTGTGACTATTGATAATCCAATGGCCACATGAATTTTATGTTTGTGTGGCCTTTTGTAATATTTAGTCACACAACGCATGTTTTTTTGGGTATTTAGTCACATACAATTAAGTAAATAGTAGCCAAAAGTGTTAAAAAGCGTGACCATATGCTGTTTAAAATGCAGACATGTGTGTTCTGTGTGACTAATGTTAATCCAATGGTCACATGAATTGTTAATTCGTGTGGCATTTGATAAGATTTAGTCACACATCGAATTAAAGAAAAAAGTGACCAATGATGTTAGTATTGCTAGTACTAAGTTACTACTGCTGGATCAGAGTTACTACTGCTGGATCAGAGAAATAAAACTGCTAGTATATAAATAAAACAGAATTAAAAACAAAAAGAAATTTTAAATTCCATACAATTCGAATGTAAATAAATGAACAAAATATATATAGAATTTTAATGTCGCATGTAATGAAATTGTCAACTACTAGCTATAAGTTAAAACCTTTTGAATCTTCCCCGGACCCTTAGCTTGCTTTTGCACTTCTGCGCTAGAGACATAACTTCTGCGCTTCGATTGTAGTTTTGGTCCAGGAATCGGTTCACTAACTTTTGGTTTCGTAGTTGGTGGTGTAACCTGTAGTAAACAAAAGACGCTTGTATCAAACATTGAATTTAATATGAAGAATTATATATATATATATATATATATATATATATATATATATATATATATATATATATATATATATATATATATATATATATATATATATATATATATATATATGTAGGTTGAAAAAACACATGTATGTACCTCCTCATGATCAGCAAGAATAACTTGATCCTTTGGCCATGCAAAGAAACAATTCATGCCTTCCATAACTGTTTTTAACCCAATATTCCCTATGTCCGGTATGCATGCTGCATCCACTAACGATTTATCAATTGAGACTTTGTAGCAATCATTTGGGAGTGGCTTGTTATGTATCATTTATTTTCCAGGAATGTTGTGTATGCGACCCAAAGCAACAATATTTGATTTCTTTATATGCCACAGTTTGCAATTGATTGTCTAAAAAAAAGAATTTTTGCATACGTATATATCAGAAATTATTTAAACAAAATTAAGAATAACAAGAAGAAACATGTTGAAATACATACTTGTGCTTGTGTTGTTGGAGACACATTATCCTGCGATAGGTGTCTCCATTCCTTTTGTATCTGCCATCTCAGCGGACAATTGCTTGACCTGGTCATCTTTTTCTGACATCTCAGTGGACAGTTTCTTGAGCATTAGATCTTTTTTATACGCTCGCTTCTCTCATTATCAAGTTGAGTTTGAAGTAACTCAATTCTTTCATCAGTTTCTTTTCTGGTTTGAGGAAGATTAAAATACCTCTTATATGTAACTTCATTTCCCACTCCTCTTGCATAACCTCCCTTCTCCTTACCAAACACAACTGTCATGGCATCAGTGCCATCATCAACAGCCAAGGTTCCTTCCTTGATCTTTTCATCAGCTTCTCTCTGCAAAAAAATATGGGAATTGTTGGTATTAAAAGTTAGTACTGCTAGTATACAAGTTAGTACGGCTAGTACAAAGTTAATGCTGCTGGTATATAAGCATAATAATAGAATTTGCAGTCAAATTTACAAGTTTATCTGCCACCGAACTAATCTCAGCATCTGGAGATTCTTCGTCTTTGTTTTGCCTTCCTTTGACCCACAATACACCACGCGGCGGTTCAACATCTGCTTCTATTTCTTTTTTTTCGATCTAATGGACATCAAGTGCATACACATATATGTAAAGTTAAACCAAGATAATCGATTCTGATCAATTAGTAAAACAAACAGTATGTATAACCTTACCATTTTCTCTTTAACATAAACATATCCACCTCGTCCCATTTTATGCTGATAAATATTTTTGGAACGCGACAGTTTAGCGTTATCTGATTTCTCCTAAAAAACACAAAATCATAAGGCATTTAGATATGCGGTAATGCTGCAAACCAAAAATTATGAAATGACATATAAACTAAATAAAGATGACTAATTAAAACCTTGTATTCATTGGTGGTCGTGTAGGTTACAAACTCAACCCATTGTTCTTGTGTCACAATTGTACTATACTTTTCCGGCCTTTCATTCATTTTCTCAGGTGTATCTAGGTTGGGCAATATGTATTTTTCCCTGAGTTTCATTCTGAAATTCCTTAGCAGTTGACCAAGAGGATTCATTACCACCTTTTTGAATGTCACGTCAACATCAAAATATCGCTGCAAAGATTAACACAATGTTTTTAATTAGTTGTAGATAATTGATAAATTAAACTTATATACTGGGTTAAAAATTAGTATTTACGTACCGTGATTTCATCCCATAATTTTTGTCTTGATTCTTTATCCACCTTCTTCCAGGATAGAACCTTCAAACCTATGTGCTCACGAACCGCATCTCCTAAAAAACTCACAAACAGTGCTCTGTTTAACCCTGTAACCCTATTCAACGCATCGATGGTTACCTTGTGCTTTACTTGACCAGGATGGCCATATCGAAGGCGAAACTTAGCTAGCCTGGTTATGCCCCTATTAGATATTTTTCTGTTTAATTGGTTGTCATTTTCTTCATCAGATGAAGCATATGTTTCGTCCTCATACTATATTGTGTTAACATCAGCTTCATTATCTAGAAGCAAAATATCAGTATGATCAATGTCTTCAACCATTTACATCATGACGACTTGATGCGTGGGAATCGCAACAGGCTTTACCTCTCGAGGGATCTCGAGAAGCTTACAACCCCCACCAGGCAGTGTACCTGATCGTTGTAGTATAGTATAGTGACAAGTACCGGGGGATTGATCGTTCAGCTTAGGAATAGTGTCGCTAGGATTAGAAAGCCTAAATTACTAGTTCTAAAGGTGAGAGATGATTATTTTTGTATTTTTATATTTTTATGAAAGCAAGTAAAATCTCGGGTTTTGAAAGAGTGGGCGGAATTAGTTGCTATTCAACTAACCCAAAACTAAGATGCAATCAAAATAAAATACTAAAAATGAAATTAAACTAATTTATACTAAGGTTGTGAGCAGTAATTGGAGAAAATGTGTTTACTTAGATTTCACTACTCCCTAGATATCTTTTACACGTTAATTACTTGTTATAATTGCATGGATGACGAATCGTATTCCTTAATACCATTCATGGGGTGGCATACATAACTCCCCAATTCTATGAGCTCTTATCTCCTCCTACACCATGACCCAGCACAACTATAGGGATTGTAAACAGTGGCTCATGCATTAAATACAACCAATAAAGACCTAGTACGCCTCGGTTCATGTTTCTTAAGACGTTCAAGCATGTTACCATTTGGAGATCTGCCAGTTTTCTTAAGCCTAACATATAAATCATTCATCCAAGAACAAGAATAAACAAGTAATCAACACATAATCAATATCTAGGTTTCATTAGATCTAAGCAAACACAAAGGAGATCTAGCCTAGCATAATGGAATTGAGACAAGAACAAGATATAGACAACCAACACATAGACATATTGATTGAATTAGAAGAACACTTATCTCAATTACAATGCAAGGTATCAAGGGTTTGGAACCCTTGAAAAACCTGTAAAAGTTGCACCAAATTCGTCTTTAGGGTTTCTCCAAAACTTCTCTCTTTAAATGTGAAAAACTAGAAAACTATATATAGGAAAATAGGGCTGACGGCGTCAAGACAACAATGTGACGCCGTCACCTCGCCGCCAAATACTTCCTCGGACAGCCTTGATCTACTTTTGATGCCCTGTGTGACGCCGTCACCAACTACGGATTTTTATTCTTGGGCTTTTGACGCCGTCAGGATGACTCTTGACGCCTTCATGAACTACGGATTTTTATTCTTGATGTTTGATGCCGTCAGGGTGGTACTCTTGACGCCGTCACCTACTATTTCCAGCATGGAAAATTGAGACTTTGCCGTTTTCTTCACTTTTATGCTCCAAAAACGTCCAAAATGGCTTCTTTTCCAGAATTCACTCCCCAAGTACCTAAAATCACAAAAGGAACGATTTAGGGCAGTATTTGATCAAATAAAGTCGGATTCGGGCTTAAATGACCCCCTAAAAACGGATCATTTTTCGCCTCATCATATACCCTTACACTTGAGATTTGCTTGTCCTCAAGCAAATGCGCTTTTATTCTACTCAAAAGACAAGTTAGGGGTCATTTAACACTTATATAAAAGTAATTACAACAAATAATCGTTCCACTAAATACCAATAGACAAGCACGGAGGTCATACACTAGCACCTCACAAATAGTGTTTAGATACTCACATCTCTCGTGTGTAATAAAGTAATATAACATTATGGAAATGGAAGATATCTCTCACTACCTGTCATAGCAAAATAGATTACCATAGGCTTGGGAAAGGATCAAACCTCCACCACATGGTGTAAGCACCTAGGATAAACTATCAAAGAGGTCTTTTAAAGGGTTGTAACGTTAGGTATAGGGATATGAATTACACGGTTTTTTTGAATAAAGGAAGTTTTACTGGTGGCGAGTTAACAATCTTGGTTAATTACATGTACAATATGGCGTTGCTAAGCCAAGACTAGACTCGACTTAAGCTAATAAATGAAAAATAACAAAAACATAAAATAAACATAGAATGAAACGGGATGGTAGTCCATATGTTTTTTTCTCTTTTTCCTTTTTTCTATTTTTTTTTCTTTTTCTTGATTTTTCGATATTTTTTTTTTTTTTTTTTTTTTTTTTTTTTTTTTTTTTTTTTTTTTGCATACACTCTTACCCTACCATCCAAAATAACACATCATAGGGAATGAACATTTCTCTTACACTTGAATTTTTACATACTTCACATTAAACTAATCTAATGACTCGAATTAAGAAAATCAAAACACTTGGAGCACTTTTAAGATTAACGCACATATGGGGGTAATAATATTATGTTCTTCCCCATTACTCCATAAAATAAGTACTTACCCATGAGTCCCAATCGTCCCAAAACAATATGTACAAGGATATGACTCGACTTAGCAACCATGTAATCAATTAGAAAGTTAACTTAGGGTTTAACAAATAACAATAATGCACTAAAAATGAGCGCATACACGGAAGGCTAAGGCGATTTGGGTGTACATTTAAGTGGGGTGTAACAAATTCTTCCTTTAAGTAAGATGCTTAAAGTTAGAAACGAAAAGATAGGCTCGGAGGGGTGTACTAGGGGTTTCGTGTACTAAAAATGAGTACAACGCTAAGGGTGTGGAAAAAATTAGTTGACTTAACTAGCCAAGTAATATGACTTAAATGGTCAAGTAATTATAATACGGGTTTAACACAAGGGTGATCCTAATGCCTCTTATCATGTAGTAAATCCTACTACACGAATGTAGTCTCACTAGCGGTCTCGGGATGCATCACTAACGCAAGTTCTAGAATCTAAATGCTACCGGTACACTCATAAGCACTAATAATGAATGCTTTTCCTATCAAATCTAAAGGCGAACCTCACATTTTTGGGTGGAAAATTTTTCTGAATATACGGTTATGTGCTAGTCATACAATCTCCTATCCATGAGACGCTTGCTATGGCTAAAGTTTCACTCCTAAATGTTGTAAAAAATTTTAAATTTGGCGCTAAAATTGCACTAACAAGTATTTCTCATAGTTTTATTACACATCTACTATCAAACAAAATAAACTCAAGCGAAAGTGCATATGTAAGGTATCATCTTTTTACCCTCCCCTTACACTTAAGATGAACATTGTCCCCAATGTTCAAGTAAAGAATGTAAAAGTGAAAAAGTAAAAAAAATGAAATCAAATACTCCCCTGATTCGCTCGGTATGGATTATAGGTTGGCCAGATTAGATCTTCCTCCAAGAAAATGAACAATCAAAGCTTCCCTTCCAGAATATAAATCATCTTCTTGTCATACATAACCTGTAGAACCTGACAAAATAGACAAGACAACCTCGCGTAAAATCGGCGGCATCCTATATAAGTTTCTAAGTCCTAGAAAACAAAGTAAGATATAATGCTTGTGGAATGAAGTTTGTAGATCTCCTGGAGATTATAAAACTTAATAATTCACAAAAACCATAAGACTCCGTTAGAAAAACAAAACCGGTAAAATTTTCAGATTTTTAACTCCTGACGCCGTCAAGAGTAATCCTCTGACGCCGTCAGAATGGACCTGCAGAAATTCTTATGTTAAGTTTCTGGAAAATTTTTGGAAAAACTTGGTCCTACTTCCTGGAAAATCCTGCAAAACTTCATTATGACTCAATACAAGCATTTGACTCTAACAAATACGAATATACATGCTCATTTAATATTGTGGAGAATCATGATCGGTTTGTTTCTTAAAAACATATTTGGGGTTTCCCCTTACACTTATCTTTTGCAAAAATACTTCTAGGTTGGAGTTAAGACTAGGCCAAACAACAAAGTAAAGTATTTCTACTATTTAGTTTAGAAACATGATCTACCAACAATAAAAACTAAGCATGCATACGGAAGCAAATAACAAACAAACAAAATAAAATCACATAAAGCATGGGTTGCCTCCCAAGAAGCGCTTGTTTTTGTTCGAGTTACGAGCCTGACTCTACCCTTATTTAACGGATAAAAGGGAAGTTTTCCCTACACTTAGGATTAGGTGCGGGTGGAAGTAGCGATACACACCCTTATGGTGGAAGTATGCCACGTGAGAAAATAGTGGTGGATGAATTATATGCTCAAAGGGGTGTGCTCCTATCATCATAACCTTAATAAATTCAACCGGGTTAATGGGTGGATTAAGATTTTCTCCTAGAAAGGGATCATTTTCTATCAACTTCAAGAGATTACAAGTTGGGGATCCATCTTGACCTAATAAACCCGGTTTAAACCCATAATGTTTCTTGTGATCAATCATAAATGGGTGATGTAAGCATGTAAGGCCATTTTCCACTCCTATATTGGCTTCCTCTCTACAAGGCTTAGAGTCCATTACCTTTATCCTAAGACTACCCGGACTACATGGGTTAATGGGTGGGTTGGCTCTTCTTTTGTCTCCTAGATGTATATCTAAGGATGGAAAGTTGTGTGAAGATTGAGGTTCCGGTTCATCAACACTAGGTAATTCCCTAGAACTAAGAGTAAGGTTATCACTACAAGTATTCAAACCTATATCCTCTAGTGGTGTTTGGTACAAGGGTTCTACCTCAATTGGAGTTCCTATAGTCTCTTCTACTTCTTCCGGGTAAGTCACGGGCGGTGTATGTGCCTCAAATGATGGTAGGACTTGTGGGGTACTTTGTGGGATTGGATTATCCACCTCATCCTCCATTGTATCTAGATTACCTATGTGTTTGTTTTGTACTACGGTTTTAGGTGACATCCACACAGGTATCCCTGAGTAATCATCCCCAGACAAACTTCCTGTTTGCTCCTTCAAACTTGTTTTTGATTGATTTGTGATGTTGTTTGTTGGGTTGTCTACTCTATAATAATATTGGGCACAGTCTTCTATGGTATCCCATGCTTCTTCAGCACTTAATTCCCTAGGGCCCTCATTGGCAAAATCATCAATGCACATTTGGTCACATCGGCTGACACGATAGTAAAAGGTTTGGGTTAGGGATGCTAAAGAGAAACTATGATGAGGGAATTTTCGAAGTAAAATTTTAAAACGAGTCCATGCATCATATATGGGTTCATCTCGATATTGTTTGAAATTCGAGATGTCAATAGGGTAGAATGGCCTTTGTGGTTGGTGGTATGGTGGATTCGCGTACTCCATAATGGTGAACGGAAGAGTCAATGGAAATTACGAACAAACACACAAAGAAAAAGATAGACTAAAGAAAACCTAGAAAATAAAAATAAATCTTACTAGAAAGGAATCTAGCAAGTAGACCTAATAAAAAGAGATTCTAACCTAGACAATAACTATTCCCCGGCAGCGGCGCCAAAAACTTGATGCGTGGGAATCGCAACAGGCTTTACCTCTCGAGGGATCTCGAGAAGCTTACAACCCCCACCAGGCAGTGTACCTGATCGTTGTAGTATAGTATAGTGACAAGTACCGGGGGATTGATCGTTCAGCTTAGGAATAGTGTCGCTAGGATTAGAAAGCCTAAATTACTAGTTCTAAAGGTGAGAGATGATTATTTTTGTATTTTTATATTTTTATGAAAGCAAGTAAAATCTCGGGTTTTGAAAGAGTGGGCGGAATTAGTTGCTATTCAACTAACCCAAAACTAATATGCAATCAAAATAAAATACTAAAAATGAAATTAAACTAATTTATACTAAGGTTGTGAGCAGTAATTGGAGAAAATGTGTTTACTTAGATTTCACTACTCCCTAGATATCTTTTACACGTTAATTACTTGTTATAATTGCATGGATGACGGATCGTATTCCTTAATACTATTCATGGGGTGGCATACATAACTCCCCAATTCTATGAGCTCTTATCTCCTCCTACACCATGACCCATCACAACTATAGGGATTGTAAACAGTGGCTCATGCATTAAATACAACCAATAAAGACCTAGTACGCCTCGGTTCATGTTTCTTAAGACGTTCAAGCATGTTACCATTTGGAGATCTGCCAGTTTTCTTAAGCCTAACATATAAATCATTCATCCAAGAACAAGAATAAACAAGTAATCAACACATAATCAATATCTAGGTTTCATTAGATCTAAGCAAACACAAAGGAGATCTAGCCTAGCATAATGGAATTGAGACAAGAACAAGATATAGACAACCAACACATAGACATATTGATTGAATTAGAAGAACACTTATCTCAATTATAGTGCAAGGTATCAAGGGTTTGGAACCCTTGAAAAACCTGTAAAAGTTGCACCAAATTCGTCTTTAGGGTTTCTCCAAAACTTCTCTCTTTAAATGTGAAAAACTAGAAAACTATATATAGGAAAATAGGGCTGACGGCGTCAAGACAACAATGTGACGCCGTCA
The DNA here is from genome assembly GCA_030686995.1 of Artemisia argyi. NCBI lineage: Eukaryota > Viridiplantae > Streptophyta > Magnoliopsida > Asterales > Asteraceae > Artemisia > Artemisia argyi. The sequence goes on from CM060685.1 coordinate 10,905,653, forward strand.
CCTCGCCGCCAAATACTTCCTCGGACGGCCTTGATCTACTTTTGACGCCTTGTGTGACGCCGTCACCAACTACGGATTTTTATTCTTGGGCTTTTGACGCCGTCAGGATGACTCTTGACGCCTTCATGAACTACGGATTTTTATTCTTGATGTTTGACGCTGTCAGGGTGGTACTCTTGACGCCGTCACCTACTGTTTCCAGCATGGAAAATTGAGACTTTGCCGTTTTCTTCACTTTTATGCTCCAAAAACGTCCAAAATGGCTTCTTTTCCAGAATTCACTCTTCAAGTACCTAAAATCACAAAAGGAACGATTTAGGGCAATATTTGATCAAATAAAGTCGGATTCGGGCTTAAATGACCCCCTAAAAACGGATCATTTTTCGCCTCATCACGACTCTTGAGCAACGTACAATGTGTACAAGAAAATGATTCTGGCTTGGAGAGTAATGGTGATTGAAGATTTGATTTTTGTGTTTTGGTTGCAGTGTTTAGTTTAATTAGGAGACAAAACAGAGTATTTTCATGAATATGGGCTCTTATTTATGTTAAATGCCAAATAATTAGGTGATTTAAAAATTTTGGATCGAAATTTTGGCTCCAAATTCTTGTAAATTATTTTCAAAAAATTTCGCTTATGAACACAAAATACTTTTCTTTTCTCCAAGATCATGAGTACTATTGATTCAGGCTGCTTCTTCGATCAGAAAACCGAGGAGAGTAATTAAAAGTTAAAACAGTAATCATAGATGATGATAAATACTAAGTCCTAATATTGTTGTTGTTTTACCCTTTAAGTCTTTCTTTTACAATTTTCACCTTAAGTTTTCTATCTTGTGTTATATAATACTTTTAGATGGATGGATTGTGTTTTAATTTAAATGTATTTTCGTAAAATATTATACAACACAAATACAAATATTTAAGGTCAAAGTTATAAAAGAAAAACTTAAAAAGTTTCTAACAAACCGGTTATAATTGTATTCGGGTCATAACACATGCATAAAAAACGTGTAAAAACAAACAGAAATGGGTAAAAACGTCTAAAAACGGATGAAAAGGGACTAAACGTGTAAATTGTGTTGTTGGATTAGTTCGGTCTCATTAAACCGGTTATAATTGTATTCGGGTCATAACACATGCATAAAAAACGTGTAAAAACAAACAGAAATGGGTAAAAACGTGTAAAAATGGATGAAAAGGGATTAAACGTGTAAATCGTGTTGTTGGATTAGTTCGGTCTCATTAAACCGGTTATAATTGTATTTGGGTCATAACACATGCATAAAAAACGTGTAAAAACAAACAGAATTGGGTAAAAACGTGTAAAAACGGATGAAAAGGGACTAAACGTGTAAATCGTGTTGTTGGATTAGTTCGGTCTCATTAAACTGGTTATAATTGTATTCGGGTCATAACACATGCATAAAAAACTTGTAAAAACAAACAGAAATGGGTAAAAACGGATGAAAAGGGACTAAACGTGTAAATCGTGTTGTTGGATTAGTTCGGTCTCATTAAACTGGTTATAATTGTATTCGGGTCATAACACATGCATAAAAAACGTGTAAAAACAAACAGAAATGGGTAAAAACGTGTAAAAACGGATAAAAAGGGACTAAATGTGTAAATCGTGTTGTTGGATTAGTTCGGTCTCATTAAACCGGCTATAATTGTATTCGGGTCATAACACATGCATAAAAAACGTGTAAAAACAAACAGAAATGGGTAAAAACGTGTAAAAACGGATGAAAAGGGACTAAACGTGTAAATCGTGTTGTTGGATTAGTTCGGTCTCATTAAACCGCTTATAATTTTATTCGGGTCATAACACATGCATAAAAAACGTGTAAAAACAAACAGAAATGGGTAAAAACGTGCCACCACAATCACAACCAACCACCACCACCAGCCAAAACCACCACCACCACCACAACCACAACCACCAGCCACCACCACCAGTAGTAACCACCACCAGCCACCACTACCACCATCAGCCACTACCACCACCAGCCAAAACCACCACCACCACCACAACCAGCCACCACCACCAGCAGCAACCACCACCATCGTTAGCCACTACCACCACCAGCCACCACCACCACCAGCCACTACCACCATCATTAGCCAAAACCACCACCACCATTAGCCATTACCACCACCAGCCACCACCACCATCATTAGCCAAAACCACCAGCCACCACCACCACTATTAGCCACTACCACCACCACCACCACCACCATCATTAGCCAAAACCACCAGCCACCACCACCACCATTAGCCACTACCACCACCAGCCACCACCACCATCATTAGCCAAAACCACCAGCCACCACCACCACCATTAGACACTACCACCACCACCACCATCATTAGCCAAAACCACTAGCCACCACCACCACCATTAGCCACTACCACCACCAGCCACCACCACCATCATTAGCCACCACCACCAGCCACCACCACCACCATTAGCCACTACCACCACCACCACCATCATTAGCCAAAACCACCAGCCACCACCACCATCATTAGCCACTACCACCACCAGCCACTACCACCATCATTAGCCAAAACCACCAGCCACCACCACCACCATTAGCTACTACCACCACCAGCTACCACCACCACCACTACCTCCACCATCACCATCACCACCACCACCAGCCACCACCACCACCACCACTGGCCAGCAACCACCACCACCACCACCGGCCAGCAACCATCACCACCATCTTTTTTTTAGTCATCTTTATCATAAGTATTAAATGTAGTGATCATTTAAAATATAGTTATTCATTTAATTACTAGAGTGTGATAACTTGGACTAAATTATACATTAATTAAGACTTACATATTAAAAACTTAAATAGTAGTGATTTGATTGATATGCATGAGAACATGAACAGACTGCATGGGAAGACTCAATATTTTAAATTAGTACTCTGTAATTACTTTTTGCAATGATTTAGTTTACACAGCCACATATATATGTTTGGAGAGTAGATTATTAATTTATTAATTACTGTATCTATAAGTTTGATCATCCCTAGCCACATAAATCATCATCAAAAAACACAATTTCTTACTTAACCCTTATCAAATCATCATCTAAAAATATGTCTGGATCTCCTAATCTCGATGAACTGAAAGATTTGTGTGGGTCTGATAAACTTTACAAATGTCTCAAGTTCCTCTTCAGTCAAGAAATTCCTCTAAATGAAGTAATGATCCAGTGTTTGGGTGAGAAGCGTGATGAGCTGCGGATAAGTGTTGATAAGCGCACCGAGTGAATAGCTGAGGTTTTAGATCTTAACTTTGATGAAGAAGAAGCTGCTGCTGATGGTTATGAGTCCCTTGAGGAGGTTCAAGTGATGGAGCGCCGTTTGTTGGAGTCCATTTCGGCCATTTTGGTTGACCTTTGTGCTCTGGTATCCAAGAAGGAGGAAGCCATTGCCGATATGCATTATTATGATCAGAGCTCCATTTGAATGGTTGTTTAAGTAGGGTCTTTTTGGTTGGGTTTGGTGGTACTTCCTTAGCTTGTTATGTTTTTGGTTGTTGTTTTGAAGGAACAGCTGGTACATGTAATCACCCTCCTTAATCTTTAATAGTAATAAATATGATTTAGGTTTTTAAGTATGTCATAATCTTGTGTTTTTATTTTAAGAGCTTGATTGTTTTATAATCATTACAGGCATCTGTAACACCCCCAAAATACCGCAGCGGAAGACTGTGTCACTTGGGGTGCTACTTCATAATACAAAGTACAAGTTATAAAAGACGACCTCTAAATGAGACGTTTTGAAAAGTTACCATTCGATTATGAATTCAAAGTTACAAACATGAGATTCCAAAGTATGATACATAAATGTATACAAAATGTTTTGAATGGTAAATGATAAAAGCGTAAGTCTTCAGAATATGCAGCTTGACTCTATGTTCCACGCACTAGCTATCGCCTTACTAACCTGATATAAACATGCTCAAGTGTCAACACAATGGTTGGTGAGTTCATAGAGTTTGTCTTAAAACAGTTGAAAAGCCTTAAAGAATGTTCACACAGCAAAGGCATTGTGAATCCACTCAGTTGCAAGTCCCGCCCATAACAATACTTGCAACCTGTGTGTTCACAACCCACTGCTACAATATAACATGATTAAGACATGTATAAGTTCATCACAACAGTTAAGCAATTAGTCATGAGGCTCTACTTCATCTCCGGAGACCTCATATGGGTATGCTGCTCACAAAGATAGAATATCATTGGCTCCACTTCATCTCCGGAAACCCAATGCATATGTTATCAAAGGAGACTTTATGATGCTCACGAGGAGACTTACAAGTTTAGGTATAACGCAATCAAGTATAATGCAATCAAGTATAATGAAATCAAGTATAACGCAATCAAGTATAATGCAATCAAGTATAATGCAATCAAGTATAACCCAATCAAGTATAAATGTTTTGGAGTATTAATAAAAGTAAACGCAAGTAGTTGAGCATGTATCTCCCCCAAAGAATTAAAACAAGAATGAAAAGAGTAGGGGCTATGACTCACCTTGAACTAATGATATCAAAACGTATAACGGAATCGATGGATTAAGCCAGGAAGTCTTTACGCGCAACCTAGAATATGGCGTTGCGACTTAGGTTTGAGTAATGTCTAAGAATATGAAGAATCGCCCATATATGTCTTGCATATAGTTCATGATGTAGTACTTAGTATATAGTGTAAGTTGTTGAATAAGAATGGTTTATGAAACATTTATAGTTTGTATATCTCTTACTACCGTTCGGGCCGACATAATTCAGAAGTCATGTAGTAAACGTTCGAGGAGCCAGGACACTTTAATTCATAAATCCACAACTCATCTCGACGGCTTACCCATATGAACTCCTCACATGAAGCTCCCTACTATTGTAGTATTCAATATGTATAATAGTTATAATGATTTCGGTTTAGAAAGCCTTAAGGTCTTAGCCGTGGCCTTGCCGTGGCTTTGGTCATGGCTACCATGGTCTTGACACTCAGCCTTGGCCTTAGCCATGGCTGTGGTCTCGGCTTTAAGGTCATTAGACCCCTTGGTTATACTTAGCCATAACCAATACATAGTCATTTGGTCTTAAAAATGGGTTGTTAAGAATTTGAAGAAAAATCTCACTCGTTAAGCGTTTCCAGCGCTCGAGCTTCTTTGATCCTGAACGAAAACGTCGTTCTGGACAACTTTCGTGCTTTAACTTTTTGATGAATCGGAAAAGAAGGGTGACTTTTAATTAGGTCAGAATGCAAACAGTAGGTTATAGGCAGTTTTGCCGTTTTGGTTTCGCTATCTTCAAATGGTCATAACTTTTGACTCATGTACTCGTTTTAGGTGATTCAAATTGCTATGTTTTCCTTGTTAAGTCCTCTACTACAATATGTAATCGTCTAATATCATTTATCTACTGTTTTGGTCAGATTTTACCATGGAAGTTACTAGTGTACTTGTTTAAATAACATAGGTTAACATATGTATACCAATACTTGTTTTACTCATTTTTATACATCATGAACTTAATAACAAGAACATATATAGCATGAATGAAACACAAAGAGCATGAAAATGATAATTAAGCAAGGAAGTGTATTAGAGTTCTTACAACTTTTGGCCTTAATGAAAAGGGAAACTAGGACAAGAACTAGGAACTAGGATTTTGATTGAATAAGCTTTCCTCCACTTTAGCAACCCTTCTACCCTTGTATTCTTGAATGATTTGTGATGAAGGTTTAGGTGACTTGAGTGGATCTAAACTCAAGAGAATCACCAAAGTTTCTAGGGTTTGGAAGTAGTTTGATTACCTAAAACCAAGCTAGGGTTTCTATGTTTGATGTTGCACTTGACTCTTGCATGAAACTAGGAAGTGAATTTGCTAAAGAGATGGTGTTTGTGTGAGCTATATGGGACGGCACAAGGAGGGGAGGGGGGTATTTATGTGAGCTTGAGGAGGTTATAAAACTTAGGATATTTTTGCAAGTTATACACATGTATGCATCCGAGAGCACAAGGCATGAGATCAAGACACCTTAAGGTGTGACTCCCCCCCCCCCCTAATGGCGGTTTACAAAGGCAAGGGGATGAGGTGTGCCTTTGGAAGATATTATCCAAGATATCTAGTATGTTTTGACTCCGTAAATTGCTAACCGTAAGTTTTTAAGCCACGAAACGTAAAACCGGGTATCTTAAAAATATGAAACTTGGAAGAATGATTAAACTTGTCAATATACTCCATAATAAAATATAAAATGAGTGGTAGGTTCTATTGGGTTGCTCAAACCCTGCTAAAACTGGAAACACGGGTCTAAAACGCGTAATACGTAAAATGTACGAATATTGTGTAAAATTGAGAAAAGTAAAGTGTTACTTTTCTAATAGGATAAAAATGATCTAAAATGACTTATAATGTCTAGGCTGGGCTCAGTCTAGTGTCGGTTGGTAATTAATGTCTTATAGACCTAAAACCGGAAGCCTAAAAATCAAAGAATGACTTATAAAATCAAAGAATGGTTTTTGGTCAAAGGAGGAGGGAAAATATGTTGACTTTTCCAAAGAAAACATTTGAAAACTCAAATCGTCTTAGAAACACGGTGCAGGTATAGGCTAAGGTTACGGCTAAGTAAAAGTGCTTAAAAACGTAAATTTCTGTTTCTCATGGTCCAGGGTCTATTTGGTAACATTTTTCTTAGTCATGATTAATTCTCTAATTAATCATGAGAATACTAAACATTTTTCTGATGCGGGGAAAATTGACGCGGATGGTTTTCATTGTGCGTAGGATTTCTAAACGACGTTATAACCTAAACGTGTATTTCCTTAATAACGTTCGCGAAAATGATCTGATGAGTGTCAAACTTTTATTTTGCCATGGAAATGATTTATCACACGAGAATATGAAATAAAAATCAAATTTCGGAAAATGAATAGTGAAAGTGAATAGTAAAATTCCGAGGATGAATAGTTTACCGAAAATGCGAGTTGTTACAGTCTCTACCCCTTAAGGAGAACTTCGTCCCGAGGTTCTGTCGATGTTAACTACTTACGATGTGTCTAAGAGAATTCAGGATCTCTAATATAGTGGTGCTCACTCTGATTCGTCTAAGGTTGTGGTTAAGGAGTCGTATCGGATACACATAAGCCCACTTATTTATAATTCATTTCTTACATAAAGAAGCGTCCAAATTTATGTAGGTAAGGATTCATAAACTTATGGTTCGGTGATTTACAATTTCTTTATTTAAATAAAGAGGCGTCCCAATCCATTTAAATAAGGAGATTCTAAATCATCCTACTTAAGAATTTCCGACACAAAAATCACTCTCTGAGACAGATAGTAAGGTAACCAAATCATCAAATCCTTAAAGCTAAGCAATAATATTATTTAACTCAAATCTTGTGTCTCATCAAACAAGAACTGTCACAAGATCAAGTTAAGTAATTAGTTATTAGTGAGCTTCAAATTTTTAATGACTCGACTAAATTCTGGGGTTCCTTATAATACTAAAGTCATATCATCTAACAGCGTGGAACCAACATCTAACAAAAGCATATGCGTATGTAGTGTGTGTAAGGCAACAAAAGAGGAAGGTCTCAACGTCTAAAGCAGTTATAGTCTAGGCACTAAATGCAACCTGGTTCTCTATAACCAAGTCTCTGATACCAATCTGTAACACCCCCAAAATACCGCAGCGGAAGACTGTGTCACTTGGGGTGCTACTTCATAATACAAAGTACAAGTTATAGAAAACGACCTCTAAATGAGACGTTTTGAAAAGTTACCATTCGATTATGAAATCAAAGTTACAAACATGAGATTCCAAAGTATGATACATAAATGTATACAAAATGTTTTGAATGGTAAATGATAAAAGCGTAAGTCTTCAGAATATGCAGCTTGACTCTATGTTCCACGCACTAGCTACAGCCTTACTAACCTGAGATAAACATGCTCAAGTGTCAACACAATGGTTGGTGAGTTCATAGAGTTTGTCTTAAAACAGTTGAAAAGCCTTAAAGAATGTTCACACAACAAAGGCATTGTGAATCCACTCAGTTGCAAGTCCCGCCCATAACAACACTTGCAACCTGTGTGTTCACAACCCACTGCTACAATATAATATGATTAAGACATGTATAAGTTCATCACAACAGTTAAGCAATTAGTCATGAGGCTCTACTTCATCTCCGGAGACCTCATATGGGTATGCTGCTCACAAAGATAGAATATCATTGGCTCCACTTCATCTCCGGAAACCCAATGCATATGTTATCAAAGGAGACTTTATGATGCTCACGAGGAGACTTACAAGTTTAGGTATAACGCAATCAAGTATAATGCAATCAAGTATAATGAAATCAAGTATAACGCAATCAAGTATAATGCAATCAAGTATAACCCAATCAAGTATAAATGTTTTGGAGTATTAGTAAAAGTAAAAGCAAGTAGTTGAGCATGTATCTCCCCCAAAGAATTAAAACAAGTATGAAAATAGTAGGGGCTATGACTCACCTTGAACTAATGATATCAAAACGAATAACGGAATCGATGGATTAAGCCAGGAAGTCTCTACGCGCAACCTAGAATATGACGCTGCGACTTATGTTTGAGTAATGTCTAAGAATACGAAGAATCGCCCATATATGTCTTGCATATAGTTCACGATGTAGTACTTAGTATATAGTGTAAGTTGTTGAATAAGAATGGTTTATGAAACATGTATAGTTTGTATATCTCTTACTACCGTTCGGGCCGACATAATTCAGAAGTCATGTAGTAAACGTTCGAGGAGCCAGGACACTTTAATTCGTAAATCCACAACTCATCTCGAAGGCTTACCCATATGAACTCCTCACATGAAGCTACCTACTATTGTAGTATTCAATATGTATAATAGTTATAATGATTTCGGTGTAGAAAGCCTTAAGGTCTTAGTCGTGGCCTTGCCGTGGCTTTGGTCATGGCTACCATGGTCTTGAGACTCAGCCTTGGCCTTAGCCATGGCTGTGGTCTTGGATTTAAGGTCATTAGACCCCTTGGTTACACTTAGCCATAACCAATACATAGTCATTTGGTCTTAAAAATGGGCTGTTAAGAATAAAAATCTCACTCGTTAAGCGTTTCCAGGTCTCAAGCTTCTTTACACCTGAACGAAAACGTCGTTCCAGACAACTTTCGTGTTTTAACTTTTTGATGAATCGGAGCAGAAGGGTTACTTTTAATTAGGTCAGAATGCAAACAGTAGGTTATAGGCAGTTTTGCCGTTTTGGTTTCGCTAGCTTCAAATGGTCATCACTTTTGACTCGTGTACTCGTTTTAGGTGATTCAAATTGCTATGTTTTCCTTGTTAAGTCCTCTACTACAATATGTAATCGGCTAATATCATTTATCTACTGTTTTGGTCAGATTTTACCATGGAAGTTACTAGTTTACTTGTTTAAATAACATAGGTTAACATATGTATACCAATACTTGTTTTACTCATTTTTATACATCATGAACTTAATAACAAGAACATATATAGCATGAATGAAAAACAAAGAGCATGAAAATGATAATTAAGCAAGGAAGTGTATTAGAGTTCTTACAACTTTTGGCCTTAATGAAAAGGGAAACTAGGACAAGAACTAGGAACTAGGACTTTGATTGAATAAGCTTTCCTCCAGTTTAGCAACCCTTCTACCCTTGTATTCTTGAATGATTTGTGATGAAGGTTTAGGTGACTTGAGTGGATCTAAACTCAAGAGAATCACCAAAGTTTCTAGGGTTTGGAAGTAGTTTGATTACCTAAAACCAAGCTAGGGTTTCTATGTTTGATGTTGCACTTGATTCTTGCATGAAACTAGGAAGTGAATTTGCTAAAGAGATGGTGTTTGTGTGAGCTATATGGGACGGCACAAGGAGGGGAGGGGGGGGGGGGTATTTATGTGAGCTTGAGGAGGTTACAAAACTTAGGATATTTTTGCAAGTTATACACATGTATGCATCCAAGAGCACAAGGCATGAGATCAAGACACCTTAAGGTGTGACTCCCCCCCCCTAATGGTGGTTCACAAAGGCTAGGGGGGTGAGGTGTGCCTTTGGAAGATATTATCCAAGATATCTAGTATGTTTTGACTCCATAAATTGCTAACCGTAAGTTTTTAAGCCACGAAACGTAAAACCAGGTATCTTAAAAATATGAAACTTGGAAGAATGATTAAACTTGTCAATATACTCCATAATAAAATATAAAATGAGTGGTAGGTTCTATTGGGTTTCTCAAACCCTGCTAAAACTGGAAACACGGGTCTAAAACGCGTAATACGTAAAATGTACGAATATTGTGTAAAATTGAGAAAAGTAAAGTGTTACTTTTCTAATAGGATAAGAATGATCTAAAATGAATTATAATGTCTAGGCTGGGCTCAGTCTAGTGTCGGTTGGTAATTAATGTCTTATAGACTTAAAACCGGAAGCCTAAAAATCAAAGAATGACTTATAAAATCAAAGAATGGTTTTTGGTCAAAGGAGGAGGGAAAATATGTTGACTTTACCAAAGAAAACATTTGAAAACTCAAATCGTCTTAAAAATGCGGTGCAGGTATAGGCTAAGGTTACGACTAAGTAAAAGTGCTTAAAAACGTAAATTTCTGTTTCTCACCGTCCAGGGTCTATTTGGTAACATTTTTCTTAGTCATGATTAATTCTCTAATTAATCATGAGAATACTAAACATTTTTCTGATGCGGGGAAAATTGACGCGGATGGTTTTCGTTGTGCGTAGGATTTCTGAACGACGTTTTAACCTAAACGTGTATTTCCTTAATAACGTTCGCGAAAATGATCTGATGAGTGTCAAACTTTTATTTTGCCATGGAAATGATTTATCACACGAGAATATGAAATAAAAATCAAATTTTGGAAAATGAATAGTGAAAGTGAATAGTAAAATTCTGAGGATGAATAGTGATCCGAAAATGCGAGTTGTTACAGCATCCATATAAGAGCTTGATTGTTTTATCAAAATGAAATCAAGAAATAAATAATCAAGCAATTAAGGGTTGCTTGATTCTTATTGTCTGCTATAGATGTTATAGAGTGTTTGGGATGGATTATTAATGGTTCGGATGGATTATTAAGGGTTGCTTAAAATTGATGTATGGATATGTTTGCAAGTTAATTAGATTATTTGTGTTTAAGTAGCTTGTTTAGTTAGTACTCAGGTCAATCATGTTCCATTGTGGCTAGTCTTCATTGGCGACTAATGTATTTATAGTTCTGTCAAGAATTATAATCATTCATCCCTGGCAAATGCTCGTCCCAATGGATCATGATTGGCCAGAAGATGTTGTGAAGGTTCAAGCCAGTCTGCATATAAAACTTTCACCCCACTTTTGGGAGAAACTGATGCTACTAGTAATGTTGAAGAAATGGCTAAGGTGGTACAACAAGACCAAGTTTCTACTGCTGTAGAGGTTTGGATTGTATGTTATTCTTTGTATCTGATCTTGGGAATGCCCATATCAGCAATTGTTAATGTTGTAAAAAAACTTTTGGTAAGTAATATAATTCACCTTTTGTGAGATTACAACTGCTGTAGAGGTTTGGATTGTATGTTCTTCTTTGTATCTGATATTGGGAATGCCCATATCAGTTTCTACACTTTTTTTTTCCTTCCTGAAATAGTGAATTTTATTAATTAAGGAACCAGCAATTTACAAAGATTATACAAGCAGTCAAATTGAACACACTCATTTGACTGATACAATATAACAGATACATTCTACACAATCATTCACGAATCACGAAACTAGCTGATTCAATATCCACCATTCTTCTAGACTTAGCAACTACATGCTAACATCTAGGCAACCATGGAGAAATATCCCTTATTGGCTACATTTCCACTAAACAAACACCCTTCCTAATTCCTTCCTAGTCAGTTTCTATAGTTTAGTTGTTTAGATTTTGTAACAAAATGAAAAAATAGTCTATAAGAGGAATATAAAAATAGTCTATAAGAGGAATATAAAATAACTGTGGCTCCCTTTTTTGGTATGTCCTCCCCAAAATTTTTGAAAAGCCCTCTATATTTTTGGTAACCAAATTTCGAATTCTCCCTCCACCCATTTCCATCTCCACCCACGTTTCTCACATTTCTCACCAATCACCACGCACAGCCACCAATCACCAATCACATCACAGCCACCATTCACCAGCCACCATCCATCATATCACTTGTCGGTCCGGCCATCAACAACGGTGGGAGGTTCATTTAGATATAAATTAGGTACTTTTTTGAATTAGGAATTCATTATGTTGGAATTTTAATTTATTATTCATTTTCATTGTATATTTTAGTTGTTATGGATTTGTTGGTTTCTTGTTTCTTTGGTAATGTTAACTTATCGTGTTTCTGGCCGAATCGTTTAATTAACCAACAACACAATAAAGATAACATGTTGTAATTTACACATTTTTCTTAATACACGTTTTCATATTTGACATTTGAAGCTTAATTAGATGGATGCCCAATACATTCATTCCATTGTGTTGTTGCAATTCTTATTGTAAACCTATCTTATTAATTAGCTAGACACTTTTGACTTGACATTGGAACTTCATCAATCTAAATTTTCATATATGCTTATATTGGTTTAACTTGTAACTTGTAGGATATATACATTATCATTTGACCTCAACAATAATAGCATGGACAAGTCTTGGATGAGAACTTGTAGAACCAACAAAGAATATATTGATGGAGTAGCAATGTTTATTAAGTATGCACTACACAACTTTAAGAAGATGAAGAACATCGACCCACGAGTTAATATACGACAGCTTAAGATGCCATGTCCGTGTACCACATGTTTAAACAAAATAGAGCAAACAGTGGATGACGTGGAGTACCATTTATTCTACTACGGGATTAATCTTAGATACAGAAAATGGGATAAACATGGAGAAAAGGATGAGCAAGCAACAACATCCCAAATACCTGATAATGCAGAAACAGAGTTTGTTGACGACACGGATTTCGACATGGAGTCACATTCAGAAATTCCAATAGATGGCCCAGCAACAGTAGAAATGGTTAATGCTACGAAAGAAAATTTTGATGAGGATGACCTTAACAAGTTTCAAAATCTATTATTAGACGCGGAGAAGCCACTTTATAAAGGATGTCCTGACTTCACAAAGTTGTCCGCAATAGTTAAACTACTCAACTTGAAGGGTAAGTATGGAGCTTCTGATAAGTTCTTTACTGAATTACTAGGATTGATAAAAAAAAATGCTACCTGCTGGTAACGAAATGGTTGAAAAAACTTATCAGGCCAAAAAACTAATGAGAATGATGGGATCAGGATACGAAAAGATACATGTATGTAGCAACAACTGCATTCTTTACTGGAAGACTAATAAGGAGTTGACTGTTTGTCCAACTTGTGGGATATCAAGATGGAAGGTGAATAATAAGACACGTAAAGTGTATGAAAACATTCCGGCAAAGGTCATGTGGTACTTTCCAATTATACCAAGACTGCAACGACTCTTTAAGTTAGAGAGTATTTCAGAAGATCTAAGATGGCACACCACAAGGAGGGTAACATATGGTGTTTTACGTCACCCTGCAGATTCACAGGCATGGCGTACCATAGATGAAAAATTCCCCCACTTTGCTCAAGATCCGAGAAATCTACGGCTAGGAATATCGGCTGATGGGGTTGACGTCAACTCAGGAACTAGGCATCACAGTGTATGGCCAGTTTTATCTGTCATATACAACCTTCCTCCATGGTTGTGTATGAAAAGAAAGTTTATCATGCTTTCGGTATTGATATCGGGATACCCGGGAAATGATATCGATGTATTTTTAGAATCGTTGGTTAATGATCTGCATACCTTATTTGAGGATGGGGTTGATACATATGATGCTTGTACAAAAGAAATGTTTAAACTGCGTGCCGCTGTGTTATGGACGATAAATGATTACCCTGCACTTGGTACATTATGTGGCTGCCCATACAGTGGATTCAAAGGTTGTGTTGTATGTAGGAAAGATACATACTGTGTTAGACTTTCCGCCTCATCCAAGCAAAGTTATGCTGGACACAGACAATATCTACCATACAACCATATGTTCAGAAAGCAAAAGGCGGCGTTTAATGGAAAAGAAGATTTTCAGCTTGCTCCAACTCCATTGACTGGGGAACAAATATACAACGAGGTACAACTAATTGAAAATAAGTGGGGAAAAGGAAAACGAACAAACAATAACACCTCGAATAACCAAGAAGATATGAGAGGCAGTGGTGGGAAGATTACAACGCAGAAAAGGAAAACAACATAAGCAGAGGGTAGTGCAAGCCAAGTAAATGAACCATATTGGAAAAAATTCAACATTTGGTATTGAAAGCTAATGTATTGGAGACATAATGCTGTTCCACATTGTATTGACTTCATGCATATAGAAAAGAATGTTGCTGAGAGTCTAGTCGGAACGTTGCTGAATGTTCCTGGAAAGACAAAAGATGGAATGAATGCTCGATTGGATCTGGAAGAGTTGGGGATAAAAAAAGAGTTGTTTGCTAGGAAAGAAGCAGACAAAACAACACTACCTCCAGCAGGTTACACATTAACGAATGCTGAAAAAGACATCTTTTGTGAAACATTAAGCAACATCAGGGTACCACAAGGCTATTGTTCAAATTTCTCTAGTTTGGTCAGCCAAAATGATAAGAAGCTCATTGGCCTTAAATCGCATGACTATCACATGCTAATGCAAGAGTTTTTGCCCATTGCTATACGTTCAATCATGCACCCACCCACACGATTTGCTATTATCAGGTTTTGCTTTTTCTTTAAAGCTATATGTAGGAAAGAAATCATCTTGCAAGAACTAGATAAGATGCAACAAGAACTTGTTGTGACACTGTGCCTTCTTGAGAAGTTCTTTCCTCCCTCATTTTTTGATATTATGATACACTTGACAGTGCACCTAACTAGGGAGGTAAAATTATGTGGTCCCATATGCTTTCGGTGGATGTATCCCTTCGAAAGATGTATGAAGGTTAATAAAGGACATGTGCAAAACAGAAATAGACTAGAGGGATGCATTGCTGAGGAGACTATCGCGGAAGAAACAATAGAATTTTTTAGCGAGTATCATAAAACCATGAAAACTATTGGTATCCCACCTGATAAACATGTAACCAATGAAAATGAGGATGGAAAGCCATTGACGGCCGGCAAAACAAATGTACTAACCAGAGATGTCTTTCAGAAAGCACATTTGTATGTAATACAGAATACAGATGAAATTGTGCCGTATATCGAGTAAGTATTACTAACACATGTCTATTTCGTTGCTTAAAATGTTGTATCAAATATAATAATCAAATACATTGTTTTGTTTCAGCCGACACAAGCGATTTTTGAAAACAAAATACCCGGGTAGAAAAATGGCATTGCTGGAGAATGAGCACACTAAATCTTTTGCTAAGTGGTTACCCGAAGAGGTAATTACTCGTATGTTGTTTATACTACTTGTTTGTTTGTTGATAAATATAAGTGAGTTGTTCCTGCAATTTAAAGGTAATATATACTTGTAATGAAATTCAGGTTGAGAGAGAGTTAGCGATATCCAAAGATAGTGTATCAGAAACTGTGAGGTGGATAACATTTGGACCACGCGCCAACGTAGTGAAATACGAGTCATATAACATCAATGGGTATACATTTCGTACGAAAAGTAATGATGGCATAGTTTACTAGAACAGTGGGGTTAGTGTTGAGGCAGCAGATCTTCACATATCCAAAGAAGTTGCAACCACAAGAAAAGCATTTTATTATGGGATTTTACAAGAGATATGGGTACTAGATTACCGTTTCAGGCAAATTCCTCTTTTCAAATGTGATTGGGTTAATTCAAAACATGGTGGGGTCAAACGCGATACTCTTGGTTACACATTGGTAGACTTGAATAATTTAGGCCACAAGAATGATCCGTTCATATTAGCCTCACAAGCACGACAAGTGTTTTATGTGAAAGACCAGGCACATAAAAAATTGTCTATTGTCTTTAAAACACCTACCAATAATTACAAAGATACGTATGACGATGTCGATGAGGAATTTAGTACAGTCATTCACGAGCAAAATGATAACATATTGCCACGAATAAATCCACAAGCAAAAGATGCCTACTATCGAACCGACCGCGAAGGTATTGTTATACAAAAATCAAAGTGAAGCACGTGTCATTCTCGAGCTGTAACACTCTGTTTAGGGATTTATTTTTGTCTGCATAACCTATTTAAGCTTTTGTTTTGCTGCAAATACTCTTTTAAAGGATTTATGTTGTTGTTGTTGTTGTTGTTGTTGTGTTAATTGTTTAGTTCGTACTTGCGAATACTCTTTTAAAGGATTCCAGATTATAGAAAACTATAACTTCTGGCAGCATAAACTGTGTACTAGCAGTATTAAACACCCTGCATATTTTTGTTACAGTTGTCTTGTATATGCAGTTTTCATGTATGTGGTTATGCCTTTAAATAGTGCAGAGTTGAAAAAAAACAGTGTTTGGTATGAAAGATTCTCAATTTCAGGCACAATTTGTTGAAAAAACAGTGGTTGAAAACCTAGTCAATATGCAGTCATGACTAATAGACTGAACTCAATTAAGTGAATATCAAATTACATAAGTTATCATAAATGTGTGACCATTTTTATCGAATTGTGACTACGCTTAAGTAATGTGTGACAAAATATGACTGTGATTTAGTCACACAAAAACTCAATGTGACTAATATCAAGGTTAATGATAACTCATGACTTCACACTTTGCTATAAATAATAGTCACATGAATATTTCACAATGTGACTATTTTGAATGTATTGGTCACATAAAATACCCTTATAATGTGGCCATAAACATCATTTAGATACACATTTGTGATATGGTGTGACTATTGTAAAGCCTATAGTCACATGACCGGGCTTCAATTAAGTGTGACTATACACATTAGGATTTGGCAAGCAAACACACACTAAACTTTAGACACACATATTAACTTACGTGACCATATGTATCGAATTTTCGTTACACTTAATCATGTTTCTATGGTTTAGTGTGACCATATATGACATTTGGTCACACTCGTCAACTGTGTGGCATATATTTGTCACTATTAAATGCATATCGTGACTAACGCTTCAAACTTACTTTTCCGTTGTCACACATTTCAAACGCTATGTGGCTAAATATTCAGCAAAGAATAGCAGTCACGTTTAAATAATGTGTGACAAACTTGACTATATAATTTAGCCACATACACAATTACCTCATGTGACCATATATCTATATTGGTCACACTTTTAAATTGTGTGACATATATTTGTCACATATGTATATCTATAGTGTGACTAATGTTTTGAGCTCATTTGTATTTGTCACACGTCTCGAATTAAAAGTCACTAAATACTCCAAATTTTTTTTTCCAGTTACCTCTAGTCACATAAATATTCAAATGCGTGACAATAGAATTTCGAGATGGTCACACAAGTCGGATCAAGTATGGTTGTTCATTTTATTCTGGTACATTTAGTCATGTATAAATGTTACAGTGTGACATTTCAAAATCGACCATGCGTGACCAATAGAACTTTTTGTACTAGTGTTTCGTCAAACCTTAACTATACATTTTATTTTAGAATTTAAGATCATTTGCATACCAAACTTTATCTGCATACCAAGCAAGCAATCCCCACCATCACCCAATTGATGAGATTAAACCCAACATTTTAACAAACGTATTTCTATCTTTTCTTTTTCAAATATTGATATCTCCTAAACCGTTAATCGTTAAGGGAAAATAAATTTACCATCACGACGAGCATTTAATTATCTTTGTATAGATATATCCTTTGATATACTTTTGACAAACTTTCTTTAATTATTTTTTTTAACATTTTTTCCATTTTTTTCTTTCATTGTTTATGTTTTTCGTCTTTGTTTTTCTTTTTTCTTCATTGTTAAAACTTGCGTGAGAAATCACATGTAATTAAACATTAATTTGAATATTTCTAATCAAATCGCATGTGATTTTTCAAACATGTATCTCAATCGCATTTAATTTTTTCCACATATGATCTCAATGACATGTGATTTTCAAAGATGAAGTACGATAATCTTTAAAATTGCATATGATTTATTAGAATATTCAAATTAGTGCTTAATCACATGTGATTTGTCATGCTATTTTTAACAACGACAATATAAAAGTTTTTTCGAATGTATATCAAAGTACATATCTATAAAAAGATAGTTAAATGCTGGTAGAGACAGTGTAATTTGTTTCATTTAACAATTTATGGTTCATGAGATATTTAAATTATAAAAATTAGGTGAAGTATTAAAATGCTTTTAATCTTAACTATTGATTTGGTTTTAGATGAACGGTGGGCAGGAGTCTCTCGGTATGCAACGAATGTTTGGTATGCAAAATAACTCTTCTCTTATTCTAGGGGTAATCATTTTAAAATACATTATACTTGCCATAAAATACTTTTATAGGCATCAAATAAAAGAAATACACAAGCTTACATTAATGTTTACTTTTTTGTATGTAGTGATCGCCATTTTACTCTTCTAAACCTTTTATGTAAAACTGTGATTTTGACTGAGTCTTCTCATGTGTGACGATTGATAGATTAAAAGTCAATGTAATACTTTTCTTTGTAGAATGATATTTGCATTAATGAACTAGTGAGATGTTATTAATACTCGTAACGTATTAACCAGAGGCATAACTGACCAAGTCAAGATATACAATTCACCTATTGAAAGCATTCATACTTTAAAGTCATTTGAGCCATGTGTTGATTGTAATGGGAGTCGTTGATTTTGCGCGCGCACACACACATACACTTAATAAAATACATTTTATTTTGTCAAACCCTAACTAGACATTTTATTTTAGAATTTAAGATCATTTGCATACCAAACTTTATCTGCATACAAAGCGAGCAATCCCCACCATCTATCTTCATTTAATCCAATGGATGAGATTAAACCCAACATTTTAACAACCGTATTTCTATCTTTTCTTTTTCAAATATTGATATCTCCTAAACCGTTAATCGTTAAGGGAAATTAAATTTACCATCACGACGAGCATTTAATTATCTTTGTATAGATATATCCTTTGATATACTTTTGACAAACTTTCTTTAATTATTTTTTTTTTAACATTTTTTCCCTTTTTTTCTTTCGTTGTTTATGTTTTTCGTCTTTGTTTTTCTTTTTTCTTCATTGTTAAAACTTGCGCGAGAAACCACATGTAATTAAACATTAATTTGAATATTTCTAATCAAATCGCATGTGATTTTTCAAACATGTATCTCAATCACATGTGAATGGAACAAAATCATTTGCTAGGCTTGCCAAAGAAGAGGTAAGCTACAAGTAAATTATTAACATAGTTATTTTGTTAAATTTAATAGCACTTACCTACACTAGTTTCATATAACATAGTTCATATCATTGAGATGATTCTTGTTATAGGCTACTAAAAATAATGGGGTGCAACCAACACGAGGGAAAATATACCAAATAAGCCGCACCCATAGGGATGGTAGTATTGTTAACAAAAAAGCTGCTCAAGTTGTGGTAATGTGATATCTCAATATTTAAAATAGCTCAGTATTCACATTATCTAACAGAGGAACATGATATTGCTATGCAGGCATCCCTACAAGTTGTTGCAGATCAAAAAATTGGTAAAAGACTATCATTTTTTTTGTTTAAATACAGCTAAGTAATGTTAGTTCACTAATCGGATTTTGTTTCTTTTTTACTCAAGTACTCAAACAAATCTTTCGTGAGTATGCTTTTCGCAGGTACACTTCCTCTTCATGCACCGAAAGTTCTTTACTTTTTAACACTTTTGTTGATCCGAATTAGAAAGTTTGTCACATATTCAGGTTATATCAAAGAACAACGAAAGACTTGTACCTTCAGGTAGATGTTTTGTTGCCTTCATTTCCATTTTTTTTGTGAACTATTGTTGCCTTTATCTTGAATATGAATTTCTACGATTTTGTTTTTGTTGGCTTACAGATTCTCGGGGTGTCAAGAGGTCAAGAGTTATCACAATGCTTGCTACCTTTGATGAAGTTACAATAAAGTTGATAGTTTTTAGGTGTCTTTTATGATATTCATTTTTAGACTTAGTTTGCATTTTTTGTTGGATATTCAAGAATATTGTTTACTCTGTATATGTTGGATATTTCTATTTCACAATAAAAAGTACCTTGTTCAATCGCAGTTGCATTTTGTTTGAATATGAAATTCTTTGTTTCTTTTCTTTGAGAAGTCTAGTAATTGAGAATTTATAATACATTGGGCCACTAGTTTGAAAGCATTAGTGGCAAAAACCAATATTGTAACAAATCTTAGTGGCAAATTTTTTGTCGCTAAAGCCAACTTACTTTGTGATCTAGTAAGAGTATAATGACACAAAGTAAGTGTCACAAAATCCATAAAGCTTCATGTGACAGATAATTTTGTGTCACTAAAGCTAGAATGTTCAATAGCAACACAGAGTAGAAGTGCCACTAAAACCTATAAGGCTGCCGCAACACAAGTATAAAGTGCCACTAAAACCCTTTAGTGGCAGCGACATTAGTGACACTTTTTTTTCTGCCACCGATTCCCCTTCGGGTCTTTAGTGACACATATTTCATTTTTAGTGACACTTTTTGTGTGTCACTGAATGGCCTTTTTTTGTAGTGATTTGAATATTTCTAATCAAATCGCATGTGATTTTTCAAACATGTATCTCAATCACATGTGGTTTTCATAAATGAAGTATGGTAATCTTTAAAATTACATATGATTTTATTAAAATATTCAAATTAGTGCTTAATCACATGTGATTTATCATGCTATTTTTAGCAACGACAAAATTAAAGATTTTTCGAATTTATATCAAAGTGCATATCTATAAAAAGCTAGTTAAATGCTAGTAGTGACAGTGTAATTTGTTTCATTTAACAATTTAAGGTTAATGGGATATTTAAATTATAAAAATTATGTGAAATATTAAAATGCTTTTATTCCTGACCATTGATTTGGTTTTAGATGCACAGTGGGCACGAGTCTCTCGGTATGCAACGAATGTTTGGTATGCAAAATAACTCTTCTCTTATTCTAGGGGTAATAATTTTAAAATACATTATACTTGCCATAAAATACTTTTATTGGAATCAAATTAAAAAAATACACAAGCTTACATTAATGTTTACTTTTTTGTATTTTTGTATGTAGTGATCACCATTTTACTCGTCCAAACCTTTTATGTAAAACTATGATTTTGATTGAGTATTCTCATGTGTGATGATTGATAGATTAAAAGTCAATGTAATACTTTTCTTTGTAGAATGATATTTGCATTAATGAACTAGTGAGATGTTATTAATACTAGTAACTTATTAACCAGAGGCATAACTGACCAAGTCAAGATATACAATTCACCTATTAAAAGCATTCATACTTTAAAGTCATTTGAACCATGTTTTGATTATAATGGGAGTCATTGATTTTGCGTGCACACACACACATACACTTAATAAAATACATTTTATTTTGTCAAACCATAACTAGACATTTTATTTTAGAATTTCAGATCATTTGCATAACAAACTTTATCAGCATACCAAGCGAGCAATCCCCACCATCTTTCTTCATTTAATCCAATAGATGAGATTAAACCCAATATTTTAACAAACGTATTTCTATCTTTTCTTTTTCAAATATTGATATCTCCTAAACCGTTAATCGTTAAGGGAAAATAAATTTACCATCACGACGAGCATTTAATTATCTTTGTATAGATATATCCTTTGATATACTTTTGACAAACTTTCTTTAATTATTTTTTTTAACGTTTTCCCTTTTTTTTCTTTCGTTATTTATGTTTTTCGTCTTTGTTTTTCTTTTTTCTTCATTGTTAAAACTTGCGCAAGAAACCAAATGTAATTAAACATTAATTTGAATTTTTCTAATCAAATACCATGTGATTTTTCAAACATGTATCTCAATCACATTTACTTTTTTCCAAATATTATCTCAATCACAAGTGATTTTCATAAATAAAGAACGATAATCTTTAAAATTACATATGATTTTATTAGAATATTCAAATTAGTGCTTAATCATATGTGATTTATCACGCTATTTTTAGCAACGACAAAATTAAAGTTTTTTCGAATATATATCAAAGTGCATATCTATAGAAAGATAGTTAAATGCTGGTAGTGACAGTGTAATTTGTTTCATTTAACAATTTATGGCTCATGAGATATTTAAATTATAAAAATCAGGTGAAATATTAAAATGCTTTTAATCTTAACCATTGATTTGGTTTTAGATGAACGGTGGGCAGGAGTCTCTCGGTATGCAACGAATGTTTGGTATTCAAAATAACTCTCCTCTTATTCTAGGGGTAATCATTTTAAAATACATTAAACTTGCCATAAAATACTTTTATAGGCATCAAATAAAAGAAATACACAGGCTTACATTAATGTTTAGTTTTTTGTATTTTTGTATGTAGTGATCGCCATTTTACTCGTCCAAACCTTTTATGTAAAACTGTGATTTTGATTGAGTCTTCTCATGTGTGACGATTGATATATTAAAAGTCAATGTAATACTTTTCTTTGTAGAATGATAATTGCACTAATGAACTAGTGAGATGTTATTAATACTCGTAACGTATTAACCAGAGGCATAACTGACCAAGTCAAGGTATACAATTCACCTATTGAAAGCATTCATACTTTAAAGTCATTTGAGCCATGTGTTGATTGTAATGGGAGTCGTTGATTTTGCGCCCGCACACACACATACACTTAATAAAATACATTTTATTTTGTCAAACCTTAACTAGACATTTTATTTTAGAATTTAAGATCATTTTAATACCAAACTTTATCTGCATACCAAGCGAGCAATCCCCACTATCTTTCTTCATTTAATCCAATGGATGAGATTAATCCCAACATTTTAACAAACCTATTTCTATCTTTTCTTTTTCAAATATTAATATCTCCTAAACCGTTAATCGTTAAGGGAAAATAAATTTACCATCACGACGAGCATTTAATTATCTTTGTATAAATATATCCTTTGATATACTTTTGACAAAATTTCTTTAATTATTTTTTTTTAACATTTTTCCCTTTTTTTCTTTCGTTGTTTATGTTTTTCGTCTTTGTTTTTCTTTTTTCTTCATTGTTAAAACTTGCACGAGAAACCGTAATTAAACATTAATTTGAATATTTCTAATCAAATCGCATGTGATTTTTCAAACATCTATCCCAATCACATGTGATTTTCATAAATGAAGTATGATAATCTTTAAAATTACATGTGATTTTATTAAAATATTCAAATTAGTGCTTAATCACATGTGATTTATCATGCTATTTTTAGCAACGACAAAATTAAAGATTTTTCGAATTTATATCAAAGTGCATATCTATAAAAAGATAGTTAAATGCTGGTAGTGACAATGTAATTTGTTTCATTTAACAATTTATGGTTAATGGGATATTTAAATTATAAAAATTATGTGAAATATTAAAATGCTTTTATTCTTGACCATTGATTTGGTTTTAGATGCACAGTGGGCACCAGTCTCTCGGTATGCAACGAATGTTTGGTATGCAAAATAACTCTTCTCTTATTCTAGGGGTAATAATTTTAAAATACATTATACTTGCCATAAAATACTTTTATTGGAATCAAATTAAAGAAATACACAAGCTTACATTAATGTTTACTTTTTTGTATTTTTGTATGTAGTGATCACCATTTTACTCGTCCAAACCTTTTGTGTAAAACTGTGATTTTGATTGAGTATTCGCATGTGTGATGATTGATAGATTAAAAGTCAATGTAATACTTTTCTTTGTAGAATGATATTTGCATTAATGAACTAGTGAGATGTTATTAATACTCGTAACTTATTAACCAGAGGCATAACTGACCAAGTCAAGATATACAATTCACCTATTGAAAGCATTCATACTTTAAAGTCATTTGAACCATGTGTTGATTGTAATGGGAGTCGTTGATTTAGCGCGCACACACACACATACACTTAATAAAATACATTTTATTTTGTCAAACCCTAACTAGACATTTTATTTTAAAATTTAAAATCATTTGCATAACAAACTTTATCTGCATACCAAGCGAGCAATCCCCACCATCTATCTTCATTTAATCCAATGGATGAGATTAAACCAAACATTTTAACAAACGTATTTCTATCTTTTCTTTTTCAAATATTGATATCTCCTAAACCGTTAATCGTTAAGGGAAAATAAATTTACCATCACGACGAGCATTTAATTATCTTTGTATAGATATATCCTTTGATATACTTTTGACAAACTTTCTTTAATTATTTTTTTTAACATTTTCCCTTTTTTTCTTTCGTTATTTATGTTTTTCGTCTTTGTTTTTCTTTTTTCTTCATTGTTAAAACTTGCGCAAGAAACCACATGTAATTAAACATCAATTTGAATTTTTCTATTCAAATACCATGTGATTTTTCAAACATGTATCTCAATCACATTTATTTTTTTCCAAATATTATCTCAATCACATGTGATTTTCATAAATAAAGAACGATAATCTTTAAAATTACATATGATTTTACTAGAATATTCAAATTAATGCTTCATCATATGTGCTTTATCACGCTATTTTTAGCAACGACAAAATTAAAGTTTTTTCGAATATATATCAAAGTGCATATCTATAGAAAGATAGTTAAATGCTGGTAGTGATAGTGTAATTTGTTTCATTTAACAATTTATGGCTCATGAGATATTTAAATTATAAAAATTAGGTGAAATATTAAAATGCTTTTAATCTTAATCATTGATTTGGTTTTAGATGAACGGTGGGCAGGAGTCTCTCGGTATGCAACGAATGTTTGGTATTCAAAATAACTCTCCTCTTATTCTAGGGGTAATCATTTTAAAATACATTATACTTGCCATAAAATACTTTTATAGGCATCAAATAAAAGAATTACAGAAGCTTACATTAGTGTTTAGTTTTTTGTATTTTTGTATGTAGTGATCGCCATTTTACTCGTCCAAACCTTTTATGTAAAACTGTGATTTTGATTGAGTCTTCTCATGTGTGACGATTGATAGATTAAAAGTCAATGTAATACTTTTCTTTGTAGAATGATATTTGCATTAATGAACTAGTGAGATGTTATTAATACTCGTAACGTATTAACCAGATGCATAACTGACCAAGTCAAGATATACAATTCACCTATTAAAAGCATTCATACTTTAAAGTCATGTGAGCCATGTGTTCATTGTAATGGGAGTCGTTGATTTTGCACGCGCACACACACGTACACTTAATAAAATACATTTTATTTTGTCAAACCCTAACTAGACATTTTTTTTGAATTTAAGATCATTTGCATACCAAACTTTAACGGCATACCAAGGGAGCAATCCCCACCATTTATCTTCATTTAATCCAATGGATGAGATTAAACCGAACATTTTAACAAACCTATTTCTATCTTTTCTTTTTCAAATATTGATATCTCCTAAACCGTTAATCGTTAAGGGAAAATAAATTTACCATCACGACGAGCATTTAATTATCTTTGTATAGATATATCATTTGATATATATTTGACAAACTTTCTTTAATTATTTTTTTTTAACATTTTTTCCCTTTTTTTCTTTCGTTGTTTATGTTTTTCGTCTTTGGTCATTGTTAAAACTTGCGCGAGAAACCACATGTAATTAAACATTAATTTGAATATTTCTAATCAAATACCATGTGAATTTCAAACATGTATCTCAATCACATTTATTTTTTTCCAAATTTGATCTCAATCACATGTGATTTTCATAAATAAAGTACGATAATCTTTAAAATTACATATTATTTTATTAGAATATTCAAATTAGTGCTTAATCATATGTGATTTATCATGCTATTTTTAACAACGACAAAATTTAAGTTTTTTCGAATGTATATATCAAAGTGCATATCTATAGAAAGATAGTCAAATGCTGGTAGTGACAGTGTAATTTGTTTCATTTAACAATTTATGGCTCATGAGATATTTAAATTACAAAAATTAGGTGAAATATTAAAATTCTTTTAATCTCAACCATTGATTTGGTTTTAGATGAATGGTGGGCAGGAGTCTCTCGGTATGCAACGAATGTTTGGTATGCAAAATAACTCTTCTCTAATTTTAGGAGTAATCATTTTAAAATACATTATACTTGCCATAAAATACTTTTATAGGAATCAAATAAAAGAAAAGAAATACATATGATTACATTAAAGTTTACTTTTATTTGTCTTTTTGTGTGTAGTAATCGCCATTTTACTCGTCCAAAGTCAATGTAATACTTTTCGTTGTAGAATGATATTTGCTTTAATGAACTAGTGAGATGTTATTAATACTCGTAACGTATTAACCAGAGGCATAACTGACCAAGTCAAGATATAGAATTCACCTATTGAAAGCATTCATACTTTAAAGTCATGTGAGCCATGTGTTGATTGTAATGGGAGTCGTTGATTTTGCGCGCACACACACACAAACACTTTATAAAATACATTTTATTTTGTCAAACCCTAACTAGACATTTTATTTTAGAATTTAAGATCATTTGCATACCAAACTTTATCTACACACCAAGCGAGCAATCCCCACCATCTATCTTCATTTAATCCAATGGATGAGATTAAACCCAACATTTTAACAAACCGATTTTTATCTTTTCTTTTTCGATTATTGATATCTCCTAAACCGTTAATCGTTAAGGGAAAATAAATTTGCCATCACGACGAGCATTTAATTATCTTTGCATAGATACATCCTTTGATATACTTTTGACAAACTTTTTTTAATTATTTTTTTAACATTTTTCCCTTTTTTTCTTTCGTTGTTTATGTTTTTCGTTTATGTTTTTCTTTTTGCTTCATTATTAAAACTTGCGTAAGAAACCACATGTAATTAAACATTACTTTGAACATTTCAAATCAAATCGGATGTGATTTTTCAAACATGTATCTCAATCACATTTAATTTTTTCCACATCTGATCTCAATCACATGTGAATTTCATAAATGAAGTACTATAATCTTTAAAATTACATATGGTTTTCTTAGAATATTCAAATTAGTGTTTAGTCACATGTGATTTCTCATGCTATTTTTAACAACGACAAAATAAAAGTTTTTTCGAATGTATATCAAAGTGCATATCTATAGAAAGATAGTTAAATGCTGGTAGTGACAGTGTAATTTGTTTCATTTAACAATTTATGGTTCATAAGATATTTAAATTATAAAATTAGGTGAAATATTAAAATGGTTTTAATTTCAACCATTGATTTGGTTTTAGATAATTAGTGAGCAGGAGTCTCTCGGTATGCAACGAATGTTTGATATGCAGAATAACTCTTCTCTTATTTTAGGGGTAATCATTTTAAAATACATTATACTTGCCATAAAATACTTTTATAGGAATCAAATAAAAGAAATACATATGCTTACATTAATGTTTACTTTTTTGTATTTTTGTGTGTCGTGATCACCATTTTACCCTTCCAAACCTTTTATGTTAAACTGTGATTTTGATTGAGTCTTCTCCTGTGTGAGGGTTGATAGATTAAAAGTCAACGTACAACTTTTCTTTGTAGAAGGATATTTGCATTAATGAGCTAGTGAGATGGTATTAATACTCATACCGTATTAACAAGCGGCATAACTAGCCAATTCAAGTTATACAATTCACCTATTGAAAGCATTCATACTTTAAAGTCATTTGAACCATGTGTTGATGGTAATGGGAGTCGTTGATTTTGCGGGCACACACGCACACGCATATATATATATATATATATATATATATATATATATATATATATATATATATATATATATATATATATATATATATATACCAATATTAGATGCAGTACTTTACAGTACCATTTAGACCAATTGGATTTAGTATTAATAAACATTTTTATTTAATTGAAAAGGCATAATAGTCAAATACATTTTTTTTTTGAATTTTTTAATTAAAAAACGTTTTTAAATTCTTTAAATTTAGGAATTATTTAAAAAAAAATTGAGTGCATATATGTTTTTTTTTTAATATGAATTTAGATGGTTTATAATGTATTTTGTTAAAAAAAAAGTTAATTGCATATATGTTTCTATTGTATAATTCTATAAAATCCAAAATTTAGAACCATAGCATAAGTAATATGCATAAATTAAAGATCATATGAAATAGAATTCAAATACGAATGTCTAAAATAAAAATTAATACAATTTATTGATTATACATGTGTGCACTAATAAAATTGAACAAAATGGGATTTGGCGGTTTCCGTAAATGTACATGTTTTCTCCTCATTAAACACTCATGATTTTTTTATGTGCGTGTATTCGCGTTCATCAATGCACTTGTGTCTTTACATCTTTAACATGATCAACTTCAATTCTTTTTAACATCATGCACTCTTTAAATTGGTCATGGTCCTCAAATCTTTATCAACCATGTTTAATACCTGAAATTAAAAAACAAATGTTACTTTAATTTTTTTTATCATAAACAACTAAAAAACACATATGCACAATTTAAACACATATGCACAATTAAAAACATATATGCAAACTTCTTTTTTTATTTATTTATATCAACCCTAAAACATATATTCACACAACTTTCATTGATGCTATACCATATATAAAACACATACGTACCATTTGCTATACCTTTTTTCACAAATATGCACACCACTTACATGAAAGTGACATGTCGAAGTTAAGTTAGCTGCTATTTAAATACTAAAATATTAAAAAGAACTAGCTGGGTTGCCCGCGCGTTGCGGCGGGTGTGTTTTGTGTTTTGTATTTTGTCGGTTGTACGGTGTAATTAATAATTTTGTTATTTGAAGTATGCATATGTTTACTTGAAAGCATAATTTGTTTATGTTTACGGATTTTTTTTTTTTTTTTTTTTTTTTTTTTTTTTTTTTTTTGGCGTTGCGGTTGAAATTTTTTTTGTTGTTTGTTTTATCGGTATGCCTTTTTTTTTTGTATTTTAAAAGAAACAAATTTGTATAAGAAATTTTTTGTAAGTGTATTATTTTTTGTATTTTTTTATTTTTATTTTTTGTTGTTTTATTAAAAACAAATTTTCTTAAGGAAATTTATGTTTTAAAAAAAAAAATCTGTACTGAGTACTGTAGCGATGAAAAAAAAAAGTCCAAAATTTGTTAAGAAAATTTATGTTAAAAAAAAAAAAAAAAAAAAAAAACACTGCACTGAGCGACGAAAAAATAAGGGACTGTAGCGCGCACTGTAGCAAACACTGTAGCAGACACGTGTCAGGTTCTCCTTGAGTGCCTGGGTTTTATATATATAGTATAATGACAAAACATGCACCATGAAAAGATATCAATAACTAGACACTGACAATGTTGTTACTTTCTTACTTCTTACCAAACCCAACATAAATGAAACTAAGAATATTATTTTGCCTATTTCAAAATGCATATTTATTATTATTTTTTTTTAAATAAAGAATTCATAAACACCCTCTAACCAAGAAATGACTAACTGTTTTAATCAATTTGAATTCCAAATGAAAATTTTAACTTAATTGAAACATAATCAAATTTGTTACAGAAACAAAGTCTAGCAACAAAAAAGTATAAAACTATAGCTTTATTACATCAAAACCTTAATTTATAAACTAATTAACATAAATACTCCCTCCGTCCCATAATAAGTGTCTACTTTGAATTTTTTGAGTCTTCCTTGCTTTAATTTGACCGTAAATATTTTTATTTGTATTATATAATATATGATGAAAATTATACCAAATGAAAATACATTTAAAATCCAATTCATTTATATATTTTTCATAAAAGTATTATATAACACAAATATAAATATTTGTGGTCAAAGTTTAATAAGGAAGACTAAAAAAAGTCAAAGTGGACATTTATTATGGGACGGAGGTAGTAATGAGTTACCTATCATTAGATTCTCGAACTTCTTCAGCGGCAAGAAAGGATGGATCCTTATCCCATTGTTCAAAAGACAACACCATCTCTTTTTTTATTAAGATTAATGATATTTAATTGGAACCAATCTAAAAACAATACACAACTAATTTACAAGATCTTATTGATAAAAAGAAATTAAAGAAGTTGGTTAATTTTTGGGGGAATTAATGACGGAATTTATTGGTACAGTGAGGTTGTCGAGAGAAACCAACCATGATCCGATCTCATGAGAAGGAGTTTGGGGGAATTTTTGATTTTGTCAGATCTGTGATTAGTATGGGGAGTAAATGTAGGACGGTTTAAATGAAAATGACTCATATAAAATTTCAATAATACCCTTTTAGCCTTTTTTTAATTGAAAAAGAAACATTCATCTTTTGTTTAATTGCAATTTTGACACTTTTAATCATAATTTTTGATCAAACTCATCTAATGGCTTAGATTCATTTTAATAGTACTGTAAAGTACTGTATCTAATATTGGTACTGCATAGAATACAACACTATATATATATATATATATATATATATATATATATATATATATATATATAGGTTTGGGTTATAATAAAAAGAGGGTTATAATAAAAAGCCTAGGAAGGAACCACACACTGCCACGTGTCCCTCCAACCCCGCCCTTAAAATTATAACCACAAGGGTATTTTCGTGATTCCACATCTACCCTAATATAAACATGTTATTCATCTTTTATTATCATTAATATTTTACGATCTATTCTTCGTCTTCTCTCTCCCACCCTCCCTCCCACCTCTAAACCCACTTTCACCACCGTAGCTTAACATCAACCTAGCTTCACCACCGCACCTTCATATCCTCATTTACCACCATTCCCCACCTTCAACACTGTAATACGAGGACTTCAATAGATTCGCCATTCGAAAGTGAAAGTAAGTTTTTTTTAATTGTGTTTACTGTTACCATGACTAATTTGGTTATACTAATCTTCAATTACATGTGTATGAAGTTTATTGATCGATTTTCGAATCTTTTTCTTTGTTTTTTATGTTGTTATTGATCTAATGTTGATCGATTTTTGAATATTTTTCTTCTTTTTTTTTTTTTTTTATTTTGTTACTGATCTAATGATGTTATATTCGAAGTTGATTCACAGTATATCATATATCTTTCTTAACTTGAAACAAAATTGAGAAAAAAATAGATAAAAAATGTGTTTTGGAAAGTTGCACACAAGGTGTTTGTTAAAATGTATCTGTGATATTTTATAACTATGATGCAGTGATGGTACACTATGATGCATCAATTGTTGTGTTTTAATTGTTTTGGCCAATTTTTTGTGGAAAATGTTTGTATGTGTAGTATGTATGATGCATGAGAATAGAAATGTTAATGCAGTTGATGCGTGGGAATCGCAACAGGCTTTACCTCTCGAGGGATCTCGAGAAGCTTACAACCCCCACCAGGCAGTGTACCTGATCGTTGTAGTATAGTATAGTGACAAGTACCGGGGGATTGATCGTTCAGCTTAGGAATAGTGTCGCTAGGATTAGAAAGCCTAAATACTAGTTCTAAAGATGATGGATGATTATTTTTTTGTGTTTTTATATTTTTTAGAATGCAATTAAAATCTCGGGTTTTGAAAGAGTGGGCGGAATTAGTTGCTATTCAACTAACCCAAAACTAAGATGCAATCAAAATAAAATACTAAAAATGAAAATAAACTAATTTATACTAAGGTTGTGAGCTGTAATTGGAGAAAATGTGTTTACTTAGATTTCATTACTCCTTAGATATCTTTTACACGTTAATTACTTGTTATAATTGCATGGATGACGGATCGTAGTCCTTAATTCCATTCATGGGGTGGCATACATAACTCCCCCATTCTATGAGCTCTTATCTCCTCCTACACCATGCCCAGCACAGCTATAGGGATTGTAAACAGTGGCTCATGCATTAAATACAACCAATAAAGACCTAGTACGCCTCGGTTCATGTTTCTTAAGACGTTCAAGCATGTTACCATTTGGAGATCTACCAGTTTTCTTAAGCCTAACATATAAATCATTCATCCACAACAAGAATAAACAAGTAATCAACACATAATCAATATCTAGGTTTCATTAGATCTAAGCAAACACAAAAGAGATCTAGCCTAGCATAATGGAATTGAGACAAGAACAGGATATAGACAACCAACACATAGACATATTGATTGAATTAGAAGAACACTTATCTCAATTACAATGCAAGGTATCAAGGGTTTGGAACCCTTGAAAAACCTGTAAAAGTTGCACCAAATTCGTCTTTAGGGTTTCTCCAAAACTTCTCTTTTTTTTATGTGAAAAACTAGAAAACTATATATAGGAAAATAGGGGTGACGGCGTCAAGACAAACAACGTGACGCCGTCACCTCGCCGCCAAATACTTCCTCGGACGGCCTTGATCTACTTCTGACGCCGTCAAGGCCTAGGCCGTCACACAATTTACTCTTGACGCCCTGTGTGTGACGCCGTCATCAACTACGGATTTTTATTCTTGGGGTTTTGACGCCGTCAGGACAACTCTTGACGCCTTCATGAACTACGGATTTTAATTCTTGAGGTTTGACGCCGTCAGGATGGTACTGTTGACGCCGTCACCTACTGTTCCCAGCATGGAAAATTGAGACTTTGCCGTTTTCTTCACTTTTATGCTCCAAAAACGTCCAAAATGGCTTCTTTTCCAGAATTCACTCTCCAAGTACCTAAAATCTCAAAAGGAACGATTTAGGGCAATATTTGATCAAATAAATTCGGATTCGGGCTTAAATGACCCCCTAAAAACGGACCATTTTTCGCCTCATCATATACCCTTACACTTGAGATTTGCTTGTCCTCAAGCAAATGAGCTTTTATTCTACTCAAAAGACAAGTTAGGGGTCATTTAACACTAATATAAAAGTAATTACAACAAATAATCGTTCCACTAAAGACCAATAGACAAGCACGGAGGTCGTACACAAGCACCTCACAAATAGTGTTTAGATACTCACATCTCTCGGGTGTAATAAAGTAATATAACATTATGGAAATGGAAGATATCTCTCACTACCTGTCATAGCAAAATAGATTACCATAGGCTTGGGAAAGGATCAAACCTCCACCACATGGCGTAAGCACCTAGGATAAACTATCAAAGAGATCTTTTAAAGGGTTGTAACGTTAGGTATAAGGATATGAATTACACGGTTTTGTTGGATAAAGGAAGTTTTACTGGTGGCGAGTTAACAATCTTAGTTAATTACATGTACAAGATGGCGTTGCTAAGCCAAGACTAGACTCGACTTAAGCTAATAAATGAAAAATAACAAAAACATAAAATGAACATAGAATGAAAATGGGATGGTAGTCCGTATGTTTTTTTCTCTTTTTCCTTTTTCTATTTTTTTTTCTTTTTCCTTTTTCTATTTTTTTTTTATTTTTCTTGATTTTTTCGATTTTTTTTTTTTTTTTTTGCATACACTCTTACCCTACCATCCAAAATAATACATCATAGGGAATGAACATTCCCCTTACACTTGAATCTTTACATACTTTACAATTAACTAAACTAATGACTCGAATTAAGAAAATCAAAACACTTTGAGCACTTTTAAGATTAACGCACATATGGGGGTAATAAATGATGTTCTTCCCCATTACTCCATAAAATAAGTACTTACCCATGAGTCCCAATCGTCCCAAAACAATATGTACAAGGATATGACTCGACTTAGCAACCATGTAATCAATTAGAAAGTTAACTTAGGGTTTAACAAATAACAATAATGCACTAAATATGAGCGCATACACGGAAGGCTAAGGCGATTTGGTTGTACATTTAAGTGGGGTGTAACAAATTCTTCCTTTAAGTAAAATGCTTAAAGTTAGAAACGAAAAGATAGGCTCGGAGGGGTGTACTAGGGGTTTCGTGTACTAAAAATGAGTACAACGCTAAGGGTGTGGGAAAAATTAGTTGACTTAACTAGTCAAGTAGTATGACTTAAATGGTCAAGTAATTTTAATACGGGTTTAACACAAGGGTGATCCTAATGCCTCTTATCATGTAGTAAATCCTACCACACGAATGTAGTCTCACTAGCGGTCTCGGGATGCATCACTAACACAAGTTCTAGAATCTAAATGCTACCGGTACACTCATAAGCACTAATAATGAATGTGTTTCCTATCAAATCTAAAGGCGAACCTCACATTTTTGGGTGGAAAATTTTTCTGAATATACGGTTATGTGCTAGTCATACAATCTCCTATCAATGAGACGCTTGCTATGGCTAAAGTTTCACTCCTAAATGTTGTAAAAAATTTTAAATTTGGCGCTAAAATTACACTAACAAGTATTTCTCATAGTTTTATTACACATCTACTATCAAACAAAACAAACTCAAGCGAAAGTGCATATGTAAGGTATCATCTTTTTACCCTCCCCTTACACTTAAGATGAACATTGTCCCCAATGTTCAAGTAAAGAATGTAAAAGTGAAAAAGTAAAGAGAATGAAATCAAATACTCCCCTGATTCGCTCGGTATGGATTATAGGTTGGCCAGGTTAGATCTTTCTCCAAGAAAATGAACAATCAAAGCTTCCCTTCCAGAATATAAATCATCTCCTTGTCGAACATAACCTGTAAAACCTGACAAAATAGACAAGACAACCTCGCGTAAAATCGGCGGCATCCTATATAAGTTACTAAATCCTAGAAAACAAAGTAAGATATAATGCTTGTGGAATGAAGTTTGCAGATCTCCTGGAGATTATAAAACTTAATAATTCACAAAAACCATAAGACTCCGTTAGAAAAAGAAAACCGGTAAAATTTCCAGATTTTAACTCCTGACGCCGTCAAGAGTAAACTCATGACGCCGTCAGAATGGACCTGCAGAAATTCTTATGTTAAGTTTCTGGAAAATTTCTGGAAAAACTTGGTCCTACTTCCTGGAAAATCCTGCAAAACTTCATTATGACTCAATACAAGAATTTGACTCTAACAAATACGAATATACATGTTCATTTAATATTGTGGAGAATCATGATCGGTTTGTTTCTTGAAAACATATTTGGGGTTTCCCCTTACACTTATCTTTTGCAAAAATACTTCTAGGTGGAGTTAAGACTAGGCCAAACAACAAAGTAAAGTATTTCCACATTTTAATTAAGAAACATGATCAACCAACAATAAAAATAAAACATGCATACGGAAGCAAATAACAATCAAACAAATAAAATCACACAAAACATGGGTTGCCTCCCAAGAAGCGCTTTTCTTTATTTACGAGTCTTGTAGCTAGACTCAAGGTCATGGGTTACTATGTGATCTCATCATTGGTTCCACTCTCTAGGTCATCTTCTAAACCAGTTTTGTATTCCGGACCTAGTTGCAAGCACTCTTTGTAGAAACCAAGCATCCTATTTCTAACATACTCTACTCCTCTACGTCTATCCTCCTCATTCCTATAATAAGCCGCTTGCTTATGTTCCTTTTCGAAATTAGAGAGAAGGTGGTATTGTTCAATCTTGTGGGGCATTTGATAGGCAACCTCATCGTTCTCTTCCTTAAATCTAACTATCCCTAAAGTCGGATCATAATTCATCCTAGTGGCCTCAACAAATGGTTTTCCGAATATTATTTGGCTTAGGCAAGCATCTATCACCGGACGAGTGTCTTCTACTATCATAAAATCGATTTCATAGGTAAGATTCCCTATAACCACATGTAATCCCTTCACTCTTCCTGCAAAATTACTTATTAGATTCCTACCGGGCATCATCCTAAAATTGAGTTGCTTCTTCATCACCCAATTGTAATAAATCCTAGTCATGATGTTCACGGGGGATCTAAGGTCGATGTAAGCTTTCCATATATGCATGTGCCCGATATTGCATGGGATGTTAATGTTAGAGGGGTCTCCCATCTTGATAAGGGGGTCGCCAAGGATATATGTTCTCTCGG
This sequence comes from Artemisia argyi, assembly GCA_030686995.1. Lineage (NCBI taxonomy): Eukaryota > Viridiplantae > Streptophyta > Magnoliopsida > Asterales > Asteraceae > Artemisia > Artemisia argyi. Next base: position 10,941,800 of record CM060685.1, read on the forward strand.
GACTATCGAATAAATCCTTATGGTATTCCCGTTCTTCCTTGGTTGGCAACTTATCAAAGTATTCTTCTATAGGTTCTACCTCCTCTAATTCCTCATCCTTATTACCCTCAACTTCCCTACTCTCATCCTTACTATCGGCTTCTACTCTAACTTCATCCTTGTCACTCTCCTCTATCTCCTTATCTATCGGCTTAATGGTGACAACATTGACAAAGTGAACATGTTTGGATGATGAGGGGTCCTTAATTTGGATTCCACTATTGGTGTCCCTAGTGTCCTTCCTAGGTGTGATTAATGCTTGGTTGTTGAGGGCTTTCAACAAGTTGTCAATCTTGTTGGTCATCTCTGTTTGTTGTTGGTTGAATTCGGTTTCGAACCTAGCTATGCGAGCTTCTTGAGATGCCATGAACTTTGACATAAATCCTTCAAGATTGTTGGTACTACCATAGTTGTTAGAAGGATTGTTGTTGAAAGTACGGTTGGATGGTGGACCGTTTGGTTGGTAACGATTAGGTGGGTTGGATGAATTGGGTTGATTTTCTTTCCACCTAAGGTTTGGGTGATTTTTCCAAGAGGGGTTGTATGAATCACCGTAAGTGTTTGGCTCGGGCTTGAAAGTGTACCACTTATCTCTTGCTTCGTCGGTACGCGTGGATGCATAGTCCGCAAAAGCTGCTCTGGGGAGTTCCACACAATCACGAGTGTCATGGGGACCACTACATAATTCGCATGAAGAAGTGATTTTGTTCACTTGGCTTGAAGGCTTAGGAGCATCGTAAGATTTCATGAGAAACTTGACTTGGTCCTCAAGTTCCATGATCCTACGGTCGGGAGTGCTAGAATTATTCGAAGGCAAAGATATTGCCTTGACCGTTTTGTTCAAATCACGGGGATCATTCCAACTTTCGTTGTCATAGAGAGCAAGATCTTCTATGAGTTCCCATGATTGTTCTGAACTAAGATCACGTAGCTTACCACCGGCCGATTGGTCAATGGTTCGCCTCGTGGAGATGTCGATATGGTCATAAAAGATTTGGACTTGGAGCCAAAGATCTATGCCATGATGAGGGACTTTTTGGAGTAAGTCCTTGAAACGAGTCCATGCTTCATAAAGAGATTCATTTTGACGTTGTTGGAACATCAAGATGTCATTCCTAAGCTTAGTAGTTCTCCCCGGTGGGAAAAATTGAGCAAGGAAATGAGTGGTGAGATCATCCCATGTGGTGATGGATCCCGCGGGTAAACGCTCAAGCCATTGACTAGCTTGATCCCGTAGAGAGAATTGGAATAGGCGTAAACGGGTAGTCTCTCTAGTTGCAACACCTAGGTCTATGGAATCTACGATTTTGAGGAAGTTCTTAAGATGTTGGTTTGGATCTTCGGAATGAAGTCCATGGAATGCACATCCGCTTTGCACCAACCGGATGGTGTCGGATCGCAAGGGGGTCACATTGGCTCCGGTGAGCTCAATGGTGTTTCGGTAGCCTTGGTGGCTAGGTTGGGAATACTCTCCTAAGGTTCGGGGCCTAAGGGGTTCTAGTGGTTGGTTTTGTTATGGTGGGATGACGGGTTCTAAGATGTTACCACCTTCCATGATGTCGGATGGTAAAGAGTTACGAACAAAAGCACAAAGAAATAAGATAGACTAAAGAAGACCTAAAAATAAAAATAAAATCTTACTAGAAAGGAATCTAGCAAGTAGACCTAATAAAAAGAAATCCTAACCTAGACAATAACTATTCCCCGGGCTGTGGCGCCAAAAACTTGTTGCGTGGGAATCGCAACAGGCTTTACCTCTCGAGGGATCTCGAGAAGCTTACAATCCCCACCAGGCAGTGTACCTGATCGTTGTAGTATAGTATAGTGACAAGTACCGGGGGATTGATCGTTCAGCTTAGAAATAGTGTCGCTAGGATTAGAAAGCCTAAATACTAGTTCTAAAGATGATGGATGATTATTTTTTTGTGTTTTTATATTTTTTAGAAAGCAATCAAAATCTCGAGTTTTGAAAGAGTGGGCGGAATTAGTTGCTATTCAACTAACCCAAAACTAAGATGCAATCAAAATAAAATACTAAAAATGAAAATAAACTAATTTATACTAAGGTTGTGAGCAGTAATTGGAGAAAATGTGTTTACTTAGATTTCATTACTCCCTAGATATCTTTTACACGTTAATTACTTGTTATAATTGCATGGATGACGGATCGTAGTCCTTAATTCCATTCATGGGGTGGCATACATAACTCCCCCATTCTATGAGCTCTTATCTCCTCCTACACCATGCCCAGCACAACTATAGGGATTGTAAACAGTGGCTCATGTATTAAATACAACCAATAAAGACCTAGTACGCCTCGGTTCATGTTTCTTAAGACGTTCAAGCATGTTACCATTTGGAGATCTACTAGTTTTCTTAAGCCTAACATATAAATCATTCATCCACAACAAGAATAAACAAGTAATCAACACATAATCAATATCTAGGTTTCATTAGATCTAAGCAAACACAAAAGAGATCTAGCCTAGCATAATGGAATTGAGACAAGAACAGGATATAGACAACCAACACATAGACATATTGATTGAATTAGAAGAACACTTATCTCAATTACAATGCAAGGTATCAAGGGTTTGGAACCCTTGAAAAACCTGTAAAAGTTGCACCAAATTCGTCTTTAGGGTTTCTCCAAAACTTCTCTTTTTTTTATGTGAAAAACTAGAAAACTATATATAGGAAAATAGGGGTGACGGCGTCAAGACAAACAACGTGACGCCGTCACCTCGCCGCCAAATACTTCCTCGGACGGCCTTGATCTACTTCTGACGCCGTCAAGGCCTAGGCCGTCACACAATTTACTCTTGACGCCCTGTGTGTGACGCCGTCATCAACTACGGATTTTTATTCTTGGGGTTTTGACGCCGTCAGGACAACTCTTGACGCCTTCATGAACTACGGATTTTAATTCTTGAGGTTTGACGCCGTCAGGATGGTACTGTTGACGCCGTCACCTACTGTTCCCAGCATGGAAAATTGAGACTTTGCCGTTTTCTTCACTTTTATGCTCCAAAAACGTCCAAAATGGCTTCTTTTCCAGAATTCACTCTCCAAGTACCTAAAATCTCAAAAGGAACGATTTAGGGCAATATTTGATCAAATAAATTCGGATTCGGGCTTAAATGACCCCCTAAAAACGGACCATTTTTCGCCTCATCAGCAGTAGTGTTTGTTTGTGGTTGCTCATCAGTTTATGCCTGTAATGCACTGTTTGTTACAAGCTGATGCAGTAGATTTATTATTGTAATGTACTTTTTGTATTTTGATTACTAGTTATAATAGTATGATGTAGTGGTAGTAAGAGTATGATGCAATAGATATAAGAGTAGAATAGATAAGCCTATGAAACAGAAAGAGAATGACTAACTAGCATAAAGTAGAGATAATTTTCTACTTTAAGGTTCTGTTTGAATTTTTTAGGATTGATGCAGTAGAGATAAGACCGTGATGTGGTAGAAATACTTTTGCACTTTAAAGTACTCTTTGAATTTTAATGGATTTATGCAGTAGAGATAATACTATGATGCAGTAGAGATAATACTTTGATGAACTATTATAAAGGTTTTTAATAGTGTCTATTTTAAATCACAACAATTTTTTATAGGGTTGATGCAGTAGAGACAAGAGTTTTTAAAATAGAGCAATACTTTTTGAATTAGTGTATCACATTTTTGTAGTGTACTTTTTAAATAGAGCAATACTTTTTGAATTCAGATAAGGTTACAATCAACAATGCAGGTTAGAGTACTACTAAAGGATCTGGATTCTTTTCAAGGTTTAAGCCAAGAGCTAAAGTAACTGCAGAACAATTATGGAAGAGAAGGTTTTGTTCGGTATGTGGAGAGAAAGGAGGCCACTGATACGTGGGAATCGCACCAGGCTTTACCTCTCAAGGGATCTTGAGAAGCTTACAACCCCCACCAGGCAGTGCACCTGATCGTTATAGTATAGAATAGTGACAAGTACCAGGGGATTGATCGTTCAGCAAGGAACAGTGTCGCTAGGCTTAGAAAACCTAAATACTAGTTCTAAACATGAAGGATGATTATTTTTGTATTTTTATGTTTTTTTAGAAAGCAAGTAAAAATCTCGGGTTTGAAGGATTTGGGCGGAATTAGTTGCTAGTCAACTAACCCAATACTAAAGATGCAATCAAAATAAAATACTAAAAATGAAAATAAACTAAATTAAACTAAGATTGTGAACAATAAGTGGAGAAGTTGTGTTTACTTAGATTTCACTACTCCCTAGATATCTTTTACATGTTAATTACTTGTTATAGTTGCGTGGATGTCGGATTGTATTCCTTAATACCATTCATGGGTGGCGCACTTAATTGCCCAATCCTATGAGTGCCTACTTCACTCCTATGTCGAGCCGATATAAGCTCCTAAGATGGGATCATTAGAATTTACTCATGCATTAAATACAACCAATAAAACCTAGTACACGTCAGTTCATGTTTCCTAAGACGTTCAAGCATGTTACCATTTGGAGATCTGCCAGTTTTCTTAAGCCTAACATCGAATTCATTCACCCAATACAACCATAAACAAGTAATCAACACATAATTAACATCTAGGTTTCATTAAATCCAAGCAAACACAAGATAAATCTAGCCTAACATGATGGAATTAAGACAAGAACAAGATATAGACAACCAACACATAGACATATTGATTGAATTAAAAGAGTACTTATCTCAATTACACATGAAAGGTATCAAGGGTTGAGAACCCTTGAAAAACCTGTAAAATTCGTACCAAAAACGTAACTACGGTTTCTCCAAAACTTCTCTTTTTTTAATGTAAAAACTAGAAAACTATATATAGGAAATAGGGTCTGACGGCGTCAAGACCAAATAGGTGACGCTGTCATCTCGCCGCCAAAATATTCCTCGGACGGCCTTGATCTACATCTGACGCCGTCATGTCCTAGGCCGTCACGTATTTAACTCTTGAGGCTCTACTTGTGACGCCTTCATGAATTCTCTGGGCCGTCATGGTTTTTACACTTGACGCCGTTAGGATATTACTCTTGACGCCGTCACCTACTGTTCCCAGCATGGAAAATTGAGACTTTGCCGTTTTCTTCACTTTTATGCTCCAAAAACGTCCAAAATGGCTTCTTTTCCATATTTCACTCTCAAAGTACCTAAAATCACAAAAGGAACGATTTAGGGCAATATTTGATCAAATAAATTCAATTTCGGGCTTAAATGACCCCCTAAAAGTGGTTCATTTTTCGCCTTATCGTATACCCTTACACTTGAGATTTGCTTGTCCTCAAGCAAATATGCTTTTATTCTAATCAAAAGACAAGTTAGAGGTCATTTAACACTAATATAAAAGTAATTACAACAAATAATCGTTCCACAAAAGACCAAAGACAAGCACGGAGGTCATACACTAGTACCTCACAAATAGTGTTTAGATACTCACATCTCTCGGGCGTAATAAAGTATAAATTACAATATGGAAACGGAAGATATCTCTCACTACCTGTCATAGCAAAATAGATTACCATAGGCTTGGGAAAGGATCAAACCTCCACCACATGGCGTAAGCACCTAGGATAAACTATCAAAGAGGTCTTTTAAAAGGTTGTAACGTTAAGTATAGGGATATGAAATACACGGTTTTGTTGGATATAGGAAGTTATTACTGGTGGCGAGCTAACAATCTTGGTTAACTACATGTACAATATGGCGTTGCTAAGCCAAGACTAGACTCGACTTAAGCTAATAAATGAAAAATAACAAAAACATAAAATAAACATAGAACAAAAAGGGATGGTAGTCCGTATGTTTTTTTTTTCCTTTTTTATCTTTTTTTTCGATTTTTTATTTTTTATTTTTTTTTTTTTTATTTTATTTTTTTTTTTTGCATACACTCTTACCCTACCGTCCAAAATAATACATCATAGGGAATGGAAATTCCCCTTACACTTGAATTTTTACATACTTTACAATAAACTAATCTAATGACTAGAATTAAGAAAATCAAAACACTTGGAGTACTTTTAAGATTAACGTACATACGGGGGTAATAAAATGATGTTCTTCCCCATTACTCCATAAAATAAGTACTTTACCCATGTGTCCCAATCGTCCCAAAACAATATGTACAAGGATATGACTCGACTTAGCAACCATGTAATCAATTAGAAAATTAACTTAGGGTTTAACAAATAACAATAATGCACTAAAGATGAGTGCATACACGGAAGGCTAAGGCGATTTGGTTGTACATTTAAGTGGGGTGTAACAAATTCTTTCTTTAAGTAATATGCTTAAAGTTAGATACGAAAAGATAGGCTCGGAGGGGTGTACTAGGGGTTTCGTGTACTAAAAATGAGTACAACGCTAAGGTGTGGGAAAAATTAATTGACTTAACTAGCCAAGTAATATGACTTAAATGGTCAAGTAATTATGATACGGGTTTAACACAAGGGTGATCCTAATGCCTCTTATCATGTTGTAAATCCTACTACACGAATGTAGTCTCACTACCAGTCTCGGGATGCATCACTAACGCAAGTTCTAGAATCTAAATGCTACCGGTACACTTATAAGCACTAATAGTAAATGCTTTTCCTATCAAATCTAAAGGCGAACCTCACGTATTTGGGTGAAAAAATTTTCTGAATATACGGTTGTGTGCTAGTTATACAATCTCCTATCCATGAGACGCTTGCTAAGGTTAAAGTTTCACTCCTAAATGTTGTAAAAAATTTTAAATTTGGCGCTAAAATTACACTAACAAGTATTTCTGATAGTTTTGTTACACATCTACTGTCAAACAAACAAACTCAAGCGAAACTGTATTGTAAGGTATCATCATTTTACCCTCCCCTTACACTTAAGATGAACATTGTCCCCAATATTCAAGTAAAGAATGTAAAAGTGAAATAAGTAAAACAAATGAAATCAAATACTCCCCTGATTCGCTCGGTATGGATAATAAGGTGGCCAGGTTAGATCTTCCTCCAAGAAAATGAACAATCAAAGCTTCCCTTCCAGAAATATAAATCATCTTCTTGTCAAACGTAACCTGTAAATCCTGAGAAAATAGACAAAGAAACCTCGCATAAAATCGGCGGCATCCTATATAAGTTACTAAATCCTAGAAAACAAAGTAAGATATAACGCTTGTAAATGAAGTTTGCAGATTTCCTGGAGATTATAAAACTTAATAATTCAACAAAAACTTAGAGACTCCGTTAGGAAAACAAAACTGGTAAAATTTCCAGATTTTTACACGTGACGCCGTCAAGAGTAAACTCATGACGCCGTCAGAAGTGACCTGAAGAAATTCTTATGTTAAGTTTCCGGAAAATTTCTGGAAAAACTTGGTCCTACTTCCTGGAAAATCCTGCAAAACTTCATTATGACTCAATACAAGCATTTGACTCTAACAAATACGAATATACATGCTCACTTAATATTGTGGAGAATCATGATCGGTTTGTTTCTTAAAAACATATTTGGGGTTTCCCCTTACACTTATCTTTTGCAAAAATACTTTTAGGGTGGAGTTAAGACTAGGCCAAAGCAACAAAGTAAAGTATTTCCACTTTTTAGTTTTGAAACATGATCTACCAACAATAAAAATAAAACATGCATACGGAAACAAATAAAAACAAACAAACAAACAAACAAATAAATAAAGCTTGGGTTGCCTCCCAATAAGCGCTTGTTTTTGTTCGAGTCACGAGCCTGACTCTACCCTTATTTAACGGAAATAGGAGAGGTTTTCCCTACACTTAGGATTAAGTGCGGGTGGAAGAAGCGATACACACCCTTAGGGTGGAAATATGCCACGTGAGGTGAATGGGGTGAGTGAATTATATGCTCAATGGGGTGTGCTCCTTTCATCATAACCTTACCTAGTTCACTTTGGTCAATGGGTGAGTTAAAGTTTTCTCCTAAGAAAGGATCATTTTCTATCAACTTCGAGAGACTCGTAGTTGGGAATCCATCTTGACCTAATAAACCCTGTTTAAACCCATAATGTTTCTTGTGATCACTCATAAATGGGTGATGTAAGTATGTATGGTCATGGTTCGTTCTTATGTCAGCTTCTTCTCTACAAGGCTTGGGGTCTACTACCTTTATCCTAAGACTACCCGGACTATATGGTTTGATGGGTGGATCAGAACCTATTTTAATTCCTAAATTTTCATCCAAGGATGGAAGATTAGGTAACGGTTTTGGTTGAGGCTCCGTTTCATCAAAAATAGGAACTTCCCTAGAACTAAGAGTAAGGTTATCATTATAAGTATTCAAACCTATATCCTCTAGTTGTGTTTGGTTCAAGGGCTCTACCTCTATTGGGGTTCCTATAGTCTCTTCTACTTCTTCAGGGTAAGTCACGGGTGGTATGTGTGCCTCAAATGATGGTAGCACTTGTGGGGTACTTGATGGGCTTACGTTACTTACCTCAACCTCCATTTTATCAAGATTACCTATGTGTTTGTTTTGTACTATGGCTTTAGGTGACATCCACACAGGTATCCCTGAGTAATCATCCCCAGAAAAACTTCCTGTTTGCTCCTTCAAACTTGTTTTTGATTGATTTGTGATGTTGTTTGTTGGGTTGTCTACTCTATAATAATATTGGGCACAATCTTCTATGGTATCCCATGCTTCTTCAGCATTTAATTCCCTAAAGTCCCTATTGGCAAAATCCTCAATGCACATTTGGTCACATCGGTTGACACGATAGTAAAAGGTTTGGGTTAGGGATGCTAAAGAGAAACTATGATGAGGGAATTTTCGAAGTAAAATTTTAAAACGAGTCCATGCATTATATATGGGTTCATCTCGATATTGTTTGAAATTCGAGATGTCAATAGGGTAGAATGGCCTTTGTGGTTGGTGGTATGGTGGATTCGCGTACTCCATAATGGTGAATGGAAGAGTCAATGGAAATTACGAACAAACACACAAAGAAAAAGATAGACTAAAGAAAACCTAAAAATAAAAATAAAATCTTACTAGAAAGGAATCTAGCAAGTAGACCTAATAAAAAGAGATTCTAACCTAGACAATAACTATTCCCCAGGCAGCGGTGCCAAAAACTTGATACGTGGGAATCGCACCAGGCTTTACCTCTCAAGGGATCTTGAGAAGCTTACAACCCCCACCAGGCAGTGTACCTGATCGTTGTAGTATAGTATAGTGACAAGTACCGGGGGATTGATCGTTCAGCAAGGAATAGTGTCGCTAGGCTTAGAAAACCTAAATACTAGTTCTAAAGATGAAGGATGATTATTTTTGTATTTTTATGTTTTTTTAGAAAGCAAGTAAAAATCTCGGGTTTGAAGGATTTGGGCGGAATTAGTTACTAGTCAACTAACCCAATACTAAAGATGCAATCAAAATAAAATACTAAAAATGAAAATAAACTAAATTAAACTAAGATTGTGAACAATAAGTGGAGAAGTTGTGTTTACTTAGATTTCACTACTCCCTAGATATCTTTTACATGTTAATTACTTGTTATAGTTGCGTGGATGACGGATTGTATTCCTTAATACCATTCATGGGGTGGCGCACTTAATTGCCCAATCCTATGAGTGCCTACTTCACTCCTATGTCGAGCCGATATAAGCTCCTAACATGGGATCATTAGAATTTACTCATGCATTAAATACAACCAATAAAACCTAGTGCACGTCAGCTCATGTTTCCTAAGACGTTCAAGCATGTTACCATTTGGAGATCTGCCAGTTTTCTTAAGCCTAACATCGAATTCATTCACCCAATACAACCATAAACAAGTAATCAACACATAATTAACATCTAGGTTTCATTAGATCCAAGCAAGCACAAGATAAATCTAGCCTAACATGATGGAATTAAGACAAGAACAAGATATAGACAACCAACACATAGACATATTGATTGAATTAAAAGAGTACTTATCTCAATTACACATGAAAGGTATCAAGGGTTGAGAACCCTTGAAAAACCTGTAAAATTCGTACCAAAATCGTAACTAGGGTTTCTCCAAAACTTCTCTTTTTTTAATGTAAAAGCTAGAAAACTATATATAGGAAATAGGGTCTGACGGCGTCAAGACCAAATATGTGACGCCGTCATCTCGCCGCCAAAATATTCCTCGGACGGCCTTGATCTACATCTGACGCCGTCATGTCCTAGGCCATCACATATTTAACTCTTGACGCTCTACTTGTGACGCCTTCATGAATTCTCTGGGCCGTCATGGTTTTTACACTTGACGCCGTCAGGATATTACTCTTGACGCCATCACCTACTGTTCCCAGCATGGAAAATTGAGACTTTGCCATTTTCTTCACTTTTATACTCTAAAAACGTCCAAAATGGCTTCTTTTCCAGATTTCACTCTCAAAGTACCTAAAATCACAAAAGGAACGATTTAGGGCAATATTTGATCAAATAAATTCAATTCCGGGCTTAAATGACCCCCTAAAAGTGGTTCATTTTTCGCCTCATCAGCCATAATTTTAGAACTCGTACACAATTATTGCCTGCATCAAAGAAATCAAAGAAACAAGATCTGCAAAAGAGTGCTGGTTTAATAGAATCTACATGGTGGAAATGACTAGTCGTTTCAATTTTTTTTTTTTTTTTTTTTTTTTTTTTTTTTTTCATTTTTTACAAATAAAACAATGATTTGATTGTAAAGAAAGAAAATTATATGTTACAACTTCAATATAAATCTATCTAAGTTATGGTATCTTTTTTGAGTTGATTAATTTTTTAGTACATTATTGTGTTAAATCTACTGAATCAGCTTTTTTGTACAATGTGATGCAATAGAATTTTTAACTGAAATGTACTAACTTTTTAACTGTAATGTACTATAAAAATACATTGTGATGCAATAAATTTTTAAGTGAGATGTACTAACTTTTTAAGCAATTCACTCAATGTACTAACTTTTAACTGAAGATTCAGGTATTAATGTTTTTTAAGGGATGTGCTAACTTTTTTAACTGTAATGCATTAACAAAATACATTATGATGCAGTAACTTTTTTAACTGAGATGTACTAACATTTTTAACTGTAATATACTAACAAAATACATTATGATGCAGTAACTTTTTAACTGAGTTGTACTAACTTTTTAAGTACTAAACATAGACTGATCATTAAAAGAAAAGTACTTAGTTTCCAACATACATTAATTAGAAGTAAAAGTACTTATCAAACATTGATCATTGAGTTAACTACAATAACTATAAGAGTTCAAACATCCAAGTGAAAAATACTTAAATCCAACATATTTGAAACTAAAAGTATTCATAAGCAAAGTACTTAGTGTATTGATCATTCATTTAACTTCAATACATTTTCGATGAATGTGTAAAAGATCGTTTAAGCTCTATCTAGGATAATAACAATGATTGAACAAGCACAACGGAATAATAAGAATACAATTAAAGTTATGAACAAGGTTTTTCTAATAAACAATGATCCCTATGGATCTCTATTACTGAATATTAAAAGTGTTATTGAGAAGTGTTTCAAGAAGTGTGTAAAACTTTAGCCGTATGTTTCTTTTATAATACAAGAAACCTAATACGACATTAACTAGAAATATCACTTCCTAATATATTTCATGCATATCCTAATAAGCTTATAAATATACGGATAGACTATTACAATTATCCGCAGAAATAAGCTATCAGTATAAATGAAAACTATTACATTTCAATAATTCCCAACAGAATGTTTGATGCAAATCTTGATCCACTTTGACTACATTATCTGTAAGAATTTTGGAAGTCTTTGTTTTCTTCTTTGCATATGCTTCTGCTTCTTTCAGTACCTTTGCCCTCTGGTCATTAAAACTTACAAGTATTATCTTTACTAAACTTGGCCGACATACGTTTCCATGTGTCTCATCAGAAATACTCCATAGTCAACAACATTGTAGAGTTCTTCCAATTAAATTTCACTTGCTTATAATCGGTCGTTATAAAATTAGCTATTCTTGGGTGGTTATTTATTTCCAGGTAGTCAATGAAAGATTCCATCTGCAAAACAAAAAATTATACATCACTGATGTACTAGTTTTAACACTATGATGCAGTAGGAATAACACTCTTATATTTCCTAGTACACCACTATTATTTTATATTCTACTGCATTACAGTTATATTCTACTGTAATGTAGTAGAAATAACAGTGATGCAGTAGAATATAAAATTGCACATTATAGTAAGAAAACAATTGTACTAACAAATAACTGTAATGTAGTATAATATAAAATAACAGTAATGCAGTAACATATAACTATAACGCAATAAAAAAATGTAATGCATTACAATTTCTTTACTACATTACCGTCTTTTATTCTACTGCATTATTTTTTATTTCTATTGCATTACAGTTATATTATATTGCATCTTAGTTATATGTAGAATATAAGATTGCAATGCAGTAGAATATAACTGTAATACAGTTGAATATAACTATAATGCAGTAGAATATTAGACAATCAGACACACACAATCATTTTCGGATAGACGACAACAACATTTAGCCTAAGTCATGCCTATGAACATCAACATATATCATACTACATTAAAGTTCATTTTCTAGAAAATCACAAATAGAATCACGTACACACATTCATTTTCACACAAACAACAAAACACATATAGCCTAAATCATGCCTATGAACATCAACATACACCCTACTGCATTACAAATAATTTTCTAGTACATCACAAACAAAATCAGGCACACACATTCATTTTCGCAGAAATGGCAAACCACAGTTAGCCTAAATCATGCCTATGAACATCAACATACATCCTACTGCATTACCGTTCATTTTCTAGTACATCACAAAATGAATCAGGCACACACATTCATTTTCACATAAACGGCAAACCACATTTAGCCTAAATCATGCATATGAACAACAACTTACATCCTCCTGCATTGTAGTTCATTTTCTAGTACAACTGATACGTGGGAATCGCACCAGGCTTTACCTCTCAAGGGATCTTGAGAAGCTTACAACCCCCACCAGGCAGTGTACCTGATCGTTGTAGTATAGTATAGTGACAAGTACCGGGGGATTGATCGTTCAGCAAGGAATAGTGTCGCTAGGATTAGAAAACCTAAATACTAGTTCTAAAGATGAGAGATGATTATTTTTTGTATTTTTATATTTTTTTAGAAAGCAAGTAAAAATCTCGGGTTTGAAGGATTTGGGCGGAATTAGTTGCTAGTCAACTAACCCAATACTAAAGATGCAATCAAAATAAAATACTAAAAATGAAAATAAACTAAATTAAACTAAAGTTGTGAGCAAGAAGTGGAGAAAATGTGTTTACTTAGATTTCCTTACTACCTAGATATCTTTTACATGTTAATTACTTTTTATAGTTGCGTGGATGACGGATTGTATTCCTTAATACCATTCATGGGGTGGCGCACTTAATTCCCCAATCCTATGAATGCCTACTTCACTCCATGTCGAGCCGATATAAGCTCCTAACATGGGATCATTAGAATTTACTCATGCATTAAATACAACCAATAAAACCTAGTGCACGTCAGTTCATGTTTCCTAAGACGTTCAAGCATGTTACCATTTGGAGATCTGCCAGTTTTCTTAAGCCTAACATCGAATTCATTCACCTAATACAACCATAAACAAGTAATCAACACATAATTAACATCTAGGTTTCATTAGATCCAAGCAAACACAAGATAAGTCTAGCCTAACATGGTGGAATCAAGACAAGAACAAGATATAAACAACCAACACATAGACATATTGATTGAATTAAAAGAGTACTTATCTCAATTACACATGAAAGGGTTCAAGGGCTGAGAACCCTTGAAAAACCTGTATAATTCGTCCCCAAATCGTAACTAGGGTTTCTCCAAAACTTCCTCCCTTTTTTTTAATGTAAAAACTAGAAAACTATATATAGGAAATAGGGTCTGACGGCGTCAAGACCGAAATGGTGACGCCGTCATCTCGGCGCCAAAATATTCCTCGGACGGCCTTGATCTACACCAGACGCCGTCATGTGTTAGGCCGTCACACAATTAACTCTTGACACTCTACTTGTGACGCCTTCATAAACTCTCTGGACCGTCATGGTTTTTAAGCTTGACGCCGTCATGAAATTACTCTTGACGCTGTCACCTACTGTTCCCAGCATGGAAAATTGAGACTTTGCCGTTTTCTTCACTTTTATGCTCCAAAAACGTCCAAAATGGCTTCTTTTCCAGAATTCACTCTCAAAGTACCTAAAATCACAAAAGGAACGATTTAGGGCAATATTTGATAAAATAAATTCAATTCCGGGCTTAAATGACCCCCTAAAAGTGGTTCATTTTTCGCCTTATCATATACCCTTACACTTGAGATTTGCTTGTCCTCAAGCAAATGCGCTTTATTCTAATCAAAAGACAAGTTAGAGGTCATTTAACACTATTATAAAAGTAATTACAACAAATAATCGTTCCACAAAAGACCAAAGACAAGCACGGAGGTCATACACTAGCACCTCACAAATAGTGTTTAGATACTCACATCTCTCGGGTGTAATAAAGTATAAATTACAATATGGAAACGGAAGATATCTCTCACTTCCTGTCATAGCAAAATAGATTACCATAGGCTTGGGAAAGGATCAAACCTCCACCACATGGCGTAAGCACCTAGGATAAACTATCAAAGAGGTCTTTTAAAAGGTTGTAACGTTAGGTATAGGGATATGAATTACACGGTTTTGTTGGATAAAGGAAGTTATTACTTGTGGCGAGCTAACAATCTTTGTTAATTACATGTACAATATGGCGTTGCTAAGCCAAGACTAGACTCGACTTAAGCTAATAAATGAAAAATAACAAAAACATAAAATAAACATAGAATAAAAAAGGATGGTAGTCCGTATGTTTTTCTCTTTTCTTTTTCTATTTTTTTTCTTTTTCTTCTTTTTTTTTCAATTTTTTTTTTTTTTTTTTTTTTTTTTTTTTTTTTTTTTTTTTTTTTTTTTTGCATACACTCTTACCCTACCATCCAAAATAATACATCATAGGGAATGAACATTCCCCTTACACTTGAATCTTTATATACTTTACAATAAACTAATCTAATGACTCGAATTAAGAAAATCAAAACACTTGGAGCACTTTTAAGATTAACGTATATATGGGGGTAATAAAATGATGTTCTTCCCCATTACTCCATAAAATAAGTACTTACCCATGAGTCCCAATCGTCCCAAAATAATATGTACAAGGATATGACTCGACTTAGCAACCATGTAATCAATTAGATAGTTAACTTAGGGTTTAACAAATAACAATAATGCACTAAAGATGAGTGCATACTCTGAAGCTAAGGCGATTTGGGTGTACATTTAAGTGGGGTGTAACAAATTCTTCCTTTATGTAAGATGCTTAAAGTTAGAAACGAAAAGATAGGCTCAGAGGAGTGTAATAGGGGTTTCGTGTACTAAAAATGAGTACAACGCTAAGGGTGTGGGAAAAATTAATTGACTTAACTAGCCAAGTAATATGACTTAAATGGTCAAGTAATTATGATACGGGTTTAACACAAGGGTGATCCTAATGCCTCTTATCATGTAGTAAATCCTACTACACGAATGTAGTCTCACTAGCGGTCTCGGGATGCATCACTAACGCAAGTTCTAGAATCTAAATGCTACCGGTACACTCATAAGCACTAATAGTAAATGCTTTTCCTATCAAATCTAAAGGCGAACCTCACGTATTTGGGTGGAAAATTTTTCTGAATATACGGTTGTGTGCTAGTTATACAATCTCCTATCCATGAGCCACTTGCTATGGCTAAAGTTTCACTCCTAGATGTTGTAAAAAATTTTAAATTTGGCGCTAAAATTACGCTAACAAGTATTTCTCATAGTTTTATTACACATCTACCATTAAACAAAACAATCTCAAGCGAAAGTGTATTGTAAGGTATCATCATTTTACCCTCCCCTTACACTTAAGATGAACATTGTCCCCAATGTTCAAGTAAAGAATGTAAAAGTGAAATAAGTAAAAAGAATGAAATCAAATACTCCCCTGATTCGCTCGGTATGGATTATAGGTTAGATCTTCCTCCAAGAAAATGGACAATCAAAGCTTCCATGCCAGAAATATAAATCATCTTCTTGTTAAACATAACCTGTAAATCCTGAGAAAATAGACAAAGCAACCTCGCATAAAATCGGCGGCATCCTCTATAAGTTATAAAATCATAGAAAACAAAGTAAGATACAATGCTTGTAAATGAAGTTTGCAGATTTCCTGGAGATTATAAAACTTAATAATTCGACAAAAACCATAAGACTCCGTTAGAAAAACAAAACTGGTAAAATTTCCAGATTTTTACACGGGACGCCGTCAAGAGTAAACTCGTGACGCCGTCAGAAGTGACCTGCAAAAATTTTTATGTTAAGTTTCCGGAAAATTTCTGGAAAAACTTGGTCCTACTTCCTGGAAAATCCTGCAAAACTTCATTATGACTCAATACAAGTATTTGACTCTAACAAATACGAATATACATGGACACTTAATATTGTGGAGAATCATGATATGTTTGTTTCTTAAAAACATATTTGGGGTTTCCCCTTACACTTATCTTTTGCAAAAATACTTTTAAGGTGGAGTTAAGACTATGCTACATAACAAAGTAAAGTATTTCCACTTTTTAATTTTGAAACATGATCTACCAACAATAAAAATAAAACATGCATACGGAAGCAAATAATAAACAAACAAAATGAAAATCACACAAAGCATGGGTTGCCTCCCAAGAAGCGCTTTTCTTTATTTATGAGTCTTGTAGCTAGACTCAATGTCATGGGTTACTACGTGACCTCATCATCAAACGTTACATCTTCCTCACCAATCATTTCATTATTATTTTCTTGATAATGTTTTACACGTTGTATGTTAACAGTAAATTCTCTACCTTCATCGTCTAATAACACAGCGGCTCCAGTTTTAGAGGAGCTTCTTACCGTAAATGGTCCATACCATCTAGACTTCAGTTTTCCTGGAAATAACTTTAACCGAGAGTTGTACAATAGGACTTTGTCTCCTTCTGAAAATTCCTTGGGTTTCTTAATTCTCTGGTCATGCCATCTTTTTGCCCTCTCTTTATATGTAATGGAAGACTCATAGGCTTCCAACCTAAGCTCATCAAGCTCGTGTAATTGCAAGAACCTATTAGTTCTGGGAATTGTATAGTCTAAGTTACATGCTTTAAGCGCCCAATAAGCCTTATGTTCTAATTCAACTGGCAAGTGACACGCCTTACCATACACCATGCGAAATGGGGTCATTCCAATAGGTGTTTTGTAGGCGGTTCGGAATGCCCATAAGGCTTCGTCGAGTTTAAATGACCAGTCTTTTTTGTTTTGACTAACCGTCTTTTCAAGTATTCTTTTAATAGCCCTATTGGTATTTTCGACCTGTCCATTGGTTTGTGGATGATATGCGGTGGAGAATCGATGAGATACTCCATACCTCTTCATGACCTTTTCCATTTGTGCGTTGCAAAAATGGGTCCCCCTATCACTGATGAGAGCTTTAGGAATCCCGAATCTAGCAAAAAGCTTTTTCAGGAAATGAATAACTACTCTGGCGTCATTGGTCCTAAGGGCTTGTGCCTAAACCCATTTTGAAACATAATCGATGGTGACTAAAATGTATTCGTTTCCTCCTGAAGATGGAAATGGTCCCATGAAGTCAATTCCCCAAACATCGAAGACCTCACAAACTTGTATAAAGTTCTGAGGTGCTTCATCCCTATGTGATATGTTCCCGGTCCGTTGACACGCATCGCATGCCTGCACCATCTCTTTTACATCTTGGAAAATTGTGGGCCAATAGAATCCTGCATCGAAAATCTTTCGGGCGGTGGTGTTTATCCCATGATGCCCGCCAGAGAGACCAGAGTGACATTCCCTCATAATCTTTACTGCCTCACTTTCCGAAACACAGCGTCTTATAATTTGGTCTGGACACCTTCAGAATAAAAATGGTTCATCCCAAAAGTAGTATTTTAGCTGAGAAAAGAACCTTTTTCTTTCGTATCTAGTCAGGTGTTCAGGAACAAGTCTACATCTACTTGCGAAGTAATTAGCAAAATCGGCGTACCACGGCTCCGAATCAATCATTAACATCAGTTGTTCGTCAGGAAATGAATCCCTAATCTCACTTCTATCGTGCTTATCCAAGGGGTTTTGGAGACAAGATAGATGATCTGCGGCCAGATTATCTGCCCCCTCTTATCGCGAATCTCAACATCGAATTCTTGTAACAACAAGATCCACCAAATTAGTCGTGGCTTAGCATCCTGCTTCGCAAACAGATATCGAAGAGCCGAGTGATCAGTGAAAACGACTGTCTTTGAAAGGACAAGATATTGTCGGAATTTGTTGAATGCAAACACTACAGCTAATAATTCTTTTTCGGTGGTGGAGTAATTCTCTTGAGCGGGATTCATGGTTTTGCTAGCGTAGTAAATAGGTTGAAAAAGCTTGTCATGTCGTTGGCCCAATACAGCCCCGACAGCGAAATCGCTAGCGTCACACATAATTTCAAACGGTAACTCCCAGTTGGGTGTGATCATGATTGGAGCTTGTGTGAGTTCCTTTTTTAAGAGATCGAATGCATCCTTGCATTCTTGGGAAAAATCAAACGGAGCATCCTTCACAAGCAATTGAGTCATTGACCGAGCAATTTTTGAGAAATCTTTGATGAATCTCTGATAAAACCCGGCGTGCCCCAAGAAGCTACGTATTGCTTTAACAGTCGTGGGGTATGGTAACTTAGATATAGCTTCAACTTTAGCTTGGTCTACCTCTATTCCGTTCCCTGAGATCTTATTCCCTAACACAATCCCTTCTTTTACCATGAAATGACACTTTTCCCAGTTTAACACCAAGTTGGTTTCCTCACAACGTTTAAGCATCTTTTCTAGATTAGCAAGACAGCGGTCGAAGGAGTTCCCGAAGACCGAAAAGTCATCCATGAACACTTCCATGCTGTCTTCCATGAGTTCGTGAAAGATTGCGGTCATGCAACGTTGGAAAGTGGCGGGGGCGTTACATAGCCCAAAAGGCATCCTTTTGTAGGCGAACGTTCCATAAGGGCAAGTAAACGTGGTCTTTTCTTGGTCCTCAGGTGCTATGGGAATTTGAAAATACCCTGAGAATCCATCCAAGAAGCAATAGTACTCGTGCCCAGACAATCTCTCTAACATTTGGTCAATGAATGGTAAGGGAAAGTGATCTTTCCTTGTGGCATCATTGAGCTTTCGATAGTCAATACATACCCGCCATCCAGTGACCGTTCTCTGGGGTACCATCTCACCCTTGTCATTCTTAACAACGGTCATTCCACCCTTCTTTGGTACAACCTGTACAGGACTGACCCATGGGCTATCCGAGATTGGGTAAATCAATCCTGCATCCAGAAGTTTGATGACTTCTTTCTTCACCACTTCCTTAATATTGGGGTTCACCCGCCTTTGGGGTTGCACGGTAGGTTTATAATCTTCTTCCATGAGAATCTTATGTGTGCAAAAAGTTGAGTCAATCCCTTTAATGTCGGCTACACTCCATGCAAGCACTCCCTTATATTTCTTTAGGACCTCTAAGAGTTTACCTTTTTGTTCATGCTCGAGGGACGAGTTTATGATTACCGGCAATTGGTCCTCTCCCTGAAGGAAGGCATACTCCAAATGGTTAGGAAGTTCCTTAAGATCTAGCTTAGGAGGTTCGATAATAGAAGGCTTGAGCTTGTTTTCGGGTTTTCAGAGTTCGAGATGCTCCGTGGCCTCTTGTCTGGGGTAGAAGGATACTGCACCAACATCCTCCGTCTTTTCCATCTCAGGCAAAGGTAGAAAACTTTCATCTCGTAACCAGCCTTCCTCGATTTGTTCATCAACACATCTATCAATGACATCCGTGAGTTCATCGACCTCCCCAATGAAATAGAGCCAGTTAGTTGCTTCGAGAGAGAGATCCATAGAGTCCTTAATGTCGAAGGTTGTACTATCGGTTCCCACTCGCAAGGTTAACTTGCCGTCATAAACATCAATGACTGCACGAGCGGTGGCAAGAAATGGTCTCCCTAAGATGATGGGTACCAAGTCATCCTCCTCCATATCTAGGATTACGAAGTCGACCGGGAATTTGAATTTCCCAACTTTAACTAGCACATTTTCGCATATCCCTACGGGGTACTTGACAGATCTATCGGCTAGTTGGATGTTCATACGGGTAGGCTTTAATCCAGAGTATCCTAATTTAAGGAACATGGAGTGAGGCATGAGGTTGATACTTGCCCCTAAATCAGCAAGAGCATTCTTTATTGATAGAGACCCTATGGAGCAAGGCAAAGTGAAGCTGCCGGGATCATCCACCTTTTTCGGTAGCCCTCGATGGGTCACCACAGAACATTCTTCCCCCAGGGTCACAAGACCCTCGAGTTTCTTTTGGTTAGCGAGTAATTTTTTAAAGTACGCACTGTACTTTGGCATGTGATAACAAGCATCAAGGAGGGGTATGGTGACCACTGAGTCTTTTAGATATGATAAGAATCTTTTATTATCATTCTCAGTTTTCTGGTTTTTTAATCGGGATGGGAATGGGATTCTCACACGTTGGTTAAGTGGGGTTGATGGGGAAGGAGTTGTTAAAGGGGGTTGAGTTGGAGTCTCGCTGCCCACATCCTCCTCCTCGTGAGGCTTGTTTGGATCGGGAGGGATGGAGGATGAGTTCGGGTATGGGGGGTCTTTAGTCGTTGTTCCAGCTCGAGTGGTTATCGCGAGCATGGGATCTTTTTTGCTTACTGATGGGATATCAAGGTTATCAAGGGTAGAGTTAAGCTTGTTGAACCATTCTTCAATACCATCCTGCTGCTCATCAACGATTTCATTAAGTCCCTTTAATTGTAAGCCCTTTTCTTGAGTGAAGTGACCAAGGTCATCTTCAAAGGTGCTCCTGACTTTGAATTCAGGACCTTCTTCTCCTTCTTTTCTTTTCACCAGATTTCCCCAGAGGGTGTAGTCGTCGTTTTGGTAAAAAGGTAAAAGGGAGGGGTCAGCATAAATGTCACCACCTGATAAGCATGCATGTTCAGTCGTGATCTCTCCTCCGCATTCCTCCGCCTCATGCGGGCCCTCACAGTAGTCGCAAATCAAGTAAGGATTTGAAAGCTGTTTAGGTAGCTGCGACCCAGCTAGGTACTCCACTCTTTTGTGAACCTTTCTCAACCTATCTGAAGTGATTTCAGAAATGCTGACAGTCGACTCGGGTTCACCCCAAGTGTCATCCTGGTCATGAGCATATTCTTCAATTCTATCCCAACCTTCTTCGGCACTAAGATTGGCTAATCTCCCTTTTCTAGATTGGTTGATCCCGTTCCGATCATTAGAGGAGATACTGTCATAGAAAATTTGGACCAAAATCCAAAGTTCGATGCCATGATGGGGAACTTGCCTTATTAAATCCTTGAATCTAATCCACGATTTATGGAAAGGTTCATCCTTCCCTTTTCTAAAACGAAGGATCCTATCTCTAAAAGCTGAGGTTTTTCCAGGTGGAAAGAATTTCTCATAGAACTTGGATATGAGTTGCTCCCACGTGAAAATAGATTCAGAGGGAAGTTTATCATACCATTCTTGGGCTTTTTCATATAGGGTAAAAGGAAAGAATCATGATCGGGACGTGTCTCTAGTAGCCCCATCCGTATGGAGGGTGTCTACTATTTTCAAGAAGTCCTTGATGTGTTGAATAGGATCTTCCTCATCTAATCCACAAAACTTACACACACTTTGGACAAGCCAAACATCAGACGCATGCAGGACCTCACTGGTGTGTTCGTTTGGGTAGACAATGGCATTTGAGAAGCCACGAGGGGTTGGGGAGGAGTAGTCCTTAAGGCGCTTAGGAGTAGGAGTTGCAGGGATACTCATCTCGTTGTTGGGTTGGGAGCTAGGGGTTGTAACGTGATTTTCTGAATTTTCCTCAGAAAGGGTTGCATCAAAATCGATAGCAATGCAAGATGGTTCAGGAGTTGAGTGAGATCGTCTTAACCTAGACATTTCTCTTTCGGGTTCTGCATAAGGAAAGACAAGGTCTCTAGTGGTACTACGACTCCTGGTGATCCTAAGGTTGGAGAATTCGTTGGTTGCCATAATGGCGGACGGTGAAGGAGTACAAACAAAAACACGAAGAAATAAGATAGACTAAAGAAAATCTAAAAATAAAAATAAAATCTTACTAGAAAGGAATCTAGCAAGTAGACCTAATAAAAAGAGATTCTAACCTAGACAATAACTATTCGCCGGGCTGCGGCACCAAAAACTTGATACGTGGGAATCGCACCAGGCTTTACCTCTCAAGGGATCTTGAGAAGCTTACAACCCCCACCAGGCAGTGTACCTGATCGTTGTAGTATAGTATAGTGACAAGTACCGAGGGATTGATCGTTCAGCAAGGAATAGTGTCGCTAGGATTAGAAAACCTAAATACTAGTTCTAAAGATGAGAGATGATTATTTTTTGTATTTTTATATTTTTCTAGAAAGCAAGTAAAAATCTCGGGTTTGAAGGATTTGGGCGGAATTAGTTGCCAGTCAACTAACCCAATACTAAAGATGCAATCAAAATAAAATACTAAAAATGAAAATAAACTAAATTAAACTAAAGTTGTGAGCAAGAAGTGGAGAAAATGTGTTTACTTAGATTTCCTTACTCCCTAGATATCTTTTACATGTTAATTACTTGTTATAGTTGCGTGGATGACGGATTGTATTCCTTAATACCATTCATGGGGTGGCGCACTTAATTCCCTAATCCTATGAATGCCTACTTCACTCCATGTCGAGCCGATATAAGCTCCTAACATGGGATCATTAGAATTTACTCATGCATTAAATACAACCAATAAAACCTAGTGCACGTCAGTTCATGTTTCCTAAGACGTTCAAGCATGTTACCATTTGGAGATCTGCCAGTTTTCTTAAGCCTAACATCGAATTCATTCACCTAATACAACCATAAACAAGTAATAAACACATAATTAACATCTAGGTTTCATTAGATCCAAGCAAACACAAGATAAGTCTAGCCTAACATGGTGGAATCAAGACAAGAACAAGATATAAACAACCAACACATAGACATATTGATTGAATTAAAAGAGTACTTATCTCAATTACACATGAAAGGGTTCAAGGGCTGAGAACCCTTGAAAAACTTGTAAAATTCATCCCCAAATCGTAACTAGGGTTTCTCCAAAACTTCCTCCCTTTTTTTTAATGTAAAAACTAGAAAACTATATATAGGAAATAGGGTCTGACGGCGTCAAGACCAAAATGGTGACGTCGTCATCTCGCCGCCAAAATATTCCTCGGACGGCCTTGATCTACATCTGACGCCGTCATGTGTTTGGCCCTCACACAATTAACTCTTGACGCTCTACTTGTGACGCCTTCATAAATTCTCTGGACCGTCATGGTTTTTAAGCTTGACGCCGTCATGAAATTACTCTTGACGCCGTCACCTACTGTTCCCAGCATGGAAAATTGAGACTTTGCCATTTTCTTCACTTTTATGCTCCAAAAATGTCCAAAATGGCTTCTTTTCCAGAATTCATTCTCAAAGTACCTAAAATCACAAAAGGAACGATTTAGGGCAATATTTGATCAAATAAATTCAATTCCGGGCTTAAATGACCCCCTAAAAGTGGTTCATTTTTCGCCTTATCAACAACACAAACACAATCAGGTACACACAATTATTTTCGCCTAAATCATGCTTATGTACAACAACTTACATCCTACTGCATTACCGTTCATTTCCTAGTACATCATAAACACAATCAGATATACACATTCATTTTCACACAAACGCCAAACCACATATACACTTTCTTCACGATTAAGAAAAAAAATCATACAAATATAACCAAATATGATGCACAAAATTAATGATAACGCAACTAAAAACATGCTCATTCTGAACGTTATCAATGATGTAACCTCAAGAATAGGTTATGATCATAAAACTCTCATTAAATTAATCACCACTTTTACGCCGTAACCTTGCAAATGGGTTACGACGTAAATAACTTGAGACCATGAAATTTTTCTAAGTCTGGAAATATTTATGGCGTAACTATGTTGAGGAGTTACGCTGTAACCTTGGACTACGTTGACTTTAGTATTGTAGTATACATCTTAGTTACGGCGTAAGTAGAATATGGAATTACGCCGTAACTTTTGTCTGGCCAGCATACTCTTGTATATTTACTTTAATAACCTTCTAATTCCGTGTCTCTTTGTTCCTATGCTCATTAGTAACCTGAAAATGAAATATTAACAAATAAGAGTATATATTTGAGTAAAATGATATAAATGATGAGCATATTAGTGGGGAAATTGACACTAAAGTATCAGGACTATTTGAGGTTATCATTATTATTGCACAGTTTATTCATTGTTGCATTGTTAGTCCTTTATAGAAACGACCGTTAGTCCTTTATACATTTTTGTCCGTTTTCTTACATTTTCGCCCCTTTTCTTACGTTTTCGCCCGTTTTCTTGCGTTTTTGCCCGTTTTCTTATGTTCTCGCCTACTTTTATACGATTTTGCCCGTTTACTTAACTTTTCACCTGTTTTCTTACATTTTCGCCTGTCTTTGTACATTTTTTACCGTATAAAAACATGCGAAAACCAAAGAAAACAGGCGAGAACGTATTAAAACGGTCGAAAATGTATAAAAATGAATGAGAACGTATGCAAATGGGCGAAAAAGTAAGAAAACGAATGAAAATGGGCAAAAATGTATACAAATGGGCAAAACGTAAGAATATGGGCGAAAACGTATAAAAACGGGCGATAACGTAAGAGAACGGGCAAAAATGTATAAAAGGTCTAACGGTCATTAGTATAAATGACTAACGCTGCGAATGTTTGTAGGATAAGCAACCAGTTAATGGTCAAGCAGGTCACCCGGTACAAATAAAGGTCGAGTTTTGAATGTTTATTGACAGAATGTGAAAATAAAAAGAGAAAAAAAGAAAAAAGAAAAGATGGCTGCATATAACCATAAAAAGTTGAAAGTTAACTACATTTTTATGTGATTTGCCTTTTCATCTTTAGTGTTTATACATTGTTGATTGATATCACATAACTTAGAATTGAAAAGATTTTGAAAAAAAAATTAAGAACAAACTATTTTTAAAAGGTAATTAAAACAGAGAAATTATTCAACCAAACCCCCCCCCCCTTCTAATTTCAACAGATTTCTTGGTCTGTGAAGAAGTATTTTCTTTTGATTCATGATGCTGGGAGATATGTGGTGAAGTTTAATGGGATATGGGTGGTTTGTACTGGTTTGTTTCTGTCAAGGCAGTGTTGTGAGTTTTTAGTGATTGGGATGTTTGATTATACTTGGTCATCTATGGATTACTCTTATAGGTTAATGGATCAAGTTCTTTATCCTCTTATTTGCTGGTGTACTACTTTTCTTGGTTTCTTCTCATATCATAGGCTAATTGATTTTTATGATGAAATTCCTATGGATTACTTGGACTACTTCATAGATTATCCTTGATTTATCTGTGCTCTTTTTCCTCTTCTTGGTTTTTTCCCACTGGGTTTTACAAGAGTAGGTTTTTTAATGAGACAGTGTAGTTTGGATAATGTTATGCATGTTTTAAGCTACTGCCATTGGTTTATGTTCTTGAAAGATATGGTTGTGATTTGGAGTTTGTGTGAGATTTATTGAATTTGGTTACTTCATTGTTGGTTGTTATTACTTGGTCTATTATTTACTCATTCTAGGTATTGGCAATGGTTGATTCATTGTCTGGCTCGTATTCAGGCTTAGGCTTGTCCATTGCCTATTTTTTGTTTCCTAGACAAGTGATGTCTTTGTAAGGGTTTGTCCTACATAGACATTGCTTGGGCTATCTCTTGTAAATATTTTCATTTGGGCTAATTACTTAAAAAGTCGTCAAACTTGACACTTTTTACAGTTGTGTCACTGAACTATTTTTTCTCATTGTGTGTACTGAAATTTCAAATTTTGTACATTATGTGTACCCAGTGACGTCCGTGTTAGTAAATAACTTAGCATCGTTAGTCCTTTATACTAACGGCCGTTAGTAAATAACTTAAACTTCCTTTTTCTCACCTCAACTTGACATCATTAGTCCTTTATACTAACAGCCGTTAGTACATAACTTAAAATTCCGTTTTCATCCGTTTTTATACTTTTTCATCCGTTTTTATACGTTTTGGTTTGTTTTTTTTGTTTTTGTACGCTTTCGTCCATTTTTATATATTTTCGTCCGTTTTATATGTTTTCGTCCGTTTTTATATGTTTTCTTCCATTTTTGTACGTTTGCGTCCAATTTTCTTACATTTTCGTCCATTTTCTTATGTTTTATATGCTTTCGTCCATTATTACATGTTTTCGTTCGTTTTTATACGTTTTCGTCCATTTTTGTATGCATTTATACGTTTTCGTCCGTTTTCTAACGTTTTTATACGTTTTTTCCATTTTTATACGTATTTGTCTGTTTTTATACGCTTTCGTCCAATTTCTTACGTTTTTATATGCTTTCGTCTGTTTTGACACGTTTTTTCCACTTTTGTACGCTTTTATATGTTTTCGTCTGTTTTCTGTCATTTTCGTCCATCTTTTTACGTTTTTATACGCTTTCATTTGTTTTTATACGTTTTCATCCATTTTTATACTCTTTCATCCGTTTCTTTCCTTTTTATACGCTTTCGTCCATTTTTATACGTTTTCATTCGTATTTGTGTGTTTTCGTTTGTTTTTGTACGCTTTCATCCGTTTTTCTTAAGTTTTCTTAAGAAAACACATGAAAACAAAGAAAAACATAAAAATGAACAAAAAAACATGAATAAAACATGTAAAAATGAACGAAAACGTATAAAAAACGAACAAAAACATATAATAACGAGCGAAAACTGAAGAAGACGTATAAAACAGATGAAAACCTAAA
Organism: Artemisia argyi; assembly: GCA_030686995.1. Classification (NCBI taxonomy): domain Eukaryota; kingdom Viridiplantae; phylum Streptophyta; class Magnoliopsida; order Asterales; family Asteraceae; genus Artemisia; species Artemisia argyi. The sequence continues at coordinate 10,968,907 of CM060685.1, forward strand.
AAAATGTAAAAAAAATGGACAAAAACGTGCAAAAATGGACGAATACGTATAAAAACAGATAAACCATATAAAAGGGTAAAAAAAGAGACGAATGCATATAAAAATGTAAGAAAACGGATGAAAGCGTATAAAAATGGACGAAAACGTATAAAATGGACGAAAGCGTTTTAAAACGTAAGAAAAAGGACGAAAGCGTATAAAAACAGACAAAACGTATAAAAACGAATGAAAGCGTATAAAAACATGAGAAAACGAACGAAAACGTATGAAAACGGACGAAAGTGTATAAAAATGTAAGAAAACAGATGAAAGCATATAAAAATGGACGAAAACGTATAAAAACGGATGAAAGCGTATAAAACGTAAGAAAACAGACGAAAACATATAAAAGTGTAACAAAACAGACGAAACGTATAAAAACTGATGAAAATGTATAAAAACGGACATAAGCGTATAAAAACGGACGAAAACGTATAAAAAAGGACGAAAGCGTATAAAAGCTTAAGAAAACGGACGAAAACGTATAAAAACGGACGAAAGCGTATAAAAACGTAAGAAACAGACGAAAGCATACAAAAACGGACGAAAACATATAAAAACGAACGTAAGCATATAAAAACGGGCGAAAACATATAAAAACGGGCGAAACATATAAAAACAGACGAAAGCGTATGAAAACGTAAGAAAAGGGATGAAAACATAAGAAAACGGACGAAAACGTATAAAAACAGATGAAAACGTATAAAAACGTAAGAAAACGGAATTTTATGTTATTTAATAATGGCCGTTAGTATAAAGGACTAATTTTGCAAAGTTAACGTGAGAAAACGGAATTTTTAGTTATTTACTGATGGCCGTTAGTATAAAGGACTAATGATGCCAAGTTATTTACTAACGTCCATTACTGGGTACACACAATGTACGAAATTTGAAAGTTCGGTACACACAATGAGAGAAAAAAAAGTTCAGTGACACAACGGTAAAAAGTAGGGATGTCCATGGTATCGGAAGCATCCCGAACCGGAATCGAAAGAACCGAGAACCAAAAATAAGATAAAGGGGGAACCAAGAACCGTCTCAAGTTTTTCGGTTCTGTTCCGGTATGATACTCGGTTCCGGCACGGGAATTTTTGTTAATTCCCATGAGTATCCAAAGTGTTAAAAAAATATGTTTAGATGGATGTGAAATAACAGTACTTGGTTCGTAGAACTTCGAAACAAGTTGACAGCCTTAATAATATTCCACAGCTTCACTTACAAACAAACAAAAAAACATATATCCGGTAATAGCAAAAAAAAAAAAAAAAAAAAAAAAAAAAAAAAAAAAAAAAGTGGCCTAACAGTAGTAATCACCTTTTAACTGGAGAAAGGAATCAAACACAGGCTGTAAGTCCAGTAAGAAGTTGTATGATTTTAATTTATCAATCATTCATTATCCAAGAAAATAATTGCAAACTCACTGAGAATATTATATATCAATCATGGTGACTAGCTTAAAATAAGTTACATGATGACAATATACCATGCAGTGACACCATAATCGTTAATTGTTTCTCGACTTGTTCATTAAATTTAATAAATAATAAATACCAATAGTTAATTACAACTTCTTGTTACTGAGCAACACAAAATTGTTCATAATTTTTGTTAGAAAAATCTTACTTTCATGTTGATGAATGATGTTTGTATCTTTAAATTAAATCAATGGATTAATGGTTAAGGTTTATGGGTTTTTAGGTTTTGGTAGGATTTTTTCTGTTTTCTTAAAATGCCGCATACACGCATGTACATAATGTCCCAAACAAACCTTATAAAACTAGATATTTTCATAAAAGTCGGTTCTTTCAGGAAAGTACCAAAACCGGACGGTTCCGAACCGAACCGTCCCAAGAACCGAAATCTTGGAATTTTAGGAACCAATAACCGGAAACAGCCTCTCTACCTTTGGTAGGGGTATGGTTGTCTACGTCTCAACCTCCCCCATACATCGTGGAAGACGGTATTGAGACCCATAACCCGTGGAAGACGGTATTGGGAGTTACTTTACTTTACTTTACTTTTTAGGAACCAAGAACCGTACCATGGTTCTAATATATGGTCCTGATGAGTTCGTTTTAGTAGTATAGTATAATTTACCGAAGAAATGCTTAGGAAAGTATTTCCCCGGGTCGTATCCCAACGAAAGTTGAATGGAACTTCGAATTAACGAATCGCAAAATCGTGTCGTGAAAAGTGGTAAAAAGTGATTTAGATGAATTTATACTAAAGAATAAGAAAATGAAACACAAATAAACAACTAAGCACGTAAATCAAATACGGAAACTAAAAAACGTAACATAGAATCGAAAACGTAAACTAAAACGTAAAATAAACGTAACCGTACGAAATAAAACGCGACTTTTAAGCTACACTACTCCTACGGACTTCAAAATAATTTTGAAAAGTTAAAAATGATAAAAGAAAATTTTGAGAAAAAGAAAAATATTTTTTTGACTTTTTAATAATTTTTTATGAATTTAAAACTAATTAAACTATTTAATAATTAAAAGAAAATGTAAATAAAGTGAGAAAAATGCAAAATTACTTTCTAAAATTCTAAAATAACTAAAAACTATTTTCTAAAATATTTTTGGATTTTTCTTGGCTTTTTCTGATTTTTTTGGAATTTTCAGTAATTAAAAAGTAATTAAAAATTGAATATAAATGAAAATTAAATAAGAAATGTTAGGTCACCATTTTGTAAACACAAGTATGATTTAGAAAGAAATAAGATGAGAAAAGAGATTGGTTGATTATGAGACAATATGAAAAGTGAAAGTGCAAGAGTTTCCTTAAAATAATCAAATAACCAACAAACATAATGTTTACATAAGCTTACTATTTATAAGGGAGGAGTTAGGGCAACACTCCCTTCCTCCCTTATCATCTAATTCGTGGGCTTTCAAGCCCATGGGGCTTTCATACTAAAGCCTAGTAACATAAACTAAATAGAATTGATAACTAAGCAACCTTTTACAAAAGGTAATGACCGAGACTTGACTTAAATACAAAAGTATGATCCCAACAATCTCCCCCTAAGGGTCGGTCATCACGGTTGCTTGACGTCTTCATCTTTGTCGTTGACTTGTGACATGTGAAACTCTAGACGTCTTCAAAATGATTTGAATGATAATGAATGTACTTTGCCCTTTGTCTTTGTTCTTTGGTGATGATGTAGTGATTGTATCACGAAGTAGTCTGCCATTCGTCACTCCTGCGTCTGTGGTGGTTGAACGTCATTCCAACATACTCATACATCTTCGAACTTTGTCATGCACGAAGTTCCTTTTCATACTATGAGATCTTTAGTCTTTACACTTTGTAGATTCTTCTTTATTGACGTAGAATCATTCTTTGACCTTTGTGGTGTTAAGATCTTTGGGGGAGCTTTCTTTGACTTCAAGATGTATGTATGAGCATGTTGGAATCTACCATCATGGAAATGAGGTACCAGCGAGTAAACAGTTAGCAATAAAACAACCGGTACTTACGGATAAGGAATTAGAGCTCATCAACAGCATATTGTGAAGACTCCTTCTAATCCTTATCCAGGCCGTTCCCATATCAGATACTCCCGAAGGAGCTTACGAGACCTACTAAGTAGCTCAATGACTGGGTGAGTCGCTGGGGATCACTCCACGACTGTAGATCGCTATGGAACCACCGCAAACACTAAGCGTAACCCTTGTGAGGTTACCGAAGTGACCTGCTGTCAGGGCTGTTTGATGTTGACCCTGGCAGGATTTCCATTCAATTATTGAGAAATACTTACGTAATCCTCTCATAAACGTTCTCGGCAGATTGCTAGGATCTGCGAAGGACTCAATAGTTTACAACTGATGCCCATTGATGTAGAACACCAGTTGTAGAAAGACTAAGTGTTCCTAAGAGATCTTTGATGTATCTCAAGGCTCTAGACTCTATAAGTGCACTCCTAGGTTTCCTATGCGGAGACTAGGGAGGGGTCTCCTGCTTCAATATCAACCGTCTCTAAGAGATAGGTCGATAGGTTACGCTGGTTCCCCGTGAGAATGAAACAAGTCCTTTTAAGAGAACTTAAGTGGTTAAGAAGGTTTAGTGCATCGCGTCACTGGGTCCATGACGGCTTAATCTTCAATACCGGTGTTGTCTTTAGCAACAGCTAGTAGTATACGTATTGAACCCGGTGTCTGCCCTAAGGTTGAACATATGGAGGGCTATTTCTTTTCACCCTTTTCTTTACTTTTCTTTTTAATTCTTCAACTCCTTCTTTCCCTTTTATTCTTTTCTCCTTTTTTTCGTATCATACCTTAGGACTTCTAATTCTAACTATAGGAGATGTCCTTGGGTAGATCCCTCAGGCTCTGGCGGATCATAGGACGAATATTCCAATCTTAATCACCTTATAACTCCGACAGTAGCCAAGAAACCTTTGATAGAAAATCTCTCAAAGCGTTTGTGATAATCAAATAATTTGGTTAACACTTTGAGAGTTTTGTGTACACTTTTGAAGGGCTCCCCCTTCACATGTGCTTATAAGTATTTTAATAAATCTGCACATGCGGGAGGAGCAAGCATTTTGAATTGATCTACTTTCTGTGAACAAGACCGATTCGAGACACGCTTACATCACTAGATAAACTAGCTTGAAGTTATTACCCGGCCTGATCAAGTTCACAGAAAGTTTCTCGAGACGGTACATTTCTACTAAGACATATCCTTTTCGAGACACGCTTACGTGGTTAGTTAAAGAGATGCATTGTCAGCTTTTAGGTGACGACTAGCTCTAGTAACTAACTTGATGTTATTACCCGTCGAGGATAAGTCCTTTCGATATTACTAACTTTTATTGTCTCGTCAATTCCTGGGTCAATACTGAGTCTAGCTCGCACATGATACAACTTTAATGCTTTGACTTCGTATATTTTGCTCACTTTATCATTTTCTCCCCCTCAAAAATAGCATATAAAATGATGTTTTTGACAAAATTTTAGATTAGAATATGCCTTTTGAGTCTTACGGGGAGATTCACCAAGAACTTTTGATTTAGAGCAAAGTATTTTGTTTTGACAAGTGCTCCCCCTCAACAAGTGATTATGTCTTATTGAGGTGAAATACTTGTCCTTTTGAGCAGAATTATGAAAATCATAAATGTTTGATTAATTCTACTCAAAAGTAAGAAGCCTTCGCTCCTTATATGAGGATTGAGGCACTGATGCGTACCTCAGGGTCCTTTCTTTACAAGTTCGGGTTGTGCACTGTAATATGTGCACAAGCCATTATGAGGTATATAATTGACAAATCAAATAAAATTCTTACAATGATCTACCAATCAGGTCTCTGAAATGTCAACACCGGAAATTTCTGTCTGCCTCCCACATAACTTTCCAACCTTCAAAACTGATCCCTGCGCCTCAATCGGTTCTCGATCCTTAAGATGAATCTGCGGGCATCCCTGACCTCAGTCGTATTCCACCTTTTCGATTTACCCAAAGCAATGTCATCTACTCTGCTTTTGATTCCATCTCTGACGAACTTCAATGTTTCATCACAGAACTTCTGAATTTCGGTGTAAGCCATGAAGCAGTTGCGACCATTAACACTGCGGTAGGTGAACCCAAATGGATGCTTTATCAGGGTGTATTGAGGCAGATGTTGAAGGTTGGGGATGTCGAACATGTTGGGTTTGGTGAGATTGAGCTTCTTCTGATAACTTTCCACTCCTAATTGAAGATCTTCGACTCTTTCTCTGATGACTATTTGTCGGATAAAGATTAGGAGAGCTTGGATGAAGGCAAGTTGTATGTCTTTCGGCAAGCCACAGAGTTTTCCTTGCACTTTGAGCAGGTACAAGTCTTCTATATCATTGAGAAGTGGGCGTGGAAAGTCTGACTCGGAAATATCGTACTCCTTTTCATCAAGTCTTTTCAGTGTGATTTTGTTGAGGAAGGGGTACCCAAAGTGAGTGACAGTCGAGATGAACTGAATTGAGACTATCTTCAAATCACTTGTCACATCGCCCATCGTCTGGTTAAGTCTGCTGCTTCGATAGTATTGTGCCCGGTTGTCTGGCCAATGATGAATACCGTAAAGTGCGTTCCGGTCATATTCAACAATTTTATCAACGAATAATGCTGAAGCTTCTTCTTCGATGGCATTGTTGAGATATCGAGCTGCAGGGAGAAAGGCGAGTGAGGTAACGTACTTCTTCTCAATTGCACTGCCAAGTTTCAGAAATTCCAAGTCTGTGTTGAAGAAAAACATGTATGGGATCTTTGGTTCCTTAGGCCTCCCAATCATTGGTAGTGGTTTCGACCAGTCGGTAATGTACGGTGCGTATTTCTTTGTGACTGGATCGACAAAAGATTCAGGATTAATCCAGTCAATATCGCTTGACATGGCTCGAGCAATATTTTCCAGATGATACTCAAGCTCGATGGAGTTTGCAGACCGATCTCTGAGAAGATTAAATGCTTCATTCTTAATTCTTCGCAGCTCTTTCTTATTCATCTTTTTCATCTGAAACTTGTGCTGAATTAATTGAGCATATTCCACTGTTATACCATCTTGAGGTTCCTGATTGTCTTCCAGTGGTGGTTGTGAATTGATCATCTTCTCAAACCAGGAATATTTGGCAGTCTCATCTTTTTCGAGCCATTGGAGGACGATTTTAGGTTTCTTAGGTTCCTTTCCTTTTGATGAGGTGTCCGGTTTGGATTGATGATGCTTTCCTTTTCTTACTTCTTCTTCTTCTTGGATGACGGTTCTGGAACTTCATCGGGTTGAGGAATCTCGTCACCACCGGTGTATTCGAAGTGGTCGTGTGCCTTGGGAGCAGAACCTGATGCCTTCGGTTGTTGTGAGGAAGTTGTTGTTGTTGGGGGGATGACCGGTGTTTGAGATGAGGGTCCTTCGGCTTGTTTTTGTTTCTTAGCCTGAGAATTAGGATCCCTGTCTTCATCATCTCTTTGACGCTTCAGCTTATCTGCCTCTGTGCTGCAAGACTCTTTGTTCATCTTGTCTTTTAATGCATCCAGGACTTTGGCTTCTTCAGGAGTCAAGGTGAACTTGTTTGCCAGCTTTTCTAAGAGTTGAGCTTCTAATTCATCCAGAGATAGCCCTGGTAGTGGAGCAGTAGACTTGTCGGCTCGAAGAGTAAATGTTGTAGATCGAATTACTTTCTTGACAGCTTATTCCGCGAACTTGGTGAGTTCATCTCTCATGGGTGCCAGCAGATCTTTCAACTCAGCAACTAGGTGTTGTGCCATGTATTCATGTGCTTGAGCTGCTAATGTGGCTTCCAAGTTCTCTTGTACGTCTTTAGCTAAGAAAGTATCAACTTTGTCTTGTAGCTCTTGGACGTTTGAGTTCAGCTTCGTCAATTCAGCAACTTGGGTTGCAAGTGTTGCAACCTGATCTTCCAGTCTGCTTCTCTTCTTTTCATGTACTCTCTTGAAGGCTGACTTGAGTAACTTTGATGCAGCAGAGGCTTTGGTGCTTGGTTTCTTGATTGATTTGTCCTGTGTCGATTCGGATGCAGGAGGTGATGACTGTGAGGATTCAATGATGGTGGTAGAGTCTTTGTCATCTCCTTTCTGTGGTTCGGGTTGTTCAACTTTCTTTTCTTTGGCTGCTTCTTCTTTCATCCTTTGTTCTTCAGCCAGTTTATCAGCTTCGGCCTTAAGCCTTAGTTCTTCAGCAAGCCTGGCTTCTTCTTCCTTCTTTAACTTCTCTTCAGCCAGTTTGGCTGCCTCTTCTGCTTTCCTGCTTTCTTCCATTCTGATAGTTTCTTCCAGTTTGGCTTGGGCAATCTCTTCAAGCCTGGCCTCTTCAGCTTCCTGTTTTCTTTTAAGTTCCTCTTCCTGAGCCCTTTCTCTGAGCTCCATTTCTTCCACAGTCATAAGCCTTGGAGCGTCAGTATCCATGGGATCTTCCTCTTCTTCCTCTTCCATAGTCATTTCAATGTCGGTGGGAGATACTGAGGGATTGTCATAAGCAACTAAGTCTGTGGCGATCCCTGTGGTAGGCTCAGGAATGCTGCTTGATCCGCCAGCTTCGGTGGTCTGAGAGAACACTGGAGGTGGAGGTAAATCAGCATTGAATGCATCAATTCGGCTGTGGAGGAGACCCAGATTGAGAGCCCTTTCATTTTCTTCTTCGACTGAAGGGCCTCCGGTCTCTTGTTCAGCAGTCACTGGTTCTTTCATCTTCTTTCTCCTGATCATTTCTTCTTCCAAAATAGTCTGAGCTTCGGTGAATGGTCTTTGATTGAGGTATGATGGATATACGGCATTGTCAGCAAAGTCATAAATATCATTATTCCTATCTTTGAATGTCAAGTCTTTGTCATCTATGTCATCAAGGTTGACATCCTTGTCAATGTTCGCAAATGCTTCCCTATATACTGGACCTTCGTCGGATTCGGTTTGCTTAGAGTCAGATGGTTTAGGAGAGGATTGTGGTGAGGGAAACCACCCAGGTTCTGGAGTAGATGCAGGCTTCTTGGTAGGAATCCTTCTCTTGAGAGTACCCTTCTTCTTCTTAGACTGAGTGGAACTGCCAGAGCTCCCAGTCTTATTGCCTTTCTTACCCTTCTTTTGCATGAAGGAGGGTAGAACAACTTTGTCAAAGAATCCAACATTTTCAGCTTCTAGAGCTTGTTCATAATACTTGTAGTTCTTGCAAGCCTTGACTTTGGCATTCAAGAGACAATCGAGAAGTTTCTTTCCCTGCTTGCGTATGCTGGTGTCCATTCTCTTGATGACTCTGAGAGTATGTTCATTTCTGAACGTGTTCTTATCTTGGTCATCGAGTCTCTGTGGGATATCATCGTACTCATGAAGGAAGCTTTCGATGAGTAGTTTTGTGAATCGGACAAACGGAATGTTGGTTGTCTTGTGTTGAATGTGCCACACCAGGTCTTCCCAAATGATGCTGGCATAATCAACTTTCTTCACATTAGCCACACCCCAGAAGAGCTTGAGGTGTTGGAGCTTTGTGTGTTCGTGGCCTGTGTCTCTGCCAGATAAGGACTTGGCAATCAGAATGTATAGGGTTCTCCATGGTTGTGTAAGATATCTAATGTTGACCCTAGAATGTCTGGTAATAACCTCTTCTGATTCGTCATACCCAATATCCCTTAACCACATTATCAACTCTTCTTCAGTGGGGACTAGAACATACTCTTCATTTGGGCCGAGTTCTGGTAACCCAAGTATATTCCTTAGCACATCAATGTCCACAGTGACCTGACGGTTATGAAGCGTACAGGTGAAAGAAGCCTCCCCAAGATCTAGCTGTAGTGTATGCCAAAACTGGTGGATGTAGAAGCAGGAAACCGAGGCAGACTTGGTGAACAACAGCTTATTCGGGTGGTAAAGAAGAGCATCTACAGCCACAATACAAGAGGACTCGTTGCAAGTCATCTTGTTGAAGTTGATACGGAGGTTATTCTTTCCAATCTTCCTGGTGTAGTCATCTGGGAATGTCTCTTCCCATGAAAGCTTAGTTTCGGGCTCTGGTCCGTATGGAATGTCGTTGTGTTCTGCCATCTGAATAGATCATAAACAAACACAAACATGGCAATTGTTGACTTGGTTAGCAAAGACATTCAATTATGATGTATACTTATAGAATTGCATGTTATACATTGATCAGTGGGGGTTTGTGTGTGTGAAAACTTTTGATATATGACAAACTTGAGTTATATTACATGGTGGAAACTTACAACAAATCAGTTACAACATAAGTTTATCATTACAAGAAGTTACACTTTGGAAAAATTTCACAACACTTAGAAAAATTTGGATTTTGACAAGTTTACGCGTAAAACGAAGAATCTACGCGTAACATGACATAAGCGTAAGAACTGAATTTAGGCGTAAGTGCAAAGTCTACGCGTAAAATTATAAGTTACGCATAAGGTGAATCTTAAGCGTAGGGACAATCTTACGCGTAAGATAAATCTTAGGCGTAAGAATTGAACTTGTGCAAAGGATTAACCTTAAGCGTAAGGTATAACTTATGCGTAGGTTATGACTTATGCGTAAGTTCAAGACTTGCGCGTAAGGTCAAACTTATGCGTAAGAAATCTTATTTAAGCGTAAACTTTGTCTTATCCAAGACAAAGTTTGTCCACGTGTCGAATCTTACGCGTAAGATTCAATCTTACGCGTAGGATGACCAATTAACGCGTAAAGACACCATTTTTCCAGAAAATCACCTTTCAAAATAAGAGTTGTTTGATTCTTGAAAGGGTAAAACACACAACCACTGATCAATAATCATTCTAACACACTTAATACCCATTATTTATGCGTAAACATGCTTAAATGTGAGTTACGCGTAAACCCGTATAAACACTCAATCACAAACACAATCATACATGAATCTGGGTAGGTATTAGCATGGGGCAAGTGTATCTAACATCCTAAGGATCATATGGTCCAATTTATAACACGAATTAACCACAAAATCGAATGATCATTTCTGCTAGTGTCATTCGAACCCTAAATCATTCATACATGATCAAGAGATGTTTCTGAAGCAATTAAACCATGACAACATGATCCTAGGCCTATAAGAACATTATCCCCATCACCAATTTCAATCCTAACGTCTAAAATCAAGATCCCCCAAATCCATCGTATGAACCCTAAAGTCCAATCGAATGATATAGAGTTTCTGGGTTCGATTAGATTTAAGAAACATGTTTATAAACTTCCTAAGATCATTTCCCATTAATCAAATCAATCATAACATTACAAATTTCTGGGTTTAATATCTACGCACAACCCTTAAGAGAAATTAAATCGATTAGAAAGATTAAACCGTTGGATCGTTATGAAATTAAAAACCTTTGTTTGAAATAATGATCAAAACTTGTTTCAACTTACAGATTCGAAGATGGATGATTAGATCAAGCAAATGATTGTGGATCGTGGATTAGGTGGTTGAAGGTGATAAATGATTTTTGCAGGTGCAGTTATTGAGTGAGTCAAATTGGTTTTGACCATGGGTTAAAACAAGTTTGATAACTTGACACAAATGGTCCCTTAACCTCAAGTCACTTACACATCTAATGCTTAAACACATTATCTTATTTAACTTTTGTTAATTACACCAAGACATGATAAGAACAACTTGTGGTACTCCCCCTCGACTTTAGACCATAGTAAAATACTGAAAAATTAATTATATAGGTCAAGGATAGTAACCCGAAACACTTATTGAATCAACACATATGATAAAAACGTATTTATTTTTGGTAAGATGCAAGTATAAAAGTGAATATATTTTTGAGAAGTTTGAAAAACATTACTTTTCCTCCCCCTCAACACTTGTTTTAAATAATTGAAGACATTTTATAAAATAGTGTTGAAAGAGTTGGTTTATACTTGCATTTTTTTTTGAAAGAAGACCAAAAATCTTTATGAGTTTTTGATTGGTTTTATATTTTTTGTATTTTGTTTTTGAAAAAATATTTACAAAGATAGTTTTGATGTTTGACGATCAATTGTGTTTTAAAAACTTTTCCAGATCCTCTGGAGTCAAACATCGCATACCAATTTGGTGAACTAGACTAGCAAACCTTGATGGTGCTAAGGATTTGGTAAGTAAGTCCGCCAATTGGTACTCAGTCCCAACAAAATAAAGTTCAACGGTACCCTTTTCCACATGCTCTTTGATGAAGTGATATCGGAGATCGATGTGTTTGGATTTGCAATGATGTACTGTGTTGCAGGAGATAGCAATTGCACTTTTGGAATCACAGTAGATGGGAATCTTGTTGAATAGGTAGCCATAATCCTTAAGTTGTGATCTCATCCAAATGACTTGAGCACAACAGGCAGACATGGCTACATATTCAGATTCTGTTGACGACAGTGATGTGCAGTCCTGCTTCTTTGATTGCCATGACACAAGTTTGTCTCCGAGAAATTGTAATCCACCAGATGTGCTTTTGCGTGTGTCTAAACATCCTGTATGGTCAGCATCTGAAAAAGCAATTAGTTCAAAACCAGAATCCTTCGGATACCAGATTCCCAAGTTAATAGTTCCCTTTATGTATCGAAGGATTCTCTTGACCTCACTGAGGTGTTTTTCAGTTGGTTTGGACTGATAACGAGAGCACATGTAGACAGCAAATACTATATCAGGTCTACTAGCTGTGAGATACATGAGGGACCCAATCATACTTCGGTATTTGGTAGGGTCAACTGGAGTCCCATGTAAGTCAGCATCTAGTTTTGTGGTATAGCCCATCGGTGTATTATAAGTATCACAACTCATCATCCCATGTTTCTTTAAAATTTCAAGAGCATATTTGGACTGATTTATAAAAATTCCACGGGGTGATTGATGAAATTGTAGTCCTAGAAAGAACGAAAGTTCACCCATCATGGACATTTCAAAATTATCTTTCATTAATTTTGCAAAATCATTAGAGTAACTTCTTTTTGTTGAGGCAAAAATGATGTCATCGACATATATTTGAACAACAAGTAAGTCCTCCCCGTAGGTTTTTGTAAATAGTGTGGGATCCACCGATCCTTTAGAAAATTTATTGGCCAGCAAGAAAGTGGACAGTTTGTCATACCACGCCCGTGGGGCTTGCTTGAGTCCGTAGAGTGCCTTTTTGAGTCGGTAAACGTGATTAGGACGCTCAGGATCAACGAAGCCTTCAGGTTGGCTAACATAAACTTTTTCACGGAGTTCTCCATTAAGAAATGCTGTTTTGACATCCATTTGGTAAACCACCATGTTCCTGTGTGTAGCATAGGCAAAAAAGATTCAAACAGCTTCATGTCTAGCCACTGGAGCAAAGGATTCAGCAAAATCAAGTCCTTCAAGTTGGGAGTATCCTTTTGCTACCAGGCGTGATTTGTTACGTATGACAGTTCCTTCTGCATCCAGCTTATTTTTCCAGATCCATTTTAACCCAATGACAAAGACTCCGTCAGGTCTTTCAACTAATTCCCAGACTTCTAATCTTATGAATTGCTGAAATTCCTCTTGCATAGATTCAATCCAGTTGTCATAAGTCATTGCATCTTTAATATTCTTAGGTTCTTCGTGACAAACTGTGAGTGCATAGATACAAGTTTCTCCATCTGTGTGAAGTCGTTGTCTTGTCATAACAGGTGCATCTGGATGGCCAATAATATGAACTAGTGGATGGTCTCGAGTCCATTTGTGTGTTGAAGGGTGTAGTTGATAAGTATCTCGCATGTTAGCAGGATCCATATTGCGTGTTGACGACTTAGCAATATCAGGAGCTGTAGGAGCCGGTGCAAACGGATTAAAGAACGCATCAGGATCATGCTCTGCGAGTTGTGGAACTGATAGTGGTGTTGGATCTTCAGCTGGATGGCGGGAGTTAGAACCAGTTTGTTCTGCTGTAGATGGTGATACAATTGGAGGACCGTCTTTCTCAACACTTGTAGTGGTTTGTTGAGGTGAGTCTGGTACTGGAATGTTTTCAGGTTGAGCAGCGGAATAAGGTGAGACCTCAGTAGGACGATATTCAATTGTGTCATCAAATAGTGGAGCAAACAAGGTTTCCAATTCTTTGCGGTTGAGTGGCAATGGTTCAGCTGAAGATGCCGGAGAGTTAAGACGGTTGAATTCGGGTCCTAAGCTGTGTTGCTCAGAAGCCATCTGTGTGAGTTCATCAAAATTAGCGTGAATGGTTTCTTGAATTTCTCTTGTTCGACGATTCCATATCCGAAAACCTTTAGAATTTTCACAGTATCCAACGAACACTCCGATGTCAGCCTTTGCTTTAAGTTTACCTTAATCATCACGATCATTTTTCGGATAACAGAGTGCTCCAAATACATGAAAGTAGTCGATGTTTAGTTTCCTTTTGTGAACAATTTGATAAGGTGTTTTGCGATGGCGTTTTGTGATCATGCAACGGTTTTGAGTATAACATGCAGTTGAAACAGCTTCCGCCCATAAGTAATCTGGTAATTGAGCATTAATCAACATAGTTCTAGCAGCTTCCACTAACGTTCTGTTGCGTCTTTCAACAACTCCATTCTGTTCTGGGCTTCTAGGAATAGATGTTTGATGTTCAATTCCCACTTTCTCATAATATGACCTAAGTGTCTGATTCTTGAATTCAGTTCCATTGTCAGTTCTGACTATTCGTACCGTGTTGCGTAACTGAACTTGAATTTTAGTGAGAAAGGTGATGATCATTGAAGGAGCCGGATCTTTACTTCGTAAGAAATAAACCCAAGTCCATCTGGAATAATCATCCACAATTACAAGAATGTAGCGTTTACCGTTGATACTTTGAACACGCATCGGTCCACACAAATCCATATGAAGCAGTTGCAAAACATGATTCGTACTATGCTCAGTTTTATTAGGAAAATGAGCACGAGTACTTTTTCCTTGTTCACAGGCTGGACATAAGTGATCTTTGGTAAAGCGGAATCTTGGAAATCCATCAACAAGTTTATAACGAGCAAGGTCAGTCATAGTTTTGAAATTCAAGTGCGAAAGACGTTTGTGCCATAACCAAGACTTAGTCGATTCTGCTTTGGAGAGAAGACATATCGGAGATGTTGCAATCATATCTGACATTGATATTGTATAAAGATTGGAGCCACGTGAGCCAGACATTAGGTCGTTTCCTTGTAAGTCACGAACAAAGCAAGTTTTCTCACGAAATGCAACTTCTAGATCTCCATCACAAAATTGACCAACAGAGAAGAGGTTGTGTCCAAGGCCTTCCACATAATAAACACGACTGATTTCGATGTTCCCACTTACATAGTCACCATATCCCATGATTAAAGCGTAATGATCATTCCCGAATCTGACAGTGCCAATGAACTTTGAGACAAAGTTGTGTAACAGTTTGAGATTGCCTGTCATATGTCGGGTGCATCCGCTATCAACAATTCAGAGAACGATCTGTACCACCTGCATCACAAGAAGAAGACACGGATGGAACAGAAGTAAGGGTGGAACCTAAAGAAACTGCGGGTTCTTGTTGGTTAGAAGCACATGTATTCAATAATTTCGGAATCCACTTAAAGTCAGGTTTGTGTTGTAACCAACGTTTCCAATTCCAACTAGTTCGAGCTTTCTTAATGGTGAATTCACTAGTGTTTGGCTGATTCCTAGACTTGTTCTCTGCACTTATGGGGGTAACATCAACTTCATTAGAAACCGTAGAAGGCGGCTTTCCTAAGATAGACTTAGAGGCAGTAGTGGGCCTAGAAGGAATGCGTGTCCTACGTTTCTTATGACGATAAAGTAGAGAATTAGCTATACATTTTGTATGATCACCAGATGAAACGCTTTTACGACAAAACACACAAGATGCATTAATATTCAAAACATTCAAAGGTTCATCATTCCTTACATTTGGATTTTGATTACAATTTGCCAGATTAGAATCTAAATCTGATGCAACATGAGTTTTATTCAAATTCCTAAGTTGATCTTCTACTTCTTGAGCTTCTAGTGATCCTCTTTTACGTTGCCAGAGCCTATTCTTCCTTTTACTTTTACGCTTTGGTCTGCTAACGCTATTAGTGGAGACTAGTCCTGTAGAAGTGGAGTTATCAACATTAGTGGTTTGAACAACATTTCCTTTAGTTGTTTTGTCTAATTGATACAATCCTGGTGCTATCACCGTGGTGTCAACCATTTTTCCTTTTTGAAGTAGCTTAACTTTCTCTTTTAAATCAATGATGATGTGATTTTTATCCTGAATTTCAGACTCAAGTAAACCATTGCAATATTTGATGTCATCGCGGTTTTGTTGCCATTCGGCGTTTTCAATTTTTAAATCCACAATTTCTTTCTCGTATTGGAAACACAGACCTTTTAAAGACTCGTTGTTTTTGCAATTCTGACAAGAGTTTGAAACATTTTGACTTTGAAACTTCAATTCCCTTTCAAGACTTTTAGCTTGACACCATTCAAGCCTTTTGATTGAGTTGACAAATTTCTTTTGAAAATTGTTTTGTCACATCATCATTTTTAATTCTCAGCTTATCATTTTCTTGTTTAAGTGTCTCAATTTCCGCATTCAACAAGTTATTATCAACACAGAGATCATCCATAAGCATAGAAGTACCAGATTTATAAAGATCATTCATGATAACAGACAAAATATCAGCACTAAGAACTTGTTCCAAGAGTCGATCAGCATCATTTTTGAAAACTCTAGTTCTTTGCTTTTGAACCAAAATCTCATTTTCAGTTGAGTTGAAAATGTTTATCATATTTTTGACCTCGTTTTGAAGTTCCTGATCCCAACGTGTAGCACAAAGACGGAGGTGTTTGACAATTGGCAACATTTGTTTTTGAAAAATATCTCTCTTTTCTCGCTCGTAAGCGGATTGAAAAGTTTCAATTTTTATTTCAGAATTACGTGCAATTGTTTCCTCCAAAATTTCGATGTCTTCCATGAAAGTTTTGAAATAATTTAAGACACGACAAGTTTTTGGTAATGGTGTAAGTTCACCGGATGATGGTAAAGGACCATTTATTTGTGCTACAGTTTGGACAGGGGCCGCATTAGAGGATGAAACATATGACTCTTCGACAAACCATGATTTTTCAGGTAATTCCTTTTGAGTCACAAAAGATTTAGAAAGAGGTGGAGCTTTTGAATAGTCATATGGTGTCCAATATTGAACATAACTCATTTTTGATCGACTCTCGTCTTCAAGTTCTTCTTCTTCCTCAGTATCAAAAACAACAGCACGCACAATTGTATTATCAAACATGTGGTCCATACTGTAAATCTTTGGATTTTCTTTGAATGCTGTGTGAAGAAACATTGATTTGAAATCGCAAAGTGCAAATCCTTTATCGGGTCTCGGTTTTAAAGCAAATTTATGAATTGTTGTGACAGAGTTCCCGTGTTTGTAAACAATGTGACGAAATTCTTTGAGTTGTTTTTCAAGATCAACAATATCACCGAGTAAGTCATCAATGTACTTCCTTTTTCGTATTTTATGTTCACAAAAATCCTTTTTACAACTTGACAATTCTGTTTCTGTTTTAGAAAGTTCTGTTTGAAGACGTTCAACTTGCATTTTTAATTCACACTTCTCACTTTCAAGTTTTGAACTCAACTTTCCGTTTGACTCAATTAAATCTTGCATTTTGCGTTGAAGATCTTGTTCTTTGTTGTAAGAATCTTGAAAAGCTTTTTCAAAACTTTTAGCATGTTTAATCTTTTCTTCCTGATTCGAATGCTGAATTTTATAACACTCAATATCTCTTGCAAGTGCTGCATTAGTTTCTTTTAAAACTTTGTTTTTCTCGTTGCATTTTGCAATTAGCAATTGTTGAGCATTCAGTTGTTTAGATAACATTATGAGGTCAGGGTCTGGATCAAATGATGGTTCATGTTGTTCTAAATGATCATGTTTATCATTCTCAAGAGGATCATCAAATGAAACAACTGTGTCATCATCGAATATGACAACTGTGCTTATTTGTTCATCTTTTTGAGATGATGAAGATGATTTAGATGGAACAACTTGCGCCATATCTGATTCAGAAGCAGAAGGTGAGGCTATTTCATGTATTAGGCATGTTTTATGATCATGTACCTGAGACAAGCCGTCAGTGTCATACACTGGACCTGAATCATTAAACTGAAGTTCCTGCATGTTGGCCATAAGCATCACAGCTGCATTAGCTTCTAGATCTTCCATGTCATCATCATTGTTCACATTTGCCATGAAGTTGTTATCTTGTTCAGGAAAATGTCCATCTTTTTCATCTTGAAGAGCCATGAGTAATGCCTGCTTGTGAAACTTACTACCCCGAGTTCTCGGTTTGGGACATGATGTAGCTATATGACCTTGTTCATTACAGTTATAGCACCATACTGCATTCCCTGAGTTGGAGTTCCTAGTTGCAACTGGTTTAGACCTTTGCTGAGAAGATCCTGAGTTGTTCCTGAACCCTCCATTGTTACTAAACCTCTGACCATTCCCATAATTTCCTGAAGAACTTCCTGAACCAGATCGACCATAGTTACGATTCTGAATTTCCACTCGTCCATCATTGACAACAGCTTGATTCCTTGTGTTAGAAGATGAACGTTGACGGTTGTTTGTTTTGTTGGAGAATTTGCTAAAAGCACGAGCAATAAGAGCAAGTCCCTGATTCAACGTATTAAAGTCATCATTGTCATCATCATTGGAGTTGGAGTAGTACACAGCATCATTGTTGTTTGACGGAACAAGTTGAGTAGAAGCATTATGTGGAGATGAATCATAAGGGACCATTTGGTTCGAGGTGGAAGATTGTGGATAACTGAAGTAGTTCTGCTCTTGAACATAGGCATGATTTGACATTGGTGGTGGAGCATAGGGAGATTGAGCTACGAGTGCCAAAGAATTTGGTGTCGGTGTTGGTGTGTATCCTCCTCGTAAAGCTCGATCTTTTTCCACTTCAGGTTCATGGTGTTTCAGAAAATCATACAACAAACCGTATGGAGCATCATGAAGATTCTTCGTTTGACGAACAAATGTCACATATTTATGCCAATCAGGGCCAAGACTACCAACAAATTTGGAGTTCACAGTAATCCTTGGTACTGTGATTTTGTGACGTTCCAGATCATTGACCACATTTGTGAAACGATGATAGTAGGATTCAAGTGTCTCTCCTGGTTCAATTGTGATGTCAGTGTATTCCATGTAGAGTTTGGATTCCATGTCATCTTTGTTCAGTTGAGTGCCTTCCATAAAGAGATGAACGTGTTCCCACATAGCTTTGGCTGTTTTCTGAGCATCGACACTTCGATAGATTGGATTAGGTATACCTTGAAGTATATAAGCCATTGCATACTCATCAGCTTCACGATGTACTTTCTGTTCTTCAGTGAGTGCAGATTCTGGAAGGGGTCTATCACCAGGAGGACGTGGAGGATCAGCATGTGGATCACCAGCTTCAAATCTTGTTGGCCACTCAAATGGTCCTTCAAGTATCACTTGCTTTAAGAACTTCCCATGAGGTTTCTTCAATTCAAGAAATCGTAAGAATCGACTTGACCATCGAACATAGTTCCCTGGTGTTAGCATTGGAGGTGTTTCAAGTGATCCTGCCTCATGTCGGGATTGTTGAGTTGTAATAACTTCACACATTCTGTCAAACCAGTGAGGTTGTTTGGAGGAAACCTGAGTGGTTTGTTGTGGCATTTGATATGGTTGTTGTTGAGGAATGATTTGATGTTGCTGCATCATTAGGTAATGATGTAGTGGATTAAACGGTTGAGCGTGTGATTGTGAAGGTTGTTGATACGGTTGTTGCTGATGGTATTGTTGTTGTTGATACTGCTGATGTTGCTGAGGATAAGAGTGAGGGAAGTAGTAATTAGGTGGTTGAGACATCTTAAAACACTTGTGTAGAAATGGATCTTTGTAGAAGATTGAAATGCACGTTCCTTTGATAAAGTCCAAAATCCTTGGGGTAAGTAGAATTCTTACGCGTAACTATAATCTTACGCGTAAACTGTTAGGTTATGCGTAAAGAGTTAGTTATGCGTAAACAATAAGTTTAGGCGTAAGTTTACTCTTTACGCGTAAGCTTTGGCTTATGCGTAAGTTTAGACTTATGCGTAAGGTTATACAACCAAAAAAATCTTCCAAAAATATCCAAGCTTGAAAGATATTCGAAGTCGAAGTAATCCACTAACTTATCCAAGCTAGGGAAGTACTGAGTCACCGGAACACAAGGAGAAGATCTTTGTTGAAGGTTAAGTGTAGAATCTGAAACTTACGCGTAAGATAGACTTATGCGTAAATTTTAGGCGTAGAATCTGTCTTCTGCGTAGGAATTCCCACTGACGCGTAGAAAGTGACTTTACTCGTAGGTTTTAAGGCGTAGACTTCCAAGTAACGCGTAAATACAGGGTTTTGACCTTAGTTATGCGTAAGAAAAGGGTTTTGACCTTAGTTACGCGTAAACTGGTCAGAACCTTGAAAAATCTCAAATTTTTTGAAGAAAAATGCTTAGAAATAAGGTACTTTTGATCAAATAACTTCACCAATACATAGAAAACACTAACTATTGAAGATTTTGCTACCAAAAACTAGTTTTCCAATATCAAAGAAGCTATAAAACCTTAAAACACCTTAAAAAACACAACTTTATGCAAAAACTAAGCTTCAAATCACTATATCAACCTTGAAACTTGTCCAAGCTTCAAGATTTGAGTGAAAGAAACAAAGAAAAATGCAAAAAAGATGAAGAATAAGCACCAAACCCCACGTTAGAACCAAGAAACTCACTTCAATCTCTATTTGGCGAATGATACCACTTGTTAGGTCACCATTTTGTAAACACAAGTATGATTTAGAAAGAAATAAGATGAGAAAAGAGATTGGTTGATTATGAGACAATATGAAAAGTGAAAGTGCAAGAGTTTCCTTAAGATAATCAAATAACCAACAAACATAATGTTTACATAAGCTTACTATTTATAAGGGAGGAGTTAGGGCAACACTCCCTTCCTCCCTTATCATCTAATTCGTGAGCTTTCAAGCCCATGGGGCTTTCATACTAAAGCCTAGTAACATAAACTAAATAGAATTGATAACTAAGCAACCTATTACAAAAGGTAATGACCGAGACTTGACTTAAATACAAAAGTATGATCCCAACAAGAAAAATAGTAAATGGACTCAGAAAAATTTAAAAAAATTACAGAAAATCTAAAATATTAAAATGAGCTTGAGAAAAAATTTTGAAACTGAAATAAGCTAGGAAAATGCTGAAAAGCTCTAAACTGCTTATTTGGAGTGCTTATTAATAAGTAAACTTGACCAAAAGTTAACCAAAATTTGAACAACTGATTATATGACTTAGAAAAGCTTAATGGAAAAGGACTCAGGCCAATAAGTTCACAAAAACACAGAATGGGCAAAATCAGAATGAAATAAGCACTAGTGAAAATAAGCATTAAGCTAGGCAGAGAGTAAGCTGATGAACCAGAACTTAACCAATGATATTATGACTCAAATAAGCTATATGGAACAATTTTTAGACCAAATTATCACAGAAATACACAATTGAGCGAAAACAGTTTGAAATAAGCACAAATGGAATAAGCAGATTGCTAAACAGAATAAGCTGAGGGTACTACTCAAATGAAACAACAACTACAATGGTATGTGAACTCAAATTAACAACCAAACTCAGATTTCAAGCAATAAATCACATCTGCAGCCCTATACTATGAAACAGAACCTAGGCTCAAACCTCAAGCTAATCAATGTAAATAAGCTGTCCTAATAAGCTGAGAAATGTGAACTAATGGGGGCAAATGACACTCCTACTTGCTGAGATCACAAATTCATCTAGAAAACTGATACTAGATTCAATACACTATTCCTAATGGTGCCTAGAACTTGTCACAACCTGATGTGCAGGGGAATAAACAAGCTAATCAACCAACTTCCTAATGCTTTTTAAATAAGCAAACAAGGACCAAATTAAGATTTTCTTTTTGAATATGAATCACAAGCTATAAAACTTTACAAAACCACCTTTCAAAAGTATCTCTAATTAAAATTAACTCCTACAACTGTTCTCAAAATATTTGCCAAAAACTGAGTTCAACTAATGTTTGACTTTTGAATTTCACTAAACCTTTGACCAAAATGAATCTAAATCTGTTCTAATTGATTACTTAAGTTGTAATAAGCTATTGTACCACTGATTTAAGTTATCTAATACTACTATGCAATTATTGATGAGATTATGCAACTAAAACTTTATCCTACTAACTGTTATGATCAAATGAAGAATGATTTGACTATTTTGCTATGTGACCTACCTATTTATTGCCTGAACTGACTTATACTACCCAAGGATAGTCTTATTATGTAGGTTAAACTTCAACTAAACAATAAGAGCACAAGTGAATTATTAGATCCAAACACCCCTGTATAGACAGAAGCAGCTAATATGAAGCAGTCTAGTGTAAATTCCAATCCAAATTACCAACTAAGTATCTATACTACTCAAACAAACCACTATTAGTTCAGAAATGCAAGTCTCAAATGATAAACACAGAATCCAAAGAAAACACAGATCTACAGATATAGGTAATGAAACAGTTACACAAACCAAATCAACTCAAAATGTATAGAACTAATAAAATAAGATAAACTACTAGTAATTATTATAGACAAACAGGAATAAGCAAAATAAGATCCATTACACTACTATTAAGCTATCTAATTCAGAATTTGAATTGAAATAAGCAAAACTTACAAATCAATACCCCCTCAGCATGAAAAGAGGGGGTTTCACTGAGCTTGCCTGTCTCTTAGACAGACCAATGGCCTCCTTTTGGTTGTCTTGAACTCCACAAAGAAAACACTAACTATTGAAGATTTTGCTACCAAAAACTAGTTTTCCAATATCAAAGAAGCTATAAAACCTTAAAACACCTTAAAAAACACAACTTTATGCAAAAACTAAGCTTCAAATCACTATATCAACCTTGAAACTTGTCCAAGCTTCAAGATTTGAGTGAAAGAAACAAAGAAAAATGCAAAAAAGATGAAGAATAAGCACCAAACCCCACGTTAGAACCAAGAAACTCACTTCAATCTCTATTTGGCGAATGATACCACTTGTTAGGTCACCATTTTGTAAACACAAGTATGATTTAGAAAGAAATAAGATGAGAAAAGAGATTGGTTGATTATGAGACAATATGAAAAGTGAAAGTGCAAGAGTTTCCTTAAGATAATCAAATAACCAACAAACATAATGTTTACATAAGCTTACTATTTATAAGGGAGGAGTTAGGGCAACACTCCCTTCCTCCCTTATCATCTAATTCGTGGGCTTTCAAGCCCATGGGGCTTTCATACTAAAGCCTAGTAACATAAACTAAATAGAATTGATAACTAAGCAACCTATTACAAAAGGTAATGACCGAGACTTGACTTAAATACAAAAGTATGATCCCAACAAGAAAAATAGTAAATGGACTCAGAAAAATTTTAAAAAATTACAGAAAATCTAAAATATTAAAATGAGCTTGAGAAAAAATTTTGAAACTAAAATAAGCTAGGAAAATGCTGAAAAGCTCTAAACTGCTTATTTGGAGTGCTTATTAATAAGCAAACTTGACCAAAAGTTAACCAAAATTTGAACAACTGATTATATGACTTAGAAAAGCTTAATGGAAAAGGACCTAGGCCAATAAGTTCACAAAAATACAGAATGGGCAAAATCAGAATGAAATAAGCACTAGTGAAAATAAGCAATAAGCTAGGCAGAGAGTAAGCTGATGAACCAGAACTTAACCAATGATATTATGACTCAAATAAGCTATATGGAACAATTTTTAGACCAAATTATCACAGAAATACACAATTGAGCGAAAACAGTTTGAAATAAGCACAAATGGAATAAGCAGATTGCTAAACAGAATAAGCTGAGGGTACTACTCAAATGAAACAACAACTACAATGGTATGTGAACTCAAATTAACAACCAAACTCAGATTTCAAGCAATAAATCACATCTGCAGCCCTATACTATGAAACAGAACCTAGGCTCAAACCTCAAGCTAATCAATGTAAATAAGCTGTCCTAATAAGCTGAGAAATGTGAACTAATGGGGGCAAATGACACTCCTACTTGCTGAGATCACAAATTCATCTAGAAAACTGATACTAGATTCAATACACTATTCCTAATGGTGCCTAGAACTTGTCACAACCTGATGTGCAGGGGAATAAACAAGCTAATCAACCAACTTCCTAATGCTTTTTAAATAAGCAAACAAGGACCAAATTAAGATTTTCTTTTTGAATATGAATCACAAGCTATAAAACTTTACAAAACCACCTTTCAAAAGTATCTCTAATTAAAATTAACTCCTACAACTGTTCTCAAAATATTTGCCAAAAACTGAGTTCAACTAATGTTTGACTTTTGAATTTCACTAAACCTTTGACCAAAATGAATCTAAATCTGTTCTAATTGATTACTTAAGTTGTAATAAGCTATTGTACCACTGATTTAAGTTATCTAATACTACTATGCAATTATTGATGAGATTATGCAACTAAAACTTTATCTTACTAACTGTTATGATCAAATGAAGAATGATTTGACTATTTTGCTATGTGACCTACCTATTTATTGCCTGAACTGACTTATACTACCCAAGGATAGTCTTATTATGTAGGTTAAACTTCAACAAAACAACAAGAGCACAAGTGAATTATTAGATCCAAACACCCCTGTATAGACAGAAGCAACTAATATGAAGCAGTCTAGTGTAAATTCCAATCCAAATTACCAACTAAGTATCTATACTACTCAAACAAACCACTATTAGTTCAGAAATGCAAGTCTCAAATGATAAACACAGAATCCAAAGAAAACACAGATCCACAGATATAAGTAATGAAACAGTTACACAAACCAAATCAACTCAAAATGTATAGAACTAATAAAATAAGATAAACTACTAGTAATTATTATAGACAAACAGGAATAAGCAAAATAAGATCCATTACACTACTATTAAGCTATCTAATTCAGAATTTGAATTGAAATAAGCAAAACTTACAAATCAATACCCACTCAGCATGAAAAGAGGGGGTTTCACTGAGCTTGCCTGTCTCTTAGACAAACCAATGGCCTCCTTTTGGTTGTCTTGAACTCCACAAATAAGCTGAGCTTATTCAAATAAGCTTCAAACAATATATATATATATATATATATATATATATATATATATATATATATATATATATATATATATATATATATATATATATATATATATATATATATATTTTATTTTGAAACAGATGCTTTATAAAAAGTAAACAAACAAAATATGATTTAAAGTGAATAAACAATTGTAATAAACCAAGCTGAGATTAAAGACAATAAGCTAAATAAAACCTGAATTATATTGATACTAAAAATTGAAGTACAAGTCTTGAAATTGAAATTACAATCAAATTAAGTGCTGAAAATTTAAATGACAATGAAATTAAAATGGTCAAAAGCTTTCTAATACATGAAAACCTTGGACAAAATTACAAGTGATTGAGGATGGGGCTTATATAGCTGAGCTGAGGTGAGGTCTTGGATGTCCAGGCTGGCAATCCTTGTGATATTGTGTTTTCTCTGAGTCCTTATTAACCCTTAGATCACGCTCTAGATGCTTCCAATCATTTTGGACCCTAGGATTTAATTGTGTGATGTGACCGATCCTAGGAGTGTATCCTCATTGGTCCAAACATTCCCTGACATCACCCTGACACGTGAATACCCTTCTAGAAACCCAATGATTGGGTAATTATTAATAACATGGGGTAATTGAGCGTGTGAAGGATTTAGGGTTCATGCCATAGTAAAACATCTGGGTAAAAATAGGAATTGGGGGGCGGGAGTGTTTGGGGAGAATTTTTATTATTATTTTGAGAATGGACCGGGTATAAAATTTGGGGGTTGGGCTTGGGTAAATATTAAAGGTGTATGGGATGGGCTTTGGTGTAATTTGGGCCAAGGTAGTTTTGTGGATCCGGTGGTATGGTATTAGGAGTATATATAAAAAAAATCACAAGGACCAAAGTTGTAACTCATGAATTGAGGGACCAATTCTGTATTTCTCCAAAAGTAACTTCCAAGGGCTAATGTTGACTTTCTTTGAATTATGGAGGATCAATTTTGAATTTTCTTCGAAATTTATTCAAGGGACCATTCTTGCCAATATCTGAAAGTTGAGGGACCAATGTTGTAATTTCTTCAAACTTTCACCAAGGACTATTCTTGAAACTTTATGAAACTTCAAGGTTGATTTTGTCTTTTTGAGCTTTGACTTTGACCATTTGACTTCCCCGGCTTCGGCTTTTGACACTTTCCATTCTCGTGCTTGTTTTTGTCGGTTTTGGCTTTGTTTTCGTTCATTTTTCACATATCCGTACCTGCACATACACAAATACAAAAACATATATATTCTCTTGGCATATTTGGTTAGTATTTGGTGTATTTGGTCTGATTTAAGGTCTAAAAAGATGTGTGAATAAGCACACATCAAAATCCCCCAGACTAAGGTATTGCCGTGCCCTCACGCAATGTCATCACCTCACGCTTAAGAGATAAATAATTTCAAAACCTCTCTTTACTGACGTTGTAAAGTAGCAATGACTTTCAAAAGAGATAGTAAAATCATTTATTCTCAAAAACGCTCCGTTTTCCGATTTTCATAAATAATAACTACTACTACTATTTTTTTGTATTTTTCATTTTTATATGTGACGGTTTGTTTTGACTTTCATTATCAATTCATATCTGTTGATAATTTTCAGGGTCAACGAGTAGAAACACTTCTCATGGAGAAGAGACCATACGGATAAAAATCGTCATCCTTGATTTTTCACAAGCCCCCAAACTAAGCGTAAAATCGAAATCATTGTTTAACTAGAAGTTAGATGCTAACACTGCCCACAAAAGTTACTTGTGTATTACCTCTTGTTCCCAGGTCCTAAGTTTCGTATCTCAAGATTTTAAATTGTGAGAAATGAATTGCTTCATGTTTTTCTCGTTTTGATATTTGTTAGTCCGATAAGAGCACAAAATTTGAACGTTAAGTAGTTTCCAAAATTTCCCTCGAAAACCTCTGCATACAAAAGTCGGGTCCACATGAAGGTCTCTGATTTAACACGATTTGTAGAAGCCTCCCTTTTTATTTACGACCGAGACATACCATGATTGATACACGAAACGGAAGCTTTTTATTAGGGAAACCCCCGGAGTCGAAGCTTGACATTTTTGCATAACTATAATCACTTTAATAATATTTCGTCCTTAGTCCTTTATTTCAATTACAACAACGGTTTTGAGCCGCCAAGATGCAAGAGCTTTATTATGACTTTTGGATTATATCCTTTGCTTTTTATAGCTTTGGATTCCTCTACCTTTTTATTTGGCTTTGGATTATTATTATTGATATTCATAATCATATGCCAAACCCCAAGTCCTACGGTCTTTAATAAGATCACAACATCGGCTGCGAACCGGCAAGATGCAATAGTCTATTTCACCGTAACACTACCAGTACCCCTATGTGTACCAAACTCCCGTATGCAGAAATTTTGTTAGGAACGAGAAAAAACTAAGTATTGCCCAAACCGTATACACTTAATTAATCCTAGAGATCTATTTATATTGGTGTGCAAGCTTGTGGGAACAAGGAGGCCACAAGTACCTCTCGTGGGTTTTTTAAATCCCAAGAGATGAGATCCGTGTATAGCACGAAACTTCTAAATAAACTCTATCATTCCTCGATCTCCGCAAATTTAAAATCCCAAGTAATGAGATCCGCGGATGCTTAGCCGATAATCTTTTGATTATATTGGTTAAGGGAGACGAGCTAGGGCTCAACACGCCCGGTCAAGTCGAAACATTTATTTCTACTCTCGCCGGTAGGAAAATCAAAACAAAGTGTCAAATCTTATTATTCATATCATATCATTTTTTTTCATTTCTTTTTCATCCTTTTTTTTTTTTTTTTTTTTTTTTTTTTTTTCATTATAAAGAAGTGACAAAATTTAATTTTTTGGTGGAAAACGGAGTTGCGTAAGTTAACAGCTTAGATAAAGGTGACAGGTCAAATCGAATCGAAGATTCACCCCCCCAGACTAAAGTGAAACATTGTCCTCAATGTTTTAAGGGTAAAGGTAACCCTACGTAAAATCTAAGGCCGTTTATTAAGTATGCCAAGAGATAAACGTTAGTCGATAAGATTTAGGATATGGTGAATTTCCGATAGAGCAGCGAAGGATGAGACTCGAGTGGAGAGAACGACAAACCACGAGCACGAGAGTCTTCAAACTTCGGGGAAATTCCTGAACATTCACAAACAACCACGAAAACACGAGTTTGGAAAGGGTCGCCCCCCTCACGTCACGTTATTAAGAAATAAGAAATTTAAGAAGATGAAAGGATAAGCATGGGGTGCCTCCCACGAAGCACTTGGTTTTTATTACCGAGTCACATGAGCTTGACTCGATCCCCGAATTAATTCGTCCTTGGGGAGAGCAGATAAAACGGACAACCGGCATAAACGGAGATGCCGGGGTCAAAGACGGTATCCTCACTCCCGGTGGAGTGGAAAGAAGAAATGATGGGATAAGCAAAGAATGGATAAAACACCCAGATGATAAAAGCATAGTCGATTTCTAAATCATGGGTGGGTTGGGTGGGTAAAATATTAAGCATAGGAACATCTTGTTCAAAAATCTCGTCCACCACTCCAAAAACTTCATTAATATCGAACTCAAAATCTGCATCCGGCGGTTTCGCGGGTGGACGAGAAGATGGTAAGTCAATGAGAATCGAGTCGGTATTAGGAAGTAAATCATCATAACGTTTTTCTTCAGTAAGCACGTTTCTTTGAAAGCCATTCTCGTTATTTTCAATATTCTGTGGAAAGATAGTATGAGTAAGTTCATCGGAGAACTTCTCGTGAGGAGAATCAATCATATCATGTGAATCCTGGACCTCGGGTTCCATTTCGGACTCATCACAAGAAATATCGAAGATAGGATTATCAAGAGTTAATTCCAAATCGAAATCGAATAACGGATTTGTGAAAGTCATATTGAATGATTCGGAAACCCTTGGAACAAGGTCATCATCATCCTCATCATAATCATCGATATCTCCAGAAGAGTCTTCATCACTCGTAGTATACTCATTGTGAGAATCGGAATAACTTTCAACTTCATCAAAATCTGCATTGCTCATCGGAGGGAGAGAAGTTGACGGTTTTTCATTCAATAACTCTTCAAGTAAACGAATATCCTCCTCCGGATCAAAATTAGAATCGTCCATTATCGGAATGGAATCATTAGCAAGACACGCCTCAATCTCATCTAAAAAGACATCACTCCTCTCAACCAGTGTGAAAGAAGGATGGAAAGAATTGGAAATAATTTCAGAATCAACGTTAGAATTTTCCCCGGACTCACTTTGGATTGGAACGAGGTTCACAACACTAGACTCATTGAATTCGTTAGATTCCGTTGCCGGAATAGTGTTAAGAGGCTCGTCCCCCATTGTTAGAGAGTCCTCGGGTTCAACGGAAGAAGAGATAGAATCATTGTTATCAAGAAAAGGTTTGACTTCTTCCAAAACGGGATCACTTCCCTCAACCGGTGTGAGGAAAGGATGGGAAGAATCGGGAATAATAGATTCAAGTCTCGAAAAACGTTTTGAAGAATCCGGAGGTGGGACAAGTGGTGTGCTCTGAGAGCTAGGAATTTCCACCACTTCCGTTATGGTCTCCGGTAAATCGTTTCTTGTAAACACTGTTTTAAGCTCACCACGTTTGCTTGACAAACTCTTAACCGTAAATCATGAAAGGATTGGATCAAATCTTGACGGTATAGGAGTAGCAATTGATTCTTGGACAACCGTAGGTTGGACGTATTTAGCACTTTCATTGTTAGTGGAAAGTACCGGGTCCTTTGTCACCTTGGTTTCACGTTCCATAGGAACCGATGGTCCATCAACACGAATTTTCGAAATTTTTGACGAAGCGTAAAGTTGTTCCATTTTGTTTCTAAAAACCATATTTTCAAAGAAATCATCGTCGAGAGATGTCATTGAACAATTTTCAACATTTGAAGGTTCACAAGACGGAGTGGGATTAATCGTAGAATTTGCTTCTTTATTAGGCTCATTTTCATCACTCTTAATGGTGTTAACTTGTTTTTTTATACGAATTACTTCTTTAAAAAGATTTAATAACTCGGTGAAGTTATTATTAGCAGTGATCATATTAGTGATTATATCATATTGTGGAGGCTGGACGTGATAATTATTGTCATAAGGAAACGGTTCCCTTATTTGACAATCGGTGCTAAAGTGTGGACCTCCACAATACTCACAACCGTTTTGTTGTGAAATCGGTGCATTTTGAAACGATGAGTTCGGATCTTGCTCATATGAATTGAAATCATTTTGAGGATAATTCGGATTAAAACCATAAGAACTTTCACAAAACGAACAAAATCCACCAATTATACTTTTTCCACACCTCTCACAATATTGTTGATATAAAACGGGCTGAGGTGGGTAGTTAGAAAAATTTGGACAGTTGTTGTACGTATTTGAATCGCAAAACCAACAACTTCCGTCTCGAATATCGTTACCACACCGTCCGCATGTACACCAAACACATGAACCTCCGAAGAACGGTTCCCCACATTTAAAACATATCGGTTCCATAAGAATTATCGTTTAGAGGGTTAAAGAAGAAGAATCAAATGATAAGAGGATAAGAAGATTTTTTTTTGGTTTTTAATTTTTGAAAAAGAAAATCAAAGTAGAAAAGGAAAATCTTTTTGTATTTTTCTTAAAACTTTTATTTTTGTTTTTCTTTTTTCGATGTTATGTTAATTGTAAACCGTTTCCTTTAAAACTACTCGCGACGGAACGGGAGAGAAGAATGGATCTCTCTTCAGCTTGCAATTTAATGTCAAAGCTTCCGTATTTTCCGCTTATTCGGTTGTAGAATTAAAGTAATCCGACTCGCAACTAATTTCACGCGATCTTATATTGATAAGCTTATTTGGTTTACAACGCTCCTCCTTTCGGTCGAGTCGAGGCAATAACTTTATTATTTTTTTGGTATTTTTGTGAAAACACTTTTGGAAAAGTGTTTTTGATTTTTCAATTTTTTTGGGTTTTTATAGAAAATATATACAAGGAAGGTTTTCAAAACACAATTTCGAAAAACGAAAATCAAAAATTCACTTCAACCTTCCCCGGCAACGGCGCCATTTTTTGATGAGTTCGTTTTAGTAGTATAGTATAATTTACCGAAGAAATGCTTAGGAAAGTATTTCCCCGGGTCGTATCCCAACGAAAGTTGAATGGAACTTCGAATTAACGAATCACAAAATCGTGTCGTGAAAAGTGGTAAAAAGTGATTTAGATGAATTTATACTAATAAATAAGAAAATGAAACACAAATAAACAACTAAGCACATAAATCAAATAAGGAAACTAAAAACCGTAACATAGAATCAAAAACGTAAAATAAACGTAACCGTACGAAATAAAACGCGACTTTTAAGCTACACTATTCCTACGGACTTCAAAATAATTTTGAAAAGTTAAAAATGATAAAAGAAAATTTTGAGAAAAAGAAAAATATTTTTTTGACTTTTTAATAATTTTTTTATGAATTTAAAACTAATTAAACTATTTAATAATTAAAAGAAAATGTAAATAAAGTGAGAAAAATGCAAAATTACTTTCTAAAATTCTAAAATAACTAAAAACTATTTTCTAAAATATTTTTGGATTTTTCTTGGCTTTTTCTGATTTTTTAGGAATTTTCAGTAATTAAAAAGTAATTAAAAATTGAATATAAATGAAAATTAAATAAGAAAAATAGTAAATGGACTCAGAAAAATTTGAAAAAATTACAAAAAATCTAAAATATTAAAATGATCTTGAGAAAAATTTTTGAAACTGAAATAAGCTAGGAAAATGCTGAAAAGCTCTAAACTGCTTATTTGGAGTGCTAATTAATAAGCAAACTTGACCAAAAGTTAACCAAACTTTGACCAACTGATTATATGACTTAGAAAAGCTTAATGGAAAAGGACTCAGGCCAATAAGTTCACAAAAACACAGAATGGGCAAAATCAGAATGAAATAAGCACTAGTGAAAATAAGCAATAAGCTAGGCAGAGAGTAAGCTGATGAACCAGAACTTAACCAATGATATTATGACTCAAATAAGCTATATGGAACAATTTTTAGACCAAATTATCACAGAAATACACAATTGAGCAAAAACAGTTTGAAATAAGCACAAATGGAATAAGCAGATTGCTAAACAGAATAAGCTGAGGGTACTACTCAAATGAAACAACAACTACAATGGTATGTGAACTCAAATTAACAACCAAACTCAGATTTCAAGCAATAAATCACATCTGCAGCCCTATACTATGAAACAGAACCTAGGCTCAAACCTCAAGCTAATCAATGTCAATAAGCTGTCCTAATAAGCTGAGAAATGTGAACTAATAGGGGCAAATGACACTCCTACTTGCTGAGATCACAAATTCATCTAGAAAACTGATACTAGATTCAATACACTATTCCTAACGGTGCCTAGAACTTGTCACAACCTGATGTGCAGGGGAATAAACAAGCTAATCAGCCAACTTCCTAATGCTTTTCAAATAATCAAACAAGGACCAAATTAAGATTTTCTTTTTGAATATGAATCACAAGCTATAAAACTTTACAAAACCACCTTTCAAAAGTATCTCTAATTAAAATTAACTCCTACAACTGTTCTCAAAATATTTGCCAAAAACTGAGTTCAACTAATGTTTGACTTTTGAATTTCACTAAACCTTTGACCAAAATGAATCTAAATCTGTTCTAATTGATTACTTAAGTTGTAATAAGCTATTGTACCACTGATTTAAGTTATCTAATACTACTATGCAATTATTGATGAGATTATGCAACTAAAACTTTATCCTACTAACTGTTATGATCAAATGAAGAATGATTTGACTATTTTGCTATGTGACCTACCTATTTATTGCCTGAACTGACTTATACTACCCTAGGATAGTCTTATTATGCAGGTTAAACTTCAACAAAACAACAAGAGCACAAGTGAATTATTAGATCCAAACACCCCTGTATAGACAGAAGCAGCTAATATGAAGCAGTCTAGTGTAAATTCCAATCCAAATTACCGACTAAGTATCTATACTACTCAAACAAACCACTATTAGTTCAGAAATGCAAGTCTCAAATGATAAACACAGAATCCTAAGAAAACACAGATCCACAGATATAGGTAATGAAACAGTTACACAAACCAAATCAACTCAAAATGTATAGAACTAATAAAATAAGATAAACTACTAGTAATTATTATAGACAAACAGGAATAAGCAAAATAAGATCCACTACACTACTATTAAGCTATCTAATTCAGAATTTGAATTGAAATAAGCAAAACTTACAAATCAATACCCCCTCAGCATGAAAAGAGGGGGTTTCACTGAGCTTGCCTGTCTCTTAGACAGACCAATGGCCTCCTTTTGGTTGTCTTGAACTCAACAAATAAGCTGAGCTTATTCAAATAAGCTTCAAACAATATATACATATATATATATATATATATATATATATATATATATATATATATATATATATATATATATATATATATATATTATTTTGAAACAGATGCTTTATAAAAAGTAAACAAACAAAATATGATTTAAACTGAATAAACAATTGTAATAAACCAAGCTGAGATTAAAGACAATAAGCTAAATAAAACCTGAATTATATTGATACTAAAAATTGAAGTACAAGTCTTGAAATTGAAATTACAATCAAATTAAGTGCTGAAAATTTAAATGACAATGAAATTAAAATGGTCAAAAGCTTTCTAATACATGAAAAACTTGGACAAAATTACAAGTGATTGAGGATGGGGCTTATATAGCTGACCTGAGGTGAGGTCTTGGATGTCTAGGCTGGCAATCCTTGTGATATTGTGTTTTCTCTGAGTCCTTAGTAGCCCTTAGATCACGCTCTAGATGCTTCCAATCATTTTGGACCCTAGGATTTAATTGTGTGATGTGACCGATCCTAGGAGTGTATCCTCATTGGTCCAAACATTCCCTGACATCACCCTGACACGTGAATACCCTTCTAGAAACCCAATGATTGGGTAATTATTAATAACATGGGGTAATTGAGCGTGTGAAGGATTTAGGGTTCATGCCACAGTAAAACATCTGGGTAAAAATAAGAATTGGGGGGGGGGAGTGTTTGGGCAGAATTTTTATTATTATTTTGAGAATGGACCGGGTATAAAATTAGGGGGTTGGGCTTGGGTAAATATTAAAGGTGTATGGGATGGGCTTTGGTGTAATTTGGGCCAAGGTAGTTTTGTGGATCCGGTGGTATGGTATTAGGAGTATATATAAAAAAAAAATCACAAGGATCAAAGTTGTATAACTCATGAATTGAGGGACCAATTCTGTATTTCTCCAAAAGTAACTTCCAAGGGCTAATGTTGACTTTCTTTGAATTATGGAGGATCAATTTTGAATTTTCTTCGAAATTTATTCAAGGGACCATTCTTGCCAATATCTGAAAGTTGAGGGACCAATGTTGTAATTTCTTCAAACTTTCACCAAGGACTATTCTTTAAACTTTATGAAACTCCAAGGTTGATTTTGTCTTTTTGAGCTTTGACTTTGACCATTTGACTTCCCCGGCTTCGGCTTTTGACACTTTCCATTCTCGTGCTTATTTTTGTCGGTTTTGGCTTTGTTTTCGTTCATTTTTCACATATCCGTACCTGCACATACACAAATACAAAAACATATATTCTCTTGGCATATTTGGTTAGTATTTGGTGTATTTGGTCTGATTTAAGGTCTAAAAAGATGTGTGAATAAGCACACATCAGGTCCCGTTCCCGGTCGGTACGGTTCCTCGGTTCTTTTGGATTGTCGGTTTTTTTGACACGCCTAGTAAAAAGTGTCAAGTTTGATGACTTTTTAAGTAATTAGGCCTTTTCATTTTATCTAATCTATTTTTAAAATAATAATAATAATAATAATAATAATAATAATAATAATAATAATAATAATAATAATAATAATAATAATAATAATAATAATAATAATAATAATAATAATAATAATAATAATAATAATAATAATAATAATAATAATAATAATTTGCTATGCGCGCTTGTTCTCCCCGGGTCTTTGAGAGTGCTCAGATTTCATTTGATGTGGCTCTTCGTTCTTCTTTGGAGCGTATTGTCAATGCTTCTGGACCTGGTTTTGGTGATTGGCAGTGGAGACTTGCCACCTTACCTTTTACTTTTGGGGGACTTGGTGTATATTCTGCAGATGATGTCTTGAACTATGCTTTCCTTGCTTCTAGACTTCAATCTGATAGCTTACAAACTAAGCTTCTCCGACATACCGGTATTGTGACTTCTGGCCCTTCTTTTGATGATGCTTTATGTACTTTTAATGCGAAAATGGATATGGACCTTTTGAGTAACCCAAGTGAGATCGCTGCCCCCAAACTCCTGAAGAAATTGGTAGATATATATTTCGCACGGGTTACCCAAATGGCTGAATCTACCTTTCGCCTATCTTCTCGACAGATGGCGTTATGGAATTCGCAAAATGAGGACTACACTTCAGATTGGCTTAGAGTGGTTCTAATATCTGGATTAGGACAGACTATGAACGCCAGGACTTACCGATGTGTGTTGTGCTATCGACTAGGTGTTCCCCTATTTTCTGTTCAGATGCCTTGCTCAGCTTGTTCCAAGGTCTTTACTGGGGATATTTATGGGGACCATGCTGTATCGTGCGCGGGTATTATTGGTATTAAACATCGGCATAATGTTGTGCGTGATGTTCTTGTTGACATATGTTCTCGGTCCGGGATTTCGGCACGTAAGGAGGTTGATATTGGGCTTATTGGGGAAAGGGACAAACCCTTACGTCCAGTTGACATGTTACTTTACTCATGGGATTGTGGGCTTGATGTATGTGTTGATCTGACAGGGTCATCGCCCTTGACGCAAACTGGTATGGTTGATTTTGTGCCGGGTCGTGCGGTGATTGAAGCCGCACAACGTAAACGCGTAAAGTACGAGGCTAAATGCTCAGATATGGGATATGGGTTTCTCTCCTTTTCATTCTCTTCTTTTGGAGAACTTGAGAAGGATGCGGTGGCATTACTAAAACGTATTCGAAGATTCTCGGTGACTCAAGATATTGGAGCACGTGCTAGTGCTCATATTTTTAGTAGGGTTAGCTTCGCTATAGTTAGAGGAGTGGGAGCACAGATTGTTTCTCGGCTCCCGACACTTCAACAAGGATGCTTTACCTACCACTAAACATTCCCTGGCCAATAATCTTGCCATCGTTGAAGCAACTGAGGTCACTTTGAAGCGTATGGGGATTTGGTTGTGTGGGGTGTGTTTTAAAACACATACCATTCGCTCTAAATGCCGGCATGGATCTGATTGTATGTTGCCCCCTGACTGTGGTAATGGCGTTGTTAGGTTCGTGTTGTTTGATCTTGCGAAGCCACAAGTTCCTTCCTCTGTTCAGCTTGCTCTTAATGAGGGTTCGACTTCAGAGAAGCAGTTTGGTTTTGATTTACACTTGCTTGACACCTTACTCTCCAAAGGGTTACATACTGTCAAATCCATACCTCCAAAGTGTCGCTTGGGATTCGCTCGCGTTCTGAAAGGTGCTCTTGATAAGGTGATCTGCACACCCGAGGACATTTCTTGTTGGGTTAGCCTGTTAGTCCTGCCCCTTTGTCTCCTGAAAACCTTTTGCCCAAGGAGTAACATGGAGTGCAGGTCGGCTATTAAACGCCAACGCCAGGAAGAATATATTGCTAATGCCATTAGCTCGTGGGGTACGCCTGGTGGTGGTTTACAGCTTGTTAAAGAGGTTTTAGCGGAGCCCTCCCCTGCATGGTCTAATATTGATGATGACAACTTGGACGTGGGGGAGCGTAATGTCAAACAATGTAAGAGGAAGGTTTGTGATGGCCACTATACTGCAGCTGTCAGAATTCTCTCTTCTTCAGGTGTTGCTCCTTATAATGATACCACTCTTGAGGATCTCAGGGCTAAGCATCCCTTCAAGTCTGCTCCTTCTTTGCCGGATATACCGATTGATCATCATAACCTCATCGCACCTCATGCTGTGGTTCTAGACATGATCAAGAGTTTCCCCTGTGGTACCTCTTGTGGTCGAGATGGATTGCGCGCCCAACACCTTTTGGATTGCTTTAGTGGTGCGACTGTGGCCATTTCTGATGAGCTGATCAATTCTATCACCCAGGTTGTTAATCTTTTTCTTGGTGGTAAGTGTCCTCGGGTGTTGGGTGAGTTTATTGCTAGTGCCCCCCTCACACCTCTCATCAAACCCGGAGGAGGTATCCGTCCCATTGCCGTTGGGACTGTTTGGAGGCGTTTAGTCTCCAAGGTTGGTGCTTCTATGATTGGCCACTCCTTAGATAACTATTTGCATGATCTTCAATTTGGCGTTGGGGTACCTGGAGGAGGTGAGGCTATTCTTCATGAAGTGAATAGGTTCATTGAAGATCGTGGTGGCGAGGAAGGCCTTTCGATGCTACTGGTGGATTTCAAAAACGCATTCAATTTGGTTGATCGTGAGGTCATGTTACAAGAAGTTCGCCTGTGTTGTCCTGCCATCTCTCATTGGGTTGAATTTTGCTACTCCAGCCCAGCTAGACTATACTATGGTGAACACACTTTATGGTCACACCAAGGAGTGCAACAAGGTGATCCGCTTGGACCTCTCCTCTTTGCCCTTGTGCTACACCCATTGGTTTGCAAGATCAGAGATTCCTTTAGTCTTTCCCTTCAAGCGTGGTATTTGGACGATGGCATGATCATTGGCGATACTCTAAAAGTTGGAAAGGTTTTAGAGCTTATTATGATGGATGGACCTCTTTATGGGTTGCACCTCATGTCGATAAAACCAAGGTTTTTTAGCCAAGGGAGGATTCTCGAAGCAGGCTCGCAGGTGTTTTCCCGCCTAATATTGCCCGACCTTTACATGGTGTTAAATTGTTGGGGGGACCAGCTAGTGTAGACCTTATGTTTAGCAGTGAGCTTGTTATGAAGAGGGTCGCTAAAACCATTGAGCTTATGGATGCTGTTACTAAGCTTAATGATCCCCAATGTGAGTTGCTACTCCTTCGTGTTAGTTTGACGGATGATAAATTAATATATCATGACCGGACTCGAACTCGAGACTTCAGGATTGCACACTTTACGTATGAGTTTCAATTAATTAATAATTATTGTTTTAGTGACGAATAATTATTAAATTCACGAAATGAGCATTTAACGGTACCTAACGACCGTTGGACGAAACATGAAGGACTTGATTTGAAAAGAGTGAAAGTTCGGTTTGGGTTGGGCTTTGTGACCCATGGCCGGCCACCCTCTCCTTAGGGTTAGGGGTTGGCTTTTGCTCCAAGTTTCTTGAATGCTATATAATGAGACCTCCTCTCATTCATTCATTCATCCCTTGGTTCACTTGCAAACCAAATCTCCTTCTCTTTCTCCTCTTGAGTTAGAAATCGAACTACACCCTTATAGGGTTCCTACTAGATTTCTAAGCTCAAAACCATTCTTGTTTAGTTGATCAACTACACCCTTCTAGGGTTCCTACGCGATCTTCTAAACATTGTGTTTGGATTGCTTGTGAATTAAGAACCTAGCTTTTCTTATTGAAACGCTACTAATACGTGTGTTCAAGAACGAAGTGTTGGCATACTTTTGCTAACAAGGTGATTTGCCCTATTCGACTAACCCTAGTCGATCCACCATTAAACCCAATTAGGGTTTATAGTTCTTGTTCCATTGGTTTCTTGTTCTTGCTAGAAATCACAAAGCGGTACGCATCCATTTATATTCGGTTAATTTATTATTTGCATTTGATCTATTCCGCTGCGTACTCTTTGATGTTTATATGTTTATATTATTCACATATTCCAACAGTGGCATCAAGAGCCGTTAATACATTATAATGAATTACCGAAACACATAAAAATTGAATCGTTTGATTAATCACATGCTTGGTGTTCTTATGTTTTTATATTTTTCATAAACCCTTGATTTTTTTTTTCGATATTTATATTTTTTTTTTATAAATGTCGAATTTTTTTATTTAAAAAAAAAAGGAAATTAGGGTTTGATGAATTATGTGATAAAAACTTGTAGAAACCCTAGGTTGCATGTAATTTATGATAAATGGATATTGGTGATATGCCGTTTGGTTGCGTTCCTTGATTGACATGATTATTTGTTATAATATGTGCAATATGGGCATTCATGACATACCATGCATGTGTTGTCTTGGATTATGATGATTTGGTTTTAAGATTTCATGCTTATTATGCGATTCTTATATAATTGATAAATTGTTTAGTAAATATTATGAATAAAGATTACTAAAATTTGATTAATTATAAGATTAGGGAAGACCCTATTAATCGTGTATTAAATCAATTGTGTGTTTTAAATTGATTTTTATTTGCATGTCCATTATTGTTGTCGTTTGTTTATTTTATTTATTACTTTTGTTTTATATGTTATTGTGACATGATAGTAACAAAGGGTAATTTCAATAAATAAAATATTAAACGGACTTAATAATGGTGAAATCTTGTTTTGAGCTTACTTAATAAATCTTGGACTTTTGGTTGATTGATCGCGACTGTATTAAGTGGTTGAAAGGTGGAACTAATTATGACAAACTATTAAAGTGGGTATAAGGATGGCTACGCATTAAATTGCGGCCTTAGTGAGCCTCCATTCTGGCTTACCGCTCGCCTGTGAGTCATATTTTAGTCTTTACCTAACATCCATGATAACTACGAAGCACTTAAGGCAAAGTTGTAAGTTTCTCAACACCTCAATCAAAAGTTTGGAGATTTAAGCTCGTAAAGAAACTAATGAGTAAAAGTTTTTTTACATGAAACATATGCTACAAGATGAATGCATGACATCTTTCTACATATATTTGATTACACACATCAAATTTACTACCCTTAAATTTAAGTTATATGCCATCCAATGAAACGGAAACACCTAAAATTGGATCTACGTCAGGGCGTAACCTGGCTAGATTGCAATGGAGGGGCAAATTACATGATTTCATCACTAGCAGATCAACTGGTGTGGTGTCATTATGTAAGTTTGTTGTTTCTTAAATTGGTTAACTTAATTGAGTTGATAGTGGGAACTGATCACTCAAGGCATAAGAAGATGGGGATAAAACATGCTTACATTGCAACTGCGGTTGGCAATTAATGTAAATCCCATCGATTCTAGGAATTGCAATTGAATATTGGCAATTGGGACACGTCTCGTACCTTATTGAATAACGTCATCACTAGCAGATCAACTGATGTGATGAACTTATGTCAATTTGGATCCTAGTTTTTCAATGTAAAATTAAAATGGTTATATGATTATGAACCATGGGTATTTAATTTTCTTGAAAATTTAATTATCGAAAATACTAAAATTGAATTTTGTAATTCTTTTTAACGTATTAATGCAACATTAAAGCCGTAAACGTGGTTTGGTTTTAAATTGGTAAATTGATATAATTCTGCTTTCAAACATAATGTTTGATTGAGAAAAATTTACCGAAATGAAAGAAAGTCTATTTTCCATGAGAGAAGAATAAGACTCAATCCTATTCCTTTTCATGATTGAGAAAGGTATGATAGGAACATAAGAATAAGACTCAATCCTAAGTCTATTTTCCATGAGAAAAGAATAAGACTCAATCCTATTCCTTTTCATGATTGAGAAAGGTATGATAGGAACATTAGAATTGTCTACATTCTAATATATAACTCATAGCAATCTTTAATATTTAAGGATATAGCGCATCTTATTTTCCATAGAAATTTCATTACTCTTATTTGGTGAATGAATTCTTCTATAACAAACAAGGCATTTGGTTAAATGGAAAATATGAGTTATTAGAAGCTGGACAGATTACCGCAAAATTGGTAAAAGGCAAAGCTAGTAGTTTATCTAGTTGTTGTGCTTTAAAGGTGCCACATACCATTATGGGGATGGTAGGC
Organism: Artemisia argyi; assembly: GCA_030686995.1. Lineage (NCBI taxonomy): Eukaryota > Viridiplantae > Streptophyta > Magnoliopsida > Asterales > Asteraceae > Artemisia > Artemisia argyi. The sequence goes on from CM060685.1 coordinate 11,009,653, forward strand.
CTATTAAGGAAGAAGCTGCATGCTCAAATTCTTCAAGTTAATATCATTGATGGATAATCCATCATAAACATAGTAGAATACACATTTTAGAACCTGAGTAATTATTACGTATTGTCACACCCCCAAGATCGGGTCCAGCGGAAGCATACATGTAGCTGGGGTGTAACTCAATTGATATCACAACACTAGTTCAAAAATGGTTTGCACTTGAATCATTTTGAATAAAATAGTTAAATCAAAATGTTGAATTTACATTGTTAAAAGTAATGCGGAAGTAGGCCATTAAAATAGTTAAAAACGGTCCCCAAATGAATAATCAGAGTCTTCTATGACCATGCCATGCCCTGCCAAAACCTCCTGTAGCGTGCCATTGGTTAAAACCTGAAAATACATGCTAAAGTGTCAACACAATGGTTGGTGAGTTCATAGAGTCTTGTGAAAAAGAATGTAATGCATATGGATGAAGTTGTCCCAGCAAAGGCATCGTAAATCCACTCAGTTCCAAGTCCCGCCATAAGAGACTTGTAACCTGTGTGTTTACAACCCACTGCCAAATGTAATATGTTTGTAATAAATCAGTCATAAGATTGATGCAAAGGCATCGTAATTCCGTAGTAATAGTGGTGGAAAAGTATCGTAATTCCATAAGTAATTTTCGTATGTACAATAGCCATGGCGATGTCGCCACAAAATGAATCTGACCATAAGCAAAACGCATAAAATGAATATTGATTGCACTAAGTTCAAGGCACCGAAAAGGTTTTCTAGCTATCTGTAGGAGGTTACGCTCCCAAGTAATGTAGGTAAATCCATACCCAATGCAGGTAAATCCATACCCGTTGAAATTGTAGGTAATCAAACATACCCAATGCAGGTAAATCTATACCCGTTGAAATTGTAGGTAATCAAACATACCCAATGCAGGTAAATCTATACCCGTTGAAATTGTAGGTAATCAAACATACCCAATGCAGGTAAATCTATACCCGTTGAAATTGTAGGTAATCAAACATACCCAATGCAGGTAAATCTATACCCGTTGAAATTGTAGCTACCGGTCCTTAACTTAGGCAATCTTTGGAAATCGGTAAATAGTTTAACTTTATGCACTCATGTCTATGAGTAAATAGCAAGTATGTAGCAAGTGAATTGTTTTGTACTCGGATAATCAAACAAGTATTTAGATAAAGCTGGAAATGTTTGAGTAATCAACCATGTAAAGCAAGTAATGCGTTTCAGTAAAACGAGCATGTATTCTCCCCCAAAGAGTTTGCAAAACGATTAAAAGAGTAGGGGCTATGACTCACCTTAACTGATGAAACTGTGATGAAATGAAATGAACACCAATGAACAATTAGCTGCCGCAACCCAATATGATGGTACCATGAACATGTAATGAGCTGAAAAACAAGGTGCGCACACTAGCCGCAACCTAATATGAATGATGCATGATCTCGTTAAGATCACCAAATGATGTTATGAATGTCCATGCACATGTTTCTATACCACTCTACTCTTTGGAAAAACACTTGTATTGTCAAAAATATATAATCCAAGACTTTGGAAAATATTGCTATTAGAAATATAAATGGCTAGTTATAATATATATACTTATATATATATATAACGTAAGTTCTCATGTTGACGTTGAAATACTCGGGTTGTAAACCTTGAAATGATGAAAACATACTCATAATAACTAATACTACGTTAGTTATAAAGCTCGGTACTTGATATTATGTTTAGCTTAAAAATGCACTTCGTAGTTTTTGCGCCAAATTATATTAAAAGCTGTCAATTATAAAAGGGTTTTAGCCGATATTCAAACGAGTATATCTTTGTCGTTACTTGTCCGTTTTACTTGTTCTTTATGTCCACGGTTTCGTCTTAGTATGTAGTAATATATTTTGGAAAGCTCGGCTCCTCCGGGTTACGTCTAAAGTCTCTTTTTGTACAATGAAAAACGTCCAACAGCAACTAATTTCCAGAAAATACTTTTCGTCAACAATCTTGCAAAAATCATAACTTCTTCGTTATAAACTCTTTTTAATCCGTTCTTTCGCCTACGGATTCGTTTTTGAAAGTATTTTCTAAAAATTTTGCCAAAGTTTCCTTGGTGTTTACTGATTTTCCAGATTTTTACAAAACGGGACAGCATGTCTAAAATAGGTTCCAAATCATGTTTTCAAGGTTAAAAACCAATTTCTACCATCACCAAACCTCTTGTAATCACCACATGACTAATCTAATCTTACCATACACCTTCTTAGGGTGCCATGGACTCCTAACCAAGTTATTAGAGCAAGGGGATTCATAACTAAAAAGTTAGGGTTTGTATGTTTCTTTTTAGCCAAAATAAAGTGTGGTATAGCTACTTGTACATGGTTTTTAGCATGATACTTATGTAATACATGTAAAAATAGGATGATCCATGAAAAAATAAAGATGAAAACTTACTTGACAAAATGAGATGATTATAGGATGATTATGCTTGATGTTCTTGTGTTTTTGTTGCTTGATTCTTGATTAGGACCACAAAATGAACAACTTTGATGCTTTAACTTTTCAAAAACCTTCACTTGATCAAAATATGGAGCTTGGGTCGTGGGTTTGGTGAAAGGGATGAGAGAATGAGCAATTTTGATCCAAAATATTGTTAAGTGTTTATTATTTGGTGTTTTTAGATATTATCTAGGATTTTGATGGCATACTTGTAATTAAAAGATCAATTTCATGTAACATGTGGATGAGGGGCTGCACATGGTAATGAAATGTGTGTAGGAAGCTTGGTAATCTAGTTCACGGAGTCGGTTTTGGTTCCGTTAATCGCAAACCGTAAACTGTTAAGTCGCGAAACGTAAATTCGGGCATCGTAAAAATATGAAATATGAAATAATGACTAAACTTGTCAAAATAAAGTTATAAAAATGTTAAAATTATGTTGGGTACATTTACTGAGTGATCGGGTGATTATTGTTTAGTTTTCACGAAAACCGTCGTTATATTCATACGCGTACGTTATAAATAAAATAAATTTCCAAAATACTGGGTAACTGAATGTTATAACTTTTATGATGTTAAAATGGATATAAAAATATGTCGGGACCATTGTGGGAATATTTAGATATATTCGTCGTGTATAAACCGGGTGTTAACGTTTATTATAAATACTTATACGTAAAAACGTTAAATGTACTGAATGTAATAATTTGAAAATCCTGAGAGTGGTATAACATGAAAATGCTGTTATGATGATATGCAGACTATCCCCAGTCCGTATGCAGTGTACTTAACACTAATGAAATGAATTCGCACCTAAACCAATCCGGTTACGCGAATTTGAATACCCGTAAACTAAATTTACGATGAAATGAGTCATGCAAGTGAATGATGAAATATTTTCCGGAAATGAATAGTGTTCCATGAATAGTAAAATTTCTGAATGCTTCTCGGAATGTCAAACTGACACCAAAAATGATGAATAGTAAACTGATGAATAGTGTTTGATGAATAGTGTTTGATGAATAGTATTTTTCCAAAGTTCGGGAAATGACCTGAAATGACCTGAAATGGTGAGTTGTGACATTCTTCCCGTCTAAAAGGAACTTCGTCCCGAAGTTCAGTTTATGTTGGTCTCTGAAAACATATTGGTGAAAAGGTGATGATATTCTAGAATTCCAGCGAACTCTAACGATAGGAATTCGACTGTGCTTCTACTGTTTGACCACACGGTCCATGATTTCTACTTGTTCTCCTGCAAGGTTTATGTTTGACTTTGGGTTGGATTCCTTTCCAAATGGGATTATGAGTGACTAATCTGAAAAGATGATAGTACATGGTTGTGTAATCCTGTTGTTTTCTAACAAGGCTCAAGTCTGACGGCCACTAGGCCTACTCTGTCTAAAATATTACATGGTCCAGTGTATATCGGGTTTAACTTCCCAAGTTTTCTGAATGGTATCATGCCTTTCCTAGGCAGAACTTTCAACATAACTCTACCACAAACTTGAAATCCTAAGGGTTTACACCTTATCGAACTTGTAACTGATTCTTGATTTTGTAGGAAGTTCCTGGTTATTTCATGAATACTTACTGGACTAATGAGCTGGGCTTTTCTAAATTTCAAGCCGTCATTGGAGGTTGGCACCTCGACCATAGAGTGCCTCATAAAAGTATTTCTTACAACATATATGTCTTGTATAACTGTAGTTTGGAGAACAATACATTTGAAAGTGAAAGTATTAAGAGGATAAAATAGTCAAGTATGTATGTCTGCACAAAGGCATAGGTGTCTAACATGTTTGGATAAAGTCTATTGGTGAGGACATGTTCAATCTATAGTCTCGGTTAAGAGGTTAAATTTATCTCTATGGTGTTGTTTTGTGAGTAATCGTATCTAAAATAATCCTGTAATTCAGTCAAGCCAATACTTTCTAGATGATGGAATTTTGGTGACCAGGCCAATGATAGGGGTTCGAATTGTTTTGTGATATCCTGAGATTTATGTTGAGTTTTGAACGGTCTTAATGTACCGAGAGATTCTCCTTATAGATGGTATGGAAAGTCTTTCCTAGGGAGGTCATTGATAATATCCACTTATCAATATAGGGAGTAGTGTGCGATGAGTGGCATAGGAATCCATAAAGTGTCAGCTAATTCTATATATATATGGGGATGAGGAAAGGTAATGATAGTGATGGTGAGAAGGGAAGAGACTGTGACAACTGCGGCAAAATGATATTGTGATACAAGAAAATACTGTGATGTAAGTGTATTATGCATAAATGTGAATGTTCATGAGATGAAATGATCAATTTACATGCTTCCAAGCGGCGGTTCATGAGGTGATGAAAAGTATGAATGTTCTGACAATGAGGGTATACACACATGCATGAAACATTTGGAAAAATGAGTAAAGGATTCAATCCAGACAGAATTTTATTATAACTATTCTCAGTGTTGCAAAATTCATTTTTGAGTCGGATATAGGTAGTCAGCCTATGTCCCACTATCCCGGGTTGAATATAGGTGACTAGTCTATATTCCACCGAGGTTCCATGAATTTTGAAATACTCAGCTCAGTCATACTAATACTATGTCCTTCACAAATACCAAGACGTTCAGAAAGACAAAAGCAAGTGACCAAACTCGAGGTCAAATGATGAAACTATGCAAGGAAAAACATAATGCGGTGACATATATGATACGTGAACATGCTTATATGAAAGACAATTATAGTAATCAACTATAATAAATGACTATAATATATATCAGATAATGAGACACAAATCTCATCACCTATGTCAGCAACTAACCACAAACGAGGCTTCAGCTTGGCAGGCAGGCACGTGACGGTCATAGGGTTAAGTTTTCTTAAAAGTAGCTATAGTCTAGGTTTTAAAAAAAAACACTTAGTTCGCTATAGCCAAAGCTCTGGTACCAATCTGTCACACCCCCAAGATCGGGTCCAGCGGAAGCATACATGTAGCTGGGGTGTAACTCAATTGATATCACAACACTAGTTCAAAAATGGTTTGCACTTGAATCATTTTGAATAAAATAGTTAAATCAAAATGTTGAATTTACATTGTTAAAAGTAATGCGGAAGTAGGCCATTAAAATAGTTAAAAACGGTCCCCAAATGAATAATCAGAGTCTTCTATGACCATGCCATGCCCTGCCAAAACCTCCTGTAGCGTGCCATTGGTTAAAACCTGAAAATACATGCTAAAGTGTCAACACAATGGTTGGTGAGTTCATAGAGTCTTGTGAAAAAGAATGTAATGCATATGGATGAAGTTGTCCCAGCAAAGGCATCGTAAATCCACTCAGTTCCAAGTCCCGCCATAAGAGACTTGTAACCTGTGTGTTTACAACCCACTGCCAAATGTAATATGTTTGTAATAAATCAGTCATAAGATTGATGCAAAGGCATCGTAATTCCGTAGTAATAGTGGTGGAAAAGTATCGTAATTCCATAAGTAATTTTCGTATGTACAATAGCCATGGCGATGTCGCCACAAAATGAATCTGACCATAAGCAAAACGCATAAAATGAATATTGATTGCACTAAGTTCAAGGCACCGAAAAGGTTTTCTAGCTATCTGTAGGAGGTTACGCTCCCAAGTAATGTAGGTAAATCCATACCCAATGCAGGTAAATCCATACCCGTTGAAATTGTAGGTAATCAAACATACCCAATGCAGGTAAATCTATACCCGTTGAAATTGTAGGTAATCAAACATACCCAATGCAGGTAAATCTATACCCGTTGAAATTGTAGGTAATCAAACATACCCAATGCAGGTAAATCTATACCCGTTGAAATTGTAGGTAATCAAACATACCCAATGCAGGTAAATCTATACCCGTTGAAATTGTAGCTACCGGTCCTTAACTTAGGCAATCTTTGGAAATCGGTAAATAGTTTAACTTTATGCACTCATGTCTATGAGTAAATAGCAAGTATGTAGCAAGTGAATTGTTTTGTACTCGGATAATCAAACAAGTATTTAGATAAAGCTGGAAATGTTTGAGTAATCAACCATGTAAAGCAAGTAATGCGTTTCAGTAAAACGAGCATGTATTCTCCCCCAAAGAGTTTGCAAAACGATTAAAAGAGTAGGGGCTATGACTCACCTTAACTGATGAAACTGTGATGAAATGAAATGAACACCAATGAACAATTAGCTGCCGCAACCCAATATGATGGTACCATGAACATGTAATGAGCTGAAAAACAAGGTGCGCACACTAGCCGCAACCTAATATGAATGATGCATGATCTCGTTAAGATCACCAAATGATGTTATGAATGTCCATGCACATGTTTCTATACCACTCTACTCTTTGGAAAAACACTTGTATTGTCAAAAATATATAATCCAAGACTTTGGAAAATATTGCTATTAGAAATATAAATGGCTAGTTATAATATATATACTTATATATATATATAACGTAAGTTCTCATGTTGACGTTGAAATACTCGGGTTGTAAACCTTGAAATGATGAAAACATACTCATAATAACTAATACTACGTTAGTTATAAAGCTCGGTACTTGATATTATGTTTAGCTTAAAAATGCACTTCGTAGTTTTTGCGCCAAATTATATTAAAAGCTGTCAATTATAAAAGGGTTTTAGCCGATATTCAAACGAGTATATCTTTGTCGTTACTTGTCCGTTTTACTTGTTCTTTATGTCCACGGTTTCGTCTTAGTATGTAGTAATATATTTTGGAAAGCTCGGCTCCTCCGGGTTACGTCTAAAGTCTCTTTTTGTACAATGAAAAACGTCCAACAGCAACTAATTTCCAGAAAATACTTTTCGTCAACAATCTTGCAAAAATCATAACTTCTTCGTTATAAACTCTTTTTAATCCGTTCTTTCGCCTACGGATTCGTTTTTGAAAGTATTTTCTAAAAATTTTGCCAAAGTTTCCTTGGTGTTTACTGATTTTCCAGATTTTTACAAAACGGGACAGCATGTCTAAAATAGGTTCCAAATCATGTTTTCAAGGTTAAAAACCAATTTCTACCATCACCAAACCTCTTGTAATCACCACATGACTAATCTAATCTTACCATACACCTTCTTAGGGTGCCATGGACTCCTAACCAAGTTATTAGAGCAAGGGGATTCATAACTAAAAAGTTAGGGTTTGTATGTTTCTTTTTAGCCAAAATAAAGTGTGGTATAGCTACTTGTACATGGTTTTTAGCATGATACTTATGTAATACATGTAAAAATAGGATGATCCATGAAAAAATAAAGATGAAAACTTACTTGACAAAATGAGATGATTATAGGATGATTATGCTTGATGTTCTTGTGTTTTTGTTGCTTGATTCTTGATTAGGACCACAAAATGAACAACTTTGATGCTTTAACTTTTCAAAAACCTTCACTTGATCAAAATATGGAGCTTGGGTCGTGGGTTTGGTGAAAGGGATGAGAGAATGAGCAATTTTGATCCAAAATATTGTTAAGTGTTTATTATTTGGTGTTTTTAGATATTATCTAGGATTTTGATGGCATACTTGTAATTAAAAGATCAATTTCATGTAACATGTGGATGAGGGGCTGCACATGGTAATGAAATGTGTGTAGGAAGCTTGGTAATCTAGTTCACGGAGTCGGTTTTGGTTCCGTTAATCGCAAACCGTAAACTGTTAAGTCGCGAAACGTAAATTCGGGCATCGTAAAAATATGAAATATGAAATAATGACTAAACTTGTCAAAATAAAGTTATAAAAATGTTAAAATTATGTTGGGTACATTTACTGAGTGATCGGGTGATTATTGTTTAGTTTTCACGAAAACCGTCGTTATATTCATACGCGTACGTTATAAATAAAATAAATTTCCAAAATACTGGGTAACTGAATGTTATAACTTTTATGATGTTAAAATGGATATAAAAATATGTCGGGACCATTGTGGGAATATTTAGATATATTCGTCGTGTATAAACCGGGTGTTAACGTTTATTATAAATACTTATACGTAAAAACGTTAAATGTACTGAATGTAATAATTTGAAAATCCTGAGAGTGGTATAACATGAAAATGCTGTTATGATGATATGCAGACTATCCCCAGTCCGTATGCAGTGTACTTAACACTAATGAAATGAATTCGCACCTAAACCAATCCGGTTACGCGAATTTGAATACCCGTAAACTAAATTTACGATGAAATGAGTCATGCAAGTGAATGATGAAATATTTTCCGGAAATGAATAGTGTTCCATGAATAGTAAAATTTCTGAATGCTTCTCGGAATGTCAAACTGACACCAAAAATGATGAATAGTAAACTGATGAATAGTGTTTGACGAATAGTGTTTGATGAATAGTGTTTTTCCAAAGTTCGGGAAATGACCTGAAATGACCTGAAATGGTGAGTTGTGACACGTATGGGTTTTTCTAAATGTGTAGGAAAGTAAAAACAAGCAAATTGTTTTCACTGGTTATGAAACACGTACAATGTTGTCAAATCTAGTGGGAGCTTTGTGTTGTTTACTGAATATAGAGTTATTGTTATGTTCTCTAATTCAGTGGGAGCTACAAGACTTAATTTCTGTGTAGTGGCCCAAATTATCTTCAAGATAATTACTTTCAAATTGTAGACACTCATGTTCTTAGGATAGCCATATGCGTTTCCTGATAAGACAAAGTAGTCCTACATCTACTTATGACACAAATCATATTGAATCATATAAACAAACTTATGTTGTGTTGTTTATATACTACATGATATTGTTCAATGCACAAGTGGGAGAATTGTTTATTGTGTGCAAAGGAACAATACATAGAAATATGATGATAGGATTCTCTTAATTGCAAGGTAAGAGATCAATATTCTAATAGGACTTATACATTTAATGTGTAAGATTATCTTATGTAGAACATGTGTCATGATTATAAGACTACTTTTATGTCTTATGATATTCAAATTAAAAGAAACACTTGAATTTACAATTTACGTCAGGGTGTAACCTGCCTAGATTGCAATAGAAAGGTAAACTACATGATTTCATTACTAGCAGATCAACTGATGTAATGGAATTATGTGAGTTTGCAGTTTCTTAAATTGGATAATTCATAAAATGACATAAGCAAATGAAGTAGTAAATTAACTTGAAATTACTAATGAAACCAAGTGGTGGTGTTCACAAATACTTTAGTTATTTATGTTTATATCTTCTTATAAACATGAAGTCTTTTAACTATTACAAGACTTATAATAAAGTAAGACGTTAAACTTGTTATGTTTAAAACAAGAAATCATTGAGTTGATCAATGATGTACAACGTAAAGTGGGAATATAACAGTTTATGTCTTCTTAAGACATGAACATGAAGTAACTTGTTCAAAAGGTACTTATGTTATATAGCATGCAATTGGCTTGGAAATTCTATTGTACCATTAAGTTGACTTAGTTGGTAAATAGGTAAGCCAAATGGAATAAGTTTATCTTACATATTGTTAGTTTGTCTCACAATATTAATTCTAAATGAAACATCACAAGTTGGTGGTGTGTTCAGTTAGGAAAAATCAAACTCTTGTGATATTGTTTGATTAAAAGATAAATATGACTTCTTTTCTTCCAAAAGTTATCAAGGTTAGAAAATTGAGTATGGATTGAATATACTCAATAAGACTCCAACCTAGAAGATTAAATAAGACATTATGGAATGTGATGAATCATATTAAAGTCTTAAAATGAAGTTCTGATTTTGTTAATAAGTAGTTTTAACAAACAAGAGTCACGAACTGTAAAATATTTTTGTAATATTCCAAATGAGAACGATTTAGTGTTGCTCATCTTGCTAAAGTATTTATATAATACAAAAGGCAAGTGGGAGTTTTGTTTAGATCTTGAAAGATCAAAATTACAAAATATATAATCTTCTAAAACCACACTAGTGAAAATCATGATGAGGTTTGAAATATAAAGGTTAAATCTCAACATGATGAAACTCTCATTCATAGATCCGTAGGGATGTCTCAGATAGTTAATTAATATGCTGAGAATTATGAATTACAGGATCAAAGTAAGCATGTTAATCATAATGACACATTTACTAATTATGGTAAATTGCTCATACTATGAATGTTAAGATTCTGTCCATAAAGATAAATCAACTTTGAAAACTTGGTTTATCTTAATGAAGATGAGTTTCTGCAAGAGAAGAAAAACCCTAGAGGTTTAAATCTTTGCATAAAGAATCATATGGACAAAAATTGTATACATATTTTAATGTATGTCTTATGACAAGATTATTAATCATACTTAAGTAATTAACTATGATTGAATACTCTTTCCTAAGCACATTAAAATACAAAGATGGTAGTTGTCATATTTATTTTTATGAATATGAAATTTGACAATCGATTATAAAACCTCTTTCTTATATAATTACTTAAGCGAGGACGATGAGTAATTAAGAGTTTTATGAATTCATTTAATCTTTGAAAGTATACAAAATGCAAGAATCCAAGTATGGATAGATGCATGCATCAAGGAGATAAATCTTATGTTTAAATATTAAATCTATGTTTTGATTTATAATTTAAAATAAGATAACTCCTAAGTAATTCTGAAAGCTAGTGGGAGTATTATGTTTACTTATTTAAATCATATATGTTGTATAACATATAGGAAGTAACATTCTATATAAGTTAAATGGTAAGTCATAACTTGGAATGAAACTTTACTTGAAAGATTTAATAAGTACAACCTTGAATATATGTTTATTGATGTAAACATGTGCGGTAAATGAATCTAATAGAACATGATATATCATTTAGAAAGTTCAAATGGATATGTAGTACATAAATGAAATTAAATTGGACACGAGAATTTTTCATGTACATCATGTTGTTGTTATATCATGCTTTGATAAAAGATGATTTGACAACATTGATATCTAATGAAAGATATTAGATAAGTTGTGTAATAAATATTCTAAAGGAATATATTTGGATATAGAATCACATCCTCAGCCTGGAACAATTTCTAGATTCTATAAATGAACAATTTGTAAAATTATCATAGCCAACAAACTTGAAAGTTTGGAAGGAATAAAACATTACACATTGAAGTTTACGGAAAAGAGCATATTGTTGTTTGCATACAATGATGCTAATATAAATTGAGATGACACTCAATACTAGTCATGGAAGGATTTCATCCTTGTTAATAGCCATGGGTACTGGTTATGCTTAACGAAAAGCATAGTTGCATTATACGTTAAAGAATAAGAATACTTTAAACTTTAAAGGTTTGGAAGTTTAATTATCATAAATTGTATGTTGAGGATGTCATACACATTTTATGATGTATTATGTGGTTATATCAAATTATTTGAATGCACATATACAAGAATTTCATTATTGAAATAAGTATTCTCAAAATTCCGATAGATCAAAGTTAGTTGAATAATGCCTTGTCAACAAGTATGATTATCATTACTTGGGCATAATTGTCAACAAGTATGATTGTTATTACTTGAGACAAAATTCATTAACAAGAATTTTTCATGCATTGATCTATTTAGTATTTGGATAAAGGATTGTAAACAATAATTATTCAAATGAAATGAAGTATTGTGTTATGTTTATTTCTATTCATAAATATTGTATCCTATATTTGCATGTTTAATCCATGAATAACTTAAGTTATTCTAAATAGTCCGTTGTCAATTAATGATATGGGAGTATCATTAAACTAAGACAAATGTGAGATTTGGTATAATATATTAAAATATATTGATGCGTGGACAAGCCAAATTCACATGATAATCAATACTGGATAAATTGGATATAGGACAAAATCCCAATTACATGATTGTACTTATGGATGTTGTCATTAGAGTAAATCATGAATATTTATCCTCAGACTTGAGATACCAGGTAACTACTGTGGATGTAGCTCATTTTCTGTGAGATAATCTAACGCTATCCGTAACTGGTAGTTATAAGGATTATTTTTAGAGGTGATACGAAGTTCATAGGTTATGCTTGTAGTCAATACAGGATTTGGTTCCTTCAAATTTGTTTGGAAGTTTAATACTGTTTGGCCACTCGTAGGATTAACAAGATGTTTGCATGGCCATGCCCAAGGTCTATCTGGAATGCGTTCAGATGAATTGGTAATCTTGCTTGATCATAAATAACGAGAAACACAAGTTAATTATGGAATGACTTCGATCCATATCCATATTAACATAGTATTAGAATCAAAGGGATAAGTAAGATGATGAATCCTCAAAGGTGGTTTTTTCCAGGAAACCATACTCGAGATCGTTCTGGGGACATTGGCGTGTTATGCTAGACTAACCATTGTCATTGTTACATTAATCTATATCCGAGTGGGAGCTGTTAGTTTGACGGATGATAAATTAATATATCATGGCTGGACTCGAACTCGAGACTTCGGGATTGCACACTTTACGTATGAGTTTCAATTAATTAATAATTATTGTTTTAGTGACGAATAATTATTAAATTCACGAAATGAGCATTTAACGGTACCTAACGACCGTTGGACGAAACATGAAGGACTTGATTTGAAAAGAGTGAAAGTTCAGTTTGGGTTGGGCTTTGTGACCCATGGCCGGCCACCCTCTCCTTAGGGTTAGGGGTTGGCTTTTGCTCCAAGTTTCTTGAATGCTATATAATGAGACCTCCTCTCATTCATTCATTCATCCCTTGGTTCACTTGCAAACCAAATCTCCTTCTCTTTCTCCTCTTGAGTTAGAAATCGAACTACACCCTTATAGGGTTCCTACTAGATTTCTAAGCTCAAAACCATTCTTGTTTAGTTGATCAACTACACCCTTCTAGGGTTCCTACGCGATCTTCTAAACATTGTGTTTGGATTGCTTGTGAATTAAGAACCTAGCTTTTCTTATTGAAACGCTACTAATACGTGTGTTCAAGAACGAAGTGTTGGCATACTTTTGCTAAAAAGGTGATTTGCCCTATTCGACTAACCCTAGTCGATCCACCATTAAACCCAATTAGGGTTTATAGTTCTTGTTCCATTGGTTTCTTGTTCTTGCTAGAAATCACAAAGAGGTACGCATCCATTTATATTCGGTTAATTTATTATTTGCATTTGATCTATTCCGCTGCGTACTCTTTGATGTTTATATGTTTATATTATTCACATATTCCAACACTTCGGGCAAGTGCTGGAATCTCCAAGTTATATTTTTCTATGCGCATGTGTCCCCCTCAGGTCTTCGAGAGGGCTCAGATTTCCTTTGATATGGCACTTCGTTCTTCTCTAGAGCGCATCGTCACTACTTCTGGACCTGGTTTTGGTGAGTGGCAATGGAGACAGGCCACACTACCTTTCGAATTTGGGGGACTTGGTGTTTATGCTGCAGGTGATGTCTTGAACTATGCTTTCCTTGCATCTCTACTCCAATCTGCTAGCTTACAGACTAGGCTCCTCCGACATTCTGACATCGTAACTTTTGGTTCCTCCTTCGATGAGGCCTTGCATGCTTTTAATGCGAAAATGGAAACCGACCTTTTAGGCAGCTCATGTGAGATCGCTGCCCCCAAACTCATGAAGAAACTGGCAGACATATATTTCACACGTGTTGCCAAAATGGCCGAATCCACCTTTAGCTTATCAACTAGACAGATGGCTCTATGGAGATCGCAAAATGAGGACCACACTTCAGACTGGCTTCGGGTGGTCCCGATTTCTGGGTTGGGACAAACCATGAATGCCAGAACTTACCGATGTGTGCTATGTTATCGGCTGGGTATTCCCCTATTTCCACTCAAATGTCATGTTCAGCTTGTTCCAGGGTGTTTGCAGGTGACACCTATGGGGACCACGCGGTCTCATGTGCTGGTATTATCGGGATTAAGCATCGGCATAATATAGTGCGTGATACCCTTATTAACATATGTTCCCGGGCGGGGATCTCGACTCGTAAAGAGGTTGACATTGGGCTATGTGGAGACAGGGACCAAAACTTACGCCCTGCTGATGTGTTACTCTATTCTTGGGATGATGGGCGAGACACATGTGTTGATTTGACAGGGGCTTCTCCCTTGACACAGACCAACATGGTTGATTTTGTTCCTGGGCGTGCGGTTGTTGAAGCTGCACAACGCAAACAGGCCAAGTATGAGGCTAAATGTGCGGACAGTGGATATGGGTTTCTCCCCTTCTAATTCTCTTCCTTGGGAGAGCTTGAGAAGGATGCGGTGACTTTACTAAAACGCATCCGTAGATTCTCATTGACTCAGAACATTGGAGCACGTGCCTTCGATTATATTTTTAGTAGAATTAGCTTTGCCATAGCTAGAGGAGTGGGGGCCCAGCTTGTTTCTCGGCTCCCCACTAATTTCTTGTAAATCCTATGATTTTCTAATGAAGTGATGTTTTTTTTAATAATAATAATAATAATAATAATAATAATAATAATAATAATAATAATAATAATAATAATAATAATAATAATAATAATAATAATAATAATAATAATAATAATAATAATAATAATAATAATAATAATAATCCTTACGTCTAGCTGATATGTTGCTCTACTCGTGGGACGAAGGGCTTGATGTATGTGTTGACTTGACTGGGTCATCGCCCTTGACACAAAATGGTACGATTGATTTTGCGCCGGGGTGTGCGGTGATTGAGGCTGAACAACGTAAACGCGTCAAGTATGAGGCTAAGTGAGCGAATATTGAATATGAGTTTCTCCCTTTCTCTTTCTCTTCTTTTGGGGAACTTGAGAATGATGCAGCGACCTTACTGAAGCGAATCCGAAAGTTCTCGATTACCCAAGACATTGGAGCACGTGCTGCTGCTCATATTTTTAATAGGATTAGCTTTTCTATTGCTAGAGGAGTAGGAGCCCAGTTAGTGTCTTAGCTTCCCACTAATTTCTTGTAAATCTTATTATTTCTAATAAAGTGATGTTTAAAAAAAAATAATAATAATAAAAAATAAAGCGAATCTGAAAGTTTTCAATGACGCAAGACATTTGAGCACGTGCGGCTGCTCATATTTTTAGTAGGATTAGTTTTTTTATAGCTAGAGAAGTGAGAGCCCAGTTAGTATCTCGGCTTCCCACTAACTTCTTGTAAATCTTATGAGTTTCTAATAATAATAATAATAATAATAATAATAATAATAATAATAATAATAATAATAATAATAATAATAATAATAATAATAATAATAATAATAACAATAATAATAATAATAATAAGATTTAAGATTATTTGAGAACCAAACTTTTTTTTACATACCAAGGGACTAATCTCCACCCTCTATCGTTATTTGATCTAATGGATGAGATTAATCTCAATAATTTAAAAACCCCACTTTCATGTTTTTTTTTTCAAATATTAATATTTTTCAAACTGTTAATCGTTAAGCGAAAAAAAAAATATACCGTTACGGCGAGCATTTAATTATCTTTCTATAGACGGGCACTTTGATATACTTTCGACAAAAAAAAAGTTGCTTTTTTCATGTCTTTTTTCGTGGCCGAAAATATCACATGTGATATTAATATCACATGTTATTTATTTGCCACGAAAAAAAACGTGAAAAAAACGAAAAATAAAAAAATTGTCGAAAGTATATCAAAGTGCCCGTCTATAGAAAGATAATTAAATGCTCGTCGCGATGGTGTAATTATTTTCGCTTAATGATAAACGGTTTAAGAGGTATTTAAATTGTAAAAAATGAGTAAAATATTAAGATGCTTTTAATCTCAACAATTGATTTATTTTTAGATAGATAGTGAAGATGAGTCTCTTAGTATGTAAAAAAAGTTTAATATGTAAAATAACTCTCATCTAATAATAATATATAAACCTACAAATTACGACTACAACCGGTTGTGATACGCCCCGGGTTTATGTCATCTCTCGTTGAGAGGGTTTTTTGATTAGGGTTCCAATCTTAAAAAAAATTGATACGACCCGGTTAGGGGTTGTATCGGGATAGGGCACCACTTCAAGCGGGCGCGGGCTCCTTAAGAAGAAGATTGGAGAACTAGAATATTATTGACTTTAAACTTGATTGATTCATTCATAATAATGATTCGGTATTTATAACCGAATAACCCTAGCTTGTAAAACAAGCCAAACATAAAGATATATCTAAACATGACACTTTCCTAATATGACACAAAAACATATATCCTAAATAAATATAAAATGACATAAACCCGGGGCGTATCATTCCTCACTCCTTCGAAATCACCTTGTCCTCAAGGTGTGTGATCTTGAAAAATTTCTCTTGATTCCGGGATCCCATATCCTAATCCCAATCCTACTTCTATCTTCCACTCCCGTAGTTCTCCTTCCATCCGCTACCTCAACCAACACCTTTTTCCTCTTCCGCCTTCCACTACCTTGCACATAACATAACACCATTCTTCCGCCTTCCGCTACCCATGACGTAACAGGTTGCTAACAATTTGCAACTTTGTTTTCTTTACGTTCCAGGTAGAATATTTTACGGTTTAGTAGGCCATGTCCAATATTGCTTTTCTTTTTTTGTGTGTGGTCATCGTTGAGTAAAACTTTCATGTCATGCGAAGAATTTTTGACTTGTCGCTTGATGTTTTTCTATATAAATCAAACAATATCAACCAATATATAATCATATACTTCAATTTGAGTAATAGAGATATTGTCGGCAACAAGAAAATGAAGTCCTACAGCTTTACTTTGTGTTTGATTGTTCTCTTAGCAATTGTTGTAATATCTTATGCGGCAAGAACTTTACCACCGCAAACTTATAATCCAAAAGGTATGTTATACATACGGGCAATTATGCATTTGTGTATAGGAATGTAACTATATTTAAATATATTGGTTTTGGTTTTGAGATAAATTTGTTAGTTCTTGACTAAAAATGGTAACCAATTCTTATAGTCATGATTTGTAGTAACAAAGTTAGAACGAAGATTAAGGTATATTTATTGAATTATTGTGTGTAATTAGCAAATTTTCCACTGAATAATAAAAATTGCTAGTAATTTTTTGTAAGAAATAACGGACTCATAATTTTATATTACAAGGGTGATTTAATTGAGGTGTACTTGACATTTATATAATCTTGAATGCTTCTTCAACTAGTGAATAAATGGATAAAATCCTTTTTTTTTTTTTTTTTTTTTTAAAGTGATTTAAAGAACATGTTTTTCATACAAAGGCTTTTGAAATACTTTTTATGTATTGGTATATATGCTCCTGAACAAATAATGTATTCTAACATATATTGTATGGTGCATGCAGCCGTTGAAGCACAAACTGCTTCAACTGGAAATGGGGGAGGGCAAGCGACCTGCTGGCCGGACTATCCCAATTGTAATTAAATATTGGTCAAACTTAATATGATCAAAACTTTTCTTTTGTATATTTTGTCTTATAAAGTGCACGGGCTAATTGTGTACAAATATTATCAAGTATGGAAGATTGTTGCAATCATGAAGACAATTGAAGATAAAAAGGCTTTAATGTATATTGTTGCTACATAAGCAACTCATTTGCTTGGGTTTCTCATAACTTCTCTTGCTAATATCTCTCTCAAAATGCTACATCTTCTTTGTCTAATATTGTTTTGTATTCAAGATGATCAATCTCTTGATTGATCAACTGTTATAGTGTTCTTATTTATTTTATTGTTGGTAAAAGGTTTTCCAGTAAACGCATTACTTAAAAAAAACGTTTAAGCACATAGGATGTCGGTGAACTTCCACATCTCAGCCCATTTACATAGGCGAAAACAAACGCACCTTATGTGCTTCAAACCATACATATCATAAGAATGACACCAAGACTTATGAAACTACTATAAAAACGACTACGAATGACAAGATTACATTTGACTTACAGTGACACCAACAATAACCTTATCGTTTAAGTTGACCTCAAAGAGTGATATCGAATGCATTAGCAAATGCCAAATGTTGTTCGGTTAATCCAAAAGCTTCATTCTCGTAACCATCTTAAATATCATAATCTTCATCCTCAAGAAAGCTTGCATCGTTTGTACCACCTCCAGATCGTTTCGCTAAGGAAGCCACAAATCGAACGGTTTCATCATCTACCTCTTCAACTTCACTATCCAAATTACCTTCTTGATCTCCCATTGAGGTACTATGCATAGATGTCGATTCCAAATTCACTTCATTTTCAATGTTCGATTGTTGATCACATGACCGAAAAATGTTTTTAGATCATATGTTTATCCTTTAGTCCTTTTTCATCTACACAACTTGCTTCTTGTGCAATATTAGTTTTATTTCGGTCAATAGCCCTTTCGTCATCCACGTCCACCATAACTCCTAAAGCTTCAAAAGAATTCGAAGTAGCATTAATATTAGTACATTTTTAGCATTCACTATTTTGTTTTCCCTTGTGTCGTCTGTATCTTCTTATTAGGGTGAACTGGTTTATTACCTATAGGTGATGTATGATTATATAAAATATATAAATATCAATTAAACGCAGCGGAACAAACATCACCCACACGGATCCATAGAGCCATATGATCAATCTAAATAAAAACAAATTAAACATATATGTTTTATACCTTTGTAGCGTGCACCGGGAATCACCAACAATGTCACTACACCACGAATGGAATATGAAACCCAAGAGATCAATAAGGTTGATATCCTCTATGTGTGAAACACACTACACCTCCTTGGTTACCCCTTTGATGCTAGTCCTTAACCCCGTAACCTTTCTAATGCTCTTGAATGATCAAGATTCAAAGCAAGAGATAATCAAAAACAAAACCCTAGGTGGGTTTGTTTAATTGCCGTGAGATGGAGAGGGAGAGAGAAGGGGAGAAAGTTTTTGGTAAGTGGTTAGTTAATTGTGAGGAGATATCTCACATATATCTTGACCAAATTTCAAAACCAATTCCCCTTGATAACCCCCCCATGGCCGGCCTCTATGTGGGCTTTTATGGGCCTCCCATAAGTTTTCCAAGTCCAATAAAATAAGTCCTAAACTTAATTATTAGAAGCCCGATAGAGTTTCCTAGTTACGTAAGGTTATTTATATATCGTAAATACAATAAACACGACATATAAAGTGATACCTAAGTGTATATGTGTGTGACCCCATAGGCTCAAATATGTCTAGCCATATAATTATTTATTATGACACGAGCATACTCCAACAGCTCCCACTTGCGACGTCATAATAATCAAGTAATTATACAAGCAAAGGTTAGCGTCTAGCAACACGCCAATGCCCCTAGAAATATGTGAGGGTAGTTTCTTAAACTTCTCAATTAAATGGTTTTAATGCCATCTTTCCTTTTGTTACAGATAGTATGTTGAACACTAGACATGGATCAAAGTCATTCCATTTGTTCAACTATTCTGTTTCTCGATCTAGATATTGAACAAGATTACCAAGTGAATTAAGATTCATCTTAATCTCATTTGGGTACGGCCATACAAACATCTGTTCAATTCATCGAGGGGCCCAATAGTATCTAACTCCATGACATGTGGAGGACCAAATCCTGTTTTGACTGCACGTGTCATTCATGTGTTTCAAATCACTCCTGAAAATGGTTTTTATAACTACCTTATTCAGGACAGCGTTTAACCATATCAAAGAATAAAATTCCGCACATGCAAGACCTACTTGCATCTCAAGTCTAAGGATAAGAGACATAACCATTTGCGAGATTCACTATTGACGCCGATCCATGCAGTGAAATCTCGATGGTTGGGTCAGTCCAATGTTCATCACAATGAACAACATATGAGTTTGGCAAATAAATCACCAACACGCTCACATTTGCCTTAATTCGATGATACTCCCGTATCGTCAACTGACAATGGACAATTTTGAATAATTAAATCATTCATGGATTAAACATGGAAAAATGGAATACAGTTGATATGTATGAAAACGACAATAACCATTACATCAATTCATTAAAGATATAAACTGTTCAACATTCCAATTATTTAAAATACTAAAAACAGATTTACATGAGACTATTAGTAGGTCGCAGCCCAATGTTCCTAGCATGCTCCACATGTTTGGTACAAGACATTGGTTTAGTAAAAGGATCGGCTAAATTATCATCTGTGTGAACTTTGAGGAGACGAATATCACCACTTTCGATAACTTCTCGAATATAGTGAACTTTCCGACGAAAGTGTTTGGCACCCTTTAGAACACCTGGTTCATTAGCTATGATTATGGCACCGGAATTATCGCAGTACATATCCATAGGTCGTTCATTGCTGGGAACAACGCCAAGCTCAGAAATGAATTTCCGTATCCAAACTGCCTCCATTGTAGCTTCTGAAGCAGCTATATATTTAGCTTCTGTAGAGGACATCGCAAGTGTGCTTTGTTTGACACTCTTCCAGTCAACAGCACCTCCATTCATGACGAAAACATATCCTGTTTGGGATTTGATGTCATCACGATCTGTCTCCCAGCTCGCATCAGTATAACAAGTAACACTGAGCTCACGTTCGACATCACCACCATAAACAAGAAACATATCTTTAGTATTCCGCAGATACTTCAATATGTTCTTAACAGCAGTCCAGTGACATTCTCCTGGATTCTGTTGAAATCTACTCGTTAGGTTCTGAGAGAACGCTACATCAGGTCTAGTGCACCTAACCGCATACATGATGGATCCCACAGCCGAAGCATAAGGGATTCCCTTCATCCTCTTCACCTCGGCGGGTGTTGAGGGTCCTTGAGCCTTGCTCAATTCTGTATTTGGTTGCATTGGAAGACTTCCACGTTTGGAATCTTGCATTCTAAATCTCTTCAGGATTTTTTCAATGTATGCACTTTGACACAAGCCGATTAACCGCTTTGATCTATCTTGATAGATCTTGACTCCAAGTATGTACGATGCTTCTCCTAAATCTTTCATTTCAAAACACTTTCCAAGCCAGGATTTTACATCTTGTAGCATTGGAATGTTGTTTCCTATGAGTAATATGTCATCGACATATAAGATTAGGAATGCGACTATACTTCCACTAGTGTTTATGTATACACATGGCTCATCGGGATTTTGAGCGAAACCAATCTTCTTGATTTCCTCATCAAATCTCTTGTTCCAGCTTCTAGATGCTTGCTTCAATCCATAAATGGATTTTTTAAGCTTGCATACTCTGCTAGGATACTTTGGATTCACGAAGCCCTTGGGTTGCACCATATAAACGTCCTCGTTTAGGTGGCCGTTCAAGAAGGCAGTCTTGACATCCATTTGCCAAATCTCATAGTCATAATACGCTGCTATGGCTATAAGAATCCTAATTGCTTTAATGTCTGCAACAGGCAAGAAGGTTTCATCATAGTCAATTCCGTAGATTTGAGTGAAACCTTTTGCTACAAGACGAGCTTTATAGGTGTGTTCATTTCCATCCACATCGGTATTTATCTTGTAGAGCCATTTGCTCCCAACGGTTTTAGCATTGGGAGGTAGTTCTACTTCGACCCAGACATCATTGTCTTCCATGGATTTCATTTCCACATTCATAGCATCGTTCCACTTCTCGCGTTGAGGACACGATATAGCTTCCCGATAGTTAGCGGGTTCACAATGATCCCCTAACTCATGTTCCTCAGCATCGATATAAAAACCATATCGTTCAGGTGCTTGAGGTATCCTTTCGGATCTACGAATGGGAGCAACATCTCGAAGAGGCTCAACATTTTCATGCTCAGTCTCATTTTGATGTTCACTAGTGTTACTAGAAGGTTGTGCATCTTCGCTTTGAAGTTCATCAAAGTCTACTTTGCTCCCACTTGCTTCTTGTGAGATGAGACTATTCTCAAAAAACTCAGCATATCGAGCAACAAATATTTTGTTCTCGGTTGGGTAGTAGAAATAGTAACCCATCGTTTCCTTTGGGTATCCTACAAAGATACACTTGATAGCTCTAGGCTCAAGTTTGTTTGGCGTATCTCGTTTAACGAGAGCCTCACAACCCCAGACTTTCAAGTAAGACAGATTAGGGACCTTCCCATGCCATATTTCGTATGGAGTCTTATCAACCTTCTTAGTTGGAACCATATTGAGTATGCGTGCAGCAGACTCTAGAGCATAACCCCAAAAGGACATTGGCAACGTTGTTAGACTCATCATAGATCGAACCATGTCTTGCAAGGTTCGATTTCTCCTTTCAGACACACCATTGTGTTGTGGTGTATATGGAGGAGTGAATTGTGAGACTATCCCACACCTTTTTAGATGATCTAAAAACTCTTGACTCATATATTCACCTCCTCGATCGGATCGAAGAGCCTTAATGGTCTTGCCAAGCTGATTTTCTACTTCACTTTGGAAGACTTTAAACGTTTCAAAGGCTTCATGTTTATGTTTAATCAGGTAAACATAACCATATCTACTGAAATCATCAGTAAAAGTGATGAAGTAGTTAGCTCCTTCTCTAGACATTGTTCTAAATGGGCCACATACATCAGTATGAATGAGTCCAAGTAGATCTGTAGCTCTTTCTCCAACATGGGAAAAAGGCTTTCGTGCCATCTTACTAGATATGCAAGAAATACATTTATCAAACGACACATTGTCAATTGACTCTAAAAGCCCATCATGTTGCAGCTTCGTAATGCGTTTCTTGTTTATGTGGCAAAGACGACAATGCCATAAAAAAGTGGAATCCAAATTACGTTTGGATTTCTTATTGCTAACAGTATATATAGAACTATTGTTTGAAATAGGATCACGCATATCAATTTCAAAAATGCCATCACGTGGAATAGCATTAAAATAAAACACATTATCCTTAGAAACAGAAATGCCAAAATCTGTAAAAGTATGAATGTAACCATCATCTTTCAAACGCGAAAGTGAAACAACACCTCTAGTGATAGTAGGTGCAAAATGGCAATTATTTAAAACAATAACTAGTCCATTTGGGAGGATAAGATCAAAGCTCCCAATTGCTTCCACAGCTGCACGATCGCCATTACCAACGTACAGATGTAAAGCTCCTTGCTTCAGCTTTCGACTTCCCCTAAGCCCCTGCACATTATTACAAATGTGAGTACCACAACCAGTATCATATACCCAGGTTTTGTTAGGAAAAGTATAAAGTTCTATAGTGAAGATACCTGATGTGCTAGCAACGCTAGCTTTGTTCTTCTTTAGCCCTTCCAGGTAGGCGTGACAGTTGCGCCTCCAGTGCCCTACCACTCCACAATGGTGGTAGACGGTGTCCTTGGCTGGGTGCTCCTTCTTGGCAGGTGGGGGGATTTTGGGTTTGGGGGCATCAGTAAGCTTAGCCTTGCCTTTCCCTTGTCCCTTGCCAGGTGCCTGCGGTTTTCCCTTGTTCTTTTTCTGAATTCTACCTTGGTTGATAGCTAGGACAAGTGGAGCCTTCTTGGGCATGCCTTTCTCTGCAAGTTTCAACATGTTATGCAGTTCGGCAATGGTTTTTCCCATGCTGTGCATGTTATAGTTCTGCACAAATTGGTCATAATCCTTCGACAGTGAGGTAAGTATCATGCTCACTCCAAGGATTTGAGGCATGGGGTATCCCAGTCGCTCCATCTGATCCAGGTAGCTTTTCATTTTCATGACATAGCTACTGACCGATTGCCCTTCCTCCTGCTTGCAGGCATGAAAAGATTTGACCGTGTCAAACAATTCTTGCTCTGCTTGCTGCTCGAACATAACTTTCAGTTCTCGCAGCATGTCAAATGCTGAAAAGTTCTCTAAGTTCTTTTGCAACTCAGGGATCATGCTAGCCAACATAAGACAAGCCACCTCCTGCTGTTCGTTACTCCTATGTTGGTGGGCGTTACGAACAGCAACAGTAGCATTAGCAGCAGGTGCTTCAGGTAAAGGTTCTTCCAGATGGTAAAACTTTTGTTCAGCCTTGAGGACAATCCTCAAGTTGCGGTACCAGTCCAAAACGTTGTTACCATTCAATTTCTCTTTCTCGAGAATTGATCTGATTGACGAGTTGTTCATGGTTGAATTTGGAGTTGTCATCTACAAAATAAACAAAGTTCAATTTTAGTAATTTATCAATAATTAATCCTTTTTAAAATTAACTACCCAAGTTTACAATGTTAAAACAATTAATTTTACGAAAAGGCTAAGATCCTCATTGAGGTTCCACCATCACATCAGTTGATCTGCTAGCAATGGAGGATTCAATAGGTAGGTAACGTCGACCAATTGCATTACAAGTGCAACTCTTAGATCTTTATGGGACCCATGGCACTAGTGAACAAGCAACTAGTGTCAAGCTGGCATGTTTAGTCCCATCTTTGCCTCGGGTCAAGGTCTCACCGCTTAACTCGATTAAGTCATCCAATTTTTAGAACGTGCGAGAATATATCTAGGTCCCACGCATAGAGAATAGTCACCTTGGGTTACAATTCAACCTAGGTCCCACGCATAGGCAAAAAGTAATTGCAAGTGTTCTCAAAATTGGACGGCGTGACTTAAATTTTGACGGGTAAAAGTTTTGATGTGGATCAAAAGGTGTACGAAAAGAGCATGCATTCATCTTTCGTAGCACAAGTTAAAAACATTTCTTAACTTAAGTCTAATCATTGTTTTAATTTATGTGTGTCAAGTTGTCCATTTTCATGACTAATATTAATCCTACATGGATAATAAAGTTTGGACAATACATAAATAAAATAACATACATAACAAGTTAAGGTGTTATTATAAAACAATGATTTTAAGTTTCAAAAACTTAGTAAAACTAAATCATAAGACTTAGCTTTAAAATGGTTTGTGTTTCGTTTTAAGTTTTATCAAAAACTATTTACAATTTTACATATGAAACAAGATATATAAAAAAAGCAACACAAACACACAACCACAATATGCAAAGCCTCAACCGATGAAGAAACCTATGCTTGGTCTCGTGAGCCATCACAAGAACCAAGAGTCAACTAGGGACAACCACACAACCACACGGAGGACTCCCACTTGCTCCAAGACAATCAAGAGCAAGTAGGAAGCCCATGATGTACATGAAAAGCAGTTTCTGTCCTTCCAGAATTTCTGTGTTAGAGGGCCCAAAAGTCCATGATGGAGGCTTCCCTGGGCTTAGCTCAAAACTATAAAGTTGTAGGCCCATGTCTTGGGTACCTGCAAAAAAAATTTCAGCCAAAAAGACCTTACCAATCACCGGGAAACTCCGTTTTACCAACTGGTGTTCCAGCAGTCATTTTTCGGCAAAAACGTCTTTAACTCTTTCGCCTTTCACCACCAAGCCACGATTACATTATATTGAAAGTAAAATACAATTAATCTACTTTTAATCTACTGTAAAAGTATCCAAACAATGGCTACAACCAAAAGAATATAATTACATAAATGCCGAAACAATGGCAAAAACCCAAAACACGAAATTAAACAACGTAAACAACCATTCAATGCACAAGTGGTCTAGGTTTTCATCGGCTTTGCATATAAACATAATAATACTATAATATTATGAATGAAACATGGTGTTGGCTAACTCCATGGACAAACATGCATGTATTTGCCATGGATAACAAAATAATAACAAGAATTAAATTGTTAGCCAACGGAAACGAAGAAATTAATTGACAAGAATTAAAACCCCGTTTGGTACTTGTGTCAAATGGCCTTAGGTTCAAAACCCACTGATGTTAGGACCTTTTAATTATCTTTTTACCACAGAAAATTAAGCCATGGGGCCTGATTTGAAATCGTTTCATAAATCGATAAAAAACATGTGTTTTAGGCCATTTTCACGTACCCGATCAAGAAACCAATTGATGTATGCATAACAAATGGCCATAGGATTAAAAAGTCCAGATCTTAAGACCTCTTAAAGGTCAACATATTCATAATATATAAGCCCTAGGGGCTGTTTTAAGATTATACTTTTAAATCCATTAAAAAAACACGTTTTTAGCCATTTTTACGCATACACGATGATCATATGACATCATATGATGGCTCGTGATACCACTATAGGTGATGTATGATTATATAAAATATATAAATATCAATTAAACGCAGCGGAACAAACATCACCCACACGGATCCATAGAGCCATATGATCAATCTAAATAAAAACAAATTAAACATATATGTTTTATACCTTTGTAGCGTGCACCGGGAATCACCAACAATGTCACTACACCACGAATGGAATATGAAACCCAAGAGATCAATAAGGTTGATCTCCTCTATGTGTGAAACACACTACACCTCCTTGGTTACCCCTTTGATGCTAGTCCTTAACCCCGTAACCTTTCTAATGCTCTTGAATGATCATGATTCAAAGCAAGAGATAATCAAAAACAAAACCCTAGGTGGGTTTGTTTAATTTCCGTGAGATGGAGAGGGAGAGAGAATGGGAGAAAGTTTTTGGTAAGTGGTTAGTTAATTGTGAGGAGATATCTCACATATATCTTGACCAAATTTCAAAACCAATTCCCCTTGATAACCCCCCCCCCCCCCCCATGGCCGGCCTCTATGTGGGCTTTTATGGGCCTCCCATAAGTTTTCCAAGTCCAATAAAATAAGTCCTAAACTTAATTATTAGAAGCCCGATAGAGTTTCCTAGTTACGTAAGGTTATTTATATATCGTAAATACAATAAACACGACATATAAAGTGGTACCTAAGTGTATATGTGTGTGACCCCATAGGCTCAAATATGTCTAGCCATATAATTATTTATTATGACACGAGCATACTCCAACATTACCGAGTGAGACTTCAAACAAATAAGAATTATGTGGAAAACTAGAATTAGGGGGATGAATAGTTTTACCATTTTTAGTGTTTTAAAATTATATTTTTTTAAAGTTTAGATCCGAGTTTATGTGAGATCAAACAATCACAATATAAACACAATATAAATGAACACAGGACAATAAACATTAATACATATGAAAGATGAATGCAAGACAATAGTAGAGAGTTAGAAAGATCAAACCACAACACGAAGATTGATAGTGGTTCGGTAACGAAGTTCCTCTTCACCCTACTCCAGTCCTCGAGTACCCAACTTGAGAATTCACTTCACTGTGTCAACAAGCTCCCTTCAGGCAGAAAAAACCGTACAATGTCGCTTACACCAATTTCCGAAACTAAGCTAAATGTCGAGTTCTAATCTAGCTATAACCAATCTCTCACACAAGCGTTCTAGTTCGGGATGGGGGGTTTACACCATCCGTACGTCCAGATGCGAATCCATGATACGATATTACTCACTAAGTATAATCTTTTTGGTGGACTATAAACCGTTACAACTTCACTCCACCAATATACACAAAGATCGGTGCTCGCAAAGAAGAACTACTCCTAACGGCATTCCGCCTTTGGAAACCACTGATAACATCAAATAGTCCTGATATTTTAGTGTTAATTTACCCCTAATATGTTCATCATTTGTATCATTTTACTTGAATATATACTCTTATTCGCTTATATTTTATTTTCAGGTTAATAATGAGCATAGGAACGAAGAGACATGAATTTTGGAAGGTTATTAATGCAAATACACAAGAGTATGCTGACCAGACAAGAGTTACAGCGTAAATCCCTACTCTACTTACGCTGTAACTAGGATTAACACTAGAAGACCAAAAGTCAACGCAGACTAAGGTTATAGCATAACTACTATATAAGTTACGCCGTATATATATTTCCAAGACTTAGAATATTTTTGTGGTCCAGGAGGTTACGCCATAACTAATTTCAAGGTTACGATGTAAATGAGTTAACGAGAGTTCTACGATCGTAACCTATCTCTAGGTTACGCCGTAATATTATCACTATGGATAAGATTGTCCTAGATTCAAAGGTTACAGCTTAACTAACCCTAGAGGTTACGCCGTAACTTAGTCGAGACTATAAATACAAGCCTTAATTCCGCATTTTTACACATCTTCTCAACACACACAAAAATAGAGAAAGATTCAGAGGTTCAAGGAGGACGGTATTTAACAGCATACAAGTCATTTCCAAAGGAGAATTCATGCCATACTGATGAGGCGAAAAGTTTACCACTTTTAAGGGGTCATTTAAGCCCGAATTCCTGATTATTTGATCAATTACTGCCCTAAATCGTTCCTTTTGTCATTTTAGGTACTTTTGAGAAGAAATCTAGAAAAGGAATCATTTTGGACGTTTTTGGAGTATAAAAGTGAAGAAAACGGAAAAGTCTCAAAATCCTTGCTGGGAACAATACCTGACGGCCTCAAGGCTTAATACATGACGGCGTCAAGCTTGGCAAAAGAGGTGGAAGTGGAAAATACACGTTATGGCCCAGAACATTTTTAGTGCAAAAGACCTGACGACGTCACCAAGGCCGTCAGGATCAAAATGTACATGACGGTCCAGAGCATCATTCCTTCTTGACGGCGTCAGAAGTGGATCTAGGCAATACGATTCTTAATTTGGCGGCGAGTTGACGGCGTCACAAGCCACAACGTGACGCCGTCAGGATGTATTATCTATATCTATTTTTCCAATTTTTCATCGTAAAGTGTGGAACATTGTGTGGGATATTAGGGCATAAACCCCTAGACGCAATTTACAGCTTTTTCAAGGGTTTCAACCCCTTGATTCTTCCATGTTCAATTGAAGATAAGTACTTATTCAAATCATTCAATATGTCTATGTGTTGTGTGATTATATCTTACGCTTGTCTTCTATTTAACATGCTAGGCTAGGTTTTTATTGTGTTTGCTTAAATGTAGTGAAACCTAGATGTTGATTATTTGTTGATGGTTTGTTTATAATTGCTTTGGATGATTGGATTCGATGTTAGGCTTAAGAAAACTGGCAGACTTCCAATTGGTAACTTGCTTGAACATCTTAAGAAACATGATCGGAGGTGTACTACGATTTTTGGTTGTATTTAATGCATAAGCGAATTCTAGTGATCCCATGTTAGGAGCTTTTAGTCGGATCGACATAGGAGTGAAGTAGGAGCTTATAGAGTTAGAGAATATTGTACACGTGATGTACGGGATTGCGCCCTCACAAAAGGTTTTACCTCTCAAGGGATCTCGAGAAGCTTGCAATCCCCGCCAAGCAGTGTACCTGATCGTTGTAGTATAGTATAGTGACAAGTACCGGGGGATTGATCGTTCAACTCAAGAATAGTGTCGCTAGGATTAGAAAGCCTACTAAACTAGGTCTAGAGGTGAGGGATGATTCTTTTTGTATTTTTTATATTTTATAAAAAGCAAGTAAAATCTCGGGTTTTGAAGGAGTGTGCGGAATTAGTTGCTAGTCAACTAACCCAAATTAACTAAAGATGCAATCAAAATAAAATAAAAGAAATGAAAATAAAACTATTATACTAATTTTGTGGAAACAATAATGGAGAAAGATGTGTTTACTTAGATTTCATTACTCCCTAGATATCTTTTACCGGTTGATTAGCTTGTTACAATTGCATGGATGACGGGTCATATTTCTTAATACTAGTCATAGGGCCGTGTACAGTATTCCCTAACTCTATAAGCTCCTACTTTACTTCTATGTCGAGCCGGATAAGAAGCTCCTAACATGGGATCACTAGAATTCGCTTATGCATTAAATACAACCAAAAATCATAGTACACCTCCGATCATGTTTCTTAAGACGTTCAAGCAAGTTACCAATGGAAGTCTGCCAGTTTTCTTAAGCCTAACATAGAATACAATCAGAGACGGAGCCAGAAATTTGAGTTAAGGGGGGCCATAATTGTATATTTACGGAGTTTATAAACGAGTAGTAACACAATTAATAACTCATTATAACTTTGAGCATTCTTAAAAAGGCTGAATTTCAATATACATCGAATGTTATTTAGTACTTTTTTATAATAAAATAATGAATAATAATATGTTGAATGGAACTTTAAAAAATTGCATATACGTAGTAGTTTTTTATAGTTTTTCTTTTCAACTACATATGTATGTTATCTCCAACTAAGTAATTTGAACAATACACTCAAAATAAGGGTTAATTTCGCTAAGTATTAATATTAAAAGGGCTATACTTAAACTTTACATCTAAGTAAGAGTCACAAAAGGAAGAGTGGCCCACAAATATACAAATACTCACTACATTCAGTCGTCTTCCTTCCCCATCAAAGAACCATACTCTGTTTTTCAAAAAAGACATAATAAGCTCATCACCAGATAAAGTCTATATTCTCAGTCCTATACACAGCCCTAGATGATCTAGTTGGGCCGGTTGGGGGTGGCCAAGCACCCGCCAGCCCCCCCCCCCCCCACTGGCTCCGTCTCTGAATACAATCATCCAAAACAATTACAAGCAAACAATCAACCAATAATCAACATCTAGGTTTCACTACATCTAAGCAAACACAATAAAAACCTATCCTAGCATGTTAAAAGAAAGACAAGCGCAAGATATAATCACACAACACATAGACATATTGAATGATTTGAAAGAATACTTATCTTTACTGAAACATGGAAGATTTAAGGGGTTGAAACCCTTGAAAAGGCTGTAAAGTTCGACCTAGGGTTTATGAAATTCGTCCCTCCAAAGTTACCCTAATGTTCCACCTATTACAATGAAAAATTGCAAAACTATATATAGATTTTACAGGCTG
The DNA here is from genome assembly GCA_030686995.1 of Artemisia argyi. Classification (NCBI taxonomy): domain Eukaryota; kingdom Viridiplantae; phylum Streptophyta; class Magnoliopsida; order Asterales; family Asteraceae; genus Artemisia; species Artemisia argyi. Next base: position 11,040,777 of record CM060685.1, read on the forward strand.
ACGGCGTCACGTTTAAATTTGTGACGCCGTCAACTCGCTGCCAAGATAGAAATCGTATTGCCTAGATCTAGTTGTGACGCCGTCATGTGTAAAATAGTTCTGGGCCGTCACTAATAGTCGGACCCTGACGGCCTTGGGTGACGCCGTCAGGCCAATGCACAAAAATGGTTCTGGCCCATCACGTGTAATCTTCACTTCCACCTCTTTTGTAACTCTTGACGCATATCATGTAGAAAGTCTTGACGCCGTCAGGTACTGTTCCCAACAAGGATTTTGAGACTTTGTCGTTTTCTTCACTTTTACGCTCCAAAAACATCCAAAATGCCTCCTTTTCTGATTTTCATCTCAAAAGTACCTAAAATGACAAAAGGAACGATTTAGGGCAATAATTGATCAAATAATCTCGAATTCGGGCTTAAATGACCCCTTAAAAGCGGTACACTTTTTGCCTCCTCAAATACCCTTACACTTGAGATTTGCTTGTCCTCGAGCAAATGCGCTTTTATTCTAATCAAAATACAAGCTAGGGGTCATTTAACACTAATATAAAAGTAATTACAACAAATAATCATTCCACTAAAAACCAAAAACATGCACGAAGGTCATACACTAGCACCTCACAAATAGTGTTTAGATACTCACATCTCTCGGGTGTAATAAAGTATATATCACAATATGGAAATGGAAAACATCTCTCACTACCTATCATAACAAATAGATTACCATAGGCTTGGGAAAGGATCAAACCTCCACCAATTTGCGTAAGCACCTAGGATAAACTATCAAAGAGGTCTTTTAAAGGGTTATAACGTGAGGTGTAGGGATATGGAAAACACGGTTTTGTTGGATAAAGGCAATATTTACTGGTGGCGAGTTAATCACCTTGGTCAATTACATGTACAATATGGCGTTGCTAAGCCAAGACTAGACTCGACTTATGCTAATAAATAAAAAATAACAAAAACATAAAACATAAAACAAACATAGAATGAAACGGGATGGTAGTCCGTATGTTTTTCTGTTTTTCTTTTTCTATTTTTTTTCTTTTTCTTGATTTTTTCGATTTTTTCGATTTTTTTTTATTTTTTTTATTTTATTTATTTTTTTCATACAATTTTACCCTACCATCCAAAATAATACATCATAGGGAATGTACATTCCTCTTACACTTGAATTTTTACATACTTTACAATAAACTACTCTAATGACTCGAATCAAGATAATCAAAAACACTTGGAGTACTTTTTAAAATTAACGCACATATGGGGTAATATATGATGTTCTTCCCCATTTCTCCAAAACACTAGTACTTTACCCATGAGTCCCAATCATCCCAAAATAATATGTACAAGATATGACTCGACTTAGCAACCATGTAATCAATTAGATAATTAAGTAAGGGTTTCAAAAAATAACAATAATGCACTAAAGATGAGTGCATACAAGGAAGGCTAAGGCGATTTGGTTGCACATTTGGGTGGGTTGTAACAAATTCTTCCTTTGAATAAGATGCTTAAAGATAGAAACAAAAAGATAGGCTCGGAGGGGTGTACTAGGGGTTTCGTGTACTAAAAATGAGTACAACGCTAAGGTGTAGAAAAAATTAATTGACTTTACTATTCAAGTAATATGACTTAAATGGTCAAGTAATTATGATATGGGTTTAAACACAAGCGTGATCCTAATGCCTCTTATCATGTAGTAAATCCTACTACACGAATGTAGTCTCACTAGCGGTCTCGGGATGCATCACTAATCCAAGTTCTAGAATGTAAATACTACCGGTACACTCATATGCTATAAGGCTTCTCCTAACAAGTCTAGGGGCGAACCTCACTTAGTAGAAGGCAGGTACGAGTCTTTGACGCCTCAACTAACGGATGCTAACTAATGCACTTCTTGGATCGCTGGCACGTTATTTGCATAACGGATGGTCACCAAGTCATACACTAGCGCTGGCGCGTTAGTCAATTAATCTAATACTCAGATGGTCACTACCTTTTTTGATAAAATTTTTGAGGGGTACGGTTTTTTGTGCTAGTCATATAACTCCTATCCATGAGACGCTTATTAAGGCTAAAGTTTCACTCCTAAATGTTGTAGAAAATTTTAAATTTGGCGCTAAAATTACACTAACAAGTATTTCTCTTAGTTTCATTACACACCTACCATCAAACAAACAAACTCAAGTGCAATTGTATCCTATAAGGTATCATCATTTACCCTCCCCTTACACTTAGGATGAACATTGTCCCCAATGTTCAAATAAAGAATGTAAAAGTAAAACAGGTAAAAGAATGAAAACAAATACTCCCCTGATTCGTTCGGTGTGGATAATGAGAAAACAAGGTTAGATCTTCCTCCAAGAAAATGAACCTTCAAAGCCTCCCTTCCAGAAATATAAATCATCTTCTTGTCATATATAACCTGTTAAACCTGAGAAAACAATCAAGGCAACTTCGTGTAAAATCGGCGGCAATCTATATATACTAACAAATCCTAGAAAGCAAATTAAGATATAATGCTTGTGGAATGAATGTTTGCAGATTTCCTGGAGTTTACAGAACTAAAGAATCAACAAAAACTTTTAAGACTCCGTTAGAAAAAGAAAACTCGCAAAATTTCCAGAATTTTACACGTGACGCCGTCTGGTTTTAAATCCTGACGCCGTTAGAAGTGACCTGCAGAAATTTTTATGTTAAATTTCTGGAAAAACTTATGTCCTACTTCCTGGAAAATCCTGCAAAACATCATTATGACTCGATACAAGCATTTGACTCTAACAATTACTAATATACATGTTCATTTAATATTATGGTGAATCATGCTCATTTTCGTTCTTAGAAACAAATTTAGGGTTTCCCCTTACACTTAGCTTTTGCGAAATACCTTTATATGAAGTTAAGACGAAGTTAAACAATAAAATAAAGCATTTTCACAATTTTAGTTTGAAACATGATCTACCAACAATAAAAATAAAGCATGCATACGGAAACAAATAAAATCAAATAAACAAACAAATAAAGCTTGGGTTGCCTCCCAATAAGCGCTTGTTTTTGTTCGAGTCACGAGCCTGACTCTACCCTTATTTAACGAAAATAGGGGAGGTTTTCCCTACACTTAAGATTAAGTGTGGGTGGAAGTAACGATACACACCCTTAGGGTGGAAGTATGCCACGTGAGAAAAGAGTGGTGGATGAATTATATGCTCAAAGGTGTGTGCTCCTATCATCATAACCTTATCTAATTCAATTGGGTTAATGGGTGGATTAAGATTTTCTCCTAGAAAGGGATCATTTTCTATCAACTTCGAGAGACTCCTAGTTGGGGATCCATCTTGACCTAATAAACCCGGTTTAAACCCATAATGTTTCTTGTGATCAGTCATAAATGGGTGATGTAAGCATGTAAGGTCATTTTCCACTCCTATATTGGCTTCCTCTCTACAAGGCTTAGAATCCATTACCTTTTTCCTAAGACTACCCGGACTATATGGTTTGATGGGTGGATCGGGACCTATTTCAATTCCTAAATTTTCATCCAAGGATGGAAGATTAGGTAACAGTTTTAGTTGAGGCTCTGGTTCATAAGAACTAGGAACTTCCCTAGAACTAAAATAAAAGTTATGAGTACAAGTATTCAAACCTATTTCTTCTAGTTGTGTTTGGTTCAAAGGTTCTACCTCAATTGGGGTTCCTATAGTCTCTTCTACTTCTTTCGAGTAATTCACAGGTGGTATGTGTGCCTCAAATGATGGTAGGACTTGTGGGGTACTTTGTGAGCTTATGTTATTTACTTCATCATTCCTTGTGTCAAGATCACCTATATCCTCAACATGTGTTTTATTATAATCTAACCCTAACATTTTCCCAAGTATCTCAAGTGCTTCTCTAGGCATCTCAACTTCTATATCTGAATCATAAGGATCATCCTCAATATTCTGACTGCTATATTCAAATTGCAAGATTCATCATGTGTTTCTTGAGATTCATCATCATCGATCATAAAACCTAGGTCTTTTTGATCAATGTGATCATGTTCGGCTAAATCCTCCATCACATCAAGGTCACCTATGTGTTCATCCTGTATTATGGTAGTGCCTAACCATGACATGCAGCTAGGTGGCTCATACGAAACTATCCTAGGTGAAGGCACATATGGTGCATAGGTTTCACTAAGTGAGGCATTTTGAGGGGTTGATGGAGCTCCTAAGGTGAATTCTTTAAAAGTCTTATGCACTTGGCTTCTTTTCTCAAGGTACTCAATAAAATCAATATAAGATCCTGTCCTCCTCATTTCATTCCTCCATCTTGGTATATCCAAACTGGTGTAATTATATTTTTTCTGGTAAAACTCTAGTGTCGGACTTGGTGGATTCACGTTCTCCATAATGGTGAACGGAAGAGTCAATGGAAAGCTTTTTACGAACAAAGACACAAAGAAAAGATAGACTAAAGAAGACCTATAAAATAAAAATAAAAATCTTACTAGAAAGGAATCTAGCAAGTAGACCTAATAAAGAGAAATTCTAACCTAGATAATAACTATTTCCCCAACAGCGGCGCCAAAAACTTGATGTGCGGGATTGTGCCCTTACAAAAGGTTTTACCTCTCAAGGGATCTCGAGAAGCTTGCAATCCCCGCCAGGCAGTGTACCTGATCATTGTAGTATAGTATAGTGACAAGTACCGGGGGATTGATCGTTCAACTCAGGAATAGTGTCGCTAGGATTAGAAAGCCTACTAAACTAGGTCTAGAGGTGAGGGATGATTCTTTTTGTATTTTTTATATTTTATAAAAAGCAAGTAAAATCTCGGGTTTTGAAGGAGTGTGCGGAATTAGTTGCTAGTCAACTAACCCAAATTAACTAAAGATGCAATCAAAATAAAATAAAAGAAATGAAAATAAAACTATTATACTAATTTTGTGGAAACAATAATGGAGAAAGATGTGTTTACTTAGATTTCATTACTCCCTAGATATCTTTTACCAGTTGATTAGCTTGTTACAATTGCATGGATGACGGGTTATATTCCTTAATAATAGTCCTAGAGCCGTGTACAATATTCCCTAACTCTATAAGCTCCTACTTCATTCCTATGTCGAGCGGGCTAAGAAGCTCCTAACATGGGATCACTAGAATTCGCTTATGCATTAAATACAACCAAAAATCGTAGTACACCTCCGATCATGTTTCTTAAGACGTTCAAGCAAGTTACCAATGGAAGTCTGCCAGTTTTCTTAAGCCTAACATAGAATACAATCATCCAAAACAATTACAAGCAAGCAATCAACCAATAATCAATATCTAGGTTTCACTGCATCTAAGCAAACACAATAAAAACCTAGCCTAGCATGTTAAAAGAAAGACAAGCGCAATATATAATCACACAATACATAGACATATTGAATGATTTGAAAGAATACTTATCATTATTGAAACGTGGAAGATTCAAGGGGTTGAAACCCTTGAAAAGGCTGTAACGTTCGACCTAGGGTTTATGAAATACGTCCCTCCAATGTTACCCTAATGTTCCACCCATTACAATGAAAAATTGCAAAACTATATATAGATTTTACAGGCTGACGACGTCACGTTTAAATTTGTGACGCCAGCAACACGCCGCCAAGATAGAAATCGTATTGCCAAGATCCAGTTGTGACGCCGTCATGTGTAAAATAGTTCTGGGCCGTCACTAATAGTCGGACCCTGACGGCCTTGGGTGACGCCATCAGGCCAATGCACAAAAATGGTTCTGGCCCGTCACGTGTAATCTTCACTTCCACCTCTTTTGTAACTCTTGACGCCGTCATGTAGAAAGTCTTGACGCCGTCAGGTACTGTTCCCAGCAAGGATTTTGAGACTTTGTCATTTTCTTCACTTTTACGCTCTAAAAACATCCAAAATTCCTCTTTTTCTGATTTTCTTCTCAAAAGTACCTAAAATGACAAAAGGAGCGATTTAGGGCAATAATTGATCAAATAATCTCGAATTCGGGCTTAAATGACCCCTTAAAAGCGGTACACTTTTCGCCTCATCAACACGGCCCTACGACTAGTATTAAGAAATATAACCCGTCATCCATGCAATTGTTGTGAAAGATCGTTTAAGCCCTATCTAGGATATAGTAACAATGATTAAACACAGCGGAATAAGAACATAAGAATCAAAGTTACTTCAAGGTTTTCTTTATTATAAATATAAATAAACCTACTAGTACTAAACTACTACTAACGCTCTATGCATTTCTAGACTCTCATTGAAGAGACTAGCTATGAATGGATCTTAATGTAACCTAGACGCCTACCCTCTTTATATAATAGAGGGAGGTTACAAACCCTAAACCTAGCTTACTACGAAAGCTAGCTAACTATTTTATATTTAGGTCCCTCTTGTTTCTTCTTTCTTCATTCTTGCTCGTGGTTTTGTAATCTTCAAATCTGTAATTCCCAACAATTGTAACAAGCTAATCAACCAGTAAAAGATATCTAGGGAGTAATGAAATCTAAGTAAACACATTTTCTCTCATTATTGTTTCCACCACAAATTAGTTTAAGTTTTATTTTATTTTGATTGCATCTTTAGTTAATTGGGTTAGTTGACTAGCAACTTCCAATTGGTAACTTGCTTGAACATCTTAAAAAACATGATCGCATGTGTACTACGATTTTTGGTTGTATTTAATGCTTAAGCGAATTTTGGTGATCCCATGTTAGGAGCTTCTTAGCCGGCTCGACATAGGAGTGAAGTAGGAGCTTATAGAGTTAGGGAATATTGTACACGGCCCTACGACTAGTATTAAGGAATATCACCCGTCATCCATGCAATTGTAACAAGCTAATCAACCGGTAAAAGATATCTAGGGAGTAATGAAATCTAAGTAAACACATCTTCTCTCATTATTGTTTCCACCACATTAGTTTATTTCATATATATATATATATATATATATATATATATATATATATTTTTGATTGCATCTTTAGTTAATTGGGTTAGTTGACTAGCAACTAATTCCGCCCAATCCTTCAAAACCCGAGATTTTACTTGCTTTCATAAAAAAATATAAAAATACAAAAAGAATCATCCCTCATCCCTAGACCTAGTTTAGTAGGCTTTCTAATCCTAGCGACACTATTCCTGAGTTGAACGATCAATCCCCCGGTACTTGTCACTATACTATACTACAACGACCAGGTACACTGCCTGGTGGGGGTTGCAAGCTTCTCAAGATCCTTTGAGTGGTAAAACCTGTTGCGAGGGCGCAATCCCCCTTACATCAAGTTTTTGGCGCCGCTACCGGGGAATAGTTATTGTCTAGGTTAGAATTTCTTTTTATTAGGTCTACTTGCTAGATTCCTTTCTAGTAAGATTTTTATTTTTCAGGTTTTCTTTAGTCTATCTTTTTCTTTGTGCCTTTGTTAGTAAACTAAGTTCCTTGACTATTCCGTTGGCCACAATGGAAAACGCGAATCCACCCATTTCACCTATCGAGGTTGCTTTGTTGCGTGAACAGATTGAGAATGAGATTAGGGAACTTAGAGAACTCAATAGATTGGTTGATATTGAGCTTGACTAAGCGCTTAATGACTTAGCAATAGCCATGGACTTAGATAAGGAACTTGAACCCAATAATGTGGCAATTGTAGAAGATGTTAAGGAAGAAGAAGAGGAGGGTTTTGATGATGATTATTTCAATTTATATCCCACGAAGGAGGAAATCGCTTATTATAACAATCTCATTGATAACCCCAGGCCTCCCTTTATTAAGATTGACCCTAAGATTAAAAGAGGTGACCCTAAGAATGTGAAAATACCATGTATGATTGGGTATAAATGCATTGATCAAGCCTACATCGATTTTGAATCCCCCCTCAACATTATGTCTTCAAGTGTCTATAATGAGTTAGTAACAACAAGACTCGGACCTAGGAATGATCCCAAATACCCTGATGGAGTTTGTAACTTTGTCGAGAGAGTTAAAGGTCTACATGTCTTTGTTGGGAACTTTACTTATCTCGTAGACTTTATGGTTTTTGAAGACTTGGCCAATATTATAGATTGTCGCTTATCCCATGTGGTATTAGGTAAGTCATTTGTTGAGGAGTCTAAGTTAAAACACGATCAAATTGAGGGAACGGTCCAATTTTCCAATGGAATCGATTGGATCACCTATAGAATGCCTAATAAAATGAAGGAGTTTCGTTATATGCCCCAACTTGATATGGATAACATAGTGCGATCGAGGACATTAACGAAGAAGATAAGAGTAAAGGAATGAATTTTGTTTGGGAAAAGAGGAGTCTTTACTATAAGAATTGTTTAGCCCTTGGACCTAAGTATAAGGTTGACAATGAAGTAGTTCAAAGGTTAAGAGAGTCGATTGAAATGAGGGAAAGGAAAATGTAATTGCCCGTGACCTTGAGTCTAGCTACAAGACTCGTAAATAAAGAAAAGCGCTTCTTGGGAGGCAACCCAAGTTTTATTTGTTTTATTATTGTTTGTTTGTGTGCTTGTTTGTTTGATTTTATTTGTTTCTGTATGCATGTTTTATTTTTATTGTTGGTAAATCATGTTTCAAAGTAAATTGTGAAAATGCTTTATTTTGTTTTTAACTTCGTCTTAATTACATATAAAGGTATTTTGCAAAAGCTAAGTGTAAGGGAGATCCAAATTTGTTTATAAGAACGAAAATGAGCATGATTCACTACAATATTAAATAAGAATGTATATTAGTAATTGTTAGAGTCAAATGCTTGTATCGAGTCATAATGATGTTTTGCCGGAATTTCCAGGAAATAAGCCATAAGTTTTTCCAGAAATTTTCCGGAAACTTAACATAAGATTTTTCCAGGAACATTCTGACGGCGTCAGGAGTTACAACCTGACGGCGTCAGGTACTAAAATTCTGAAAAATTTTGTGAGTTTTGTTTAAACCGGAGTCTTAAAGTTTTTGTTAATTATTTAGTTTTATAAACTCCAGGGAATCTGCAAACATTCATTCCACAAGCATTATATCATTTTAATTCCTAGAAAGCAAGTTAAGATATATACGCCATCTTTTCCAGGATTTTTTAGTATATATAGATTGCCGCCGATTTTACGCGAGGTTTCCCTTGATTGTTTTCTCAGGTTAAACAGGCTATATAAGACAAGAATATGATTTATATTTCTGGAAGGAAGCTTTCAAAGTTCATTTTCTTGGAGGAAGATCTAACCTTGTTGACACACTATCCACACCGAACGAATCAGGGGAGTATTTGTTTTCATTCTTTTACCTGCTTTACTTTTACATCCTTTAATTGAACATTGGGGACAATGTTCATCCTAAGTGTAAGGGGAGGGTAAATGATTATACCTTAGAGGATACAGTTGCACTTGAGTTTGTTTAGTTGATAGTAGGTGTGTAATAAAACTAAGAGAAATACTTACTAGGGCAATTTTAGCGCCAAATTAAAAATTTTTTACAACATTTAGGAGTGAAACTTTAGCCTTAACAAGCGTCTCATGGATAGGAGTTGTATGACTAGCACAAAACCGTACCACTTAAAAAATTTTCCACCCAAATATGTGAGGTTCGCCTTTAGATTTGATAGGAAAAATCATTCATTATTAGTGCTTATGTGTGTACCGGTAGCATTTAGATTCCAGAACTTGTGTTAGTGATACATCCCGAGACTGCTAGTGAGACTACATTCGTGTAGTTAGGATTTACTACAAGATAAGAGGCATTAGGATCATCCTTGTGTTTAAACCCGTATCATAATTACTTGACCATTTAAGTCATATTACTTGACTAGCGAAGTCAATTAATTCTCCCACACCTTAGCGTTGTACTCATTTTTAGTACACGAAACCCCTAGTACACCTCTCCGAGCCTATCTTTTCGTTTCTAACTTTAAGCATCTTACTTAAAGGTAGAATTTGTTTACAATCCACCCAAATGTGCAACCAAATCGCCTTAGCCTTCCTTGTATGCACTTATCTTTAGTGCATTATTGTTACATGTTTAAACCCTTAGTTAATTATCTAATTGGTTACATGGTTGCTAAGTCGAGTCATATCTTGTACATATTATTTTGGGACGATTGGGACTCATGGGTAAAGTACTAGTAATATGGAGTAATGGGGAAGAACATCATATATTACCCCCATATGTGCATTAATATTTAAAAATACTCAAAGTGTTTTGATTATCTTGATTCGAGTCATTAGAGTAGTTTATTGTAAAATATGTAAAAGTTCAAGTGTAAAGGGAATGCAAATCTCCTATGATGTATTATTTTGGATGGTAGGGTAAGAGTGTATGGCAAAAAAAAATCAAAAAAATCAAGAAAAAGAAAAAAAAATGTATAGAAAAAGAAAAAGAGAAAAACATACGGACTACCATCCCGTTTCATTCTATGTTTGTTTTATGTTTTTGTTATTTTTTATTTATTAGCTTAAGTCGATTCGAGTCTTGGTTTAGCAACGCCATGCTATACATGTAATTGACCATGATGATTAACTCGCCACCAGTAAATATTGCCTTTATCCAACAAAACCGTGTTTACCATATATCTACACCTAACGTTATAACCCTTTAAAAGACCTCTTTGATAGTTTATCCTAGGTGCTTACGCCAAGTGGTGGAGGTTTGATCATTTCCCAAGCCTATGGTAATCTATTTGCTATGACAGGTAGTGAGAGATGTTTTCCATTCCCATATTATGATATATACTTTATTACACCCGAGAGATGTGAGTATCTAAACACTATTTGTGAGGTGCTAGTGTATGACCTCCGTGCTTGTTTTTGGTCTTTAGTGGAACGATTATTTGTTGTGATTACTTTTATATTAGTGTTAAATGACCCCTAACTTGTATTTTGATTAGAATAAAAGCCACTAGTACAAAAAGTTCTATTGGTCACGCATGGTCATTTTGAAATGTCACACTGTAACATTTATACGTGACTAAATGTACCAGAATAAAATGAACAGCCACACTTGATCCGACTTGTGTGACCATTTCAGAATTCTATTGTCACACATTTGAATATTTATGTGACTAGAGGTAACTGGAAATTTTTTTTTGGATTATTTAGTCACTTTTAATTTGAGACGTGTGACAGATACAAATGAGCTCGAAACATTAGTCACACTATAGATATACATATGTGACAAATATATGTCACACAATTTAAAAGTGTGACCAAAATAGATATATGGTCACATGAGGTAATTGTGTATGTGGCTAAATTATATAGTCAAGTTTGTCACACATTATTTAAACGTGACTGCTATTCTTTGCTGAATATTTAGCCACATAGCGTTTGAAATGTGTGACAACGGAAAAGTAAGTTTGAAACGTTAGTCTCGATATGCATTTAATAGTGACAAATATATGTCACACAGTTGACGAGTGTGACCAAATGTCATATATGGTCACACTAAACCATAGAAACATGATTAAGTGTAACAAAAATTCGATACATATGGTCACGTAAGTTAATAAGTGTGTCTAAAGTTTAATGTGTGTTTTCTTTCCAAATCCTAATGTGTATAGTCACACTTAATTGAAGCACGATCATGTGACTATAGGCTTTACAATAGTCACACCATATCACAAATGTGTATCTAAATGATGTTTATGGCCACATTATAAGGGTATTTTATGTGACCAATACATTCAAAATAGTCACATTGTGAAATATTCATGTGACTATTATTTATAGCAAAGTGAGTCATATCATTAACCTTGATATTAGTCACATTGAGTTTTTGTGTGACTAAATCATAGTCATATTTTGTCACACATTACTTAAGCGTAGTCACAATTCGATAAATATGGTTACACATCTCTGATAACTTATGTAATTTGATATTCACTTAATTGAGTTCAGTCTATTAGTCATGATCACTGCATATTGACTAGTTTTTCAACCACTGTTTTTTCAACAAATTGTTCCTGAAATTGAGAATCTTTCATACCAAACACTGTTTTTTTTTCAACTTTGCACTATATAAAGGCATAACCACATACATGAAAACTGCATATACAAGACAACTGTAACAAAAATATGCAGGGTGTTTACTACTGCTAGTACATAGTTAATACTGCTAGTACACAGTTTATGCTTCCAGAAGTTATAGTTTTGTATAATCTGGAATCCTTTAAAAGAGTATTCGCAAGTACGAACTAAACAATTAACACAACAACAACAACAACAACAACAACAACAACAACAACAACAACAACAACAACAACAACAACAACAACATAAATCCTTTAAAAGAGTATTTGCAGCAAAACAAAAGCTTAAATAGGTTCTGCAGACAAAAATAAATCCCTAAACAGAGTGTTACAGCTTGAGAATGACACGTGCTTCACTTTGATTTTCGTATAACAATACCTTCGCAGTCGGTTCGATAGTAGGCATCTTTTGCTTGTGGATTTATTCGCGGCAATATGTTATCATTTTGCTCGTGAATGACTGTACTAAATTCCTCATCGACATCGTCATACGTATCTTTGTAATTCTTGGTAGGTGTTTTAAAGACAATAGACAATTTTTTATCTGCCTGGTCTTTCACATAAAACACTTGTCGTGCTTGTGAGGCTAATATGAACGGATCATTCTTGTGGCCTAAATTATTCAGGTCTACCAATGTGTAACCAAGAGTATTGCGTTTGACCCCACCATGTTTTGAATTAACCTAATCACATTTGAAAATAGGAATTTGCCTGAAACGGTAATCTAGTACCCATATCTCTTGTAAAATCCCATAATAAAATGTTTTTCATGTGGTTGCAACTTCTTTGGATATGTGAAGATCTGCTGCCTCAACACTAACCCCACTATTCTGGTAAACTATGCCATCATTACTTTTCGTACGAAATGTATACCCATTGATGTTATATGACTCGTATTTCACTATGTTGTTGGCGCGTGGTCCAAATGATATCCACCTCACAGTTTCTGATACACTATCTTTGGATATCGCTAACTCTCCCTTAACCTGAATTTCATTACAAGTATATATTACCTTTAAATTGCAGGAACAACTCACTTATCTTTATCAACAAACAAACAAGTAGTATAAACAACATACGAGTAATTACCTCTTCGTGTAACCACTTAGCAAAATATTTAGTGTGCTCATTCTCCAGCAATGCCATTTTTCTACCAGCTGGGTATTTTGTTTTCAAAAATCGCTTGTGTCGGCTGAAACAAAACAATATATTTGATTATTATATTTGATACAACATTTTAAGCAACGAAATAGACATGTGTTAGTAATACTTACTCGATATACGGCACAATTTCATCTGTATTCTGTATTACATACAAATGTGCTTTCTGAAAGACATCTCTGGTAACTACATTTGTTTTGCCAGCCGTCAATGGCTTTCCATCCTCATTTTCATTGGTTACATGTTTATCAGGTGGGATACCAATAGTTTTCATGGTTTTATGATACTCGCTAAAAAACTCTATTGTTTCTTCCGCGATAGTCTCCTCAGCAATGCATCCCTCTGGTCTAATTCTGTTTCGCACATGTCCGTTAATAACCTTCATACATCTTTCGAAGGGATACATCCACCGAAAGCATACGGTACCACATAATTTTACCTCCCTAGTTAGGTGCACTGTCAAGTGTATCATAATATCAAAAAATGAGGGAGGAAAGAACTTCTCGAGAAGGCACAGTGTCACAACAAGTTCTTGTTGCATCTTATCTAGTTCTTGCAAGATGATTTCTTTCCTACATATAGCTTTAAAGAAAAAGCAAAACCTGATAATAGCAAATCGTGTGGGTGGGTGCATGATTGAACGTATAGCAATGGGCAAAAACTCTTGCATTAGCATGTGATAGTCGTGTGATTTAAGGCCAATGAGCTTCTTATCATTTTGGCTGACCAAACTAGAGAAATTTGAACAATAGCCTTGTGGTACCCTGATGTTGCTTAACGTTTCACAATAGATGTCTTTTTCAGCATTCGTTAATGTGTAACCTGTTGGAGGTAGTGTTGTTTTGTCTGCTTCTTTCCTAGCAAACAACTCTTTTTTTTTATCCCCAACTCTTCCAGATCCAATCGAGCATTCATTCCATATTTTGTCTTTCCAGGAACATTCAGCAAAGTTCCGACTAGACTCTCAGCAACATTCTTTTCTACATGCATGAAGTCAATACAATGTGGAACAGCATTATGTCTCCAATACCTTAGCTTTCGATACCAAGTGTTGAATTTTTTCCAATATGGTTCATTTACTTGGCTTGCACTACCCTCTGCTTCTGTTCTTTTCCTTTTCTGCGTTGTAATCTTCCCACTACTGCCTCCCATATCCTCTTGGTTATTCGAGGTGTTATTGTTTGTTCGTTTTCCTTTTCCCCACTAATTTTCAATTAGTTGTACCTCATTGTATATTTGTTCCCCAGTCAATGGAGTTGGAGCAAGCTGAAAATCTTCTTTTCCATTAAACGCCGCCGTTTGCTTTCTGAACACATGGTTGTATGGTAGATATCGTCTGTGTCCAGCATAACTTTGCTTGGATGAGGCGGAAAGTCTAACACAGTGTGTATCTTTCCTACATACAACACAACCTTTGAATCCACTGTATGGGCAACCACATAATGTACCAAGTGCAGGGTAATCATTTATCGTCCATAACACAGCGGCACGCAGTTTAAACATTTCTTTTGTACAAGCATCATATGTATCAACCCCATCCTCGAATAAGGTATGCAGATCATTAACCAACGGTTCTAAAAATACATCGATATCATTTCCCGGGTATCCCGATATCAATACCGAAAGCATGATAAACTTGCTTTTCATACACAACCATGGAGGAAGGTTGTATATGACAGATAAAACTGGCCATACACTGTGATGCCTAGTTTCTGAGTTGACGTCAACCCCATCAGCCGATATTCCTAGCCGTAGATTTCTCGGATCTTGAGCAAAGTGGGGGAATTTTTCATCTATGGTACGCCATGCCTGTGAATCTGCAGGGTGACGTAAAACACCATCTGTTACCCTCCTTGTGGTGTGCCATCTTAGATCTTCTGAAATACTCTCTAACTTAAAGAGTCGTTGCAGTCTTGGTATAATTGGAAAGTACCACATGACCTTTGCCGGAATGTTTTCATACACTTTACGTGTCTTATTATCCACCTTCCATCTTGATATCCCACAAGTTGGACAAACAGTCAACTCCTTGTTAGTCTTCCAGTAAAGAATGCAGTTGTTGCTACATACATGTATCTTTTCGTATCCTGATCCCATCATTCTCATTAGTTTTTTGGCCTGATAAGTTTTTTCAACCATTTCATTACCAGCAGGTAGCATTTTTTTTATCAATCCTAGTAATTCACTAAAGAACTTATCAGAAGCTCCATACTTACCCTTCAAGTTGAGTAGTTTAACTATTGCGGACAACTTTGTGAAGTCAGGACATCCTTTATAAAGTGGCTTCTCCGCGTCTAATAATAGATTTTGAAACTTGGCAAGGTCATCCTCATCAAAATTTTCTTTCGTAGCATTAACCATTTCTACTGTTGCTGGGCCATCTGTTGGAATTTCTGAATGTGACTCCATGTCGAAATCCGTGTCGTCAACAAACTCTGTTTCTGCATTATCAGGTATTTGGGCTGTTGCTGCTTGCTCATCCTTTTCTCCATGTTTATCCCGTTTTCTGTATCTAAGATTAATCCCATAGTAGAATAAATGGTACTCCACGTCATCCACTGTTTGCTCTATTTTGTTTAAACATGTGGTACACGGACATGGCATCTTAAGCTGTCGTATATTAACTCGTGGGTCGATGTTCTTCATCTTCTGAAAGTTGTGTAGTGCATACTTAATAAACGTTGCTACTCCATCAATATATTGTTTGTTGGTCCTACAAGTTGTCATCCAAGACTTGTCCATGCTATTATTGTTGAGGTCAAATGATAACGTATATATCCTACAAGTTACAAGTTAAACCAATTGTGACACCCCCAAAATTTACAACGCAACGGAATACCAATTTGGGTGTCACTTCATAGTTCATACACACAAGTTACATAAAACGACCTCAAAAGAGACGTTTAATAAAATGTCACATTCGATTTGATAAATCAGAGTACAAAGGTCCCAAAAATTTCTATTTAAAAATTAAGTTACAAGAATTAAAACATGACACATATGTATATTTTAAAGATAAAAAGTTATCGAATGTGTAAAAAACAAGTCTTCCAATATTTGATATCCACGCGACTCCGATTGCTCCCAATGCTCAGCTAGCCAAATAATACCTGAGAAAATACATTCTAAAAAGTCAACACAAAGGTTGAGTGAATCCATAGAGTTTAATAAGTAATCAGTTGAATACAAGATAAATCAGTTTAAAATACGATGGGCTACGTTGTTATACGCCCATAATTAAGTTGACATGTAACAAATACAAGTTGGGAAATAAGATTTATAGCATTGAGCTCATGAAACCGAACCTTGACCTAGTTTAAATGCCCCTCACAAGGTATTCAATTGCCATTTACCTCAATTCTCAATATTATATGTCCGTTTGACCCAGAGTTGTCAAATGAGCGCTACTCACCCGGACAGGCCCGCCTGGCCAAATATGCATATCTATAATATTAGCGTTTACGCACGTAATTAACGATTCATGAAATTAGGGACTTGTTGGCAGGGTACTCAATGTCTATAATCAGGTAATCGGGTCAAGCATACCAAAAAGTACTTGTATTCAGTTTGTAAAACTAGCATGTATCCCCCTCGCAAGGTTTATTAAACAATTGAAGTAAGTAAAAGCGAGGCTATGAACTCACCTTAAGTAGTGGAGTGAAAGTAACACAACGGTGCCAGAAAGTATGGCAAATGGGTATATGAAAGTAAAGCACAACGAAAAGAATCATCACGACCTATAAAAAAAATATATATATAATAGTCGCGTCTTAGATGTTTAACGAGAAAGTACCAAATAAATTTTATGAAAGTATTTATATACTCTTGACATTGTACATATTTTTGTAAGTTCACAAAAGTATAAAAGTTTGGTTTTTATCAAAAATAGTAACAAGCCCCTATTAATAAGTCATCCTAGAGTCGAGGTTATGTCTCTTTTAATATTTCACCTATTTCCTAAATTATTATGTTTAAGTCATGTTAAATAGGTAATGAGTAATTTGTGAAAATAGTGCCCAAGAGGGTAGTAGTGTACTCTAGTCATTCCATCAAAATAATACTTTTCGTCAAATTCGGTTTTTATAGATATAGTTATTCCATCTAAGTGACTGTGTTATTTATAAACCATAAATCAATATGTTTTGCCTTTTACATTCTTAGTAAGGTGTCTACACATATTTATCATTTTTAAGTGTCTTCAAGTCCAAATTAACTTATTTCAATAGTCTAATAACTAGTATATACTTTTATTCCATTGCAGAAAGTTTTTAGTCAACTGCGGTCCCACGAAAATGACCATAAGTAGAGTTCTACAACCCCGATTGAGGTGAGGTTTTCGGCTACGTTTAAGCCTAGATGTTACCTACATTTCATAAAACTGGGCCGAGCTCCAGAAATGACCATAACTATGAGCTTTTTCTAATTGAAATCTGGTGTGCAGATTTTGACACCTTTCGCCATTTTGGCTCTCATTTACTCATCGGGATGAGTAATGAGGTGCGCCACCCGGCGAAACGACCACAAGACATAGCCCTATCATCCTGTCTAATTTCCTAAGGCTCATAACTCACTGAGTTGTGCAGACTATTCCATATTTGGGGCTGATTCAGAATTCAGATTCATACAACCTACTTGGGGCTTGTTTAGACTTGTTTTCATGATTAAAACTTTATATACAATGCCAAATACTTACAAAATCACTATTACACCATAAAAATACATAGAAGTCCAGTAGTCTATTACAACTAAATTGAAGGAAAAATAATGAAAATAAATATATCTTACAAGGTGATGATGAAAACAACAACTACAAATCAACACCTAAGCCCTTCTTGAACCTCTTCTTCTAATCTTTTTCTTGAGTCTTTTCACCACTTGATTCTAAACCTTGTTAATCATCCAAGAATGACCTTAACTTCAGCCTCTAACACTTTGTATATCTCCTAATCTAACCATGGAATCACCAAAACAATACTTGGACTTTGTAAGGATCACCTAGGCCTTCACTTTTCTTGTGTAACTTGTAGCTTGAAATTTACTAATGATGGTGGTGATGGCTTTTATGTTGTATGGCAAAAATAAGAAAGGAGAAGGGTAGAGACATCTTGAATGAAGTTTTGGTTATACAAATGAGGTAGGGTGAAAAAAATCAAAGTAACATGCAAGTAGTGATAGATATAAGAACTAAAAATGAGACATGTGTCTCATAACACATGATATCAAACGCCACCTCTACTTGAGGTTGTCAATATGTGTAGTTTTTATACCACTTTATGTTTACGGAGTGTAGTTTGGTCCCAGTAATTACTAATGTTAAACCCTTAAGTCAGGAAACATAAAACCAGGCAACATAAAAATATAATACTTATAAAAATGTTAAAATTTATCAACCTACTCTAATTAAGTATATTAGACGAGTGATAAGTTTAATGATGTGCGTATATATTGTTAAAACCTAATAACGTAGGTTCAAATATGCGTAATACGTAAAAATTATAAAGTTTACGTAAAAAAAAAATACAAACTGGCAATAGTTCATATAAAATATGACTATTGGTGAAAATAGAGTATATTGGATACACAGACTTATCATAGTCTTGTGTTGATCGCGAGGAAAGTTTAGACGATTAAACTTTCGTAATTAATAAAGTAATAACAATAAATAATAAAAGTAATATTATTTATTATAAAAGTAATAATAATTAAAATTAAATAGTTAAATATAGACAGAGGTGAAAAAAAAATGCTCAGAGTGTAATAATTCGAGTCAGAGTAAATTATGACTTTTAAAATAGGATTGTAAGAAAACAATGGTTCATAGAAAGTGGTGATTGGACATAGTCTAGTCGTGGTTGAATTAATTGAACGTGTCTCGACGTACGCGGATAACTTCCGACGAGGTTAATTATTTAAAACTAGAATAGTTTAATAATAAAATATTAAAATTAATGACATGGAATTTTAGAAATGTCACACCAATATAAGCATATATGAAGATTTAGATTGATGAAGTTCCAATGTCAAGTCACAAGTGTCTATCCTATTAATAAGATAGGTTTACAATAAGAATTGCAACAACACAATGGAATGAATGTATTGGGCATCAATCTAATTATGCTTCAAATGTCAAATATGAAAACGTGTATTAAGAGAAATGTGTAAATTACAACATGTTATCTTTATCGTGTTGTTGGTTAATTAAACGATTCAGCCAAAAAGAAGATAAGTTAACATTACCAAAGAAACAAGAAACCAACAAATCCATAACAAATAAAATATACAATGAAAATGAATAATAAGTTAAAATTCCAACATAATGAATTCCTAATTCAAAAAAGTACCTAATTTATATCTAAATGAACCTCCCTCCGTTGTTGATGGCCGGACCGACAAGTGATATGATGGATGGTGACTGGTGAATGGTGGCTGTGATGTGACTGGTAATTGGTGATTGGTGATTGGTGATTGGTGATTGGTGGCTGTGCGTGGTGATTGGTGAGAAATGTGAGAAACGTGGGTGGAGATGGAAATGGGTGGAGGGAGAATTTGAAATTTGGTGAAAAAAATATAGAGGGCTTTTCAAAAAATTTTGGGAGGAGTGGAGGACATACCAAAAAAGGGAGCCACAGGTATTTTATATTCCTCTTATAGACTATTTTTATATTCCTCTTAGACTATTTTTTCATTTTGTTACAAAATCTAAACAACTAAACTATAGAAACTGACTAGGATGGAATTAGGAAGGGTGTTTGTTTAGTGGAAATGTAGCCAATAAGGGATATTTCTCCATGGTTGCCTAGATGTTAGCATGTAGTTGCTAAGTCTAGAAGAATGGTGGATATTGAATCAGCTAGTTCCATGAATGATTATGTAGAATGTATCTGTTATATTGTATCAGTTAAATGAGTGTGTTCAATTTGACTGCTTGTATAATCTTTGTAAGTTGCTGGTTCCATAATTAATAAAATTCACTATTTCAGGAAGGAAAAAAAAAGTGTAGAAACTGATACGGGCATTCCCAAGATCAGATACAAAGAAGAACATACAATCCAAATCTCTACAGCAGTTGTAATCTCACAAAAGGTGAATTATATTACTAACCAAAAGTTTTTTTAGAACATTAACAATTGCTGATATGGGCATTCCCAAGATCAGATACAAAGAATAACATACAATCCAAACTTCTACAGCAGTAGAAACTTGGTCTTGTTGTACCACCTTAGCCATTTCTTCAACATTACTAGTAGCATCAGTTTCTCCCAAAAGTGGGATGAAAGTTTTATATGCAGACTGGCTTGAACTTGCACAACATCTTCTGGCCAATCATGATCCATTGGGACGAGCATTTGTCAGGGATGAATGATTATAATTCTTGACAGAACTATAAATACATTAGTCGCCAACGAAGACTAGCCACAATGGAACATGATTGACCTGAGTACTAACTAAACAAGCTACTTAAACACAAATAATCTAATTAACTTGCAAACATATCCATACATCAATTTCAAGCAACCCTTAATAACCCATCCGAACCCTTATAATAATCCATCCCAAACACTCTATAACATCGATCTATAGCAGACAATAAGAATCAAGGAACCCTTAATAATCCATCTGAACCACACAAAAAATCGTAACCTAATCAACTTAAAAATCTTATTAGCATACAATTAAAAAACTAATACATGAATGACTTGATAAACACCCAAATGGATGCATGTAATGATGATAAAACAATCAAGCTATCTCTTATATAGAACATTTATTTTGATTATTTATTGCTTGATTTCATTTTGATAAAACAATCAAGCTCTTATATGGATGCCTGTAATGATGATAAAACAATCAAGCTCTTAAAATAAAAACACAAGATTATGACATACTTAAAAACCTAAATCATATTTATTACTATTAAAGATTAAGGAGGGTGATTACATGTACCAGCTGTTCCTTCAAAACAACAACCAAAAACATAACAACCTAAGGAACCACCAAACCCAACCAAAAAGACCCTACTTAAACAACCATTCAACTGGAGCTCTGATCATAATAATCCATATCGGCAATGGCTTCCTCCTTCTTGGATACCAGAGCACGAAGGTCAACCAAAATGGCCGAAAGGGACTCCAGCAAACGGCGCTCCATCACTTAAACCTCCTCAAGGGACTCATAACCATCAGCAACAGCTTCTTCTTCATCAAAGTTAATATCTAAAACCTCAGCCATTCTCTCGGTGCGCTTATCAACACTTATCCGCATCTCATCACGCTTCTCACCCAAACACTGGATCATTACTTCATTTAGAGGAATTTCTTGACTGAAGAGGAACTTGAGACATTTGTAAAGTTTATCAGACCCACACAAATCTTTCAGTTCATCGAGATTAGGAGATCCAGACATGTTTTTAGATGATGATTTGATAAAGGTTAAGTAAGAAATTGTGTTTTTTGATGATGATTTATGTGGCTAGGGATGAAACTTATAGATACACTAATTAATTATTATTAATAATCTACACTTCAATCTAATATATGTGGCTGTGTAAACTAAATCATTGCAAAAAGTAACTACAGAGTACTAATTCAAAATATTGAGTCTTCCCATGAGTCTGTTCATGTTCTCATGCATATCAATCAAATCACTATTTAAGTTTTTAATATGTAAGTCTTAATTAATGTATAATTTAGTCCAAATTATGACACTCTGGTAATTAAAGGTAATTTGTGATACAACATCAAATTCAAAATATATAAAGATGACTAAAAAAAGATGGGGGTGGATGGTGGTGGCTGGTTTTGGTTGGTGATGCGTGGGAATCGCACCTTGCTTTACCTCTCGAGGGATCTCGAGAAGCTTACAACCCCCACCAGGCTGTGTACCTGATCGTTGTAGTATAGTATAGTGACAAGTAACGGAGGATTGATCGTTCAGCTTAGGAATAGTGTCGCTAGGATTAGAAAACCTAATTAATAGTTCTAGAGATGAAAGATGATTATTTTTGTATTTTTATATTTTTATGAAAGCAAGTAAAATCTCGGATTTTGAAGGAGTGGGCGGAATTAGTTGCTAATCAACTAACCCAAAACTAAGATGCAATCAAAATAAAATAATAAAAATGAAAATAAACTAATTTAAACTAAGGTTGTGAGCAGTGGTTGGAGAAATTGTGTTTACTTAGACTACATTACTCCCTAGATATCTTTTACATGTTAATTACTTGTTACACTTGTATGAATGACGGATTGTATTCCTTAATACCATTCGTGGGGTGGCATACATAACTCCCCAACTCTATGAGCTCTTATCTCCTCCTACACCATGACCCAGCACAACTATAGGGATTGTAAACAGTGGCTCATGCATTAAATACAACCAATAAAGACCTAGTACGCCTCGGTTCATGTTTCTTAAGACGTACAAGCATGTTACCATTTGGAGATCTGCCAGTTTTCTGAAGCCTAACATATAATATCATTCATTCAAAACAAGAATAGACAAGTAATCAACACATAATCAACATCTAGGTTTCATTAGATCTAAGCAAACACAAAAGATATCTAGCCTAGCATAGTAGAATTGAGACAAGAACAAGATATAAACAACCAACACATAGACATATTGATTGAATTGAAAGTACACTTATCTCAATTACAATGCAAGGTCTCAAGGGTTTGGAACCCTTGAAAAACCTGTAAAAGAGGCACCAAAATCGTCTTTAGGGTTTCACCAAAACTTCTCTCCTTTAAATGAAAAAACTAGAAAACTATATATAGGAAAAACAGGCTGACGGCGTCAAGAGTTACTTGTGACGCCGTCACCTCGCCGCCATATACTTCCTCGGACGGCCTTGATCCACTTATGACGGCCTATGTGACGCCGTCACCACCCACGGTATTTTATTCTTGCCCCTTTGACGCCGTCATGAAGCCTTCTGACGCCGTCACCACCTACGGTGTTTAATTCCTCATGTCTGACGCCGTCAAGATGGTGGTCTTGACGCCATCACCTTGTATCTTCAGCATGGAAATTTGGTACTTAGCCGTTTTCTTCACTTTTATGCTCCAAAAACGTCCAAAATGGCTTCTTTTCCAGAATTCACTCTCCAAACACCTAAAATCATAAAAGGAACGATTTAGGGCAATATTTGATCAAATAAAGTCGGATTCGGGCTTAAATGACCCCCTAAAAATGGATCATTTTTCGCCTCATCATATACCCTTACACTTGAGATTTGCTTGTCCTCAAGCAAATGAGCTTTTATTCTACTCAAAAGACAAGTTAGGGGTCATTTAACACTAATATAAAAGTAATTACAACAAATAATCGTTCCACTAAAGACCAATAGACAAGCACGGAGGTCATACACAAGCACCTCACAAATAGTGTTTAGATACTCACATCTCTCGGGTGTAATAAAGTAATATAACATTATGGAAATGGAAGATATCTCTCACTACCTGTCATAGCAAAATAGATTACCATAGGCTTGGGAAAGGATCAAACCTCCACCACATGGCGTAAGCACCTAGGATAAACTATCAAAGAGGTCTTTTAAAAGGGTTGTAACGTTAGGTATAGGGATATGAATTACACGGTTTTGTTGGATAAAGGAAATTTTACTGGTGGCGAGTTAACAATCTTGGTTAATTACATGTACAAGATGGCGTTGCTAAGCCAAGACTAGACTCGACTTAAGCTAATAAATGAAAAATAACAAAAACATAAAATGAACATAGAATAAAAACGGGATGGTAGTCCGTATGTTTTTTCTCTTTTTCTTTTTCTATTTTTTTTTTTTTTTTTTTTTTGCATACACTCTTACCCTACCATCCAAAATAATACATCATAGTGAATGGGAATTCCCCTTACACTTGAATCTTTACATACTTTACATTAAACTAATCTAATGACTCGAATTAAGAAAATCAAAACACTTGGAGCACTTTTAAGATTAACGTACATATGGGGGTAATAATATGATGTTCTTCCCCATTACTCCATAAAATAAGTACTTACCCATGAGTCCCAATCGTCCCAAAACAATATGTACAAGGATATGACTCGACTTAGCAACCATGTAATCAATTAGATAGTTAACTTAGGGTTTAACAAATAACAATAATGCACTAAAGATGAGCGCATACACGGAAGGCTAAGGCGATTTGGATGTACATTTAAGTGGGGTGTAACAAATTCTTCCTTTAAGTAAGATGCTTAAAGTTAGAAACGAAAAGATAGGCTCGGAGGGGTGTACTAGGGGTTTCGTGTACTAAAAATGAGTACAACGCTAAGGGTGTGGGAAAAATTAGTTGACTTAACTAGTCAAGTAATATGACTTAAATGGTCAAGTAATTATAATACGGGTTTAACACAAGGGTGATCCTAATGCCTCTTATCATGTAGTAAATCCTACTACACGAATGTAGTCTCACTAGCGGTCTCGGGATGCATCACTAACGCAAGTTCTAGAATCTGAATGCTACCGGTACACTCATAAGCACTAATAGTAAATGCTTTTCCTATCAAATCTAAAGGCGAACCTCACATTTTTGGGTGGAAAATTTTTCTGAATATACGGTTATGTGCTAGTCATACAATCTCCTATCCATGAGATGCTTGCTATGGCTAAAGTTTCACTCCTAATTGTTGTAAAAAAAATTTAAATTTGGCGCTAAAATTACACTAACAAGTATTTCTCATAGTTTTATTACTCATCTACTATCAAACAAAACAAACTCAAGCGAAAGTGCATATGTAAGGTATCATCTTTTTACCCTCCCCTTACACTTAAGATGAACATTGTCCACAATGTTCAAGTAAACAATGTAAAAGTTAAGAAGTAAAGAGATTGAAATCAAATACTCCCCTGATTCGCTCGGTACGGATTATAGGTTGGCCAGGTTAAATCTTCCTCCAAGAAAACGAACAATCAAAGCTTCCCTTCCAGAATATAAATCATCTTCTTGTCACAAATAACCTGTAAATCCTGACAACAATAGACAAGGCAACCTCGCGTAAAATCGGCGGCATCCTATATAAGTTACTAAATCCTAGAAAACAAAGTAAGATATAATGCTTGTGGAATGAAGTTTGCAGATTTCCTGGAGATTATAAAACTTAATAATTCACAAAAACCATAAGACTCCGTTAGAAAAACAAAACCGGTAAAATTTCCAGATTTTAACTCCTGACGTCGTCAAGAGCAATACCCTGACGCCGTAAGAATGGACCTGCAGAAATTCTTATGTTAAGTTTCCGGAAAATTTCTGGAAAAACTTTGTCCTACTTCCTGGAAAATCCTGCAAAACTTCATTATGACTCAATACAAGCATTTGACTCTAACAAATACGAATATACATGTTCATTTATTATCGTGGAGAATCATGATCAGTTTGTTTCTTAAAAACATATTTGGGGTTTCCCCTTACACTTATCTTTTGCAAAAATACCTTTAGGTTGAAGTTAAGACTAGGCCAAACAACATAATAAAGTATTTTCACGTTTTATTTTAGAAGCATGATCAACCAACAATAAAAACAAAGCATGCATACGGAAGCAAATAACAATCAATCAAATAAAAATCACACAAAACATGGGTTGCCTCCCAAGAAGCGCTTTTCTTTATTTACGAGTCTTGTAGCTAGACTCAAAGTCATGGGGTACTACGTGATTCGGGTGAGTTCCTCATTGAGGACATCTTTGGAATCGAACTTAGGTTTCAACTTTCTATCGGTTTCCTTAGTGTGGTATGACCTTTCAAACTTTTCTCCATCCGGATCATACAAGGTCATTCTAATATGCCATGACCCGTCACCTTCTTTAGGTGGCTTGTCCCACCTCCATTTACACTTATCACCCTCTCTTTTCCATTTATTCCTCTCTATGTTGATGGGCATTACGCTTAATAACTCAATCATTTTCCTAAAGACTAACGGGTCCTCAAAGGGGTCTAGCTCTTCATCTCTAGCTATGAGTTGTTCCACCGAATGTGTCTTTTCAACAAAGTCTTTTTCTAGATAGAATGAGCATTGAGGTCCTATAAAGTTCCTTTCTATCCAAGGTCCATATCTAGATGGTCTCCTATTCATCTCTACCCAATGAGGTGTTGGTTCATCATCACAATCATAACTATGCTTCTTAACATCATACACCGACCAAGTATCGCCTTCTCCTACCGCTATCTTGGATTCCTTGCAATCTGTCATGGCACTAGCGGTTGCTAAAAATCCTCTTCCTACCAATAATGGGCATGTAGTGTCACTAACCATGTCTAGGACGTGAAAATCCGCTAATATAGTTAACTTTCCTACATGAACAACTTCATCCTTAATCATCCCAACCGGGTGGACAATACTTCCATCCGCTAGCCCTATCAATACCTCCGTTTCCTCTAACTTTCCTAGCTTAAGAGCGGTGAATAAGGATAAGGGAATCAAGTTGAGGCTTGACCCTAAATCGGCTAGTGTGTCGAAAGCTTTAGATCTTCCTATCTTACAAGGCAAAACAAATATACCCGGGTCATCAAGCTTTTTAGGCAACTTGTTTTGAACGAAGGCGGTCCCATTTTTACCTAGCTTATACTTCTCATATTTTTCTAGGAGGGCACTATAGTAAGGAGCACGCGCTAAGACATCAATGACGGGGCGTTCAAGGTGAAGTTCTTTGAATTCATCGTCAAGGTCTTGCGTGAGAGGTGTTTCAACTATGCTTTTGACCGGCTCTATAGTGGGTGTTTTATTTGATTGGTCCTTTTGGGGAACTTGGTTTTGTTTGAAACACGTGCTCGTCGATTTAACCGAGTAGTATTGTGGACACGAAGTGGGTGACGAAACTGAAGATATGGCATTAACGTTTAGTTTCGGATTCTTGATTGTGTCGCTTGGGAGTGCTCCCATTTCTCGGTCATTGAGAACTTTCAACAATGCATCAATTTTATTGGTCATCTCGCTTTGATTTTGTTTGAAATCGGCTTCAAACTTAGCTATGCGGGCTTCTTGAGATGCCATGAACTTTGACATCAATCCTTCAAGATTGTTGGTACTACCATAGTTGTTAGAAGGATTGTTGTTGAAGGTACGGTTGGATGGTGGACCGTTTGATTGGTAACGATTAGGCGGATTGGAAGAATTTGGTTGATTTTGTTTCCACCTAAGGTTTGGGTGATTTTTCCATGAGGGGTTGTATGAATCACCGTATGTGTTTGGCTCGGGCTTGAAAGTGTACCACTTATCTCCCGCTTCGTCGGTACGCTTGGATGCGTAGTCCGCAAAAGCTGTTCCGGGGAGTTCCATACAATCACGAGTGTCATGGGACCACAACATAATTCGCATGAAGAAGTGATTTTGTTCACCTGGCTTGAATGCTTCGAAGCTTCGTAAGATTTCATGAGAAACTTGACTTGGTCCTCAAGTTCCATGATCCTACGGTCGGGAGTGCTTGAATTATTCGAAGGCAAAGATATTGCCTTGACCATTTTGTTCAAATCACGGGGATCATTCCAACTTTCGTTGTCATAGAGAGCAAGATCTTCTATGAGTTCCCATGATTGTTCCGCACTAAGATCACGTAGCTTACCACCGGCCGATTGGTCAATGGTTCGCCTCGTGGAGATGTCGATATGGTCATAGAAGATTTGGACTTGGAGCCAAAGATCTATGCCATGATGAGGGACTTTTTGGAGTAAGTCCTTGAAACGAGTCCATGCTTCATAAAGAGATTCATTTTGACGTTTTTGGAACATCAAGATGTCATTCCTAAGCTTAGTAGTTCTCCCCGGTGGGAAAAATTGAGCAAGGAAACGAGTGGTGAGATCATCCCATGTGGTGATGGATCCCGCGGGTAAACGCTCAAGCCATTGACTAGCTTGATCCCATAGAGAGAATTGGAATAGGCGTAAACGGGTAGTCTCTCTAGTTTCAACACCTAGGTCTATGGAATCTACGATTTTGAGGAAGTCCTTAAGGTGTTGGTTTGGATCTTCGGAACAAAGTCCATGGAATGCACATCCGCTTTGCACCAACCGGATGGTGTCGGATCGCAAGGGGGTTACATTGTCTCCGGTGAGCTCAATGGTGGTTCGGTAGCCTTGGTGGCTAGGTCGGGAATACTCTCCTAAGGTTCGGGGCCTAAGGGGTTCTAATGGTGGGTTTTGTTGTGGTGGGATGATGGGTTCAAAGATGTTACCACCTTCCATGATGTCGGATGGTAAAGAGTTACGAACAAAGGCACGAAGAAATAAGATAGACTAAAGAAGACCTAAAAATAAAAATAAAAATCTTACTAGAAAGGAATCTAGCAAGTAGACCTAATAAAAAGAAATCCTAACCTAGACAATAATTATTCCCCGGGCTGTGGCGCCAAAAACTTGATGCGTGGGAATCGCACCTTGCTTTACCTCTTGAGGGATCTCGAGAAGCTTACAACCCCCATCAGGCAGTGTACCTGATCGTTGTAGTATAGTATAGTGACAAGTACCGGAGGATTGATCGTTCAACTTAGGAATAGTGTCGCTAGGATTAGAAAACCTAATTAATAGTTCTAGAGATGAAAGATGATTATTTTTGTATTTTTATATTTTTATGAAAGCAAGTAAAATCTCGGGTTTTGAAGGAGTGGGCGGAATTAGTTGCTAATCAACTAACCCAAAACTAAGATGCAATCAAAATAAAATAATAAAAATGAAAATAAACTAATTTAAACTAAGGTTGTGAGCAGTGGTTGGAGAAATTGTGTTTACTTAGACTTCATTACTCCCTAGATATCTTTTACATGTTAATTACTTGTTACACTTGTATGAATGACGGATTGTATTCCTTAATACCATTCGTGGGGTGGCATACATAACTCCCTAACTCTATGAGCTCTTATCTCCTCCTACACCATGACCCAGCACAACTATAGGGATTGTAAACAGTGGCTCATGCATTAAATACAACCAATAAAGACCTAGTACGCCTCGGTTCATGTTTCTTAAGACGTTCAAGCATGTTACCATTTGGAGATCTGCCAGTTTTCTTAAGCCTAACATATAATATCATTCATTCAAAACAAGAATAGACAAGTAATCAACACATAATCAACATCTAGGTTTCATTAGATCTAAGCAAACACAAAAGATATCTAGCCTAGCATAGTAGAATTGAGACAAGAACAAGATATAAACAACCAACACATAGACATATTGATTGAATTGAAAGTACACTTATCTCAATTACAATGCAAGGTCTCAAGGGTTTGGAACCTTTGAAAAACCTGTAAAAGAGGCACCAAAATCGTCTTTAGGGTTTCACCAAAACTTCTCTCCTTTAAATGAAAAAACTAGAAAACTATATATAGGAAAAACAGGCTGACGGCGTCAAGAGTTACTTGTGACGCCGTCACCTCGCCGCCATATACTTCCTCGGACGGCCTTGATCCACTTATGACGGCCTATGTGACGCCGTCACCACCCACGGTATTTTATTCTTGCCACTTTGACGCCGTCATGAAGCCTTCTGACGCCGTCACCACCTACGGTGTTTAATTCCTCATGTCTGACGCCGTCAAGATGGTGGTCTTGACGCCGTCACCTTGTATCTTCAGCATGGAAATTTGGTACTTAGCCGTTTTCTTCACTTTTATGCTCCAAAAACGTCTAAAATGGCTTCTTTTCCAGAATTCACTCTCCAAACACCTAAAATCATAAAAGGAACGATTTAGGGCAATATTTGATCAAATAAAGTCGGATTCGGGCTTAAATGACCCCCTAAAAACGGATCATTTTTCGCCTCATCATATACCCTTACACTTGAGATTTGCTTGTCCTCAAGCAAATGAGCTTTTATTCTACTCAAAAGACAAGTTAGGGGTCATTTAACACTAATATAAAAGTAATTACAACAAATAATCGTTCCACTAAAGACCAATAGACAAGCACGGAGGTCATACACAAGCACCTCACAAATAGTGTTTAGATACTCACATCTCTCGGGTGTAATAAAGTAATATAACATTATGGAAATGGAAGATATCTCTCAATACCTGTCATAGCAAAATAGATTACCATAGGCTTGGGAAAGGATCAAACCTCCACCACATGGCGTAAGCACCTAGGATAAACTATCAAAGAGGTCTTTTAAAAGGGTTGTAACGTTAGGTATAGGGATATGAATTACACGGTTTTGTTGGATAAAGGAAATTTTACTGGTGGCGAGTTAACAATCTTGGTTAATTACATGTACAAGATGGCGTTGCTAAGCCAAGACTAGACTCGACTTAAGCTAATAAATGAAAAATAACAAAAACATAAAATGAACATAGAATAAAAACGGGATGGTAGTCCGTATGTTTTTTCTCTTTTTCTTTTTCTATTTTTTTTTTCTTTTTCTTGATTTTTTTTTTTTTTTTTTTTTTTTTTTTTTTTTTTTTTTTTTTTTGCATACACTCTTACCCTACCATCCAAAATAATACATCATAGGGAATGGGAATTCCCCTTACACTTGAATCTTTACATACTTTACATTAAACTAATCTAATGACTCGAATTAAGAAAATCAAAACACTTGGAGCACTTTTAAGATTAACGTACATATGGGGGTAATAATATGATGTTCTTCCCCATTACTCCATAAAATAAGTACTTACCCATGAGTCCCAATCGTCCCAAAACAATATGTACAAGGATATGACTCGACTTAGCAACCATGTAATCAAGTAGATAGTTAACTTAGGGTTTAACAAATAACAATAATGCACTAAAGATGAGCGCATACACGGAAGGCTAAGGCGATTTGGTTGTACATTTAAGTGGGGTGTAACAAATTCTTCCTTTAAGTAAGATGCTTAAAGTTAGAAACGAAAAGATAGGCTCGGAGGGGTGTACTAGGGGTTTCGTGTACTAAAAATGAGTACAACGCTAAGGGTGTGGGAAAAATTAGTTGACTTAACTAGTCAAGTAATATGACTTAAATGGTCAAGTAATTATAATACGGGTTTAACACAAGGGTGATCCTAATGCCTCTTATCATGTAGTAAATCCTACTACACGAATGTAGTCTCACTAGCGGTCTCGAGATGCATCACTAACGCAAGTTCTAGAATCTAAATGCTACCGGTACACTCATAAGCACTAATAGTAAATGCTTTTCCTATCAAATCTAAAGGCGAACCTCACATTTTTGGGTGGAAAATTTTTCTGAATATACGGTTATGTGCTAGTCATACAATCTCCTATCCATGAGACGCTTGCTATGGCTAAAGTTTCACTCCTAATTGTTGTAAAAAAAATTTTAATTTGGCGCTAAAATTACACTAACAAGTATTTCTCATAGTTTTATTACTCATCTACTATCAAACAAAACAAACTCAAGCGAAAGTGCATATGTAAGGTATCATCTTTTTACCCTCCCTTACACTTAAGATGAACATTGTCCCCAATGTTCAAGTAAAGAATGTAAAAGTTAAGAAGTAAAGAGAATGAAATCAAATACTCCCCTGATTCGCTCGGTATGGATTATAGGTTGGCCAGGTTAAATCTTCCTCCAAGAAAACGAACAATCAAAGCTTCCCTTCCAGAATATAAATCATCTTCTTGTCACAAATAACCTGTAAATCCTGACAACAATAGACAAGGCAACCTAGCGTAAAATCGGCGGCATCCTATATAAGTTACTAAATCCTAGAAAACAAAGTAAGATATAATGCTTGTGGAATGAAGTTTGCAGATTTCCTGGAGATTATAAAACTTAATAATTCACAAAAACCATAAGACTCCGTTAGAAAAACAAAACCGGTAAAATTTCCAGATTTTAACTCCTGACGCCGTCAAGAGCAATACCCTGACGCCGTCAGAATGGACCTGCAAAAATTCTTATGTTAAGTTTCCGGAAAATTTCTGGAAAAACTTTGTCCTACTTCCTGGAAAATCCTGCAAAACTTCATTATGACTCAATACAAGCATTTGACTCTAACAAATACGAATATACATGTTCATTTATTATCGTGGAGAATCATGATCGGTTTGTTTCTTAAAAACATATTTGGGGTTTCCCCTTACACTTATCTTTTGCAAAAATACCTTTAGGTTGAAGTTAAGACTAGGCCAAACAACATAATAAAGTATTTTCACGTTTTATTTTAGAAGCATGATCAACCAACAATAAAAACAAAGCATGCATACGGAAGCAAATAACAATCAATCAAATAAAAATCACACAAAACATGGGTTGCCTCCCAAGAAGCGCTTTTCTTTATTTACGAGTCTTGTAGCTAGACTCAAAGTCATGGGGTACTACGTGATTCGGGTGAGTTCCTCATTGAGGACATCTTTGGGATCGAACTTAGGTTTCAACTTTCTATCGGTTTCCTTAGTGTGGTATGACCTTTCAAACTCTTCTCCATCCAGATCATACAAGGTCATTCTAATATGCCATGACCCGTCACCTTCTTTAGGTGGCTTGTCCCACCTCCATTTACACTTATCACCCTCTCTTTTCCATTTATTCCTCTCTATGTTGATGGGCATTACGCTTAATAACTCAATCATTTTCCTAAAGACTAACGGGTCCTCAAAGGGGTCTAGCTCTTCATCTCTAGCTATGAGTTGTTCCACCGAATGTGTCTTTTCAACAAAGTCTTTTTCTAGATAGAATGGGCATTGAGGTCCTATAAAGTTCCTTTCTATCCAAGGTCCATATCTAGATGGTCTCCTATTCATCTCTACCCAATGCGGTGTTGGTTCATCATCACAATCATAACTATGCTTCTTAACATCATACACCGACCAAGTATCGCCTTCTCCTACCGCAATCTTGGATTCCTTGCAATCTGTCATGGCACTAGCGGTTGCTAAAAATCCTCTTCCTACCAATAATGGGCATGTAGTGTCACTAACCATGTCTAGGACGTGAAAATCCGCTAATATAGTTAACTTTCCTACGTGAACAACTTCATCCTTAATCATCCCAACCGGGTGGGCAATACTTCCATCCGCTAGCCCTATCAATACCTCCGTTTCCTCTAACTTTCCTAGCTTAAGAGCGGTGAATAAGGATAAGGGAATCAAGTTGAGGCTTGACCCTAAATCGACTAGTGTGTCGAAAGCTTCGGATCTTCCTATCTTACAAGGCAAAACAAATATACCCGGGTCATCAAGCTTTTTAGGCAACTTGTTTTGAACGAAGGCGGTCCCATTTTTACCTAGCTTATACTTCTCATATTTTTCTAGGAGGGCACTATAGTAAGGAGCACGCGCTAAGACATCAATGACGGGGCATTCAAGGTGAAGTTCTTTGAATTCATCGTCAAGGTCTTGCGTGAGAGGTGTTTCAACTATGCTTTTGACCGGCTCTATAGTGGGTGTTTTATTTGATTGGTCCTTTTGGGGAACTTGGTTTTGTTTGAAACACGTGCTCGTCGATTTAACTGAGTAGTATTGTGGACACGAAGTGGGTGACGAAACTGAAGATATGGCATTAACGTTTAGTTTCGGATTCTTGATTGTGTCGCTTGGGAGTGCTCCCATTTCTCGGTCATTGAGAACTTTCAACAATGCGTCAATTTTATTGGTCATCTCGCTTTGATTTTGTTTGAAATCGGCTTCAAACTTAGCTATGCAGGCTTCTTGAGATGCCATGAACTTTGATATCAATCCTTCAAGATTGTTGGTACTACCATAGTTGTTAGAAGGATTGTTGTTGAAGGTACGGTTGGATGGTGGACCGTTTGATTGGTAACGATTAGGCGGATTGGAAGAATTTGGTTGATTTTGTTTTGGGTGATTTTTCCATGAGGGGTTGTATGAATCACCGTATGTGTTTGGCTCGGGCTTGAAAGTGTACCACCTATCTCCCGCTTCGTCAGTACGCATGGATGCGTAGTCCACAAAAGCTGTTCTGGGGAGTTCCATACAATCACGAGTGTCATGGGGACCACTACATAATTCGCATGAAGAAGTGATTTTGTTCACCTGGCTTGAATGCTTCAGAGCTTCGTAAGATTTCATGAGAAACTTGACTTGGTCCTCAAGTTCCATGATCCTACGGCCGGGAGTGCTTGAATTATTCGAAGGCAAAGATATTGCCTTGACCGTTTTGTTCAAATCACGGGGATCATTCCAACTTTCGTTGTCATAGAGAGCAAGATCTTCTATGAGTTCCCATGATTGTTCCGCACTAAGATCACGTAGCTTACCACCGGCCGATTGGTCAATGGTTCGCCTCGTGGAGATGTCGATATGGTCATAGAAGATTTGGACTTGGAGCCAAAGATCTATGCCATGATGAGGGACTTTTTGGAGTAAGTCCTTGAAATGAGTCCATGCTTCATAAAGAGATTCATTTTGACGTTGTTGGAACATCAAGATGTCATTCCTAAGCTTAGTAGTTCTCCCCGGTGGGAAAAATTGAGCAAGGAAACGAGTGGTGAGATCATCCCATGTGGTGATGGATCCCGCGGGTAAACGCTCAAGCCATTGACTAGCTTGATCCCGTAGAGAGAATTGGAATAGGCGTAAACGGGTAGTCTCTCTAGTTTCAACACCTAGGTCTATGGAATCTACGATTTTGAGGAAGTCCTTAAGGTGTTGGTTTGGATCTTCGGAACGAAGTCCATGGAATGCACATCCGCTTTGCACCAACCGGATGGTGTCGGATCGCAAGGGGGTCACATTGTCTCCGGTGAGCTCAATGGTGTTTCGGTAGCCTTGGTGGCTAGGTCGGGAATACTCTCCTAAGGTTCGGGGCCTAAGGGGTTCTAATGGTGGGTTTTGTTGTGGTGGAATGATGGGTTCAAAGATGTTACCACCTTCCATGATGTCGGATGGTAAAGAGTTACGAACAAAGGCACGAAGAAATAAGATAGACTAAAGAAGACCTAAAAATAAAAATAAAAATCTTACTAGAAAGGAATCTAGCAAGTAGACCTAATAAAAAGAAATCCTAACCTAGACAAGAACTATTCCCCGGGCTGCGGCGCCAAAAACTTGATGCGTGGGAATCGCACCTTGCTTTACCTCTCGAGGGATCTCGAGAAGCTTACAACCCCCACCAGGCAGTGTACCTGATCGTTGTAGTATAGTATAGTGACAAGTACCGGAGGATTGATCGTTCAGCTTAGGAATAGTGTCGCTAGGATTAGAAAACCTAATTAATAGTTCTAGAGATGAAAGATGATTATTTTTGTATTTTTATATTTTTATGAAAGCAAGTAAAATCTCGGGTTTTGAAGGAGTGGGCGGAATTAGTTGCTAATCAACTAACCCAAAACTAAGATGCAATCAAAATAAAATAATAAAAATGAAAATAAACTAATTTAAACTAAGGTTGTGAGCAGTGGTTGGAGCAATTGTGTTTACTTAGACTTCATTACTCCCTAGATATCTTTTACATGTTAATTACTTGTTACACTTGTATGAATGACGGATTGTATTCCTTAATACCATTCGTGGGGTGGCATACATAACTCCCCAACTCTATGAGCTCTTATCTCCTCCTACACCATGACCCAGCACAACTATAGGGATTGTAAACAGTGGCTCATGCATTAAATACAACCAATAAAGACCTAGTACGCCTCGGTTCATGTTTCTTAAGACGTTCAAGCATGTTACCATTTGGAGATCTGCCAGTTTTCTTAAGCCTAACATATAATATCATTCATTCAAAACAAGAATAGACAAGTAATCAACACATAATCAACATCTAGGTTTCATTAGATCTAAGCAAACACAAAAGATATCTAGCCTAGCATAGTAGAATTGAGACAAGAACAAGATATAAACAACCAACACATAGACATATTGATTGAATTGAAAGTACACTTATCTCAATTACAATGCAAGGTCTCAAGGGTTTGGAACCCTTGAAAAACCTGTAAAAGAGGCACCAAAATCATCTTTAGGGTTTCACCAAAACTTCTCTCCTTTAAATGAAAAAACTAGAAAACTATATATAGGAAAAACAGGCTGACGGCGTCAAGAGTTACTTGTGACGCCGTCACCTCGCCGCCATATACTTCCTCGGACGGCCTTGATCCACTTATGACGGCCTATGTGACGCCGTCACCACCCACGGTATTTTATTCTTGCCACTTTGACGCCGTCATGAAGCCTTCTGACGCCGTCACCACCTACGGTGTTTAATTCCTCATGTCTGACGCCGTCAAGATGGTGGTCTTGACGCCGTCACCTTGTATCTTCAGCATGGAAATTTGGTACTTAGCCGTTTTCTTCACTGTTATGCTCCAAAAACGTCCAAAATGGCTTCTTTTCCAGAATTCACTCTCCAAACACCTAAAATCACAAAAGGAACGATTTAGGGCAATATTTGATCAAATAAAGTCGGATTCGGGCTTAAATGACCCCCTAAAAACGGATCATTTTTCACCTCATCAGTTGGTGGGGGTGGTGGTGGTTGTGGTGGTGGTGGTGGTAGTGGTGGTAGTGGTGGTGGTGGTGGCTAGTGGTGGTGGTGGCTAGTGGTGGTAGTGGCTAATGGTGGTGGTGGTGGATGGTGGTGGTGGTAGATGGTAGTGGTGGTGGTGGTGGCTCGTGGTGGTGGTGGCTGGTGGTGGTAGTGGCTAATGGTGGTGGTGGTGGTGGTGGTGATGGTGGCTTGTGGTGGTAGTGGCTAATGGTGGTGGTGGTTGCTGCTGGTGGTGGTGGCTGGTTGTGGTGGTGGTGGTGGTTGGTGGTTGTGGTGGTCGTGGTGGAGGTAGTGGTGGTGGTGGTGGCTGGTGGTGGTGGTGGCTGGTGGTGGTAGTGGCTATAATTACTGGTGGTGGCGGCTGTTTTTGCACGTTTTTTATGCATGCATGTGTTATGACCCGAATACAATAATAACCAGTTTAATTAATGAGACCGAACTAATACAACAACACGATTTACACGTTTAGTCCCTTTTCATCCGTTTCCATACGTTTTTACCCACTTCTCTATTTGTTTTTGCACGTTTTTTATGCTGGTGGTGGTGGTGGTTGCTGCTGCTGGTGGTGGCTGGTTGTGGTGGTGGTGGTGGTTGGTGGTTGTTTTTGCACGTTTTTTATGCATGCATGTGTTATAACCAGAATACAATTATAACCGGTTTAATTAATGAGACCGAACTAATCCAACAACATGATTTACACGTTTAGTCCCTTTTCATCCGTTTCCATACGTTTTTACCCATTTCTCTGTTTGTTTTTGCACGTTTTTTATGTTGGTGGTGGTGGTGGTTGCTGCTGGTGGTGGTGGCTGGTTGTGGTGGTGGTGGTGGTGGTTGGTGGTTGTTTTTGCACGTTTTTTATGCATGCATGTGTTATGACCCGAATACAATTATATCCGGTTTAATTAATGAGACCGAACTAATCCAACAACACGATTTACACGTTTAGTCCCTTTTCATCCGTTTCCATACGTTTTTACCCATTTCTCTGTTTGTTTTTGCACGTTTTTTATGCACGCATGTGTTATGACCCGAATACAATTATAACCGGTTTAATTAATGAGACCGAACTAATCCAACAACATGATTTACACGTTTAGTCCCTTTCCATCCGTTTCCATACGTTTTTACCCATTTCTCTGTTTGTTTTTGCACGTTTTTTATGCATGCATGTGACCCGAATACAATTATAACCAGTTTAATTAATGAAACAAACTAATCCAACAACATGATTTACACGTTTAGTCCCTTTTCATCTGTTTCCATACGTTTTTACCCATTTCTCTGTTTGTTTTTGCACGTTTTTTATGCATGCATGTGTTATGACCCGAATACAATTATAACCGGTTTAATTAATGAGACCGAACTAATCCAACGACACGATTTACACGTTTAGTCCCTTTTAACCCGTTTCCATACGTTTTTACCCATTTCTCTGTTTGTTTTTGCACGTTTTTTATGCATGCATGTGTTATGACCCGAATACAATTATAACCGGTTTAATTAATGAGACGAACTAATCCAACAACATGATTTACACGTTTAGTCCCTTTTCATCCGTTTCCATACGTTTTCACCCATTTCTCTGTTTGTTTTTGCACGTTTTTTATGCATGCATGTGTTATGACCCGTATACAATTATAACCGGTTTAATTAATGAGACCGAACTAATCCAACAACACGATTTACACGTTTAGTCCCTTTTCATCCATTCCAAATGTTTTTACCCATTTCTCTGTTTGTTTTTGCACGGTTTTTATGCATGCATGTGTTATGACCCGAATACAATTATAACCGGTTTAATTAATGAGACCGAACTAATCCAACAACACGATTTACACTTTTAGTCCCTTTTCATCCATTCCATACGTTTTTACCCATTTCTCTGTTTGTTTTTGCACTTTTTTTATGCATGCATGTGTTACCGAATAAAATTATAACCAGTTTAATTAATGAGACCGAACTAATCCAACAACACGATTTACACGTTTAGTCCCTTTTCATCCGTTTCCATACGTTTTTACCCATTTCTCTGTTTGTTTTTGCATGTTTTTTATGCATGCATGTGTTATGACCCGAATACAATTATAACCGGTTTAATTAATGACACGAACTAATCCAACAACACGATTTACACGTTTAGTCCCTTTTCATCCGTTTCCATACGTTTTTACCCATTTCTCTGTTTGTTTTTGCACGTTTTTTATGCATGCATGTGTTATGACCCGAATACAATTATAACCGGTTTCATTAAGGAGACCGAACTAAACCAACAAAACGATTTACACGTTTAATCCCTTTTCAACCGTTTTCATACGTTTTTACCCATTTCTCTGTTCGTTTTTGCACGTTTTTTATGCATGCATGTGAACCGAATAAAATTATAACCGGTTTAATTAATGAGACGAACTAATCCAACAACACGATTTACACGTTTAGTCCCTTTTCATCCATTTCCATACGTTTTTACCTATTTCTCTGTTTGTTTTTGCATGTTTTTTATGCATGCATGTGTTATGACCCGAATACAATTATAACCGGTTTAATTAATGACACGAACTAATCCAACAACACGATTTACACGTTTAGTCCCTTTTCATCCGTTTCCATACGTTTTTACCCATTTCTCTGTTTGTTTTTGCACGTTTTTTATGCATGCATGTGTTATGACCCGAATACAATTATAACCGGTTTAATTAAGGAGACCGAACTAAACCAACAAAACGATTTACACGTTTAATCCCTTTTCAACCGTTTTCATACGTTTTTACCCATTTCTCTGTTCGTTTTTGCACGTTTTTTATGCATGCATGTGAACCGAATACAATTATAACTGGTTTAATTAATGAGACGAACTAATCCAACAACACGATTTACATGTTTAGTCCCTTTTCATCCATTTCCATACGTTTTTACCTATTTCTCTGTTTGTTTTTGCACATTTTTTATGCATGCATCTGTTATGACACGTATACAATTATAACCGGTTTAATTAAGGAGACCGAACTAAACCAACAAAACGATTTACACGTTTAATCCCTTTTCAACCGTTTTCATACGTTTTTACCCATTTCTCTGTTCGTTTTTGCACGTTTTTTATGCATGCATGTGAACCGAATACAATTATAACGGGTTTAATTAATGAGACGAACTAATCCAACAACACGATTTACATGTTTAGTCCCTTTTCATCCATTTCCATACGTTTTTACCTATTTCTCTGTTTGTTTTTGCACGTTTTTTATGCATGCATGTGTTATGACCCGTATACAATTATAACCGGTTTAATTAATGAGACGAACTAATCCAACAACACGATTTACACGT
Organism: Artemisia argyi; assembly: GCA_030686995.1. NCBI lineage: Eukaryota > Viridiplantae > Streptophyta > Magnoliopsida > Asterales > Asteraceae > Artemisia > Artemisia argyi. The sequence continues at coordinate 11,080,679 of CM060685.1, forward strand.
TTAGTCCCTTTTCATCCGTTTCCATACGTTTTTACCCATTTACAATTATAACCGGTTTAATTAAGGAGACCGAACTAAAACAACAAAACGATTTACACGTTTAATCCCTTTTCAACCGTTTTCATACGTTTTTACCCATTTCTCTGTTCGTTTTTGCACGTTTTTTATGCATGCATGTGAACCGAATACAATTATAACCGGTTTAATTAATGAGACGAACTAATCCAACAACACGATTTACATGTTTAGTCCCTTTTCATCCATTTCCATACGTTTTTACCTATTTCTCTGTTTGTTTTTGCACGTTTTTTATGCATGCATGTGTTATGACCCGTATACAATTATAACCGGTTTAATTAATGAGACGAACTAATCCAACAACACGATTTACACGTTTAGTCCCTTTTCATCCGTTTCCATACGTTTTTACCCATTTCTCTGTTTGTTTTTGCACGTTTTTTATGCATGCATGTGTTATGACCCGAATACAATTATAACCGGTTTAATTAAGGAGACCGAACTAAACCAACAAAACGATTTACACGTTTAATCCCTTTTCAACCGTTTTCATACGTTTTTACCCATTTCTCTGTTCGTTTTTGCACGTTTTTTATGCATGCATGTGAACCGAATACAATTATAACCAGTTTAATTAATGAGACCGAACTAATCCAACAACACGATTTACACGTTTAGTCCCTTTTCATCCGTTTCCATACGTTTTTACCCATTTCTCTGTTTGTTTTTGCATGTTTTTTATGCATGCATGTGTTATGACCCGAATACAATTATAACCGGTTTAATTAATGAGACGAACTAATCCAACAACACGATTTACACGTTTAGTCCCTTTTCATCCATTTCCATACGTTTTTACCCATTTCTCTGTTTGTTTTTGCACGTTTTTTATGCATGCATGTGTTATGACCCGAATACAATTATAACCGGTTTAATTAATGAGACCGAACTAATCCAACAAAACGATTTACACGTTTAGTCCCTTTTCATCCGTTTCCAAACGTTTTTACCCATTTCTCTGTTTGTTTTTGCACGTTTTTTATGCATGCATGTGAACCGAATACAATTATAACCGGTTTAATTAATGAGACGAACTAATCCAACAACACGATTTACACGTTTAGTCCCTTTTCATCCGTTTCCATACGTTTTTACCCATTTCTCTGTTTGTTTTTGCACGTTTTTTATGCATGCATGTGTTACCAAATACAATTATAACCGGTTTAATTAATGACACGAACTAATCCAACAACACGATTTACACGTTTAGTCCCTTTTCATCCGTTTCCATACGTTTTTACCCATTTCTCTGTTTGTTTTTGCACGTTTTTTATGCATGCATGTGTTATGACCCAAATACAATTATCACCATTTTAGTTAATGAGACCGAACTAATCCAACAAAACGATTTACACGTTTAGTCCCTTTTCATCCGTTTCCATATGTTCTTACCCATTTCTCTGTATGTTTTTGCACGTTTTTTATGCATGCATGTGAACCGAATACAATTATAACCGGTTTAATTAATGAGACGAACTAATCCAACAACACGATTTACATGTTTAGTCCCTTTTCATCCATTTCCATACGTTTTTACCTATTTCTCTGTTTGTTTTTGCACGTTTTTTATGCATGCATGTGTTATGACCCGTATACAATTATAACCGGTTTAATTAATGAGACGAACTAATCCAACAACACGATTTACACGTTTAGTCCCTTTTCATCCGTTTCCATACGTTTTTACCCATTTCTCTGTTTGTTTTTGCACGTTTTTTATGCATGCATGTGTTATGACCCGAATACAATTATAACCGGTTTAATTAAGGAGACCGAACTAAACCAACAAAACGATTTACACGTTTAATCCCTTTTCAACCGTTTTCATACGTTTTTACCCATTTCTCTGTTCGTTTTTGCACGTTTTTTATGCATGCATGTGAACCGAATACAATTATAACCAGTTTAATTAATGAGACCGAACTAATCCAACAACACGATTTACACGTTTAGTCCCTTTTCATCCGTTTCCATACGTTTTTACCCATTTCTCTGTTTGTTTTTGCATGTTTTTTATGCATGCATGTGTTATGACCCGAATACAATTATAACCGGTTTAATTAATGAGACGAACTAATCCAACAACACGATTTACACGTTTAGTCCCTTTTCATCCGTTTCCATACGTTTTTACCCATTTCTCTGTTTGTTTTTGCACGTTTTTTATGCATGCATGTGTTATGACCCGAATACAATTATAACCGGTTTAATTAATGAGACCGAACTAATCCAACAAAACGATTTACACGTTTAGTCCCTTTTCATCCGTTTCCAAACGTTTTTACCCATTTCTCTGTTTGTTTTTGCACGTTTTTTATGCATGCATGTGAACCGAATACAATTATAACCGGTTTAATTAATGAGACGAACTAATCCAACAACACGATTTACACGTTTAGTCCCTTTTCATCCGTTTCCATACGTTTTTACCCATTTCTCTGTTTGTTTTTGCACGTTTTTTATGCATGCATGTGTTACCAAATACAATTATAACCGGTTTAATTAATGACACGAACTAATCCAACAACACGATTTACACGTTTAGTCCCTTTTCATCCGTTTCCATACGTTTTTACCCATTTCTCTGTTTGTTTTTGCACGTTTTTTATGCATGCATGTGTTATGACCCAAATACAATTATCACCATTTTAGTTAATGAGACCGAACTAATCCAACAAAACGATTTACACGTTTAGTCCCTTTTCATCCGTTTCCATATGTTCTTACCCATTTCTCTGTATGTTTTTGCACGTTTTTTATGCATGCATGTGAACCGAGTACAATTATAACCGGTTTAATTAATGAGACGAACTAATCCAACAACACGATTTACACGTTTAGTCCCTTTTCATCCGTTTCCGTACGTTTTTACCCATTTCTCTGTTTGTTTTTGCACGTTTTTTATGCATGCATCTGTTATGACCCGAATACAATTATAACCGGTTTAATTAATGAGACGAACTAATCCAACAACACGATTTACACGTTTAGTCCCTTTTCATCCGTTTCCATACGTTTTTACCCATTTCTCTGTTTGTTTTTGCACGTTTTTTATGCATGCATATGTTACCGAATACAATTATAACCGGTTTAATTAATGAGACCGAACTAATCCAACAACACGATTTACACGTTTAGTCCCTTTTCATCCGTTTCCATACGTTTGTACCCATTTCTCTGTTTGTTTTTGCACGTTTTTTATGCATGCATGTGTTATGACCCGTATACAATTATAACCGGTTTTATTAATGAGACCGAACTAATCCAACAACACGATTTACACGTTTAGTCCCTTTTCATCCATTCCATACGTTTTTACCCATTTCTCTGTTTGTTTTTGCACGTTTTTTATGCATGCATGTGTTATGACCCGAATACAATCATAACCAGTTTAATTAATGAGACCGAACTAATCCAACAACACGAATTACACTTTTAGTCCCTTTTCATCCATTCCATACGTTTTTACCCATTTCTCTGTTTGTTTTTGAACGTTTTTTATGCATGCATGTGTTACCGAATAAAATTATAACCGGTTTAATTAATGAGACCGAACTAATCCAACAACACGATTTACACGTTTAGTCCCTTTTCATCCGTTTCCATACGTTTTTACCCATTTCTCTGTTTGTTTTTGCATGTTTTTTATGCATGCATGTGTTATGACCCGAATACAATTATAACCGGTTTAATTAATGACACGAACTAATCCAACAACACGATTTACACGTTTAGTCCCTTTTCATCCGTTTCCATACGTTTTTACCCATTTCTCTGTTTGTTTTTGCATGTTTTTTATGCATGCATGTGTTATGACCCGAATACAATTATAACCGGTTTAATTAATGACACGAACTAATCCAACAACACGATTTACACGTTTAGTCCCTTTTCATCCGTTTCCATACGTTTTTACCCATTTCTCTGTTTGTTTTTGCACGTTTTTTATGCATGCATGTGTTATGACCCGAATACAATTATAACCGGTTTAATTAATGAGACCGAACTAAACCAACAAAACGATTTACACGTTTAGTCCCTTTTCATCCGTTTTCATACGTTTTTACCCATTTCTCTGTTCGTTTTTGCACGTTTTTTAAGCATGCATGTGAACCGAATACAATTATAACCGGTTTAATTAATGAGACGAACTAATCCAACAACACGATTTACACGTTTAGTCCCTTTTCATCCATTTCCATACGTTTTTACCTATTTCTCTGTTTGTTTTTGCACATTTTTTATGCATGCATGTGTTATGACCCGTATACAATTGTAACCGGTTTAATTAATGAGACCGAACTAATCCAACAACACGATTTACACGTTTAGTCCCTTTTCGTCCGTTTCCATACGTTTTTACCCATTTCTCTGTTTGTTTTTGCACGTTTTTTATGCATGCATCTGTTATGACCCGAATACAATTATAACGGGTTTAATTAATGAGACGAACTAATCCAACAACACGATTTACACGTTTAGTCCCTTTTCATCCGTTTCCATACGTTTTTACCCATTTCTCTGTTTGTTTTTGCATGTTTTTTATGCATGCATGTGTTATGACCCGAATACAATTATAACCGGTTTAATTAATGAGACCGAACTAATCCAACAACACGATTTACACGTTTAGTCCCTTTTCGTCCGTTTCCATACGTTTTTACCCATTTCTCTGTTTGTTTTTGCACGTTTTTTATGCATGCATCTGTTATGACCCGAATACAATTATAACGGGTTTAATTAATGAGACGAACTAATCCAACAACACGATTTACACGTTTAGTCCCTTTTCATCCGTTTCCATACGTTTTTACCCATTTCTCTGTTTGTTTTTGCATGTTTTTTATGCATGCATGTGTTATGACCCGAATACAATTATAACCGGTTTAATTAATGAGACCGAACTAATCCAACAACACGATTTACACGTTTAGTCCCTTTTCGTCCGTTTCCATACGTTTTTACCCATTTCTCTGTTTGTTTTTGCACGTTTTTTATGCATGCATGTGTTATGACCCGAATACAATTATAACCGGTTTAATTAATGACACGAACTAATCCAACAACACGATTTACACGTTTAGTCCTTTTTCATCCGTTTCCATACGTTTTTACCCATTTCTCTGTTTGTTTTTGCACGTTTTTTATGCATGCATGTGTTATGACCCGAATACAATTATAACCGGTTTAATTAATGAGACCGAACTAATCCAACAAAACGATTTACACGTTTAGTCCCTTTTCATCCGTTTCCAAACGTTTTTACCCATTTCTCTGTTTGTTTTTGCACGTTTTTTATGCATGCATGTGAACCGAATACAATTATAACCGGTTTAATTAATGAGACGAACTAATCCAACAACACGATTTACACGTTTAGTCCCTTTTCATCCGTTTCCATACGTTTTTACCCATTTCTCTGTTTGTTTTTGCACGTTTTTTATGCATGCATGTGTTACCAAATACAATTATAACCGGTTTAATTAATGACACGAACTAATCCAACAACACGATTTACACGTTTAGTCCCTTTTCATCCGTTTCCATACGTTTTTACCCATTTCTCTGTTTGTTTTTGCATGTTTTTTATGCATGCATGTGTTATGACCCGAATACAATTATAACCGGTTTAATTAATGAGACCGAACTAATCCAACAACACGATTTACACGTTTAGTCCCTTTTCGTCCGTTTCCATACGTTTTTACCCATTTCTCTGTTTGTTTTTGCACGTTTTTTATGCATGCATGTGTTATGACCCGAATACAATTATAACCGGTTTAATTAATGACACGAACTAATCCAACAACACGATTTACACGTTTAGTCCCTTTTCATCCGTTTCCATACGTTTTTACCCATTTCTCTGTTTGTTTTTGCACGTTTTTTATGCATGCATGTGTTATGACCCGAATACAATTATAACCGGTTTAATTAATGAGACCGAACTAAACCAACAAAACGATTTACACGTTTAGTCCCTTTTCATCCGTTTTCATACGTTTTTACCCATTTCTCTGTTCGTTTTTGCACGTTTTTTAAGCATGCATGTGAACCGAATACAATTATAACCGGTTTAATTAATGAGACGAACTAATCCAACAACACGATTTACACGTTTAGTCCCTTTTCATCCATTTCCATACGTTTTTACCTATTTCTCTGTTTGCTTTTGCACATTTTTTATGCATGCATGTGTTATGACCCGTATACAATTGTAACCGGTTTAATTAATGAGACCGAACTAATCCAACAACACGATTTACACGTTTAGTCCCTTTTCATCCGTTTCCATACGTTTTTACCCATTTCTCTGTTTGTTTTTGCATGTTTTTTATGCATGCATGTGTTATGACCCGAATACAATTATAACCGGTTTAATTAATGAGACCGAACTAATCCAACAACACGATTTACACGTTTAGTCCCTTTTCGTCCGTTTCCATACGTTTTTACCCATTTCTCTGTTTGTTTTTGCACGTTTTTTATGCATGCATGTGTTATGACCCGAATACAATTATAACCGGTTTAATTAATGACACGAACTAATCCAACAACACGATTTACACGTTTAGTCCCTTTTCATCCGTTTCCATACGTTTTTACCCATTTCTCTGTTTGTTTTTGCACGTTTTTTATGCATGCATGTGTTATGACCCGAATACAATTATAACCGGTTTAATTAATGAGACCGAACTAATCCAACAAAACGATTTACACGTTTAGTCCCTTTTCATCCGTTTCCAAACGTTTTTACCCATTTCTCTGTTTGTTTTTGCACGTTTTTTATGCATGCATGTGAACCGAATACAATTATAACCGGTTTAATTAATGAGACGAACTAATCCAACAACACGATTTACACGTTTAGTCCCTTTTCATCCGTTTCCATACGTTTTTACCCATTTCTCTGTTTGTTTTTGCACGTTTTTTATGCATGCATGTGTTACCAAATACAATTATAACCGGTTTAATTAATGACACGAACTAATCCAACAACACGATTTACACGTTTAGTCCCTTTTCATCCGTTTCCATACGTTTTTACCCATTTCTCTGTTTGTTTTTGCACGTTTTTTATGCATGCATGTGTTATGACCCAAATACAATTATCACCATTTTAATTAATGAGACCGAACTAATCCAACAAAACGATTTACACGTTTAGTCCCTTTTCATCCGTTTCCATATGTTCTTACCCATTTCTCTGTATGTTTTTGCACGTTTTTTATGCATGCATGTGAACCGAGTACAATTATAACCGGTTTAATTAATGAGACGAACTAATCCAACAACACGATTTACACGTTTAGTCCCTTTTCATCCGTTTCCGTACGTTTTTACCCATTTCTCTGTTTGTTTTTGCACGTTTTTTATGCATGCATCTGTTATGACCCGAATACAATTATAACCGGTTTAATTAATGAGACGAACTAATCCAACAACACGATTTACACGTTTAGTCCCTTTTCATCCGTTTCCATACGTTTTTACCCATTTCTCTGTTTGTTTTTGCACGTTTTTTATGCATGCATATGTTACCGAATACAATTATAACCGGTTTAATTAATGAGACCGAACTAATCCAACAACACGATTTACACGTTTAGTCCCTTTTCATCCGTTTCCATACGTTTTTACCCATTTCTCTGTTTGTTTTTGCACGTTTTTTATGCATGCATCTGTTATGACCCGAATACAATTATAACGGGTTTAATTAATGAGACGAACTAATCCAACAACACGATTTACACGTTTAGTCCCTTTTCATCCGTTTCCATACGTTTTTACCCATTTCTCTGTTTGTTTTTGCATGTTTTTTATGCATGCATGTGTTATGACCCGAATACAATTATAACCGGTTTAATTAATGAGACCGAACTAATCCAACAACACGATTTACACGTTTAGTCCCTTTTCGTCCGTTTCCATACGTTTTTACCCATTTCTCTGTTTGTTTTTGCACGTTTTTTATGCATGCATCTGTTATGACCCGAATACAATTATAACGGGTTTAATTAATGAGACGAACTAATCCAACAACACGATTTACACGTTTAGTCCCTTTTCATCCGTTTCCATACGTTTTTACCCATTTCTCTGTTTGTTTTTGCATGTTTTTTATGCATGCATGTGTTATGACCCGAATACAATTATAACCGGTTTAATTAATGAGACCGAACTAATCCAACAACACGATTTACACGTTTAGTCCCTTTTCGTCCGTTTCCATACGTTTTTACCCATTTCTCTGTTTGTTTTTGCACGTTTTTTATGCATGCATGTGTTATGACCCGAATACAATTATAACCGGTTTAATTAATGACACGAACTAATCCAACAACACGATTTACACGTTTAGTCCCTTTTCATCCGTTTCCATACGTTTTTACCCATTTCTCTGTTTGTTTTTGCACGTTTTTTATGCATGCAAGTGTTATGACCCGAATACAATTATAACCGGTTTAATTAATGAGACCGAACTAATCCAACAAAACGATTTACACGTTTAGTCCCTTTTCATCCGTTTCCAAACGTTTTTACCCATTTCTCTGTTTGTTTTTGCACGTTTTTTATGCATGCATGTGAACCGAATACAATTATAACCGGTTTAATTAATGAGACGAACTAATCCAGCAACACGATTTACACGTTTAGTCCCTTTTCATCCGTTTCCATACGTTTTTACCCATTTCTCTGTTTGTTTTTGCACGTTTTTTATGCATGCATGTGTTACCAAATACAATTATAACCGGTTTAATTAATGACACGAACTAATCCAACAACACGATTTACACGTTTAGTCCCTTTTCATCCGTTTCCATACGTTTTTACCCATTTCTCTGTTTGTTTTTGCACGTTTTTTATGCATGCATGTGTTATGACCCAAATACAATTATCACCATTTTAGTTAATGAGACCGAACTAATCCAACAAAACGATTTACACGTTTAGTCCCTTTTCATCCGTTTCCATATGTTCTTACCCATTTCTCTGTATGTTTTTGCACGTTTTTTATGCATGCATGTGAACCGAGTACAATTATAACCGGTTTAATTAATGAGACGAACTAATCCAACAACACGATTTACACGTTTAGTCCCTTTTCATCCGTTTCCGTACGTTTTTACCCATTTCTCTGTTTGTTTTTGCACGTTTTTTATGCATGCATCTGTTATGACCCGAATACAATTATAACCGGTTTAATTAATGAGACGAACTAATCCAACAACACGATTTACACGTTTAGTCCCTTTTCATCCGTTTCCATACGTTTTTACCCATTTCTCTGTTTGTTTTTGCACGTTTTTTATGCATGCATATGTTACCGAATACAATTATAACCGGTTTAATTAATGAGACCGAACTAATCCAACAACACGATTTACACGTTTAGTCCCTTTTCATCCGTTTCCATACGTTTTTACCCATTTCTCTGTTTGTTTTTGCACGTTTTTTATGCATGCATGTGTTATGACCCGTATACAATTATAACCGGTTTAATTAATGAGACCGAACTAATCCAACAACACGATTTACACGTTTAGTCCCTTTTCATCCATTCCATACGTTTTTACCCATTTCTCTGTTTGTTTTTGCACGTTTTTTATGCATGCATGTGTTATGACCCGAATACAATCATAACCAGTTTAATTAATGAGACCGAACTAATCCAACAACACGATTTACACTTTTAGTCCCTTTTCATCCATTCCATACGTTTTTACCCATTTCTCTGTTTGTTTTTGAACGTTTTTTATGCATGCATGTGTTACCGAATAAAATTATAACCGGTTTAATTAATGAGACCGAACTAATCCAACAACACGATTTACACGTTTAGTCCCTTTTCATCCGTTTCCATACGTTTTTACCCATTTCTCTGTTTGTTTTTGCATGTTTTTTATGCATGCATGTGTTATGACCCGAATACAATTATAACCGGTTTAATTAATGACACGAACTAATCCAACAACACGATTTACACGTTTAGTCCCTTTTCATCCGTTTCCATACGTTTTTACCCATTTCTCTGTTTGTTTTTGCATGTTTTTTATGCATGCATGTGTTATGACCCGAATACAATTATAACCGGTTTAATTAATGACACGAACTAATCCAACAACACGATTTACACGTTTAGTCCCTTTTCATCCGTTTCCATACGTTTTTACCCATTTCTCTGTTTGTTTTTGCACGTTTTTTATGCATGCATGTGTTATGACCCGAATACAATTATAACCGGTTTAATTAATGAGACCGAACTAAACCAACAAAACGATTTACACGTTTAGTCCCTTTTCATCCGTTTTCATACGTTTTTACCCATTTCTCTGTTCGTTTTTGCATGTTTTTTAAGCATGCATGTGAACCGAATACAATTATAACCGGTTTAATTAATGAGACGAACTAATCCAACAACACGATTTACACGTTTAGTCCCTTTTCATCCATTTCCATACGTTTTTACCTATTTCTCTGTTTGTTTTTGCACATTTTTTATGCATGCATGTGTTATGACCCGTATACAATTGTAACCGGTTTAATTAATGAGACCGAACTAATCCAACAACACGATTTACACGTTTAGTCCCTTTTCGTCCGTTTCCATACGTTTTTACCCATTTCTCTGTTTGTTTTTGCACGTTTTTTATGCATGCATCTGTTATGACCCGAATACAATTATAACGGGTTTAATTAATGAGACGAACTAATCCAACAACACGATTTACACGTTTAGTCCCTTTTCATCCGTTTCCATACGTTTTTACCCATTTCTCTGTTTGTTTTTGCACGTTTTTTATGCATGCATGTGTTATGACCCGAATACAATTATAACCGGTTTAATTAATGAGACCGAACTAATCCAACAACACGATTTACACGTTTAGTCCCTTTTCGTCCGTTTCCATACGTTTTTACCCATTTCTCTGTTTGTTTTTGCACGTTTTTTATGCATGCATTTGTTATGACCCGAATACAATTATAACCGGTTTAATTAATGAGATGAACTAATCTAACAACACGATTTACACGTTTAGTCCCTTTTCATCCGTTTCCATACGTTTTTACCCATTTCTCTGTTTGTTTTTGCACGTTTTTTATGCATGCATGTGTTACCGAATACAATTATAACCAGTTTAATTAATGAGACCGAACTAATCCAACAATACGATTTACACGTTTAGTCCCTTTTCATCCGTTTCCATACGTTTTTACCCATTTCTCTGTTTGTTTTTGCATGTTTTTTATGCATGCATGTGTTATGACCCGAATACAATTATAACCGGTTTATTTAATGACACGAACTAATCCAACAACACGATTTACACGTTTAGTCCCTTTTCATCCGTTTCCATACGTTTTTACCCATTTCTCTGTTTGTTTTTGCACGTTTTTTATGCATGCATGTGTTATGACCCGAATACAATTATAACCGGTTTAATTAATGAGACCGAACTAATCCAACAAAACGATTTACACGTTTAGTCCCTTTTCATCCGTTTCCATATGTTTTTACCCATTTCTCTGTTTGTTTTTGCACGTTTTTTATGCATGCATGTGAACCGAATAAAATTATAACCGGTTTAATTAATGAGACGAACTAATCCAACAACACGATTTACACGTTTAGTCCCTTTTCATCCGTTTCCATACGTTTTTACCCATTTCTCTGTTTGTTTTTGCACGTTTTTTATGCATGCATGTGTTATGACCCGAATACAATTATAACCGGTTTAATTAATGACACGAACTAATCCAACAACACGATTTACACGTTTAGTCCCTTTTCATCCGTTTCCATACGTTTTTACCCATTTCTCTGTTTGTTTTTGCACGTTTTTTATGCATGCATGTGTTATGACCCGAATACAATTATAACCGGTTTAATTAATGAGACCGAACTAAACCAACAAAACGATTTACACGTTTAGTCCCTTTTCATCCGTTTTCATACGTTTTTACCCATTTCTCTGTTCGTTTTTGCATGTTTTTTAAGCATGCATGTGAACCGAATACAATTATAACCGGTTTAATTAATGAGACGAACTAATCCAACAACACGATTTACACGTTTAGTCCCTTTTCATCCATTTCCATACGTTTTTACCTATTTCTCTGTTTGTTTTTGCACATTTTTTATGCATGCATGTGTTATGACCCGTATACAATTGTAACCGGTTTAATTAATGAGACCGAACTAATCCAACAACACGATTTACACGTTTAGTCCCTTTTCGTCCGTTTCCATACGTTTTTACCCATTTCTCTGTTTGTTTTTGCACGTTTTTTATGCATGCATCTGTTATGACCCGAATACAATTATAACGGGTTTAATTAATGAGACGAACTAATCCAACAACACGATTTACACGTTTAGTCCCTTTTCATCCGTTTCCATACGTTTTTACCCATTTCTCTGTTTGTTTTTGCACGTTTTTTATGCATGCATGTGTTATGACCCGAATACAATTATAACCGGTTTAATTAATGAGACCGAACTAATCCAACAACACGATTTACACGTTTAGTCCCTTTTCGTCCGTTTCCATACGTTTTTACCCATTTCTCTGTTTGTTTTTGCACGTTTTTTATGCATGCATTTGTTATGACCCGAATACAATTATAACCGGTTTAATTAATGAGATGAACTAATCCAACAACACGATTTACACGTTTAGTCCCTTTTCATCCGTTTCCATACGTTTTTACCCATTTCTCTGTTTGTTTTTGCACGTTTTTTATGCATGCATGTGTTACCGAATACAATTATAACCAGTTTAATTAATGAGACCGAACTAATCCAACAATACGATTTACACGTTTAGTCCCTTTTCATCCGTTTCCATACGTTTTTACCCATTTCTCTGTTTGTTTTTGCATGTTTTTTATGCATGCATGTGTTATGACCCGAATACAATTATAACCGGTTTATTTAATGACACGAACTAATCCAACAACACGATTTACACGTTTAGTCCCTTTTCATCCGTTTCCATACGTTTTTACCCATTTCTCTGTTTGTTTTTGCACGTTTTTTATGCATGCATGTGTTATGACCCGAATACAATTATAACCGGTTTAATTAATGAGACCGAACTAATCCAACAAAACGATTTACACGTTTAGTCCCTTTTCATCCGTTTCCATATGTTTTTACCCATTTCTCTGTTTGTTTTTGCACGTTTTTTATGCATGCATGTGAACCGAATAAAATTATAACCGGTTTAATTAATGAGACGAACTAATCCAACAACACGATTTACACGTTTAGTCCCTTTTCATCCGTTTCCATACGTTTTTACCCATTTCTCTGTTTGTTTTTGCACGTTTTTTATGCATGCATGTGTTATGACCCGAATACAATTATAACCGGTTTAATTAATGACACGAACTAATCCAACAACACGATTTACACGTTTAGTCCCTTTTCATCCGTTTCCATACGTTTTTACCCATTTCTCTGTTTGTTTTTGCACGTTTTTTATGCATGCATGTGTTATGACTCGAATACAATTATAACCGGTTTAATTAATGAGACCGAACTAAACCAACAAAACGATTTACACGTTTAGTCCCTTTTCATCCGTTTTCATACGTTTTTACCCATTTCTCTGTTCGTTTTTGCATGTTTTTTAAGCATGCATGTGAACCGAATACAATTATAACCGGTTTAATTAATGAGACGAACTAATCCAACAACACGATTTACACGTTTAGTCCCTTTTCATCCATTTCCATACGTTTTTACCTATTTCTCTGTTTGTTTTTGCACATTTTTTATGCATGCATGTGTTATGACCCGTATACAATTGTAACCGGTTTAATTAATGAGACCGAACTAAGCCAACAACACGATTTACACGTTTAGTCCCTTTTCGTCCGTTTCCATACGTTTTTACCCATTTCTCTGTTTGTTTTTGCACGTTTTTTATGCATGCATCTGTTATGACCCGAATACAATTATAACGGGTTTAATTAATGAGACGAACTAATCCAACAACACGATTTACACGTTTAGTCCCTTTTCATCCGTTTCCATACGTTTTTACCCATTTCTCTGTTTGTTTTTGCACGTTTTTTATGCATGCATGTGTTATGACCCGAATACAATTATAACCGGTTTAATTAATGAGACCGAACTAATCCAACAACACGATTTACACGTTTAGTCCCTTTTCGTCCGTTTCCATACGTTTTTACCCATTTCTCTGTTTGTTTTTGCACGTTTTTTATGCATGCATTTGTTATGACCCGAATACAATTATAACCGGTTTAATTAATGAGATGAACTAATCCAACAACACGATTTACACGTTTAGTCCCTTTTCATCCGTTTCCATACGTTTTTACCCATTTCTCTGTTTGTTTTTGCACGTTTTTTATGCATGCATGTGTTACCGAATACAATTATAACCAGTTTAATTAATGAGACCGAACTAATCCAACAATACGATTTACACGTTTAGTCCCTTTTCATCCGTTTCCATACGTTTTTACCCATTTCTCTGTTTGTTTTTGCATGTTTTTTATGCATGCATGTGTTATGACCCGAATACAATTATAACCGGTTTATTTAATGACACGAACTAATCCAACAACACGATTTACACGTTTAGTCCCTTTTCATCCGTTTCCATACGTTTTTACCCATTTCTCTGTTTGTTTTTGCACGTTTTTTATGCATGCATGTGTTATGACCCGAATACAATTATAACCGGTTTAATTAATGAGACCGAACTAATCCAACAAAACGATTTACACGTTTAGTCCCTTTTCATCCGTTTCCATATGTTTTTACCCATTTCTCTGTTTGTTTTTGCACGTTTTTTATGCATGCATGTGAACCGAATAAAATTATAACCGGTTTAATTAATGAGACGAACTAATCCAACAACACGATTTACACGTTTAGTCCCTTTTCATCCGTTTCCATACGTTTTTACCCATTTCTCTGTTTGTTTTTGCACGTTTTTTATGCATGCATGTGTTATGACCCGAATACAATTATAACCGGTTTAATTAATGACACGAACTAATCCAACAACACGATTTACACGTTTAGTCCCTTTTCATCCGTTTCCATACGTTTTTACCCATTTCTCTGTTTGTTTTTGCACGTTTTTTATGCATGCATGTGTTATGACCCAAATACAATTATCACCATTTTAGTTAATGAGACCGAACTAATCCAACAAAACGATTTACACGTTTAGTCCCTTTTCATCCTTTTCCATATGTTCTTACCCATTTCTCTGTATGTTTTTGCACGTTTTTTATGCATGCATGTGAACCGAGTACAATTATAACCGGTTTAATTAATGAGACGAACTAATCCAACAATACGATTTACACGTTTAGTCCCTTTTCATCCGTTTCCGTACGTTTTTACCCATTTCTCTGTTTGTTTTTGCACGTTTTTTATGCATGCATCTGTTATGACCCGAATACAATTATAACCGGTTTAATTAATGAGACGAACTAATCCAACAACACGATTTACACGTTTAGTCCCTTTTCATCCGTTTCCATACGTTTTTACCCATTTCTCTGTTTGTTTTTGCACGTTTTTTATGCATGCATATGTTACCGAATACAATTATAACCGGTTTAATTAATGAGACCGAACTAATACAACAACACGATTTACACGTTTAGTCCCTTTTCATCCGTTTCCATACATTTTTACCCATTTCTCTGTTTGTTTTTGCACGTTTTTTATGCATGCATGTGTTATGACCCGTATACAATTATAACCGGTTTAATTAATGAGACCGAACTAATCCAACAACACGATTTACACGTTTAGTCCCTTTTCATCCAATCCATACGTTTTTACCCATTTCTCTGTTTGTTTTTGCACGTTTTTTATGCATGCATGTGTTATGACCCGAATACAATTATAACCGGTTTAATTAATGAGACCGAACTAATCCAACAACACGATTTACACGTTTAGTCCCTTTTCATCCATTCCATACGTTTTTACCCATTTCTCTGTTTGTTTTTGCACGTTTTTTATGCATGCATGTGTTATGACCCGAATACAATTATAACCGGTTTAATTAATGACACGAACTAATCCAACAACACGATTTACACGTTTAGTCCCTTTTCATCCGTTTCCATACGTTTTTACCCATTTCTCTGTTTGTTTTTGCACGTTTTTTATGCATGCATGTGTTATGACCCAAATACAATTATCACCATTTTAGTTAATGAGACCGAACTAATCCAACAAAACGATTTACACGTTTAGTCCCTTTTCATCCTTTTCCATATGTTCTTACCCATTTCTCTGTATGTTTTTGCACGTTTTTTATGCATGCATGTGAACCGAGTACAATTATAACCGGTTTAATTAATGAGACGAACTAATCCAACAATACGATTTACACGTTTAGTCCCTTTTCATCCGTTTCCGTACGTTTTTACCCATTTCTCTGTTTGTTTTTGCACGTTTTTTATGCATGCATCTGTTATGACCCGAATACAATTATAACCGGTTTAATTAATGAGACGAACTAATCCAACAACACGATTTACACGTTTAGTCCCTTTTCATCCGTTTCCATACGTTTTTACCCATTTCTCTGTTTGTTTTTGCACGTTTTTTATGCATGCATATGTTACCGAATACAATTATAACCGGTTTAATTAATGAGACCGAACTAATCCAACAACACGATTTACACGTTTAGTCCCTTTTCATCCGTTTCCATACATTTTTACCCATTTCTCTGTTTGTTTTTGCACGTTTTTTATGCATGCATGTGTTATGACCCGTATACAATTATAACCGGTTTAATTAATGAGACCGAACTAATCCAACAACACGATTTACACGTTTAGTCCCTTTTCATCCATTCCATACGTTTTTACCCATTTCTCTGTTTGTTTTTGCACGTTTTTTATGCATGCATGTGTTATGACCCGAATACAATTATAACCGGTTTAATTAATGAGACCGAACTAATCCAACAACACGATTTACACGTTTAGTCCCTTTTCATCCATTCCATACGTTTTTACCCATTTCTCTGTTTGTTTTTGCACGTTTTTTATGCCTGCATGTGTTATGACCCGAATACAATTATAACCGGTTTAATTAATGAGACCGAACTAATCCAACAACACGATTTACACTTTTAGTCCCTTTTCATCCATTCTATACGTTTTTACCCATTTCTCTGTTTGTTTTTGAACGTTTTTTATGCATGCATGTGTTACCGAATAAAATTATAACCGGTTTAATTAATGAGACCGAACTAATCCAACAACACGATTTACACGTTTAGTCCTTTTTCATCCGTTTCCATACGTTTTTACCCATTTCTCTGTTTGTTTTTGCATGTTTTTTTTGCATGCATGTGTTATGACCCGAATACAATTTTAACCGGTTTAATTAATGACATGAACTAATCCAACAACACGATTTACACGTTTAGTCCCTTTTCATCCGTTTCCATACGTTTTTACCCATTTCTCTGTTTGTTTTTGCATGTTTTTTATGCATGCATGTGTTATGACCCGAATACAATTATAACCGGTTTAATTAATGACACGAACTAATCCAACAACACGATTTACACGTTTAGTCCCTTTTCATCCGTTTCCATACGTTTTTACCCATTTCTCTGTTTGTTTTTGCACGTTTTTTATGCATGCATGTGTTATGACCCGTATACAATTATAACCGGTTTAATTAATGAGACCGAACTAATCCAACAACACGATTTACACGTTTAGTCCCTTTTCATCCATTCCATACGTTTTTACCCATTTCTCTGTTTGTTTTTGCACGTTTTTTATGCATGCATGTGTTATGACCCGAATACAATCATAACCAGTTTAATTAATGAGACCGAACTAATCCAACAACACGATTTACACTTTTAGTCCCTTTTCATCCATTCCATACGTTTTTACCCATTTCTCTGTTTGTTTTTGAACGTTTTTTATGCATGCATGTGTTACCGAATAAAATTATAACCGGTTTAATTAATGAGACCGAACTAATCCAACAACACGATTTACATGTTTAGTCCCTTTTCATCCGTTTCCATACGTTTTTACCCATTTCTCTGTTTGTTTTTGCATGTTTTTTATGCATGCATGTGTTATGACCCGAATACAATTATAACCGGTTTAATTAATGACACGAACTAATCCAACAATACGATTTACACGTTTAGTCCCTTTTCATCCGTTTCCATACGTTTTTACCCATTTCTCTGTTTGTTTTTGCATGTTTTTTATGCATGCATGTGTTATGACCCGAATACAATTATAACCGGTTTAATTAATGACACGAACTAATCCAACAACACGATTTACACGTTTAGTCCCTTTTCAACCGTTTCCATACGTTTTTACCCATTTCTCTGTTTGTTTTTGCACGTTTTTTATGCATGCATGTGTTATGACCCGTATACAATTATAACCGGTTTAATTAATGAGACCGAACTAATCCAACAACACGATTTACACGTTTAGTCCCTTTTCATCCATTCCATACGTTTTTACCCATTTCTCTGTTTGTTTTTGCACGTTTTTTATGCATGCATCTGTTATGACCCGAATACAATCATAACCAGTTTAATTAATGAGACCGAACTAATCCAACAACACGATTTACACTTTTAGTCCCTTTTCATCCATTCCATACGTTTTTACCCATTTCTCTGTTTGTTTTTGAACGTTTTTTATGCATGCATGTGTTACCGAATAAAATTATAACCGGTTTAATTAATGAGACCGAACTAATCCAACAACACGATTTACACGTTTAGTCCCTTTTCATCCGTTTCCATACGTTTTTACCCATTTCTCTGTTTGTTTTTGCATGTTTTTTATGCATGCATGTGTTATGACCCGAATACAATTATAACCGGTTTAATTAATGACACGAACTAATCCAACAACACGATTTACACGTTTAGTCCCTTTTCATCCGTTTCCATACGTTTTTACCCATTTCTCTGTTTGTTTTTGCATGTTTTTTATGCATGCATGTGTTATGACCCGAATACAATTATAACCGGTTTAATTAATGACACGAACTAATCCAACAACACGATTTACACGTTTAGTCCCTTTTCATCCGTTTCCATACGTTTTTACCCATTTCTCTGTTTGTTTTTGCACGTTTTTTATGCATGCATGTGTTATGACTCGAATACAATTATAACCGGTTTAATTAATGAGACCGAACTAAACCAACAAAACGATTTACACGTTTAGTCCCTTTTCATCCGTTTTCATACGTTTTTACCCATTTCTCTGTTCGTTTTTGCACGTTTTTTATGCATGCATGTGAACCGAATACAATTATAACCGGTTTAATTAATGAGACGAACTAATCCAACAACACGATTTACACGTCTAGTCCCTTTTCATCCATTTCCATACGTTTTTACCTATTTCTCTGTTTGTTTTTGCACATTTTTTATGCATGCATGTGTTATGACCCGTATACAATTATAACCGGTTTAATTAATGAGACCGAACTAATCCAACAACACGATTTACACGTTTAGTCCCTTTTCGTCCGTTTCCATACGTTTTTACCCATTTCTCTGTTTGTTTTTGCACGTTTTTTATGCATGCATCTGTTATGACCCGAATACAATTATAACGGGTTTAATTAATGAGACGAACTAATCCAACAACACGATTTACACGTTTAGTCCCTTTTCATCCGTTTCCATACGTTTTTACCCATTTCTCTGTTTGTTTTTGCACGTTTTTTATGCATGCATGTGTTATGACCCGAATACAATGATAACCGGTTTAATTAATGAGACCGAACTAATCCAACAACACGATTTACACGTTTAGTCCCTTTTCGTCCGTTTCCATACGTTTTTACCCATTTCTCTGTTTGTTTTTGCACGTTTTTTATGCATGCATTTGTTATGACCCGAATACAATTATAACCGGTTTAATTAATGAGATGAACTAATCCAACAACATGATTTACACGTTTAGTCCCTTTTCATCCGTTTCCATACGTTTTTACCCATTTCTCTGTTTGTTTTTGCACGTTTTTTATGCATGCATGTGTTACCGAATACAATTATAACCAGTTTAATTAATGAGACCGAACTAATCCAACAACACGATTTACACGTTTAGTCCCTTTTCATCCGTTTCCATATGTTTTTACCCATTTCTCTGTTTGTTTTTGCATGTTTTTTATGCATGCATGTGTTATGACCCGAATACAATTATAACCGGTTTAATTAATGACACGAACTAATCCAACAACACGATTTACACGTTTAGTCCCTTTTCATCCGTTTCCATACGTTTTTACCCATTTCTCTGTTTGTTTTTGCACGTTTTTTATGCATGCATGTGTTATGACCCGAATACAATTATAACCGGTTTAATTAATGAGACCGAACTAATCCAACAAAACGATTTACACGTTTAGTCCCTTTTCATTCGTTTCCATATGTTTTTACCCATTTCTCTGTTTGTTTTTGCACGTTTTTTATGCATGCATGTGAACCGAATACAATTATAACCGGTTTAATTAATGAGACGAACTAATCCAACAACACGATTTACACGTTTAGTCCCTTTTCATCCATTTCCATACGTTTTTACCTATTTCTCTGTTTGTTTTTGCACATTTTTTATGCATGCATGTGTTATGACCCGTATACAATTATAACCGGTTTAATTAATGAGACCGAACTAATCCAACAACACGATTTACACGTTTAGTCCCTTTTCGTCCGTTTCCATACGTTTTTACCCATTTCTCTGTTTGTTTTTGCACGTTTTTTATGCATGCATCTGTTATGACCCGAATACAATTATAACGGGTTTAATTAATGAGACGAACTAATCCAACAACACGATTTACACGTTTAGTCCCTTTTCATCCGTTTCCATACGTTTTTACCCATTTCTCTGTTTGTTTTTGCACGTTTTTTATGCATGCATGTGTTATGACCCGAATACAATGATAACCGGTTTAATTAATGAGACCGAACTAATCCAACAACACGATTTACACGTTTAGTCCCTTTTCATCCGTTTCCATACGTTTTTACCCATTTCTCTGTTTGTTTTTGCATGTTTTTTATGCATGCATGTGTTATGACCCGAATACAATTATAACCGGTTTAATTAATGACACGAACTAATCCAACAACACGATTTACACGTTTAGTCCCTTTTCATCCGTTTCCATACGTTTTTACCCATTTCTCTGTTTGTTTTTGCACGTTTTTTATGCATGCATGTGTTATGACTCGAATACAATTATAACCGGTTTAATTAATGAGACCGAACTAAACCAACAAAACGATTTACACGTTTAGTCCCTTTTCATCCGTTTTCATACGTTTTTACCCATTTCTCTGTTCGTTTTTGCACGTTTTTTATGCATGCATGTGAACCGAATACAATTATAACCGGTTTAATTAATGAGACGAACTAATCCAACAACACGATTTACACGTTTAGTCCCTTTTCATCCATTTCCATACGTTTTTACCTATTTCTCTGTTTGTTTTTGCACATTTTTTATGCATGCATGTGTTATGACCCGTATACAATTATAACCGGTTTAATTAATGAGACCGAACTAATCCAACAACACGATTTACACGTTTAGTCCCTTTTCGTCCGTTTCCATACGTTTTTACCCATTTCTCTGTTTGTTTTTGCACGTTTTTTATGCATGCATCTGTTATGACCCGAATACAATTATAACGGGTTTAATTAATGAGACGAACTAATCCAACAACACGATTTACACGTTTAGTCCCTTTTCATCCGTTTCCATACGTTTTTACCCATTTCTCTGTTTGTTTTTGCACGTTTTTTATGCATGCATGTGTTATGACCCGAATACAATGATAACCGGTTTAATTAATGAGACCGAACTAATCCGACAACACGATTTACACGATTAGTCCCTTTTCGTCCGTTTCCATACGTTTTTACCCATTTCTCTGTTTGTTTTTGCACGTTTTTTATGCATGCATTTGTTATGACCCGAATACAATTATAACCGGTTTAATTAATGAGATGAACTAATCCAACAACACGATTTACACGTTTAGTCCCTTTTCATCCGTTTCCATACGTTTTTACCCATTTCTCTGTTTGTTTTTGCACGTTTTTTATGCATGCATGTGTTACCGAATACAATTATAACCAGTTTAATTAATGAGACCGAACTAATCCAACAACACGATTTACACGTTTAGTCCCTTTTCATCCGTTTCCATACGTTTTTACCCATTTCTCTGTTTGTTTTTGCATGTTTTTTATGCATGCATGTGTTATGACCCGAATACAATTATAACCGGTTTAATTAATGACACGAACTAATCCAACAACACGATTTACACGTTTAGTCCCTTTTCATCCGTTTCCATACGTTTTTACCCATTTCTCTGTTTGTTTTTGCACGTTTTTTATGCATGCATGTGTTATGACCCGAATACAATTATAACCGGTTTAATTAATGAGACCGAACTAATCCAACAAAACGATTTACACGTTTAGTCCCTTTTCATCCGTTTCCATATGTTTTTACCCATTTCTCTGTTTGTTTTTGCACGTTTTTTATGCATGCATGTGAACCGAATACAATTATAACCGGTTTAATTAATGACACGAACTAATCCAACAACACGATTTACACGTTTAGTCCCTTTTCATCCGTTTCCATACGTTTTTACCCATTTCTCTGTTTGTTTTTGCACGTTTTTTATGCATGCATGTGTTATGACCCGAATACAATTATAACCGGTTTAATTAATGAGACCGAACTAATCCAACAAAACGATTTACACGTTTAGTCCCTTTTCATCCGTTTCCATATGTTTTTACCCATTTCTCTGTATGTTTTTGCACGTTTTTTATGCATGCATGTGAACCGAGTACAATTATAACCGGTTTAATTAATGAGACGAACTAATCCAACAATACGATTTACACGTTTAGTCCCTTTTCATCCGTTTCCATACGTTTTTACCCATTTCTCTGTTTGTTTTTGCACGTTTTTTATGCATGCATCTGTTATGACCCGAATACAATTATAACCGGTTTAATTAATGAGACGAACTAATCCAACAACACGATTTACACGTTTAGTCCCTTTTCATCCGTTTCCATACGTTTTTACCCATTTCTCTGTTTGTTTTTGCACGTTTTTTATGCATGCATATGTTACCGAATACAATTATAACCGGTTTAATTAATGAGACCGAACTAATCCAACAACACGATTTACACGTTTAGTCCCTTTTCATCCGTTTCCATACGTTTTTACCCATTTCTCTGTTTGTTTTTGCACGTTTTTTATGCATGCATGTGTTATGACCCGTATACAATTATAACCGGTTTAATTAATGAGACCGAACTAATCCAACAACACGATTTACACGTTTAGTCCCTTTTCATCCATTCCATACGTTTTTACCCATTTCTCTGTTTGTTTTTGCACGTTTTTTGTGCATGCATGTGTTATGACCCGAATACAATTATAACCCGTTTAATTAATGACACGAACTAATCCAACAACACGATTTACACGTTTAGTCCCTTTTCATCCGTTTCCATACGTTTTTACCCATTTCTCTGTTTGTTTTTGCACGTTTTTTATGCATGCATGTGTTATGACCCGAATACAATTATAACCGGTTTAATTAATGAGACCGAACTAATCCAACAAAACGATTTACACGTTTAGTCCCTTTTCATCCGTTTCCATATGTTTTTACCCATTTCTCTGTTTGTTTTTGCACGTTTTTTATGCATGCATGTGAACCGAATACAATTATAACTGGTTTAATTAATGAGACGAACTAATCCAACAACACGATTTACACGTTTAGTCCCTTTTCATCCGTTTCCATACGTTTTTACCCATTTCTCTGTTTGTTTTTGCACGTTTTTTATGCATGCATGTGTTATGACCCGAATACAATTATAACCGGTTTAATTAATGACACGAACTAATCCAACAACACGATTTACACGTTTAGTCCCTTTTCATCCGTTTCCATACGTTTTTACCCATTTCTCTGTTTGTTTTTGCACGTTTTTTATGCATGCATGTGTTATGACCCAAATACAATTATCACCATTTTAGTTAATGAGACCGAACTAATCCAACAAAACGATTTACACGTTTAGTCCCTTTTCATCCGTTTCCATATGTTCTTACCCATTTCTCTGTATGTTTTTGCACGTTTTTTATGCATGCATGTGAACCGAGTACAATTATAACCGGTTTAATTAATGAGACGAACTAATCCAACAATACGATTTACACGTTTAGTCCCTTTTCATCCGTTTCCGTACGTTTTTACCCATTTCTCTGTTTGTTTTTGCACGTTTTTTATGCATGCATCTGTTATGACCCGAATACAATTATAACCGGTTTAATTAAGGAGACGAACTAATCCAACAACACGATTTACACGTTTAGTCCCTTTTCATCCGTTTCCATACGTTTTTACCCATTTCTCTGTTTGTTTTTGCACGTTTTTTATGCATGCATATGTTACCGAATACAATTATAACCGGTTTAATTAATGAGACCGAACTAATCCAACAACACGATTTACACGTTTAGTCCCTTTTCATCCGTTTCCATACGTTTTTACCCATTTCTCTGTTTGTTTTTGCACGTTTTTTATGCATGCATGTGTTATGACCCGTATACAATTATAACCGGTTTAATTAATGAGACCGAACTAATCCAACAACACGATTTACACGTTTAGTCCCTTTTCATCCATTCCATACGTTTTTACCCATTTCTCTGTTTGTTTTTGCACGTTTTTTATGCATGCATGTGTTATGACCCGAATACAATTATAACCGGTTTAATTAATGAGACCGAACTAATCCAACAACACGATTTACACGTTTAGTCCCTTTTCATCCATTCCATACGTTTTTACCCATTTCTCTGTTTGTTTTTGCACGTTTTTTATGCATGCATGTGTTATGACCCGAATACAATTATAACCGGATTAATTAATGAGACCGAACTAATCCAACAACACGATTTACACTTTTAGTCCCTTTTCATCCATTCTATACGTTTTTACCCATTTCTCTGTTTGTTTTTGAACGTTTTTTATGCATGCATGTGTTACCGAATAAGATTATAACCGGTTTAATTAATGAGACCGAACTAATCCAACAACACAATTTACACGTTTAGTCCCTTTTCATCCGTTTCCATACGTTTTTACCTATTTCTCTGTTTGTTTTTGCACATTTTTTATGCATGCATGTGTTATGACCCGTATACAATTATAACCGGTTTAATTAATGAGACCGAACTAATCCAACAACACGATTTACACGTTTAGTCCCTTTTCGTCCGTTTCCATACGTTTTTACCCATTTCTCTGTTTGTTTTTGCACGTTTTTTATGCATGCATCTGTTATGACCCGAATACAATTATAACGGGTTTAATTAATGAGACGAACTAATCCAACAACACGATTTACACGTTTAGTCCCTTTTCATCCGTTTCCATACGTTTTTACCCATTTCTCTGTTTGTTTTTGCACGTTTTTTATGCATGCATGTGTTATGACCCGAATACAATGATAACCGGTTTAATTAATGAGACCGAACTAATCCGACAACACGATTTACACGATTAGTCCCTTTTCGTCCGTTTCCATACGTTTTTACCCATTTCTCTGTTTGTTTTTGCACGTTTTTTATGCATGCATTTGTTATGACCCGAATACAATTATAACCGGTTTAATTAATGAGATGAACTAATCCAACAACACGATTTACACGTTTAGTCCCTTTTCATCCGTTTCCATACGTTTTTACCCATTTCTCTGTTTGTTTTTGCACGTTTTTTATGCATGCATGTGTTACCGAATACAATTATAACCAGTTTAATTAATGAGACCGAACTAATCCAACAACACGATTTACACGTTTAGTCCCTTTTCATCCGTTTCCATACGTTTTTACCCATTTCTCTGTTTGTTTTTGCATGTTTTTTATGCATGCATGTGTTATGACCCGAATACAATTATAACCGGTTTAATTAATGACACGAACTAATCCAACAACACGATTTACACGTTTAGTCCCTTTTCATCCGTTTCCATACGTTTTTACCCATTTCTCTGTTTGTTTTTGCACGTTTTTTATGCATGCATGTGTTATGACCCGAATACAATTATAACCGGTTTAATTAATGAGACCGAACTAATCCAACAAAACGATTTACACGTTTAGTCCCTTTTCATCCGTTTCCATATGTTTTTACCCATTTCTCTGTTTGTTTTTGCACGTTTTTTATGCATGCATGTGAACCGAATACAATTATAACCGGTTTAATTAATGACACGAACTAATCCAACAACACGATTTACACGTTTAGTCCCTTTTCATCCGTTTCCATACGTTTTTACCCATTTCTCTGTTTGTTTTTGCACGTTTTTTATGCATGCATGTGTTATGACCCGAATACAATTATAACCGGTTTAATTAATGAGACCGAACTAATCCAACAAAACGATTTACACGTTTAGTCCCTTTTCATCCGTTTCCATATGTTTTTACCCATTTCTCTGTATGTTTTTGCACGTTTTTTATGCATGCATGTGAACCGAGTACAATTATAACCGGTTTAATTAATGAGACGAACTAATCCAACAATACGATTTACACGTTTAGTCCCTTTTCATCCGTTTCCATACGTTTTTACCCATTTCTCTGTTTGTTTTGGCACGTTTTTTATGCATGCATCTGTTATGACCCAAATACAATTATAACCGGTTTAACTAATGAGACGAACTAATCCAACAACACGATTTACACGTTTAGTCCCTTTTCATCCGTTTCCATACGTTTTTACCCATTTCTCTGTTTGTTTTTGCACGTTTTTTATGCATGCATATGTTACCGAATACAATTATAACCGGTTTAATTAATGAGACCGAACTAATCCAACAACACGATTTACACGTTTAGTCCCTTTTCATCCGTTTCCATACGTTTTTACCCATTTCTCTGTTTGTTTTTGCACGTTTTTTATGCATGCATGTGTTATGACCCGTATACAATTATAACCGGTTTAATTAATGAGACCGAACTAATCCAACAACACGATTTACACATTTAGTCCCTTTTCATCCATTCCATACGTTTTTACCCATTTCTCTGTTTGTTTTTGCAGGTTTTTTATGCATGCATGTGTTATGACCCGAATACAATTATAACCCGTTTAATTAATGACACGAACTAATCCAACAACACGATTTACACGTTTAGTCCCTTTTCATCCGTTTCCATACGTTTTTACCCATTTCTCTGTTTGTTTTTGCACGTTTTTTATGCATGCATGTGTTATGACCCGAATACAATTATAACCGGTTTAATTAATGAGACCGAACTAATCCAACAAAACGATTTACACGTTTAGTCCCTTTTCATCCGTTTCCATATGTTTTTACCCATTTCTCTGTTTGTTTTTGCACGTTTTTTATGCATGCATGTGAACCGAATACAATTATAACTGGTTTAATTAATGAGACGAACTAATCCAACAACACGATTTACACGTTTAGTCCCTTTTCATCCGTTTCCATACGTTTTTACCCATTTCTCTGTTTGTTTTTGCACGTTTTTTATGCATGCATGTGTTATGACCCGAATACAATTATAACCGGTTTAATTAATGACACGAACTAATCCAACAACACGATTTACACGTTTAGTCCCTTTTCATCCGTTTCCATACGTTTTTACCCATTTCTCTGTTTGTTTTTGCACGTTTTTTATGCATGCATGTGTTATGACCCAAATACAATTATCACCATTTTAGTTAATGAGACCGAACTAATCCAACAAAACGATTTACACGTTTAGTCCCTTTTCATCCGTTTCCATATGTTCTTACCCATTTCTCTGTATGTTTTTGCACGTTTTTTATGCATGCATGTGAACCGAGTACAATTATAACCGGTTTAATTAATGAGACGAACTAATCCAACAATACGATTTACACGTTTAGTCCCTTTTCATCCGTTTCCGTACGTTTTTACCCATTTCTCTGTTTGTTTTTGCACGTTTTTTATGCATGCATCTGTTATGACCCGAATACAATTATAACCGGTTTAATTAATGAGACGAACTAATCCAACAACACGATTTACACGTTTAGTCCCTTTTCATCCGTTTCCATACGTTTTTACCCATTTCTCTGTTTGTTTTTGCACGTTTTTTATGCATGCATATGTTACCGAATACAATTATAACCGGTTTAATTAATGAGACCGAACTAATCCAACAACACGATTTACACGTTTAGTCCCTTTTCATCCGTTTCCATACGTTTTTACCCATTTCTCTGTTTGTTTTTGCACGTTTTTTATGCATGCATGTGTTATGACCCGTATACAATTATAACCGGTTTAATTAATGAGACCGAACTAATCCAACAACACGATTTACACGTTTAGTCCCTTTTCATCCATTCCATACGTTTTTACCCATTTCTCTGTTTGTTTTTGCACGTTTTTTATGCATGCATGTGTTATGACCCGAATACAATTATAACCGGTTTAATTAATGAGACCGAACTAATCCAACAACACGATTTACACGTTTAGTCCCTTTTCATCCATTCCATACGTTTTTACCCATTTCTCTGTTTGTTTTTGCACGTTTTTTATGCATGCATGTGTTATGACCCGAATACAATTATAACCGGATTAATTAATGAGACCGAACTAATCCAACAACACGATTTACACTTTTAGTCCCTTTTCATCCATTCTATACGTTTTTACCCATTTCTCTGTTTGTTTTTGAACGTTTTTTATGCATGCATGTGTTACCGAATAAGATTATAACCGGTTTAATTAATGAGACCGAACTAATCCAACAACACAATTTACACGTTTAGTCCCTTTTCATCCGTTTCCATACGTTTTTACCCATTTCTCTGTTTGTTTTTGCATGTTTTTTATGCATGCATGTGTTATGACCCGAATACAATTTTAACCGGTTTAATTAATGACACGAACTAATCCAACAACACGATTTACACGTTTAGTCCCTTTTCATCCGTTTCCATACGTTTTTACCCATTTCTCTGTTTGTTTTTGCATGTTTTTTATGCATGCATGTGTTATGACCCGAATACAATTATAACCGGTTTAATTAATGACACGAACTAATCCAACAACACGATTTACACGTTTAGTCCCTTTTCATCCGTTTCCATACGTTTTTACCCATTTCTCTGTTTGTTTTTGCACGTTTTTTATGCATGCATGTGTTATGACCCGAATACAATTATAACCGGTTTAATTAATGAGACCGAACTAAACCAACAAAACGATTTACACGTTTAGTCCCTTTTCATCCGTTTTCATACGTTTTTACCCATTTCTCTGTTCGTTTTTGCACGTTTTTTATGCATGCATGTGAACCGAATACAATTATAACCGGTTTAATTAATGAGACGAACTAATCCAACAACACGATTTACACGTTTAGTCCCTTTTCATCCATTTCCATACGTTTTTACCTATTTCTCTGTTTGTTTTTGCACATTTTTTATGCATGCATGTGTTATGACCCGTATACAATTATAACCGGTTTAATTAATGAGACCGAACTAATCCAACAACACGATTTACACGTTTAGTCCCTTTTCGTCCGTTTCCATACGTTTTTACCCATTTCTCTGTTTGTTTTTGCACGTTTTTTGTTAGCATCGTATTTTATTTATAAAAAGTGTCGGTCATTAACGTATTGTTATAGGTTGCTTTAGAATATCATTATGATGAAGTTTAGGCTTAGTATTCATGTTTTGTGAAAGTCTAAGGGCCATTAGTGTAATAATGTATAAGATAGATGATGCCCTAGACTTCATGTATAAATACTCTTGTAAACCTCATTTTAGAGGTTGGTTCTTTTAGTCATTAACAAGGTTATTATTTCACACACTAGAGTTCCCATCCACTCTCTCTCTCTACTTACTTTCTCTCTCTAGATCTAGGCTTGAATCATATGTGATATAGGTTGTTCTACGGTCCTACAAGTGGTATCAATCGCCTAGGGATAATATAGGTTGATTTAGGTTTGATTTGGTAGTAATACTTGGTTTCAAAGTGATTTTTTATGATTCGGTTACTGTTCATAAGCTACTTATCGAGTTAGAGGTTTCATTGGGTCTTATCGAGTTAGAAAACTTAATTGTTCTATCGAGTTAGGCATTTCAAGCTCTATCGAGTTTGGATCTGTTATTTGGCGAGTTAGCCTTGTTCTCCTAATCGATTATCGAGTTAGGATCAGTTGCTACTTTCTTAAAGTGTTACTCTGTCCAAATTTCGTTACATTATCGAGTTTGGAATTCTCTTATCGAGTTTGGAACTTCTGGATTATCGAGTTTGGTAGCTTGACTTATCGAGTTTGGAAACCTTCTGACTTATCGAGTTTGGAAACCTTCTGACTTATCGAGTTTGGAACTTCTGGATTATCGAGTTTGGTAGCTTGACTTATCGAGTTTGGATAATCAATTGAGGCTTATCGAGTTTGGAAAATTTTGAGGCTTATCGAGTTTGAAACTTGTGTGGTTATCGAGTTTGACTACTTATCGAGTTTGGATTGTGATTATCGAGTTTGGAGCATATCTGGTAGTTATCGAGTTAGACCAAAAAAAAAAAAAAAAAAAAAAAAAGAGTTTTTTGGCGGGAAAAGTTGAGTAAAATTTATTTTTCACACGAGACTTTACGTTCAATTTTTACGCGAGATTCAAAGTTTGGTATAACGTTGAAAATTTTGGCCCGAAATTCAAATTTTTTGGCCAAAATTCAAAAATTTTCGGTAAAATTTGGCGGAAAAATTTTAAAATCTCAAAATTTTCGGGTAACCTTAGAATTGTGTTTCTTAGTGGTTAAGTCGGGTCAGTCAAGTCAAACAATGAAAATGATTTCAAATCAAACTAATCCGGTTTACCATACGAAACATAAAGTGGGTCTTGGTAACAACACCCCCTGTAATCTCAAGAAAGCTCAGCAAGCTCAGAATTGTTTGTTTAATGGAAATGTTTTGTTGGCTAAGCATGATCCTCCCATTGTTCGTGATTCTGTGGAAACGATTGAATTGGCCGAAGAGAGCATTAATAAAATGAAACAAAAGAATCCTGATTTGAAACCGATTGATTACAACAAATTGAACAAACTTTCGGGAATTACTTTTGTTCCACAAAAAGAACCATCTGTGTTTTCCATAAAACGCCCATTCGCAAAAATGTTTTCTAAGAAAGTAATTGTTTCCAAATCTCTTTCAAAAATGGAACAAATTTCTTCTAACAACACTTTTAATACAAGTGAGGCTAGAGAAATTTTGGATGATGTTAAAAAGAGAATTCAAGAACTTCAAAATATTGTTGCTTCTAAAACAACAATCGATTTTAACAACTGGCATTCCAGTTTTCATATTGAGCAGAAAAAAGTTTTTGAAAACGAAATTACTATCCCACTGAATAACATCAGTGCGAGGGTAATTCATTTTGAACGTGCTTTCTTAAAAGAAACGGCCGACTTTGTCAAGGACCACAAATCCCTGGTAAACGAAGCTAATGATACTCGTGAAAACATGAATGTTTTGGAAAGGTTAAATGATTCTCTCTTCGAAGCTGTTATGACCACTGACATTATGTCCATTATTTTACAAACATATTATGTTCAAGACGATGAAAGACTGAGAGCTGAGACCTCCGAAATTGTTTCCAAATATGAAAATGCTCTTATAAAGCTTGAAAATGAAAATGTGTCATGTTTTAAACAACTTGATCGAAAAAAGGAAGAATGCAAGTATGACAAACTGTCGTATGAGCGTGCTTTCAAAAACATGAAAGAGCAAAATGATCTTTTGAGGGCTCAGCTTGAAAGTCAAAAAAGGAAGGGTGAGGAAACTAAGTTTGCAAAACCATCGACTTTGGAGAAACCAAATGTTCCAAATATGGTTCAAAAACCAAAAATGTCGATTTCACGGTTTGCTCCAAAAGTCGATGAGAAAAAGGATTTGACAAAACCAGTCACTCCAACACCCTTGCCCAAGAAAATTGAAAATGAAAAGATTGTTGATAAAGGAAAAGCGGTTGTCGAAACACCAAAAGTTCTAGCACCTGGCCTTTTTAGGATTAGTCCCACTAATGCGTCTGCCTCCACTTCTAAGACAAATGCGTGCAAAAAGGATAATTCTAAAGATTCTAGTGTTGCTAAAAAGGACAACAATATAAATCCTAATGCGTGTGCCTCAACTTCTACAGGATTAGACAGCACCTCTAGGAGCAGCAGACTAAAGCCTAGGAGCAATACAAGGAACAATAGAGTCTCGCCTGTCTCTAAGAGTAGTTGCAAGAATAAAGTTGAAGAAGTAGAAGAACACCCTAGGAATTTATCGCTTTTCAATAAGAAACATGATTCATCTGAATGTAATGTTGAGAGTACTGGTTCTAATACTGTTTGTTTAATATGCAAGAAATGTTTAATTAATGATGTTCATGATGAATGTGTTTCTAAGAATGTGAATGGTACGCCTGAACAGAAGAGCGTTTCGAAAGGTCCTAGTGCTAAATCTAGATTTGTTGGAAACCTAATTAAAAGAATTAGGAACACCACTAATAGTCGCACGCCTAGGAACTATCTTAAGTATTGTGTTTGGATTCCAACGGGTAGAGAATTTATACTCAATGATGGAAAATTTGAATTAGTTCAAGATAAACATGTAGAAACTGTCTTTGAGTGTGATTTAGAATGTACCCCTAACCCCATGGAACCAAATTCAAAACGGTTTCCAAATACCAATTCTTCTGTTATTGGCAGGTTATCGAAATATGTCTTTGGATCGTCGACTCGGGTTGCTCCAAGCACATGACCGGGAACTTAAAGCTGCTGATCAATTTCATATGGAAATTCATGGGAACTGTACGCTTTGGAAATGATCATGTAGCAGCTATTCAGGGTTATGGAGATCTTCAGTTTGGGAATTTTTTGATCACTCGAGTTTACTACGTCGAAGGGTTGGGACACAACTTGTTTTCAGTTGGGCAGTTTTGTGATGCAGATTTAGAAGTTGCATTCAGGAGAAACACGGTTTTTATTAGAAATTTGGTTGGTGATGATCTCTTAACTGGTAATCGTGGTACAAACTTGTATGCTATCGACATCAACCAAATGGCTTCTACATCACCAATTTGTCTTATGACAAGGGCAACCGAAACTAAGTCCTGGCTGTGGCATAGACGTTTATCCCATCTCAATTTCGACACCATCAACAAGTTAGCCAAAGACAACATCGTCACCGGACTTCCTAAGTTCAAATACACCAAGGATCATCTATGTCCATCATGCGAACAAGGAAAAAGCAAAAGAGCATCATATAAACCCAAAACCGTACCTAGTTCGGAAGCAAGGTTACATTTGTTGCACATGGACTTATGTGGCCCAATGAGAGTTGAAAACATTAATGGGAAGAAGTATATTCTTGTTATTGTTGATGATTATTCAAGATATACTTGGGTAAAGTTTTTGAGATCAAAAGACGAAGCACCAGGCATCATCATCACCTTTCTGAAGCGTATCCAAGTTCTACTTCAAGCTCCAGTAAGGATTGTAAGAACAGATAATGGCACAGAATTCACAAATCAGGAGTTAAGAACCTACTTTGAAGATGTGGGAATCACTCACCAAACATCAGTTGTTAGAACTCCACAGCAGAATGGGGTAGTTGAAAGAAGAAATCGAACTCTTGTGGAAGCTGCTCGCACAATGCTGATTTATTCTAGTGCACCACTATTCTTATGGGCTGATGCTGTAGCCACTGCTTGCTTCACTCAAAACCGATCCCTAGTACATCCGAGATTCAATAAAACCCCATATGAGCTAGTGAACAATCGTAAACCTGACATCTCTTACCTTCACGTGTTTGGCGCTTTGTGCTATCCGACGAACGACAGAGAAGATCTAGGAAAGTTGAAAGCTAAGGGTGATATTGGAATCTTCATTGGATATTCAGAAAACTCGAGGGCATTCAGGGTGTATAATCGAAGAACAAAAAGGATAATGGAGACGATGAATGTGAAGTTTGACGAGATTTCACAAATGGCTTCTGAGAGATACGCTCTAGAACCCGCGCTTAATCCAATGGCTTCTAATCAAACCAGATTAGGACCCGCACCAAACAGTCAGACTTCTGGACACATCAGTTCAGGACTCGTGCCTCAAGGAGCTCAGTCAACAAACACGGACAAACCCTCAGAACAAGAACTGGAAAATTTCTTTGAGTTAATGTTTGATGAATATTATGGTGGAACTTCGACAAATGCATCTCAACAACATTCCGCTGCACCCGCTCAAAATCAACCACCACCACCACCACTGGATGCATCTACAACAATCGAAGCTGAAGCACCAACTACCTCAACATCATCTACATCCACTCAAGCCACTCCAGTACTTGAAACTGAACTACCAAGAGTTGATGAGCAAAATCAAAACACAAATTTTCAAGAAGAACCTACAAATAATTCAAACGATGTTGCGTTAGAAGAAGGAGAAGAAGTATTTGAAAACCCGTTTGCATCAGACTCTGCTGAATCTTCTTCAAGGTTACAAGAACCATCTAACACACATTCATTCAACCAAAGGTACCCTTCTACGTTTCAATGGACAAAAGACCATCCGTTAGTACATGTTATTGGTGATCCTTCAATGCCAGTTCAGACGAGGAGACAACTTGCCACCGATCTCGAATTGTGCATTTACATTTGCTCAATAAGCACCAAAGTACCAAAGAACATTCGGGAAGCAATGGCAGAAAACCCTTGGATTGAAGCGATGCAGGAGGAATTTCTTCAATACCTGTTACATGATAGTTGGGAACTTGTTGAACGACCACTTGATAAACGAGTTCTCGATCTCAAGTGGTTGTGGAAGAACAAACTGGATGAGGAAATGACTGTTATTCGCAACAAAGCTCGTCTCGTGGCTAAAGGATATCCACAAGAAGAAGGGATAGATTTCGAAGAATCATTCGCGCCCGTAGCTAGACTTGAAGCAGTCCGGATTTTCTTAGCCTATGCAGCTCACAAAAACATCACAGTCTATCAGATGGACATTAAGACAGCTTTCTTGAATGGAACTCTGAAAGAAGAAGTGTATGTGAGTCAGCCAGAAGGATTCATCGACAAAGATCATCCAGACTACGTCTACAAGCTTAAGAAAGCCATCTATGGTTTAAAACAAGCTCCAAGAGCGTGGTATGACGAACTCTCATCTTTCTTGCTCAATAACAATTTCACCAAAGGAACAGTTGATGACACCTTGTTTATCAAAAAATTCAAAGATGACATTTTGATTGTTCAGATTTATGTGGACGACATTATCTTTGGGTCCACTAATCCGAATCATTCAAAACATTTTGAAAATCTCATGAAAAGCAAATTTGAAATGTCCATGATGGGGGAACTAAAATTCTTTCTTGGTTTACAAATACATCAATCCCCTCGTGGTATTTTTATCAATCAAGCTAAATATACTATAGAGATTTTGAAAAAACATGGAATGGAAAACTGTGATTCCGTTGGTACTCCAATGGCCACTTCACCAAAAATAGGTGCTGATTTGTTTGGGAAACCCATCGATCCGAAGAAATATCGGAGCATGATCGGTTCTCTTATGTACCTAACTGCTAGCCGACCCGATATTCAATTTGCTGTTTGTTTGTTAGCACGGTTTCAGGCAAAGCCTACCGAACTTCACCTCAAAGAGGTTAAACGGATCTTTCGGTACCTACGAAGCACCATTAACATGGGACTTTGGTATCCGAAGGATTCGGAGTTTAATCTAACAGCATTTTCAGATGCAGACCATGCCGGTGATCAAGTTACAGCAAAGAGTACATCAGGTGGAGCACACTTTTTGGGTGAAAAGCTAGTATGTTGGTCGTCAAAGAAACAGGATTGTACTGCGCTATCAACCGCCGAAGCCGAGTATGTGTCTCTATCTGCGTGTTGTGCCCAAGTTCTTTGGATGCGGACACAGCTCACAGATTATGGCTTTACTTTTGACAGAATACCTATGTATTGTGACTCAAAAAGTGCCATAGCCATCTCGTGCAATCCCGTACATCACTCTAAGACGAAGCATATCAAAGTCCGCTACCATTTCATCAAAGAACACGTGGAAGAGGGTACTGTTGAATTATTTTTCGTTAAGACTGATTACCAACTCGCCGATCTATTTACTAAAGCCCTTCCAAAAGAAAGGTTTGACTATTTAGTTCGACGAATTGGCATGCGAAGCTTAACTCCTGAGGAGCTAGAACGTCTTCTCGAATCTTCTTGAAACAGTTT
This sequence comes from Artemisia argyi, assembly GCA_030686995.1. Lineage (NCBI taxonomy): Eukaryota > Viridiplantae > Streptophyta > Magnoliopsida > Asterales > Asteraceae > Artemisia > Artemisia argyi. Next base: position 11,117,152 of record CM060685.1, read on the forward strand.
TCAAAATCGCTTCGCTGTAAATATTTTTGAAAAAACAAAATACAAAATTTGAAAAACCAACAAAAACAAAATACAAAAATATAAAATTTCAACAAATACAAAAACAATATAAAATCAAAAAATCCAAAAATATTCTTCTCACGACATGTCTCTCGTATAAATCAATATTCTGTATGTTTCTAGAAATGTCATTAAAAAATGATACGGACATGTACAGATGCTTGAGCGGGAGTTCTTTTAATGTTTTTCTAAAACATGTCGTTTCTCAAAAGTTTCTTCACAATGGCTTTCGTATACTTCAGTACGAAACCCGGACCCGAATGATGACTTCTGATTATTTCAAATCATGGACTCGTATTTTCAAGGACGAAATCTTTTTCAAAAAGTTCGAGTCTAAACAAACGAAAAAGACTTCAAACAAAAACTCGTATTCAAAATAGAAATCTTGAGCACTTTTTCAAGATTCATCAAAAGATTTTTCAAAATCTTTCAAATGAGTGCTCAAGATAACTCCCTCAAAACCCTTCATTGATTCTTAAATGTGTTATCATTAAGGGGGAGTACAAAAACAAAATGTTCCGAATTCATGCAAAATGAAATCTGTCTATCTCTCCAAAAAGCTTTTTCTTAATCAGTTGATATCAAAAATATCACGATATGCTATTTTTGAGGGGGAGAAGACATGATTAAAATGTGATCAAAGATGTTTAAAGCTTGTGACTGAATCTCAAAAGAGCTAGACTCAGTATGTACCAATGAATTGACGAAGCTTAAAATGTCAGTAATCGAAAAGACTTGTCCTGGACGGGTAATAATTTCAAGCTAGTCTAACTAGTGATGTAAGCGTGTCTCGAATAGGACTTGTCTGAGTAGAATGTACCGTATTGAGAGACTTTCTTTGGACTTGACCAGGACGGGTAATGATTTCAAGCTAGTCTAACTAGTGATGTAAGCGTGTCTCGAATCGGTCATGTTCAATGAAAGTGGATCAATTCAAAAAGTGCAAACTCCTCACGCATGTGCAAATTTCTTAAAAATTCATGAGCACATGTGAAGGGGGAGTCCTTCAAAAGAAACAAAAACTCTCAAAGTGTCAACAAAAATGTGTTTATATTCATAAACACTTTGAGAGATTTTCAATCAAAGGTTTCATGGAAATTATAGGATTCATGGAGTTATAAGGTGACTAAGGTTAGGGAAAACCGTCCTATGATCCGCCAGAGCCGGAGGGATCTACCCAAGGACAATTCCAATAGATTAGAATTAGAAGTCCTTAGGTATGATTGAAAAAAAGGAGAAAATGAGAAAGGAGAAAGAAGGGGTTGAAGAATTAAAAGGAAAAGTTATGAAAAAGGGTGAAAAGAAATAGCCCTCCATATGTTCAACCTTAGGGCAGACACCGGGTTCAACTCATATGCTACTGGTTGTTACTAAGGTGACACCGGTATTGAAGATAAAGACGTCATGGACCCAGTGACGCACTGCACTAAACCTTCTAGCTACTTAAGTTCTCTTAAAAGAGCTTGTTTCATTCTCACGGGGAACCAGCATAATCTATCGACCTGTCTTTTAGAGATGGTTGATATTGAAGCAGGAGACCTCTCCCTAATCTCCGCATAGGAAACCTAAGTGTGCACATATCGAGTCTAGAGCCATGAGATACATTAAAGATCTCTTAGGAACACTTAGTATTTCTACAACTGGTGTTCTACATCAATGGACATCAGCTGTAAATTATCGAGTCCTACGCAGATCTTAGCAATCTGCCAGAACATTTATGAGAGGATTCACATTTGTGATTCTCAATGATTGAATGGAAATTCCTGCCAGGGTCAACATCAAGCAGCCCTGACAGCAGGTCACTTCGGTAATTCTTTATGGGTTACGCTTAGTGTTCGCGGTGGTTTCATACGGTCTACAGTCGTGGAGTGATCCCCAGCGACTCACCCAGTCATTGAGCTACCTAGTAGGTCTCGTAAGCTCTTTCGGGAGTATCTGACATGGGAACGGCCATGGTAAGGGTTAGAAGGAGTCTTCACACTATGCTGTTGACGATCTCTAATTCCTTATCTGTAAGTACCGGATGTTTTATTGCTAACTGTTTATATGCAGGGACACATCATCTCCATGGCGAAAGATTCCACATGCTCATACATGCATCACAAAGTCAAAGGAAAGTTCTTACAAAGATCAAAGGATAGCAACAGTCAAAGAAAGATTCTACGCCAAAAAGAAGAATCTACAAAGTTAAGTGACAAAGATCAAAGTGAAAGAACGGGAACAACAAATGCATGTATCACAAAGACTTAAGATGTATGAGCATGTTGGAATGGCAGACAACCACCACAAACACAGAAGTGACGAAAGGCAGATGACATCATTTGATCATATCAACATCGATGAACAAAGAACAATGAACAAAGTACTATGACTCATCTAATGATTCTTTAAGACGTCAAGAGCTATGAATGTTAAAGTATGAAGACAAAGATGATGACGTCGCGCAACCTTCAATGACCAACACTTAGGGGGAGATTGTTAGCATCGTATTTTATTTATAAAAAGTGTCGGTCATTAACGTATTGTTATAGGTTGCTTTAGAATATCATTATGATGAAGTTTAGGCTTAGTATTCATGTTTTGTGAAAGTCTAAGGGCCATTAGTGTAATAATGTATAAGATAGATGATGCCCTAGACTTCATGTATAAATACTCTTGTAAACCTCATTTTAGAGGTTGGTTCTCTTAGTCATTAACAAGGTTATTATTTCACACACTAGAGTTCCCATCCACTCTCTCTCTCTACTTACTTTCTCTCTCTAGATCTAGGCTTGAATCATGTGTGATATAGGTTGTTCTACGGTCCTACATTTTTTATGCATGCATCTGTTATGACCCGAATACAATTATAACGGGTTTAATTAATGAGACGAACTAATCCAACAACACGCTTTACACGTTTAGTCCCTTTTCATCCGTTTCCATACGTTTTTACCCATTTCTCTGTTTGTTTTTGCACTTTTTTTATGCATGCATGTGTTATGACCCGAATACAATTATAACCGGTTTAATTAATGAGACCGAACTAATCCAACAACACGATTTACACGTTTAGTCCCTTTTCGTCCGTTTCCATACGTTTTTACCCATTTCTCTGTTTGTTTTTGCACGTTTTTTATGCATGCATTTGTTATGACCTGAATACAATTATAACCGGTTTAATTAATGAGATGAACTAATCCAACAACACGATTTACACGTTTAGTCCCTTTTCATCCGTTTCCATACGTTTTTACCCATTTCTCTGTTCGTTTTTGCATGTTTTTTATGCATGCATGTGTTATGACCCGAATACAATTATAACCGGTTTAATTAATGACACGAACTAATCCAACAACACGATTTACACGTTTAGTCCCTTTTCATCCGTTTCCATACGTTTTTACCCATTTCTCTGTTTGTTTTTGCACGTTTTTTATGCATGCATGTGTTATGACCCGAATACAATTATAACCGGTTTAATTAATGAGACCGAACTAATCCAACAAAACGATTTACACGTTTAGTCCCTTTTCATCCGTTTCCATACGTTTTTACCCATTTCTCTGTTTGTTTTTGCACGTTTTTTATGCATGCATGTGTTATGACCCGAATACAATTATAACCGGTTTAATTAATGAGACCGAACTAATCCAACAAAACGATTTACACGTTTAGTCCCTTTTCATCCGTTTCCATACGTTTTTACCCATTTCTCTGTTTGTTTTTGCACGTTTTTTATGCATGCATGTGAACCGAATACAATTATAACCGGTTTAATTAATGAGACGAACTAATCCAACAACACGATTTACACGTTTAGTCCCTTTTCATCCGTTTCCATACGTTTTTACCCATTTCTCTGTTTGTTTTTGCACGTTTTTTATGCATGCATGTGTTAGCAAATACAATTATAACCGGTTTAATTAATGACACGAACTAATCCAACAACACGATTTACACGTTTAGTCCCTTTTCATCCGTTTCCATACATTTTTACCCATTTCTCTGTTTGTTTTTGCACGTTTTTATGCATGCATGTGTTATGACCCAAATACAATTATCACCATTTTAGTTAATGAGACCGAACTAATCCAACAAAACGATTTACACGTTTAGTCCCTTTTCATCCGTTTCCATATGTTCTTACCCATTTCTCTGTATGTTTTTGCACGTTTTTTATGCATGCATGTGAACCGAGTACAATTATAACCGGTTTAATTAATGAGACGAACTAATCCAACAACACGATTTACACGTTTAGTCCCTTTTCATCCGTTTCCGTACGTTTTTACCAATTTCTCTGTTTGTTTTTGCACGTTTTTTTATGCATGCATCTGTTATGACCCGAATACAATTATAACCGGTTTAATTAATGAGACGAACTAATCCAATAACACGATTTACACGTTTAGTCCCTTTTCATCCGTTTCCATACGTTTTTACCCATTTCTCTGTTTGTTTTTGCACGTTTTTTATGCATGCATATGTTACCGAATACAATTATAACCGGTTTAATTAATGAGACCGAACTAATCCAACAACACGATTTACACGTTTAGTCCCTTTTCATCCGTTTCCATACGTTTTTACCCATTTTTCTATTTGTTTTTGCACGTTTTTTATGCATGCATGTGTTATGACCCGTATACAATTATAACCGGTTTAATTAATGAGACCGAATTAATCCAACAACACGATTTACACGTTTAGTCCCTTTTCATCCATTCCATACGTTTTTACCCATTTCTCTGTTTGTTTTTGCACGTTTTTTATGCATGCATGTGTTATGACCCGAATACAATTATAACCGGTTTAATTAATGAGACCGAACTAATCCAACAACACGATTTACACGTTTAGTTCCTTTTCATCCATTCTATACGTTTTTACCCATTTCTCTGTTTGTTTTTGCACGTTTTTTATGCATGCATGTGTTATGACCCGAATACAATTATAACCGGTTTAATTAATGAGACCGAACTAATCCAACAACACGATTTACACTTTTAGTCCCTTTTCATCCATTCGATACGTTTTTACCCATTTCTCTGTTTGTTTTTGAACGTTTTTTATGCATGCATGTGTTACCGAATAAAATTATAACCGGTTTAATTAATGAGACCGAACTAATCCAACTACACGATTTACACGTTTAGTCCCTTTTCATCCGTTTCCATACGTTTTTACCCATTTCTCTGTTTGTTTTTGCATGTTTTTTATGCATGCATGTGTTATGACCCGAATACAATTATAACCGGTTTAATTAATGACACGAACTAATCCAACAACACGATGTACACGTTTAGTCCCTTTTCATCCGTTTCCATACGTTTTTACCCATTTCTCTGTTTGTTTTTGCATGTTTTTTATGCATGCATGTGTTATGACCCGAATACAATTATAACCGGTTTAATTAATGACACGAACTAATCCAACAACACGATTTACACGTTTAGTCCCTTTTCATCCGTTTCTATACGTTTTTACCCATTTCTCTGTTTGTTTTTGCACGTTTTTTATGCATGCATGTGTTATGACCTGAATACAATTATAACCGGTTTAATTAATGAGACCGAACTAAACCAACAAAACGATTTACACGTTTAGTCCCTTTTCATCCGTTTTCATACGTTTTTACCCATTTCTCTGTTCGTTTTTGCACGTTTTTTATGCATGCATGTGAACCGAATACAATTATAACCGGTTTAATTAATGAGACGAACTAATCCAACAACACGATTTACACGTTTAGTCCCTTTTCATCCATTTCCATACGTTTTTACCTATTTCTCTGTTTGATTTTGCACATTTTTTTATGCATGCATGTGTTATGACCCGTATACAATTATTACCGGTTTAATTAATGAGACCGAACTAATCCAACAACACGATTTACACGTTTAGTCCCTTTTCGTCCGTTTCCATACGTTTTTACCCATTTCTCTGTTTGTTTTTGCACGTTTTTTATGCATGCATCTGTTATGACCCGAATACAATTATAACGGGTTTAATTAATGAGACGAACTAATCCAACAACACGATTTACACGTTTAGTCCCTTTTCATCCGTTTCCATACGTTTTTACCCATTTCTCTGTTTGTTTTTGCACGTTTTTTATGCATGCATGTGTTATGACCCGAATACAATTATAACCGGTTTAATTAATGAGACCGAACTAATTCAACAACACGATTTACACGTTTAGTCCCTTTTCGTCCGTTTCCATACGTTTTTACCCATTTCTCTGTTTGTTTTTGCACGTTTTTTATGCATGCATTTGTTATGACCCGAATACAATTATAACCGGTTTAATTAATGAGATGAACTAATCCAACAACACGATTTACACGTTTAGTCCCTTTTCATCCATTTCCATACGTTTTTACCCATTTCTCTGTTTGTTTTTGCACGTTTTTTATGCATGCATGTGTTACCGAATACAATTATAACCAGTTTAATTAATGAGACCGAACTAATCCAACAACACGATTTACACGTTTAGTCCCTTTTCATCCGTTTCTATACGTTTTTACCCATTTCTCTGTTTGTTTTTGCATGTTTTTTATGCATGCATGTGTTATGACCCGAATACAATTATAACCGGTTTAATTAATGACACGAACTAATCCAACAACACGATTTACACGTTTAGTCCCTTTTCATCCGTTTCCATACGTTTTTACCCATTTCTCTGTTTGTTTTTGCACGTTTTTTATGCATGCATGTGTTATGACCCGAATACAATTATAACCGGTTTAATTAATGAGACCGAACTAATCCAACAAAACGATTTACACGTTTAGTCCCTTTTCATCCGTTTCCATACGTTTTTACCCATTTCTCTGTTTGTTTTTGCACGTTTTTTATGCATGCATGTGAACCGAATACAATTATAACCGGTTTAATTAATGAGACGAACTAATCTAACAACACGATTTACACGTTTAGTCCCTTTTCATCCGTTTCCATACGTTTTTACCCATTTCTCTGTTTGTTTTTGCACGTTTTTTATGCATGCATGTGTTAGCAAATACAATTATAACCGGTTTAATTAATGACACGAACTAATCCAACAACACGATTTACACGTTTAGTCCCTTTTCATCCGTTTCCATACGTTTTTACCCATTTCTCTGTTTGTTTTTGCACGTTTTTTATGCATGCATGTGTTATGACCCAAATACAATTATCACCATTTTAGTTAATGAGACCGAACTAATCCAACAAAACGATTTACACGTTTAGTCCCTTTTCATCTGTTTCCATATGTTCTTACCCATTTTTCTGTATGTTTTTGCACGTTTTTTATGCATGCATGTGAACCGAGTACAATTATAACCGGTTTAATTAATGAGACGAACTAATCCAACAACACGATTTACACGTTTAGTCCCTTTTCATCCGTCTCCGTACGTTTTTACCCATTTCTCTGTTTGTTTTTGCACGTTTTTTATGCATGCATCTGTTATGACCCGAATACAATTATAACCGGTTTAATTAATGAGACCGAACTAATCCAACAAAACGATTTACACGTTTAGTCCCTTTTCATCCGTTTCCATACGTTTTTACCCATTTCTCTGTTTGTTTTTGCACGTTTTTTATGCATGCATGTGAACCGAATACAATTATAATCGGTTTAATTAATGAGACGAACTAATCCAACAACACGATTTACACGTTTAGTCCCTTTTCATCCGTTTCCATACGTTTTTACCCATTTCTCTGTTTGTTTTTGCACGTTTTTTATGCATGCATGTGTTAGCAAATACAATTATAACCGGTTTAATTAATGACACGAACTAATCCAACAACACGATTTACACGTTTAGTCCCTTTTCATCCGTTTCCATACGTTTTTACCCATTTCTCTGTTTGTTTTTGCACGTTTTTTATGCATGCATGTGTTATGACCCAAATACAATTATCACCATTTTAGTTAATGAGACCGAACTAATCCAACAAAACGATTTACACGTTTAGTCCCTTTTCATCCGTTTCCATATGTTCTTACCCATTTTTCTGTATGTTTTTGCACGTTTTTTATGCATGCATGTGAACCGAGTACAATTATAACCGGTTTAATTAATGAGACGAACTAATCCAACAACACGATTTACACGTTTAGTCCCTTTTCATCCGTCTCCGTACGTTTTTACCCATTTCTCTGTTTGTTTTTGCACGTTTTTTATGCATGCATCTGTTATGACCCGAATACAATTATAACCGGTTTAATTAATGAGACGAACTAATCCAACAACACGATTTACACGTTTAGTCCCTTTTCATCCATTTCCATACGTTTTTACCTATTTCTCTGTTTGTTTTTGCACATTTTTTATGCATGCATGTGTTATGACCCGTATACAATTATAACCGGTTTAATTAATCAGACCGAACTAATCCAACAACAAGATTTACACGTTTAGTCCCTTTTCGTCCGTTTCCATACGTTTTTACCCATTTCTCTGTTTGTTTTTGCACGTTTTTTATGCATGCATCTGTTATGACCCGAATACAATTATAACGGGTTTAATTAATGAGACGAACTAATCCAACAACACGATTTACACGTTTAGTACCTTTTCATCCGTTTCCATACGTTTTTACCCATTTCTCTGTTTGTTTTTGCACGTTTTTAATGCATGCATGTGTTATAACCCGAATACAATTATAACCGGTTTAATTAATGAGACCGAACTAATCCAACAACACGATTTACACGTTTAGTCCCTTTTCGTCCGTTTCTATACGTTTTTACCCATTTCTCTGTTTGTTTTTGCACGTTTTTTATGCATGCATCTGTTATGACCCGAATACAATTATAACCGGTTTAATTAATGAGATGAACTAATCCAACAACACGATTTACACGTTTAGTCCCTTTTCATCCGTTTCCATACGTTTTTACCCATTTCTCTGTTTGTTTTTGCACGTTTTTTATGCATGCATGTGTTACCGAATACAATTATAACCAGTTTAATTAATGAGACCGAACTAATCCAACAACACGATGTACACGTTTAGTCCCTTTTCATCCGTTTCCATACGTTTTTACCCATTTCTCTGTTTGTTTTTGCATGTTTTTTATGCATGCATGTGTAATGACCCGAATACAATTATAACCGGTTTAATTAATGACACGAACTAATCCAACAACACGATTTACATGTTTAGTCCCTTTTCATCCGTTTCCATACGTTTTTACCCATTTCTCTGTTTGTTTTTGCACGTTTTTTATGCATGCATATGTTACCGAATACAATTATAACCGGTTTAATTAATAAGACCGAACTAATCCAACTACACGATTTACACGTTTAGTCCCTTTTCATCCGTTTCCATACGTTTTTACCCATTTCTCTGTTTGTTTTTGCACGTTTTTTATGCATGTATGTGTTATGACCCGTATACAATTATAACCGGTTTAATTAATGAGACCGAACTAATCCAACAACACGATTTACACGTTTAGTCCCTTTTCATCCATTCCATACGTTTTTACCCATTTCTCTGTTTGTTTTTGCACGTTTTTTATGCATGCATGTGTTATGACCCGAATACAATTATAACCGGTTTAATTAATGAGACCGAACTAATCCAACAACACGATTTACACTTTTAGTCCCTTTTCATCCATTCCATACGTTTTTACCCATTTCTCTGTTTGTTTTTGCACGTTTTTTATGCATGCATCTGTTATGACCCGAATACAATTATAACGGGTTTAATTAATGAGACGAACTAATCCAACAACACGATTTACACGTTTAGTCCCTTTTCATCCGTTTCCATACGTTTTTACCCATTTCTCTGTTTGTTTTTGCACGTTTTTTATGCATGCATGTGTTATAACCCGAATACAATTATAACCGGTTTAATTAATGAGACCGAACTAATCCAACAACACGATTTACACGTTTAGTCCCTTTTCGTCCGTTTCCATACGTTTTTACCCATTTCTCTGTTTGTTTTTGCACGTTTTTTATGCATGCATCTGTTATGACCCGAATACAATTATAACCGGTTTAATTAATGAGATGAACTAATCCAACAACACGATTTACACGTTTAGTCCCTTTTCATCCGTTTCCATACGTTTTTACCCATTTCTCTGTTTGTTTTTGCACGTTTTTTATGCATGCATGTGTTACCGAATACAATTATAACCAGTTTAATTAATGAGACCGAACTAATCCAACAACACGATTTATACGTTTAGTCCCTTTTCATCCGTTTCCATACGTTTTTACCCATTTCTCTGTTTGTTTTTGCATGTTTTTTATGCATGCATGTGTTATGACCCGAATACAATTATAACCGGTTTAATTAATGACACGAACTAATCCAACAACACGATTTACATGTTTAGTCCCTTTTCATCCGTTTCCATATGTTTTTACCCATTTCTCTGTTGGTTTTTGCACATTTTTTATGCATGCATGTGTTATGACCCGAATACAATTATAACCGGTTTAATTAATGAGACCGAACTAATCCAACAAAACGATTTACACGTTTAGTCCCTTTTCATCCGTTTCCATACGTTTTTACCCATTTCTCTGTTTGTTTTTGCACGTTTTTTATGCATGCATGTGAACCGAATACAATTATAACCGGTTTAATTAATGAGACGAACTAATCCAACAACACGATTTACACGTTTAGTCCCTTTTCATCGATTTCCATACGTTTTTACCTATTTCTCTGTTTGTTTTTGCATATTTTTTATGCATGCATGTGTTATGACCCGAATATAATTATAACCGGTTTAATTAATGACACGAACTAATCCAACAACACGATTTACACGTTTAGTCCCTTTTCATCCGTTTCCATACGTTTTTACCCATTTCTCTGTTTGTTTTTGCATGTTTTTCATGCATGCATGTGTTATGACCCGAATATAATTATAACCGGTTTAATTAATGACACGAACTAATCCAACAACACGATTTACACGTTTAGTCCCTTTTCATCCGTTTCCATACGTTTTTACCCATTTCTCTGTTTGTTTTTGCACGTTTTTTATGCATGCATGTGTTATGACCCGAATACAATTATAACCGGTTTAATTAATGAGACCGAACTAAACCAACAAAACGATTTACACGTTTAGTCCCTTTTCATCCGTTTTCATACGTTTTTACCCATTTCTCTGTTCGTTTTTGCACGTTTTTTATGCATGCATGTGAACCGAATACAATTATAACCGGTTTAATTAATGAGACGAACTAATCCAACAACACGATTTACACGTTTAGTCCCTTTTCATCCATTTCCATACGTTTTTACCTATTTCTCTGTTTGTTTTTGCACATTTTTTATGCATGCATGTGTTATGACCCGTATACAATTATAACCGGTTTAATTAATGAGACCGAACTAATCCAACAACAAGATTTACACGTTTAGTCCCTTTTCGTCCGTTTCCATACGTTTTTACCCATTTCTCTGTTTGTTTTTGCACGTTTTTTATGCATGCATCTGTTATGACCCGAATACAATTATAACGGGTTTAATTAATGAGACGAACTAATCCAACAACACGATTTACACGTTTAGTCCCTTTTCATCCGTTTCCATACGTTTTTACCCATTTCTCTGTTTGTTTTTGCACGTTTTTTATGCATGCATGTGTTATAACCCGAATACAATTATAACCGGTTTAATTAATGAGACCGAACTAATCCAACAACACGATTTACACGTTTAGTCCCTTTTCGTCCGTTTCCATACGTTTTTACCCATTTCTCTGTTTGTTTTTGCACGTTTTTTATGCATGCATTTGTTATGACCCGAATACAATTATAACCGGTTTAATTAATGAGATGAACTAATCCAACAACACGATTTACACGTTTAGTCCCTTTTCATCCGTTTCCATACGTTTTTACCCATTTCTCTGTTTGTTTTTGCACGTTTTTTATGCATGCATGTGTTACCGAATACAATTATAACCAGTTTAATTAATGAGACCGAACTAATCCAACAACACGATTTATACGTTTAGTCCCTTTTCATCCGTTTCCATACGTTTTTACCCATTTCTCTGTTTGTTTTTGCATGTTTTTTATGCATGCATGTGTTATGACCCGAATACAATTATAACCGGTTTAATTAATGACACGAACTAATCCAACAACACGATTTACATGTTTAGTCCCTTTTCATCCGTTTCCATACGTTTTTACCCATTTCTCTGTTTGTTTTTGCACGTTTTTTATGCATGCATGTGTTATGACCCGAATACAATTATAACCGGTTTAATTAATGAGACCGAACTAATCCAACAAAACGATTTACACGTTTAGTCCCTTTTCATCCGTTTCCATACGTTTTTACCCATTTCTCTGTTTGTTTTTGCACGTTTTTTATGCATGCATGTGAACCGAATACAATTATAACCGGTTTAATTAATGAGACGAACTAATCCAACAACACGATTTACACGTTTAGTCCCTTTTCATCGATTTCCATACGTTTTTACCTATTTCTCTGTTTGTTTTTGCACGTTTTTTATGCATGCATGTGTTATGACCCGTATACAATTATAACCGGTTTAATTAATGAGACCGAACTAATCCAACAACACGATTTACACGTTTAGTCCCTTTTCGTCCGTTTCCATACGTTTTTACCCATTTCTCTGTTTGTTTTTGCACGTTTTTTATGCATGCATCTGTTATGACCCGAATACAATTATAACGGGTTTAATTAATGAGACGAACTAATCCAACAACACGATTTACACGTTTAGTCCCTTTTCATCCGTTTCCATTCGTTTTTACCCATTTCTCTGTTTGTTTTTGCACGTTTTTTATGCATGCATGTGTTATGACCCGAATACAATTATAACCGGTTTAATTAATGAGACCGAACTAATCCAACAACACGATTTACACGTTTAGTCCCTTTTCGTCCGTTTCCATACGTTTTTACCCATTTCTCTGTTTGTTTTTGCACGTTTTTTATGCATGCATCTGTTATGACCCGAATACAATTATAACCGGTTTAATTAATGAGACGAACTAATCCAACAACACGATTTACACGTTTAGTCCCTTTTCATCCGTTTCCATACGTTTTTACCCATTTCTCTGTTTGTTTTTGCGCGTTTTTTATGCATGCATGTGTTATGTAACACCCCCAAAATACCGCAGCGGAAGACTGTGTCATAGGGATGCTACTTCAGGGCACAAAGTACAAGATATAGAAAACGAACTCTAAATGAGACGTTTTTAAAAAGTTACCATTCGAATAGATAAAAGTCATAGTTTACAAACCAAAAGATCCCAAAATAGAATAGTACATAAGTTTTTAAAAAGTATCGAATGGCAAAAGATAAAAGCGAAAGTCTTCAAAATGCATGCCCTAAGACTCTCCGCTCCACATACCTGCTATCGCCCTTCTAACCTGAGATAAACATGCTTAAAAGTGTCAACACAAAGGTTGGTGAGTTCATAGAGTTGTTTAACAAACAAAGTTTATGCATAAGTATGAAAGTTTCCCAGCAAAGGCATCGTAAATCCACTCAGTTACAAGTCCCGCCATAAGAGCCTTGTAACCTGTGTGTTTACAACCCACTGCTACAATATATAGTTTCTCAGGATTATATTCACCCAAGGTCAAGTATAGACACAAAGGCGGGGAACCACCATCCCAAATAGTACCTGTCACCCAACGTCACATCTGTTTTGGACTTGGGTGGGGGGTGTTTCCCCATAATAGTACTATCAATACCTCTCCTTTGACAGATTACTGGGTGTCGTTTCCCAAAGCATACAAGTTTACTGGGTGTCGTTTCCCAAAGCATAAAAGTTTAAACGTTTCAAGTCTCAAGTAAGTATAACACAGTTAAGTATAACACAATCACGTATGTATAAAATCAAGTATAAGTGTTATCAAGTATAAAAGTAATCAAGTATAAATGTTTTAAATATTTGTACAAGTAAAAACAAGTAGTTGAGCATGTATCTCCCCCAAAGAGTTAAAACAAGTATAAAGAGTAAAAGTGGGGCTATGACTCACCTGGAGTGAAGATACAACTACGCGTAATGATAAGGACAACAGGGAGCGAACACTATCCGCAACCTAAAATGAATGATAGTGATCTAATTTAGATCAAGTCGTGATGTAATGAATGCACATGCACATGATACTCATACCACTCGTAATTTGAAAATACTAGTTATCGTCGTAGAAAAATAGATTCCATACTTAGGAAAATAAGTCCTTATATAGGAGTATATAACTTGTCGTAATAACTCGTCAAAAAGTGTTAGCGTTGAATTCCTTGTATTGAAAACCTTGAAATATGTCGTTAAGTCGTATAAGTATTACCTTGGGTCATACGTATTCGTTTGATAAGAAAATAGTCCTTAGTAATGTTTACTAGAAAATATACCGTTTAGCGCGTACGTTGTTATTTTTATTTGTGTCCATATATATATATATATATAGTTTGACGATGTTAGAATGGGTATAACTTTGTCGTTTCAAGCCCGTTTTCCTTGTTCTTTATGTCCACGGATTCGTCTTTGTGTATACTAGTATATTTTAGACAACTCGGCTCTTTTAGGTTACGTTTAAGGCCTCAAAATACCCATCGTATTCTGCCCAACAGCAAGCAGTTTTCTGGAAAAGTAGTTTTCGTCGTTAAGTTTGCAAAAATCATATCTCCTTCGTTATAAACTCGTTTTAATCCGTTCTTTCGCCTAAAGTTTCGTTTTTGAATGTATTTTCTAAAACTTTGGTCAAAACTTAGTCACCATCTACTGATTTTCCCACGAATTTAAAATAAGGACAGTAGGTATTTCAAAAGTTCCAAAAATCATTTCCAAGTCTCTAAACTAGTTCCATCCTCCATCAATCCACTTTCAAACACCACAAGACTAATCTAATCCTACCATACACCTTCTTAGGGTGTCATGGGTCCTAAAATATCATCAAACCACTAGGTCTAACAAGAGTTTCATATGTTTCCATTTCTAGAGTTTCAAAGTTAAAATATACAAAAATGAAGTGGTACAAGTTGATACATGTGTAAGATCTTATAAGAAAATTATATGAACATAATAATAACTTGTAAAAATCATAAAAATGAGTTTGTATACTTACTTGGTGGTTTAGAGAGTTTAGATGATAAAAAGCTTACTAATCCTTGAGTTTTTATTTCAAAACTCTAACAAGGATGATTATACTAACTAGTTTATAATGAGATCTTGTAAAATTTCTCCTCCTTGCTCCTTGTCTTCTCCAATTCGAACCAACACACCAAAGAAAAGAGAGAAAAACTAGCTAAGTGTGTAAGAAAAGTGATTTTTAGTGAAAATGGGTTAGGAAAGTTTAATTTATACTTGGACAAAAGGTTTGGTGTGCATTTAATTTATTTGGTGAGACATTTAAAGTTGGAAGACCTTTAGGGGGGGGGTTGGCCGGTTTTGGTGAGGGAAAAAGGGAAGGGTGTTGGGTAGTTAGTTGGTAAAAATTAGTGTTAGTAATTAAGTATAGTTAGGTTAGGTTTAGGTTTAAGGTTTAATCGGGTACCGGGTTTGTTAAAAATAAGTTTTGTTGAAGTTATTCGGGACGTAATAAAGTTATAAAAGTTGTAAAAATAAGTCGGGTACAAGTACGGAGAGTTAGGGTGATTATCGTTCAATTTTGGTGAAAACCGGCGTTATTAAGTTAAACGTACGATACGTAATAGTTAAATTTCCAAAATACCGGGTAAATTAATATTATAGTTTTTATTTTATAAAAATGAATATAAAAACGTATTAGGGTCATAGTCGGGAGTATCGGACACGTTAGACACATTTATAGTTCGCGTACTAGCGTTTATTTGAAATAAACGTACGTAAATCGTTAATCGTACCAAAAGTATTAATTTAGTTATCCTACGAGTGGCATAGTATGCAAGTGCCCTAATGATGATGTGCAGTCTGTTTCTAGTCCGTATGAAATGTCCCTGATAAAAATGCATGAATTCGCTCCTGAACCAATACGGTTACGCGAATTTGAACACTCGTAAACTAAATTTACGACGACATGAGTAATGCACGTGAATAGTGGTTTTCTCTCGGAAATGAATAGTGTCAAGTGAATAGTAAAATTTCGGAATGTGTCTCGGAATGTCAAATTGACCTCAAAAATGGTGAATAGTGATCGATGAATAGTAAATGATGAATAGTAACTTGTGAATAGTAAATTGTCGAGGTTTGGAAAAATGACCTAAAATTACGGGTTGTGACAGTCTCTACCCCTTAAGGGAACTTCGTCCCGAAGTTCAGCTCATTCATTCCACATATGTTCTTAATGTTCAGCTCATTCCTTCCCAAACTCGTTAGAGTTGCTTACACCAATCAAATCATCTACTATCAATATAACTTAGATTAATGATGCTAGGTCTCAGATTAGTCAGGGTTGTGTATAAGTTCTGTACCAAAACTTAAGTGCTATGAAAAATAATATAGTTGTTCAAGAGAATGTACCCGTTATGCTATCGTGAACATGTTGGGTGATAGGATTTCCTAGGAAGTAAGCTCTGCCACGCGCGGGTGGAATCTCAACGGTCTCCTCTTTTGGCCCTTCAATTGCTGCTGCTAAGTTTGGACGATTGCTTCCTAGGTTAAGATTCCTATTCAACTTAGGACAATTATAACGGAAATGGTTTGGGCTGTTGCACTCATAACATGTCTTTTGGTTGTTTCCTATATTGCCCGCGCTCATCGATGCTCCACACCTATTTGCAAAATGACCCAACTGTTTGCACTTTGTACACACTCGGCAGGGCTCAGACCTCTGATGATGATAAGCACATTTAGTACACTTAGGATGCTGGCCTAAATACTCTCTCTGACCAGAACTAGTCGCCGCAAAGGTCCTTGCCCTTTTGTTGTCAGCTATCGCGCCTATATGCTTGTTCGACTCGCTTGTTCCCTTCCTTTTATCATTGTTCTTCAAGCTTCCATTTCTAACCATCTCATATGTCAGAGTTCCTGCTCTCAATATTGCACTCTGAATTGTAGAAGGCTCAGTTGCTTTCACAGTCCCACGAATTTCTGGGACAAGACCATATATGTACCTCTCGATCCTCTTGGACTCAGGTGTAACCAGGTGTGGAACTAGTCTTGCTAATTCATGGAATCGATCTGTATAGGCTGCATGTCCAGCCCCTATCATAGAGTGATGATAAAGTTCATCCTCCAGCTTCTGCATTTCATTGTCCGGGCAGTATTCCTCCTTCAGTAATGCCTTAAAATCATCCCATGTCATACCTACAGCTGCCTCTCTACCCCTAGCTTGAACCTGCGTATTCCACCATGTCAATGCCTTTCCTGATAGCAAGCATACGGAGTACTTCACCATTTGATGTGGTGCACAGTCACTAATGTCGATCACCGACTCCATCTTTTCAACCCATCGAGTATACCCTAACGCGCCTCCTATACCATCGAATTCAATTGGCTTACATGACGTAAATTCCTTATACGTACATCCAGTCCTAATGTTATTGTTGCCATTACCATTCTGGCCTATACCATTGGTGTTGTTAATTCCGCTTTCGTGATTTGCCAAGTTATTCATATGATCTCCAACTTGAGTGACAATAGTGGGGAGAAAGTTTTCAAGTTGTCGAGCGATGATGGCTTCAAAATCAGTATTTCCACTGTTGTTGTTATCATTGTTTTCAACGCCGTGACCACCTCCTCTACCTCCACGTCTACCAGTTCTTCCACCATCGTTACCTGGGTTGCTAGTGTCATGAGCAGCTCCTCTACCTCCTCTACCTCCACGTCCACCAGTCCTTCCACCCCTTGGTGTTGCGCTTCCTCGACCAGAGCTACGAGTCACTCTCCTTGGTGCCATGATTTCCTGAGAGGAAGGACATTTAGTGAACGTCGGAGTTGAGGGAAAACCGTTGATTAACCAAAGTCTATACTTAACATCCTCATATATAATACCGTGCCACCAATTGTCTCCTAAGTCGTGCCAACACCGATCTACATATGCATAGTCATATGTCCACGTGTGTCGTGAAGCACTTATAATTATGTTGGCCACCACAATTATAAATGTTTCCTTTCACAGGTGTACATATCACCAGGCACACATATCTCAGTGGTAGATGTTGCTTAAATGGGAATCTAGGGAATGTCATGCTCAGTACGAAGGAACAAGGATTCTCCCTTAAGTGCTAAAGTCACTAGGTAGTCTAGTTTCTAACGGCTTCTAAAGAGTAACCTCAAGAGAACTCCCATCCTCGGGCAAATCATCAAATCTCTACAGCTAAGTAATAACCTTCATTTAACTTAGTCTCATGTCTCATCAAACAAGAACTGTCACAAGATTAAGTTAAATGATCAGTTATCACCGAGCTCCATATTTCTGATAACTTGCCTAGATTTTGGGACTTCCCCATCGGTACCACAAAATATCTAATAGTGTAGGTCTAAGAAAATATCGGCAAGCGTACGTGTATGAAAAAAATGCAAGGCGATAGGGAGGAGAGTCTAAATGTATGTAGTTATAGTCTAGACTCTAAAACAACCTAGTTCTCTATAACCAAGGCTCTGGTACCAATCTGTAACACCCCCAAAATACCGCAGCGGAAGACTGTGTCATAGGGATGCTACTTCAGGGCACAAAGTACAAGATATAGAAAACGAACTCTAAATGAGACGTTTTTAAAAAGTTACCATTCGAATAGATAAAAGTCATAGTTTACAAACCAAAAGATCCCAAAATAGAATAGTACATAAGTTTTTAAAAAGTATCGAATGGCAAAAGATAAAAGCGAAAGTCTTCAAAATGCATGCCCTAAGACTCTCCGCTCCACATACCTGCTATCGCCCTTCTAACCTGAGATAAACATGCTTAAAAGTGTCAACACAAAGGTTGGTGAGTTCATAGAGTTGTTTAACAAACAAAGTTTATGCATAAGTATGAAAGTTTCCCAGCAAAGGCATCGTAAATCCACTCAGTTACAAGTCCCGCCATAAGAGCCTTGTAACCTGTGTGTTTACAACCCACTGCTACAATATATAGTTTCTCAGGATTATATTCACCCAAGGTCAAGTATAGACACAAAGGCGGGGAACCACCATCCCAAATAGTACCTGTCACCCAACGTCACATCTGTTTTGGACTTGGGTGGGGGGTGTTTCCCCATAATAGTACTATCAATACCTCTCCTTTGACAGATTACTGGGTGTCGTTTCCCAAAGCATACAAGTTTACTGGGTGTCGTTTCCCAAAGCATAAAAGTTTAAACGTTTCAAGTCTCAAGTAAGTATAACACAGTTAAGTATAACACAATCACGTATGTATAAAATCAAGTATAAGTGTTATCAAGTATAAAAGTAATCAAGTATAAATGTTTTAAATATTTGTACAAGTAAAAACAAGTAGTTGAGCATGTATCTCCCCCAAAGAGTTAAAACAAGTATAAAGAGTAAAAGTGGGGCTATGACTCACCTGGAGTGAAGATACAACTACGCGTAATGATAAGGACAACAGGGAGCGAACACTATCCGCAACCTAAAATGAATGATAGTGATCTA
This sequence comes from Artemisia argyi, assembly GCA_030686995.1. Lineage (NCBI taxonomy): Eukaryota > Viridiplantae > Streptophyta > Magnoliopsida > Asterales > Asteraceae > Artemisia > Artemisia argyi. The sequence goes on from CM060685.1 coordinate 11,136,759, forward strand.
ATTTAGATCAAGTCGTGATGTAATGAATGCACATGCACATGATACTCATACCACTCGTAATTTGAAAATACTAGTTATCGTCGTAGAAAAATAGATTCCATACTTAGGAAAATAAGTCCTTATATAGGAGTATATAACTTGTCGTAATAACTCGTCAAAAAGTGTTAGCGTTGAATTCCTTGTATTGAAAACCTTGAAATATGTCGTTAAGTCGTATAAGTATTACCTCGGGTCATACGTATTCGTTTGATAAGAAAATAGTCCTTAGTAATGTTTACTAGAAAATATACCGTTTAGCGCGTACGTTGTTATTTTTATTTGTGTCCATATATATATATATATAGTTTGACGATGTTAGAATGGGTATAACTTTGTCGTTTCAAGCCCGTTTTCCTTGTTCTTTATGTCCACGGATTCGTCTTTGTGTATACTAGTATATTTTAGACAACTCGGCTCTTTTAGGTTACGTTTAAGGCCTCAAAATACCCATCGTATTCTGCCCAACAGCAAGCAGTTTTCTGGAAAAGTAGTTTTCGTCGTTAAGTTTGCAAAAATCATATCTCCTTCGTTATAAACTCGTTTTAATCCGTTCTTTCGCCTAAAGTTTCGTTTTTGAATGTATTTTCTAAAACTTTGGTCAAAACTTAGTCACCATCTACTGATTTTCCCACGAATTTAAAATAAGGACAGTAGGTATTTCAAAAGTTCCAAAAATCATTTCCAAGTCTCTAAACTAGTTCCATCCTCCATCAATCCACTTTCAAACACCACAAGACTAATCTAATCCTACCATACACCTTCTTAGGGTGTCATGGGTCCTAAAATATCATCAAACCACTAGGTCTAACAAGAGTTTCATATGTTTCCATTTCTAGAGTTTCAAAGTTAAAATATACAAAAATGAAGTGGTACAAGTTGATACATGTGTAAGATCTTATAAGAAAATTATATGAACATAATAATAACTTGTAAAAATCATAAAAATGAGTTTGTATACTTACTTGGTGGTTTAGAGAGTTTAGATGATAAAAAGCTTACTAATCCTTGAGTTTTTATTTCAAAACTCTAACAAGGATGATTATACTAACTAGTTTATAATGAGATCTTGTAAAATTTCTCCTCCTTGCTCCTTGTCTTCTCCAATTCGAACCAACACACCAAAGAAAAGAGAGAAAAACTAGCTAAGTGTGTAAGAAAAGTGATTTTTAGTGAAAATGGGTTAGGAAAGTTTAATTTATACTTGGACAAAAGGTTTGGTGTGCATTTAATTTATTTGGTGAGACATTTAAAGTTGGAAGACCTTTAGGGGGGGGGTTGGCCGGTTTTGGTGAGGGAAAAAGGGAAGGGTGTTGGGTAGTTAGTTGGTAAAAATTAGTGTTAGTAATTAAGTATAGTTAGGTTAGGTTTAGGTTTAAGGTTTAATCGGGTACCGGGTTTGTTAAAAATAAGTTTTGTTGAAGTTATTCGGGACGTAATAAAGTTATAAAAGTTGTAAAAATAAGTCGGGTACAAGTACGGAGAGTTAGGGTGATTATCGTTCAATTTTGGTGAAAACCGGCGTTATTAAGTTAAACATACGATACGTAATAGTTAAATTTCCAAAATACCGGGTAAATTAATATTATAGTTTTTATATTATAAAAATGAATATAAAAACGTATTAGGGTCATAGTCGGGAGTATCGGACACGTTAGACACATTTATAGTTCGCGTACTAGCATTTATTTGAAATAAACGTACGTAAATCGTTAATCGTACCAAAAGTATTAATTTAGTTATCCTACGAGTGGCATAGTATGCAAGTGCCCTAATGATGATGTGCAGTCTGTTTCTAGTCCGTATGAAATGTCCCTGATAAAAATGCATGAATTCGCTCCTGAACCAATACGGTTACGCGAATTTGAACACTCGTAAACTAAATTTACGACGACATGAGTAATGCACGTGAATAGTGGTTTTCTCTCGGAAATGAATAGTGTCAAGTGAATAGTAAAATTTCGGAATGTGTCTCGGAATGTCAAATTGACCTCAAAAATGGTGAATAGTGATCGATGAATAGTAAATGATGAATAGTAACTTGTGAATAGTAAATTGTCGAGGTTTGGAAAAATGACCTAAAATTACGGGTTGTGACATGTTATGACCCGAATACAATTATAACCGGTTTAATTAATGAGACCGAACTAATCCAACAACATGATTTACACGTTTAGTCCCTTTCCATCCGTTTCCATACGTTTTTACCCATTTCTCTGTTTGTTTTTGCACGTTTTTTATGCATGCATGTGACCCGAATACAATTATAACCAGTTTAATTAATGAGACAAACTAATCCAACAACATGATTTACACGTTTAGTCCCTTTTCATCTGTTTCCATTCGTTTTTACCCATTTCTCTGTTTGTTTTTGCACGTTTTTTATGCATGCATGTGTTATGACCCGAATACAATTATAACCGGTTTAATTAATGAGACCGAACTAATCCAACAAAACGATTTACACGTTTAGTCCCTTTTCATCCGTTTCCATACGTTTTTACCCATTTCTCTGTTTGTTTTTGCACGTTTTTTATGCATGCATGTGAACCGAATACAATTATAACCGGTTTAATTAATGAGACGAACTAATCCAACAACACGATTTACACGTTTAGTCCCTTTTCATCCATTTCCATACGTTTTTACCTATTTCTCTGTTTGTTTTTGCACGTTTTTTATGCATGCATGTGTTATGACCCGTATACAATTATAACCGGTTTAATTAATGAGACCGAACTAATCCAACAACACGATTTACACGTTTAGTCCCTTTTCGTCCGTTTCCATACGTTTTTACCCATTTCTCTGTTTGTTTTTGCACGTTTTTTATGCATGCATCTGTTATGACCCGAATACAATTATAACGGGTTTAATTAATGAGACGAACTAATCCAACAACACGATTTACACGTTTAGTCCCTTTTCATCCGTTTCCATACGTTTTTACCCATTTCTCTGTTTGTTTTTGCACGTTTTTTATGCATGCATGTGTTATGACCCGAATACAATTATAACCGGTTTAATTAATGAGACCGAACTAATCCAACAACACGATTTACACGTTTAGTCCCTTTTCGTCCGTTTCCATACGTTTTTACCCATTTCTCTGTTTGTTTTTGCACGTTTTTTATGCATGCATGTGTTAGCAAATACAATTATAACCGGTTTAATTAATGACACGAACTAATCCAACAACACGATTTACACGTTTAGTCCCTTTTCATCCGTTTCCATACGTTTTTACCCATTTCTCTGTTTGTTTTTGCACGTTTTTTATGCATGCATGTGTTATGACCCAAATACAATTATCACCATTTTAGTTAATGAGACCGAACTAATCCAACAAAACGATTTACACGTTTAGTCCCTTTTCATCCGTTTCCATATGTTCTTACCCATTTTTCTGTATGTTTTTGCACGTTTTTTATGCATGCATGTGAACCGAGTACAATTATAACCGGTTTAATTAATGAGACGAACTAATCCAACAACACGATTTACACGTTTAGTCCCTTTTCATCCGTCTCCGTACGTTTTTACCCATTTCTCTGTTTGTTTTTGCACGTTTTTTATGCATGCATCTGTTATGACCCGAATACAATTATAACCGGTTTAATTAATGAGACCGAACTAATCCAACAAAACGATTTACACGTTTAGTCCCTTTTCATCCGTTTCCATACGTTTTTACCCATTTCTCTGTTTGTTTTTGCACGTTTTTTATGCATGCATGTGAACCGAATACAATTATAACCGATTTAATTAATGAGACGAACTAATCCAACAACACGATTTACACGTTTAGTCCCTTTTCATCCGTTTCCATACGTTTTTACCCATTTCTCTGTTTGTTTTTGCACGTTTTTTATGCATGCATGTGTTAGCAAATACAATTATAACCGGTTTAATTAATGACACGAACTAATCCAACAACACGATTTACACGTTTAGTCCCTTTTCATCCGTTTCCATACGTTTTTACCCATTTCTCTGTTTGTTTTTGCACGTTTTTTATGCATGCATGTGTTATGACCCAAATACAATTATCACCATTTTAGTTAATGAGACCGAACTAATCCAACAAAACGATTTACACGTTTAGTCCCTTTTCATCCGTTTCCATATGTTCTTACCCATTTTTCTGTATGTTTTTGCACGTTTTTTATGCATGCATGTGAACCGAGTACAATTATAACCGGTTTAATTAATGAGACGAACTAATCCAACAACACGATTTACACGTTTAGTCCCTTTTCATCCGTCTCCGTACGTTTTTACCCATTTCTCTGTTTGTTTTTGCACGTTTTTTATGCATGCATCTGTTATGACCCGAATACAATTATAACCGGTTTAATTAATGAGACGAACTAATCCAACAACACGATTTACACGTTTAGTCCCTTTTCATCCATTTCCATACGTTTTTACCTATTTCTCTGTTTGTTTTTGCACATTTTTTATGCATGCATGTGTTATGACCCGTATACAATTATAACCGGTTTAATTAATCAGACCGAACTAATCCAACAACAAGATTTACACGTTTAGTCCCTTTTCGTCCGTTTCCATACGTTTTTACCCATTTCTCTGTTTGTTTTTGCACGTTTTTTATGCATGCATCTGTTATGACCCGAATACAATTATAACGGGTTTAATTAATGAGACGAACTAATCCAACAACACGATTTACACGTTTAGTACCTTTTCATCCGTTTCCATACGTTTTTACCCATTTTCTGTTTGTTTTTGCACGTTTTTTATGCATGCATGTGTTATAACCCGAATACAATTATAACCGGTTTAATTAATGAGACCGAACTAATCCAACAACACGATTTACACGTTTAGTCCCTTTTCGTCCGTTTCCATACGTTTTTACCCATTTCTCTGTTTGTTTTTGCACGTTTTTTATGCATGCATCTGTTATGACCCGAATACAATTATAACCGGTTTAATTAATGAGATGAACTAATCCAACAACACGATTTACACGTTTAGTCCCTTTTCATCCGTTTCCATACGTTTTTACCCATTTCTCTGTTTGTTTTTGCACGTTTTTTATGTATGCATGTGTTACCGAATACAATTATAACCAGTTTAATTAATGAGACCGAACTAATCCAACAACACGATTTACACGTTTAGTCCCTTTTCATCCGTTTCCATACGTTTTTACCCATTTCTCTGTTTGTTTTTGCATGTTTTTTATGCATGCATGTGTAATGACCCGAATACAATTATAACCGGTTTAATTAATGACACGAACTAATCCAACAACACGATTTACATGTTTAGTCCCTTTTCATCCGTTTCCATACGTTTTTACCCATTTCTCTGTTTGTTTTTGCACGTTTTTTATGCATGCATATGTTACCGAATACAATTATAACCGGTTTAATTAATGAGACCGAACTAATCCAACAACACGATTTTCACGTTTAGTCCCTTTTCATCCGTTTCCATACGTTTTTACCCATTTCTCTGTTTGTTTTTGCACGTTTTTTATGCATGTATGTGTTATGACCCGTATACAATTATAACCGGTTTAATTAATGAGACCGAACTAATCCAACAACACGATTTACACGTTTAGTCCCTTTTCATCCATTCCATACGTTTTTACCCATTTCTCTGTTTGTTTTTGCACGTTTTTTATGCATGCATGTGTTATGACCCGAATACAATTATAACCGGTTTAATTAATGAGACCGAACTAATCCAACAACACGATTTACACTTTTAGTCCCTTTTCATCCATTCCATACGTTTTTACCCATTTCTCTGTTTGTTTTTGCACGTTTTTTATGCATGCATGTGTTACCGAATAAAATAATAACCGGTTTAATTAATGAGACCGAACTAATCCAACAACACGATTTACACGTTTAGTCCCTTTTCATCCGTTTCCATACGTTTTTACCCATTTCTCTGTTTGTTTTTGCATGTTTTTTATGCATGCATGTGTTATGACCCGAATATAATTATAACCGGTTTAATTAATGACACGAACTAATCCAACAACACGATTTACACGTTTAGTCCCTTTTCATCCGTTTCCATACGTTTTTACCCATTTCTCTGTTTGTTTTTGCACGTTTTTTATGCATGCATGTGTTATGACCCGAATACAATTATAACCGGTTTAATTAATGAGACCGAACTAAACCAACAAAACGATTTACACGTTTAGTCCCTTTTCATCCGTTTTCATACGTTTTTACCCATTTCTCTGTTCGTTTTTGCACGTTTTTTATGCATGCATGTGAACCGAATACAATTATAACCGGTTTAATTAATGAGACGAACTAATCCAACAACACGATTTACACGTTTAGTCCCTTTTCATCCATTTCCATACGTTTTTACCTATTTCTCTGTTTGTTTTTGCACATTTTTTATGCATGCATGTGTTATGACCCGTATACAATTATAACCGGTTTAATTAATGAGACCGAACTAATCCAACAACAAGATTTACACGTTTAGTCCCTTTTCGTCCGTTTCCATACGTTTTTACCCATTTCTCTGTTTGTTTTTGCACGTTTTTTATGCATGCATCTGTTATGACCCGAATACAATTATAACGGGTTTAATTAATGAGACGAACTAATACAACAACACGATTTACACGTTTAGTCCCTTTTCATCCGTTTCCATACGTTTTTACCCATTTCTCTGTTTGTTTTTGCACGTTTTTTATGCATGCATGTGTTATAACCCGAATACAATTATAACCAGTTTAATTAATGAGACCGAACTAATCCAACAACACGATTTACACGTTTAGTCCTTTTTCGTCCGTTTCCATACGTTTTTACCCATTTCTCTGTTTGTTTTTGCACGTTTTTTATGCATGCATCTGTTATGACCCGAATACAATTATAACCGGTTTAATTAATGAGACCGAACTAATCCAACAACACGATTTATACGTTTAGTCCCTTTTCATCCGTTTCCATACGTTTTTACCCATTTCTCTGTTTGTTTTTGCATGTTTTTTATGCATGCATGTGTTATGACCCGAATACAATTATAACCGGTTTAATTAATGACACGAACTAATCCAACAACATGATTTACATGTTTAGTCCCTTTTCATCCGTTTCCATACGTTTTTACCCATTTCTCTGTTTGTTTTTGCACGTTTTTTATGCATGCATGTGTTATGACCCGAATACAATTATAACCGGTTTAATTAATGAGACCGAACTAATCCAACAAAACGATTTACACGTTTAGTCCCTTTTCATCCGTTTCCATACGTTTTTACCCATTTCTCTGTTTGTTTTTGCACGTTTTTTATGCATGCATGTGAACCGAATACAATTATAACCGGTTTAATTAATGAGACGAACTAATCCAACAACACGATTTACACGTTTAGTCCCTTTTCATCGATTTCCATACGTTTTTACCTATTTCTCTGTTTGTTTTTGCACGTTTTTTATGCATGCATGTGTTATGACCCGTATACAATTATAACCGGTTTAATTAATGAGACCGAACTAATCCAACAACACGATTTACACGTTTAGTCCCTTTTCGTCCGTTTCCATACGTTTTTACCCATTTCTCTGTTTGTTTTTGCACGTTTTTTATGCATGCATCTGTTATGACCCGAATACAATTATAACGGGTTTAATTAATGAGACGAACTAATCCAACAACACGATTTACACGTTTAGTCCCTTTTCATCCGTTTCCATACGTTTTTACCCATTTCTCTGTTTGTTTTTGCACGTTTTTTAGGCATGCATGTGTTATGACCCGAATACAATTATAACCGGTTTAATTAATGAGACCGAACTAATCCAACAACACGATTTACACGTTTAGTCCCTTTTCGTCCGTTTCCATACGTTTTTACCCATTTCTCTGTTTGTTTTTGCACGTTTTTTATGCATGCATCTGTTATGACCCGAATACAATTATAACCGGTTTAATTAATGAGACGAACTAATCCAACAACACGATTTACACGTTTAGTCCCTTTTCATCCATTTCCATACGTTTTTACCTATTTCTCTGTTTGTTTTTGCACATTTTTTATGCATGCATGTGTTATGACCCGTATACAATTATAACCGGTTTAATTAATGAGACCGAACTAGTCCAACAACACGATTTACACGTTTAGTCCCTTTTCATCCGTTTCCATACGTTTTTACCCATTTCTCTGTTTGTTTTTGCATGTTTTTTATGCATGCATCTGTTATGACCCGAATACAATTATAACGGGTTTAATTAATGAGACGAACTAATCCAACAACACGATTTACACGTTTAGTCCCTTTTCATCCGTTTCCATACGTTTTTACCCATTTCTCTGTTTGTTTTTGCACGTTTTTTAGGCATGCATGTGTTATGACCCGAATACAATTATAACCGGTTTAATTAATGAGACCGAACTAATCCAACAACACGATTTACACGTTTAGTCCCTTTTCGTCCGTTTCCATACGTTTTTACCCATTTCTCTGTTTGTTTTTGCACGTTTTTTATGCATGCATCTGTTATGACCCGAATACAATTATAACCGGTTTAATTAATGAGACGAACTAATCCAACAACACGATTTACACGTTTAGTCCCTTTTCATCCGTTTCCATACGTGTTTACCCATTTCTCTGTTTGTTTTTGCGCGTTTTTTATGCATGCATGTGTTATGACCCGAATACAATTATAACCGGTTTAATTAATGAGACCGAACTAATCCAACAACATGATTTACACGTTTAGTCCCTTTCCATCCATTTCCATACGTTTTTACCCATTTCTCTGTTTGTTTTTGCACGTTTTTTATGCATGCATGTGACCCGAATACAATTATAACCAGTTTAATTAATGAGACAAACTAATCCAACAACATGATTTACACGTTTAGTCCCTTTTCATCTGTTTCCATTCGTTTTTACCCATTTCTCTGTTTGTTTTTGCACGTTTTTTATGCATGCATGTGTTATGACCCGAATACAATTATAACCGGTTTAATTAATGAGACCGAACTAATCCAACAAAACGATTTACACGTTTAGTCCCTTTTCATCCGTTTCCATACGTTTTTACCCATTTCTCTGTTTGTTTTTGCACATTTTTTATGCATGCATGTGAACCGAATACAATTATAACCGGTTTAATTAATGAGACGAACTAATCCAACAACACGATTTACACGTTTAGTCCCTTTTCATCGATTTCCATACGTTTTTACCTATTTCTCTGTTTGTTTTTGCACGTTTTTTATGCATGCATGTGTTATGACCCGTATACAATTATAACCGGTTTAATTAATGAGACCGAACTAATCCAACAACACGATTTACACGTTTAGTCCCTTTTCGTCCGTTTCCATACGTTTTTACCCATTTCTCTGTTTGTTTTTGCACGTTTTTTATGCATGCATCTGTTATGACCCGAATACAATTATAACGGGTTTAATTAATGAGACGAACTAATCCAACAACACGATTTACACGTTTAGTCCCTTTTCATCCGTTTCCATACGTTTTTACCCATTTCTCTGTTTGTTTTTGCACGTTTTTTAGGCATGCATGTGTTATGACCCGAATACAATTATAACCGGTTTAATTAATGAGACCGAACTAATCCAACAACACGATTTACACGTTTAGTCCCTTTTCGTCCGTTTCCATACGTTTTTACCCATTTCTCTGTTTGTTTTTGCACGTTTTTTATGCATGCATCTGTTATGACCCGAATACAATTATAACCGGTTTAATTAATGAGACGAACTAATCCAACAACACGATTTACACGTTTAGTCCCTTTTCATCCATTTCCATACGTTTTTACCTATTTCTCTGTTTGTTTTTGCACATTTTTTATGCATGCATGTGTTATGACCCGTATACAATTATAACCGGTTTAATTAATGAGACCGAACTAGTCCAACAACACGATTTACACGTTTAGTCCCTTTTCATCCGTTTCCATACGTTTTTACCCATTTCTCTGTTTGTTTTTGCATGTTTTTTATGCATGCATCTGTTATGACCCGAATACAATTATAACGGGTTTAATTAATGAGACGAACTAATCCAACAACACGATTTACACGTTTAGTCCCTTTTCATCCGTTTCCATACGTTTTTACCCATTTCTCTGTTTGTTTTTGCACGTTTTTTAGGCATGCATGTGTTATGACCCGAATACAATTATAACCGGTTTAATTAATGAGACCGAACTAATCCAACAACACGATTTACACGTTTAGTCCCTTTTCGTCCGTTTCCATACGTTTTTACCCATTTCTCTGTTTGTTTTTGCACGTTTTTTATGCATGCATCTGTTATGACCCGAATACAATTATAACCGGTTTAATTAATGAGACGAACTAATCCAACAACACGATTTACACGTTTAGTCCCTTTTCATCCGTTTCCATACGTGTTTACCCATTTCTCTGTTTGTTTTTGCGCGTTTTTTATGCATGCATGTGTTATGACCCGAATACAATTATAACCGGTTTAATTAATGAGACCGAACTAATCCAACAACATGATTTACACGTTTAGTCCCTTTCCATCCATTTCCATACGTTTTTACCCATTTCTCTGTTTGTTTTTGCACGTTTTTTATGCATGCATGTGACCCGAATACAATTATAACCAGTTTAATTAATGAGACAAACTAATCCAACAACATGATTTACACGTTTAGTCCCTTTTCATCTGTTTCCATTCGTTTTTACCCATTTCTCTGTTTGTTTTTGCACGTTTTTTATGCATGCATGTGTTATGACCCGAATACAATTATAACCGGTTTAATTAATGAGACCGAACTAATCCAACAAAACGATTTACACGTTTAGTCCCTTTTCATCCGTTTCCATACGTTTTTACCCATTTCTCTGTTTGTTTTTGCACATTTTTTATGCATGCATGTGAACCGAATACAATTATAACCGGTTTAATTAATGAGACGAACTAATCCAACAACACGATTTACACGTTTAGTCCCTTTTCATCCATTTCCATACGTTTTTACCTATTTCTCTGTTTGTTTTTGCACGTTTTTTATGCATGCATGTGTTATGACCCGTATACAATTATAACCGGTTTAATTAATGAGACCGAACTAATCCAACAACACGATTTACACGTTTAGTCCCTTTTCGTCCGTTTCCATACGTTTTTACCCATTTCTCTGTTTGTTTTTGCACGTTTTTTATGCATGCATCTGTTATGACCCGAATACAATTATAACGGGTTTAATTAATGAGACGAACTAATCCAACAACACGATTTACACGTTTAGTCCCTTTTCATCCGTTTCCATACGTTTTTACCCATTTCTCTGTTTGTTTTTGCACGTTTTTTATGCATGCATGTGTTATGACCCGAATACAATTATAACCGGTTTAATTAATGAGACCGAACTAATCCAACAACACGATTTACACGTTTAGTCCCTTTTCGTCCGTTTCCATACGTTTTTACCCACTTCTCTGTTTGTTTTTGCACGGTTTTTATGCATGCATGTGTTATGACCCGAATACAATTATAACCGGTTTAATTAATGAGACCGAACTAATCCAACAACACGATTTACACGTTTAGTCCCTTTTCGTCCGTTTCCATACGTTTTTACCCATTTCTCTGTTTGTTTTTGCACGTTTTTTATGCATGCATGTGTTATGACCCGTATATAATTATAACCGGTTTAATTAATGAGACGAACTAATCCAACAACACGATTTACACGTTTAGTCCCTTTTCATCCGTCTCCGTACGTTTTTACCCATTTCTCTGTTTGTTTTTGCACGTTTTTTATGCATGCATCTGTTATGACCCGAATACAATTATAACCGGTTTAATTAATGAGACGAACTAATCCAACAACACGATTTACACGTTTAGTCCCTTTTCATCCATTTCCATACGTTTTTACCTATTTCTCTGTTTGTTTTTGCACATTTTTTATGCATGCATGTGTTATGACCCGTATACAATTATAACCGGTTTAATTAATCAGACCGAACTAATCCAACAACAAGATTTACAAGTTTAGTCCCTTTTCGTCCGTTTCCATACGTTTTTACCCATTTCTCTGTTTGTTTTTGCACGTTTTTTATGCATGCATCTGTTATGACCCGAATACAATTATAACGGGTTTAATTAATGAGACGAACTAATCCAACAACACGATTTACACGTTTAGTACCTTTTTATCCGTTTCCATACGTTTTTACCCATTTCTCTGTTTGTTTTTGCACGTTTTTTATGCATGCATGTGTTATAACCCGAATACAATTATAACCGGTTTAATTAATGAGACCGAACTAATCCAACAACACGATTTACACGTTTAGTCCCTTTTCGTCCGTTTCCATACGTTTTTACCCATTTCTCTGTTTGTTTTTGCACGTTTTTTATGCATGCATCTGTTATGACCCGAATACAATTATAACCGGTTTAATTAATGAGATGAACTAATCCAACAACACGATTTACACGTTTAGTCCCTTTTCATCCGTTTCCATACGTTTTTACCCATTTCTCTGTTTGTTTTTGCACGTTTTTTATGCATGCATGTGTTACCGAATACAATTATAACCAGTTTAATTAATGAGACCGAACTAATCCAACAACACGATTTACACGTTTAGTCCCTTTTCATCCGTTTCCATACGTTTTTACCCATTTCTCTGTTTGTTTTTGCACGTTTTTTATGCATGCATGTGTTACCGAATAAAATAATAACCGGTTTAATTAATGAGACCGAACTAATCCAACAACACGATTTACACGTTTAGTCCCTTTTCATCCGTTTCCATACATTTTTACCCATTTCTCTGTTTGTTTTTGCATGTTTTTTATGCATGCATGTGTTATGACCCGAATATAATTATAACCGGTTTAATTAATGACACGAACTAATCCAACAACACGATTTACACGTTTAGTCCCTTTTCATCCGTTTCCATACGTTTTTACCCATTTCTCTGTTTGTTTTTGCACGTTTTTTATGCATGCATGTGTTATGACCCGAATACAATTATAACCGGTTTAATTAATGAGACCGAACTAAACCAACAAAACGATTTACACGTTTAGTCCCTTTTCATCCGTTTTCATACGTTTTTACCCATTTCTCTGTTCGTTTTTGCACGTTTTTTATGCATGCATGTGAACCGAATACAATTATAACCGGTTTAATTAATGAGACGAACTAATCCAACAACACGATTTACACGTTTAGTCCCTTTTCATCCATTTCCATACGTTTTTACCTATTTCTCTGTTTGTTTTTGCACATTTTTTATGCATGCATGTGTTATGACCCGTATACAATTATAACCGGTTTAATTAATGAGACCGAACTAATCCAACAACAAGATTTACACGTTTAGTCCCTTTTCGTCCGTTTCCATACGTTTTTACCCATTTCTCTGTTTGTTTTTGCACGTTTTTTATGCATGCATCTGTTATGACCCGAATACAATTATAACGGGTTTAATTAATGAGACGAACTAATCCAACAACACGATTTACACGTTTAGTCCCTTTTCATCCGTTTCCATACGTTTTTACCCATTTCTCTGTTTGTTTTTGTACGTTTTTTATGCATGCATGTGTTATAACCCGAATACAATTATAACCGGTTTAATTAATGAGACCGAACTAATCCAACAACATGATTTACACGTTTAGTCCCTTTTCGTCCGTTTCCATACGTTTTTACCCATTTCTCTGTTTGTTTTTGCACGTTTTTTATGCATGCATCTGTTATGACCCGAATACAATTATAACCGGTTTAATTAATGAGATGAACTAATCCAACAACACGATTTACATGTTTAGTCCCTTTTCATCCGTTTCCATACGTTTTTACCCATTTCTCTGTTTGTTTTTGCACGTTTTTTATGCATGCATGTGTTACCGAATACAATTATAACCAGTTTAATTAATGAGACCGAACTAATCCAACAACACGATTTATACGTTTAGTCCCTTTTCATCCGTTTCCATACGTTTTTACCCATTTCTCTATTTGTTTTTGCATGTTTTTTATGCATGCATGTGTTATGACCCGAATACAATTATAACCGGTTTAATTAATGATACGAACTAATCCAACAACACGATTTACATGTTTAGTCCCTTTTCATCCGTTTCCATACGTTTTTACCCATTTCTCTGTTTGTTTTTGCACGTTTTTTATGCATGCATGTGTTATGACCCGAATACAATTATAACCGGTTTAATTAATGAGACCGAACTAATCCAACAAAACGATTTACACGTTTAGTCCCTTTTCATCCGTTTCCATACGTTTTTACCCATTTCTCTGTTTGTTTTTGCACGTTTTTTATGCATGCATTTGAACCGAATACAATTATAACCGGTTTAATTAATGAGACGAACTAATCCAACAACACGATTTACACGTTTAGTCCCTTTTCATCGATTTCCATACGTTTTTACCTATTTCTCTGTTTGTTTTTGCACGTTTTTTATGCATGCATGTGTTATGACCCGTATACAATTATAACCGGTTTAATTAATGAGACCGAACTAATCCAACAACACGATTTACACGTTTAGTCCCTTTTCGTCCGTTTCCATACGTTTTTACCCATTTCTCTGTTTGTTTTTGCACGTTTTTTATGCATGCATCTGTTATGACCCGAATACAATTATAACGGGTTTAATTAATGAGACGAACTAATCCAACAACACGATTTACACGTTTAGTCCCTTTTCATCCGTTTCCATACGTTTTTACCCATTTCTCTGTTTGTTTTTGCACGTTTTTTATGCATGCATGTGTTATGACCCGAATACAATTATAACCGGTTTAATTAATGAGACCGAACTAATCCAACAACACGATTTACACGTTTAGTCCCTTTTCATCCGTTTTCATACGTTTTTACCCATTTCTCTGTTCGTTTTTGCACGTTTTTTATGCATGCATGTGAACCGAATACAATTATAACCGGTTTAATTAATGAGACGAACTAATCCAACAACACGATTTACACGTTTAGTCCCTTTTCATCCATTTCCATACGTTTTTACCTATTTCTCTGTTTGTTTTTGCACATTTTTTATGCATGCATGTGTTATGACCCGTATACAATTATAACCGGTTTAATTAATGAGACCGAACTAATCCAACAACAAGATTTACACGTTTAGTCCCTTTTCGTCCGTTTCCATACGTTTTTACCCATTTCTCTGTTTGTCTTTGCACGTTTTTTATGCATGCATCTGTTATGACCCGAATACAATTATAACGGGTTTAATTAATGAGACGAACTAATCCAACAACACGATTTACACGTTTAGTCCCTTTTCATCCGTTTCCATACGTTTTTACCCATTTCTCTGTTTGTTTTTGTACGTTTTTTATGCATGCATGTGTTATAACCCGAATACAATTATAACCGGTTTAATTAATGAGACCGAACTAATCCAACAACATGATTTACACGTTTAGTCCCTTTTCGTCCGTTTCCATACGTTTTTACCCATTTCTCTGTTTGTTTTTGCACGTTTTTTATGCATGCATCTGTTATGACCCGAATACAATTATAACCGGTTTAATTAATGAGATGAACTAATCCAACAACACGATTTACATGTTTAGTCCCTTTTCATCCGTTTCCATACGTTTTTACCCATTTCTCTGTTTGTTTTTGCACGTTTTTTATGCATGCATGTGTTACCGAATACAATTATAACCAGTTTAATTAATGAGACCGAACTAATCCAACAACACGATTTATACGTTTAGTCCCTTTTCATCCGTTTCCATACGTTTTTACCCATTTCTCTATTTGTTTTTGCATGTTTTTTATGCATGCATGTGTTATGACCCGAATACAATTATAACCGGTTTAATTAATGACACGAACTAATCCAACAACACGATTTACATGTTTAGTCCCTTTTCATCCGTTTCCATACGTTTTTACCCATTTCTCTGTTTGTTTTTGCACGTTTTTTATGCATGCATGTGTTATGACCCGAATACAATTATAACCGGTTTAATTAATGAGACCGAACTAATCCAACAAAACGATTTACACGTTTAGTCCCTTTTCATCCGTTTCCATACGTTTTTACCCATTTCTCTGTTTGTTTTTGCACGTTTTTTATGCATGCATGTGAACCGAATACAATTATAACCGGTTTAATTAATGAGACGAACTAATCCAACAACACGATTTACACGTTTAGTCCCTTTTCATCGATTTCCATACGTTTTTACCTATTTCTCTGTTTGTTTTTGCACGTTTTTTATGCATGCATGTGTTATGACCCGTATACAATTATAACCGGTTTAATTAATGAGACCGAACTAATCCAACAACACGATTTACACGTTTAGTCCCTTTTCGTCCGTTTCCATACGTTTTTACCCATTTCTCTGTTTGTTTTTGCACGTTTTTTATGCATGCATCTGTTATGACCCGAATACAATTATAACGGGTTTAATTAATGAGACGAACTAATCCAACAACACGATTTACACGTTTAGTCCCTTTTCATCCGTTTCCATACGTTTTTACCCATTTCTCTGTTTGTTTTTGCACGTTTTTTATGCATGCATGTGTTATGACCCGAATACAATTATAACCGGTTTAATTAATGAGACCGAACTAATCCAACAACACGATTTACACGTTTAGTCCCTTTTCATCCGTTTTCATACGTTTTTACCCATTTCTCTGTTCGTTTTTGCACGTTTTTTATGCATGCATGTGAACCGAATACAATTATAACCGGTTTAATTAATGAGACGAACTAATCCAACAACACGATTTACACGTTTAGTCCCTTTTCATCCATTTCCATACGTTTTTACCTATTTCTCTGTTTGTTTTTGCACATTTTTTATGCATGCATGTGTTATGACCCGTATACAATTATAACCGGTTTAATTAATGAGACCGAACTAATCCAACAACAAGATTTACACGTTTAGTCCCTTTTCGTCCGTTTCCATACGTTTTTACCCATTTCTCTGTTTGTCTTTGCACGTTTTTTATGCATGCATCTGTTATGACCCGAATACAATTATAACGGGTTTAATTAATGAGACGAACTAATCCAACAACACGATTTACACGTTTAGTCCCTTTTCATCCGTTTCCATACGTTTTTACCCATTTCTCTGTTTGTTTTTGTACGTTTTTTATGCATGCATGTGTTATAACCCGAATACAATTATAACCGGTTTAATTAATGAGACCGAACTAATCCAACAACATGATTTACACGTTTAGTCCCTTTTCGTCCGTTTCCATACGTTTTTACCCATTTCTCTGTTTGTTTTTGCACGTTTTTTATGCATGCATCTGTTATGACCCGAATACAATTATAACCGGTTTAATTAATGAGATGAACTAATCCAACAACACGATTTACATGTTTAGTCCCTTTTCATCCGTTTCCATACGTTTTTACCCATTTCTCTGTTTGTTTTTGCACGTTTTTTATGCATGCATGTGTTACCGAATACAATTATAACCAGTTTAATTAATGAGACCGAACTAATCCAACAACACGATTTATACGTTTAGTCCCTTTTCATCCGTTTCCATACGTTTTTACCCATTTCTCTATTTGTTTTTGCATGTTTTTTATGCATGCATGTGTTATGACCCGAATACAATTATAACCGGTTTAATTAATGACACGAACTAATCCAACAACACGATTTACATGTTTAGTCCCTTTTCATCCGTTTCCATACGTTTTTACCCATTTCTCTGTTTGTTTTTGCACGTTTTTTATGCATGCATGTGTTATGACCCGAATACAATTATAACCGGTTTAATTAATGAGACCGAACTAATCCAACAAAACGATTTACACGTTTAGTCCCTTTTCATCCGTTTCCATACGTTTTTACCCATTTCTCTGTTTGTTTTTGCACGTTTTTTATGCATGCATGTGAACCGAATACAATTATAACCGGTTTAATTAATGAGACGAACTAATCCAACAACACGATTTACACGTTTAGTCCCTTTTCATCGATTTCCATACGTTTTTACCTATTTCTCTGTTTGTTTTTGCACGTTTTTTATGCATGCATGTGTTATGACCCGTATACAATTATAACCGGTTTAATTAATGAGACCGAACTAATCCAACAACACGATTTACACGTTCAGTCCCTTTTCGTCCGTTTCCATACGTTTTTACCCATTTCTCTGTTTGTTTTTGCACGTTTTTTATGCATGCATCTGTTATGACCCGAATACAATTATAACGGGTTTAATTAATGAGACGAACTAATCCAACAACACGATTTACACGTTTAGTCCCTTTTCATCCGTTTCCATACGTTTTTACCCATTTCTCTGTTTGTTTTTGCACGTTTTTTATGCATGCATGTGTTATGACCCGAATACAATTATAACCGGTTTAATTAATGAGACCGAACTAATCCAACAACACGATTTACACGTTTAGTCCCTTTTCGTCCGTTTCCATACGTTTTTACCCATTTCTCTGTTTGTTTTTGCACGTTTTTTATGCATGCATCTGTTATGACCCGAATACAATTATAACCGGTTTAATTAATGAGACGAACTAATCCAACAACACGATTTACACGTTTAGTCCCTTTTCGTCCGTTTCCATACGTTTTTACCCATTTCTCTGTTTGTTTTTGCACGTTTTTTATGCATGCATCTGTTATGACCCGAATACAATTATAACGGGTTTAATTAATGAGACGAACTAATCCAACAACACGATTTACACGTTTAGTCCCTTTTCATCCGTTTCCATACGTTTTTACCCATTTCTCTGTTTGTTTTGCACGTTTTTTATGCATGCATGTGTTATGACCCGAATACAATTATAACCGGTTTAATTAATGAGACCGAACTAATCCAACAACACGATTTACACGTTTAGTCCCTTTTCATCCGTTTTCATACGTTTTTACCCATTTCTCTGTTCGTTTTTGCACGTTTTTTATGCATGCATGTGAACCGAATACAATTATAACCGGTTTAATTAATGAGACGAACTAATCCAACAACACGATTTACACGTTTAGTCCCTTTTCATCCATTTCCATACGTTTTTACCTATTTCTCTGTTTGTTTTTGCACATTTTTTATGCATGCATGTGTTATGACCCGTATACAATTATAACCGGTTTAATTAATGAGACCGAACTAATCCAACAACAAGATTTACACGTTTAGTCCCTTTTCGTCCGTTTCCATACGTTTTTACCCATTTCTCTGTTTGTCTTTGCACGTTTTTTATGCATGCATCTGTTATGACCCGAATACAATTATAACGGGTTTAATTAATGAGACGAACTAATCCAACAACACGATTTACACGTTTAGTCCCTTTTCATCCGTTTCCATACGTTTTTACCCATTTCTCTGTTTGTTTTTGTACGTTTTTTATGCATGCATGTGTTATAACCCGAATACAATTATAACCGGTTTAATTAATGAGACCGAACTAATCCAACAACATGATTTACACGTTTAGTCCCTTTTCGTCCGTTTCCATACGTTTTTACCCATTTCTCTGTTTGTTTTTGCACGTTTTTTATGCATGCATCTGTTATGACCCGAATACAATTATAACCGGTTTAATTAATGAGATGAACTAATCCAACAACACGATTTACATGTTTAGTCCCTTTTCATCCGTTTCCATACGTTTTTACCCATTTCTCTGTTTGTTTTTGCACGTTTTTTATGCATGCATGTGTTACCGAATACAATTATAACCAGTTTAATTAATGAGACCGAACTAATCCAACAACACGATTTATACGTTTAGTCCCTTTTCATCCGTTTCCATACGTTTTTACCCATTTCTCTATTTGTTTTTGCATGTTTTTTATGCATGCATGTGTTATGACCCGAATACAATTATAACCGGTTTAATTAATGACACGAACTAATCCAACAACACGATTTACATGTTTAGTCCCTTTTCATCCGTTTCCATACGTTTTTACCCATTTCTCTGTTTGTTTTTGCACGTTTTTTATGCATGCATGTGTTATGACCCGAATACAATTATAACCGGTTTAATTAATGAGACCGAACTAATCCAACAAAACGATTTACACGTTTAGTCCCTTTTCATCCGTTTCCATACGTTTTTACCCATTTCTCTGTTTGTTTTTGCACGTTTTTTATGCATGCATGTGAACCGAATACAATTATAACCGGTTTAATTAATGAGACGAACTAATCCAACAACACGATTTACACGTTTAGTCCCTTTTCATCGATTTCCATACGTTTTTACCTATTTCTCTGTTTGTTTTTGCACGTTTTTTATGCATGCATGTGTTATGACCCGAATACAATTATAACCGGTTTAATTAATGAGACCGAACTAATCCAACAACACGATTTACACGTTTAGTCCCTTTTCGTCCGTTTCCATACGTTTTTACCCATTTCTCTGTTTGTTTTTGCACGTTTTTTATGCATGCATCTGTTATGACCCGAATACAATTATAACGGGTTTAATTAATGAGACGAACTAATCCAACAACACGATTTACACGTTTAGTCCCTTTTCATCCGTTTCCATACGTTTTTACCCATTTCTCTGTTTGTTTTTGCACGTTTTTTATGCATGCATGTGTTATGACCCGAATACAATTATAACCGGTTTAATTAATGAGACCGAACTAATCCAACAACACGATTTACACGTTTAGTCCCTTTTCATCCGTTTTCATACGTTTTTACCCATTTCTCTGTTCGTTTTTGCACGTTTTTTATGCATGCATGTGAACCGAATACAATTATAACCGGTTTAATTAATGAGACGAACTAATCCAACAACACGATTTACACGTTTAGTCCCTTTTCATCCATTTCCATACGTTTTTACCTATTTCTCTGTTTGTTTTTGCACATTTTTTATGCATGCATGTGTTATGACCCGTATACAATTATAACCGGTTTAATTAATGAGACCGAACTAATCCAACAACAAGATTTACACGTTTAGTCCCTTTTCGTCCGTTTCCATACGTTTTTACCCATTTCTCTGTTTGTCTTTGCACGTTTTTTATGCATGCATCTGTTATGACCCGAATACAATTATAACGGGTTTAATTAATGAGACGAACTAATCCAACAACACGATTTACACGTTTAGTCCCTTTTCATCCGTTTCCATACGTTTTTACCCATTTCTCTGTTTGTTTTTGTACGTTTTTTATGCATGCATGTGTTATAACCCGAATACAATTATAACCGGTTTAATTAATGAGACCGAACTAATCCAACAACATGATTTACACGTTTAGTCCCTTTTCGTCCGTTTCCATACGTTTTTACCCATTTCTCTGTTTGTTTTTGCACGTTTTTTATGCATGCATCTGTTATGACCCGAATACAATTATAACCGGTTTAATTAATGAGATGAACTAATCCAACAACACGATTTACATGTTTAGTCCCTTTTCATCCGTTTCCATACGTTTTTACCCATTTCTCTGTTTGTTTTTGCACGTTTTTTATGCATGCATGTGTTACCGAATACAATTATAACCAGTTTAATTAATGAGACCGAACTAATCCAACAACACGATTTATACGTTTAGTCCCTTTTCATCCGTTTCCATACGTTTTTACCCATTTCTCTATTTGTTTTTGCATGTTTTTTATGCATGCATGTGTTATGACCCGAATACAATTATAACCGGTTTAATTAATGACACGAACTAATCCAACAACACGATTTACATGTTTAGTCCCTTTTCATCCGTTTCCATACGTTTTTACCCATTTCTCTGTTTGTTTTTGCACGTTTTTTATGCATGCATGTGTTATGACCCGAATACAATTATAACCGGTTTAATTAATGAGACCGAACTAATCCAACAAAACGATTTACACGTTTAGTCCCTTTTCATCCATTTCCATACGTTTTTACCCATTTCTCTGTTTGTTTTTGCACGTTTTTTATGCATGCATGTGAACCGAATACAATTATAACCGGTTTAATTAATGAGACGAACTAATCCAACAACACGATTTACACGTTTAGTCCCTTTTCATCGATTTCCATACGTTTTTACCTATTTCTCTGTTTGTTTTTGCACGTTTTTTATGCATGC
Source organism: Artemisia argyi (assembly GCA_030686995.1). NCBI lineage: Eukaryota > Viridiplantae > Streptophyta > Magnoliopsida > Asterales > Asteraceae > Artemisia > Artemisia argyi. The sequence continues at coordinate 11,158,902 of CM060685.1, forward strand.
ATGTGTTATGACCCGTATACAATTATAACCGGTTTAATTAATGAGACCGAACTAATCCAACAACACGATTTACACGTTTAGTCCCTTTTCGTCCGTTTCCATACGTTTTTACCCATTTCTCTGTTTGTTTTTGCACGTTTTTTATGCATGCATCTGTTATGACCCGAATACAATTATAACGGGTTTAATTAATGAGACGAACTAATCCAACAACACGATTTACACGTTTAGTCCCTTTTCATCCGTTTCCATACGTTTTTACCCATTTCTCTGTTTGTTTTTGCACGTTTTTTATGCATGCATGTGTTATGACCCGAATACAATTATAACCGGTTTAATTAATGAGACCGAACTAATCCAACAACACGATTTACACGTTTAGTCCCTTTTCGTCCGTTTCCATACATTTTTACCCATTTCTCTGTTTGTTTTTGCACGTTTTTTATGCATGCATCTGTTATGACCCGAATACAATTATAACCGGTTTAATTAATGAGACGAACTAATCCAACAACACGATTTACACGTTTAGTCCCTTTTCGTCCGTTTCCATACGTTTTTACCCATTTCTCTGTTTGTTTTTGCACGTTTTTTATGCATGCATGTGTTATGACCCGTATACAATTATAACCGGTTTAATTAATCAGACCGAACTAATCCAACAACAAGATTTACACGTTTAGTCCCTTTTCGTCCGTTTCCATACGTTTTTACCCATTTCTCTGTTTGTTTTTGCACGTTTTTTATGCATGCATCTGTTATGACCCGAATACAATTATAACGGGTTTAATTAATGAGACGAACTAATCCAACAACACGATTTACACGTTTAGTACCTTTTTATCCGTTTCCATACGTTTTTACCCATTTCTCTGTTTGTTTTTGCACGTTTTTTATGCATGCATGTGTTATAACCCGAATACAATTATAACCGGTTTAATTAATGAGACCGAACTAATCCAACAACACGATTTACACGTTTAGTCCCTTTTCGTCCGTTTCCATACGTTTTTACCCATTTCTCTGTTTGTTTTTGCACGTTTTTTATGCATGCATCTGTTATGACCCGAATACAATTATAACCGGTTTAATTAATGAGATGAACTAATCCAACAACACGATTTACACGTTTAGTCCCTTTTCATCCGTTTCCATACGTTTTTACCCATTTCTCTGTTTGTTTTTGCACGTTTTTTATGCATGCATGTGTTACCGAATACAATTATAACCAGTTTAATTAATGAGACCGAACTAATCCAACAACACGATTTACACGTTTAGTCCCTTTTCATCCGTTTCCATACGTTTTTACCCATTTCTCTGTTTGTTTTTGCACGTTTTTTATGCATGCATGTGTTACCGAATAAAATAATAACCGGTTTAATTAATGAGACCGAACTAATCCAACAACACGATTTACACGTTTAGTCCCTTTTCATCCGTTTCCATACATTTTTACCCATTTCTCTGTTTGTTTTTGCATGTTTTTTATGCATGCATGTGTTATGACCCGAATATAATTATAACCGGTTTAATTAATGACACGAACTAATCCAACAACACGATTTACACGTTTAGTCCCTTTTCATCCGTTTCCATACGTTTTTACCCATTTCTCTGTTTGTTTTTGCACGTTTTTTATGCATGCATGTGTTATGACCCGAATACAATTATAACCGGTTTAATTAATGAGACCGAACTAAACCAACAAAACGATTTACACGTTTAGTCCCTTTTCATCCGTTTTCATACGTTTTTACCCATTTCTCTGTTCGTTTTTGCACGTTTTTTATGCATGCATGTGAACCGAATACAATTATAACCGGTTTAATTAATGAGACGAACTAATCCAACAACACGATTTACACGTTTAGTCCCTTTTCATCCATTTCCATACGTTTTTACCTATTTCTCTGTTTGTTTTTGCACATTTTTTATGCATGCATGTGTTATGACCCGTATACAATTATAACCGGTTTAATTAATGAGACCGAACTAATCCAACAACAAGATTTACACGTTTAGTCCCTTTTCGTCCGTTTCCATACGTTTTTACCCATTTCTCTGTTTGTTTTTGCACGTTTTTTATGCATGCATCTGTTATGACCCGAATACAATTATAACGGGTTTAATTAATGAGACGAACTAATCCAACAACACGATTTACACGTTTAGTCCCTTTTCATCCGTTTCCATACGTTTTTACCCATTTCTCTGTTTGTTTTTGTACGTTTTTTATGCATGCATGTGTTATAACCCGAATACAATTATAACCGGTTTAATTAATGAGACCGAACTAATCCAACAACATGATTTACACGTTTAGTCCCTTTTCGTCCGTTTCCATACGTTTTTACCCATTTCTCTGTTTGTTTTTGCACGTTTTTTATGCATGCATCTGTTATGACCCGAATACAATTATAACCGGTTTAATTAATGAGATGAACTAATCCAACAACACGATTTACACGTTTAGTCCCTTTTCATCCGTTTCCATACGTTTTTACCCATTTCTCTGTTTGTTTTTGCACGTTTTTTATGCATGCATGTGTTACCGAATACAATTATAACCAGTTTAATTAATGAGACCGAACTAATCCAACAACACGATTTATACGTTTAGTCCCTTTTCATCCGTTTCCATACGTTTTTACCCATTTCTCTATTTGTTTTTGCATGTTTTTTATGCATGCATGTGTTATGACCCGAATACAATTATAACCGGTTTAATTAATGACACGAACTAATCCAACAACACGATTTACATGTTTAGTCCCTTTTCATCCGTTTCCATACGTTTTTACCCATTTCTCTGTTTGTTTTTGCACGTTTTTTATGCATGCATGTGTTATGACCCGAATACAATTATAACCGGTTTAATTAATGAGACCGAACTAATCCAACAAAACGATTTACACGTTTAGTCCCTTTTCATCCGTTTCCATACGTTTTTACCCATTTCTCTGTTTGTTTTTGCACGTTTTTTATGCATGCATGTGAACCGAATACAATTATAACCGGTTTAATTAATGAGACGAACTAATCCAACAACACGATTTACACGTTTAGTCCCTTTTCATCGATTTCCATACGTTTTTACCTATTTCTCTGTTTGTTTTTGCACGTTTTTTATGCATGCATGTGTTATGACCCGTATACAATTATAACCGGTTTAATTAATGAGACCGAACTAATCCAACAACACGATTTACACGTTTAGTCCCTTTTCGTCCGTTTCCATACGTTTTTACCCATTTCTCTGTTTGTTTTTGCACGTTTTTTATGCATGCATCTGTTATGACCCGAATACAATTATAACGGGTTTAATTAATGAGACGAACTAATCCAACAACACGATTTACACGTTTAGTCCCTTTTCATCCGTTTCCATACGTTTTTACCCATTTCTCTGTTTGTTTTTGCACGTTTTTTATGCATGCATGTGTTATGACCCGAATACAATTATAACCGGTTTAATTAATGAGACCGAACTAATCCAACAACACGATTTACACGTTTAGTCCCTTTTCATCCGTTTTCATACGTTTTTACCCATTTCTCTGTTCGTTTTTGCACGTTTTTTATGCATGCATGTGAACCGAATACAATTATAACCGGTTTAATTAATGAGACGAACTAATCCAACAACACGATTTACACGTTTAGTCCCTTTTCATCCATTTCCATACGTTTTTACCTATTTCTCTGTTTGTTTTTGCACATTTTTTATGCATGCATGTGTTATGACCCGTATACAATTATAACCGGTTTAATTAATGAGACCGAACTAATCCAACAACAAGATTTACACGTTTAGTCCCTTTTCGTCCGTTTCCATACGTTTTTACCCATTTCTCTGTTTGTCTTTGCACGTTTTTTATGCATGCATCTGTTATGACCCGAATACAATTATAACGGGTTTAATTAATGAGACGAACTAATCCAACAACACGATTTACACGTTTAGTCCCTTTTCATCCGTTTCCATACGTTTTTACCCATTTCTCTGTTTGTTTTTGTACGTTTTTTATGCATGCATGTGTTATAACCCGAATACAATTATAACCGGTTTAATTAATGAGACCGAACTAATCCAACAACATGATTTACACGTTTAGTCCCTTTTCGTCCGTTTCCATACGTTTTTACCCATTTCTCTGTTTGTTTTTGCACGTTTTTTATGCATGCATCTGTTATGACCCGAATACAATTATAACCGGTTTAATTAATGAGATGAACTAATCCAACAACACGATTTACATGTTTAGTCCCTTTTCATCCGTTTCCATACGTTTTTACCCATTTCTCTGTTTGTTTTTGCACGTTTTTTATGCATGCATCTGTTATGACCCGAATACAATTATAACGGGTTTAATTAATGAGACGAACTAATCCAACAACACGATTTACACGTTTAGTCCCTTTTCATCCGTTTCCATACGTTTTTACCCATTTCTCTGTTTGTTTTTGCACGTTTTTATGCATGCATGTGTTATGACCCGAATACAATTATAACCGGTTTAATTAATGAGACCGAACTAATCCAACAAAACGATTTACACGTTTAGTCCCTTTTCATCCGTTTCCATACGTTTTTACCCATTTCTCTGTTTGTTTTTGCACGTTTTTTATGCATGCATGTGAACCGAATACAATTATAACCGGTTTAATTAATGAGACGAACTAATCCAACAACACGATTTACACGTTTAGTCCCTTTTCATCGATTTCCATACGTTTTTACCTATTTCTCTGTTTGTTTTTGCACGTTTTTTATGCATGCATGTGTTATGACCCGTATACAATTATAACCGGTTTAATTAATGAGACCGAACTAATCCAACAACACGATTTACACGTTTAGTCCCTTTTCGTCCGTTTCCATACGTTTTTACCCATTTCTCTGTTTGTTTTTGCACGTTTTTTATGCATGCATCTGTTATGACCCGAATACAATTATAACGGGTTTAATTAATGAGACGAACTAATCCAACAACACGATTTACACGTTTAGTCCCTTTTCATCCGTTTCCATACGTTTTTACCCATTTCTCTGTTTGTTTTTGCACGTTTTTTATGCATGCATGTGTTATGACCCGAATACAATTATAACCGGTTTAATTAATGAGACCGAACTAATCCAACAACACGATTTACACGTTTAGTCCCTTTTCGTCCGTTTCCATACGTTTTTACCCATTTCTCTGTTTGTTTTTGCACGTTTTTTATGCATGCATCTGTTATGACCCGAATACAATTATAACCGGTTTAATTAATGAGACGAACTAATCCAACAACATGATTTACACGTTTAGTCCCTTTTCATCCGTTTCCATACGTTTTTACCCATTTCTCTGTTTGTTTTTGCGCGTTTTTTATGCATGCATGTGTTATGACCCGAATACAATTATAACCGGTTTAATTAATGAGACCGAACTAATCCAACAACATGATTTACACGTTTAGTCCCTTTCCATCCGTTTCCATACGTTTTTACCCATTTCTCTGTTTGTTTTTGCACGTTTTTTATGCATGCATGTGACCCGAATACAATTATAACCAGTTTAATTAATGAGACAAACTAATCCAACAACATGATTTACACGTTTAGTCCCTTTTCATCTGTTTCCATTCGTTTTTACCCATTTCTCTGTTTGTTTTTGCACGTTTTTTATGCATGCATGTGTTATGACCCGAATACAATTATAACCGGTTTAATTAATGAGACCGAACTAATCCAACAAAACGATTTACACGTTTAGTCCCTTTTCATCCGTTTCCATACGTTTTTACCCATTTCTCTGTTTGTTTTTGCACGTTTTTTATGCATGCATGTGAACCGAATACAATTATAACCGGTTTAATTAATGAGACGAACTAATCCAACAACACGATTTACACGTTTAGTCCCTTTTCATCCATTTCCATACGTTTTTACCTATTTCTCTGTTTGTTTTTGCACGTTTTTTATGCATGCATGTGTTATGACCCGTATACAATTATAACCGGTTTAATTAATGAGACCGAACTAATCCAACAACACGATTTACACGTTTAGTCCCTTTTCGTCCGTTTCCATACGTTTTTACCCATTTCTCTGTTTGTTTTTGCACGTTTTTTATGCATGCATCTGTTATGACCCGAATACAATTATAACGGGTTTAATTAATGAGACGAACTAATCCAACAACACGATTTACACGTTTAGTCCCTTTTCATCCGTTTCCATACGTTTTTACCCATTTCTCTGTTTGTTTTTGCACGTTTTTTATGCATGCATGTGTTATGACCCGAATACAATTATAACCGGTTTAATTAATGAGACCGAACTAATCCAACAACACGATTTACACGTTTAGTCCCTTTTCGTCCGTTTCCATACGTTTTTACCCATTTCTCTGTTTGTTTTTGCACGTTTTTTATGCATGCATGTGTTATGACCCGAATACAATTATAACCGGTTTAATTAATGAGACCGAACTAATCCAACAACACGATTTACACGTTTAGTCCCTTTTCGTCCGTTTCCATACGTTTTTACCCATTTCTCTGTTTGTTTTTGCACGTTTTTTATGCATGCATGTGTTATGACCCGTATATAATTATAACCGGTTTAATTAATGAGACGAACTAATCCAACAACACGATTTACACGTTTAGTCCCTTTTCATCCGTCTCCGTACGTTTTTACCCATTTCTCTGTTTGTTTTTGCACGTTTTTTATGCATGCATCTGTTATGACCCGAATACAATTATAACCGGTTTAATTAATGAGACGAACTAATCCAACAACACGATTTACACGTTTAGTCCCTTTTCATCCATTTCCATACGTTTTTACCTATTTCTCTGTTTGTTTTTGCACATTTTTTATGCATGCATGTGTTATGACCCGTATACAATTATAACCGGTTTAATTAATCAGACCGAACTAATCCAACAACAAGATTTACACGTTTAGTCCCTTTTCGTCCGTTTCCATACGTTTTTACGCATTTCTCTGTTTGTTTTTGCACGTTTTTTATGCATGCATCTGTTATGACCCGAATAAAATTATAACGGGTTTAATTAATGAGACGAACTAATCCAACAACACGATTTACACGTTTAGTACCTTTTCATCCGTTTCCATACGTTTTTACCCATTTCTCTGTTTGTTTTTGCACGTTTTTTATGCATGCATGTGTTATAACCCGAATACAATTATAACCGGTTTAATTAATGAGACCGAACTAATCCAACAACACGATTTACACGTTTAGTCCCTTTTCGTCCGTTTCCATACGTTTTTACCCATTTCTCTGTTTGTTTTTGCACGTTTTTTATGCATGCATCTGTTATGACCCGAATACAATTATAACCGGTTTAATTAATGAGATGAACTAATCCAACAACACGATTTACACGTTTAGTCCCTTTTCATCCGTTTCCATACGTTTTTACCCATTTCTCTGTTTGTTTTTGCACGTTTTTTATGCATGCATGTGTTACCGAATACAATTATAACCAGTTTAATTAATGAGACCGAACTAATCCAACAACACGATTTACACGTTTAGTCCCTTTTCATCCGTTTCCATACGTTTTTACCCATTTCTCTGTTTGTTTTTGCATGTTTTTTATGCATGCATGTGTAATGACCCGAATACAATTATAACCGGTTTAATTAATGACACGAACTAATCCAACAACACGATTTACATGTTTAGTCCCTTTTCATCCGTTTCCATACGTTTTTACCCATTTCTCTGTTTGTTTTTGCACGTTTTTTATGCATGCATATGTTACCGAATACAATTATAACCGGTTTAATTAATGAGACCGAACTAATCCAACAACACGATTTACACGTTTAGTCCCTTTTCATCCGTTTCCATACGTTTTTACCCATTTCTCTGTTTGTTTTTGCACGTTTTTTATGCATGTATGTGTTATGACCCGTATACAATTATAACCGGTTTAATTAATGAGACCGAACTAATCCAACAACACGATTTACACGTTTAGTCCCTTTTCATCCATTCCATACGTTTTTACCCATTTCTCTGTTTGTTTTTGCACGTTTTTTATGCATGCATGTGTTATGACCCGAATACAATTATAACCGGTTTAATTAATGAGACCGAACTAATCCAACAACACGATTTACACTTTTAGTCCCTTTTATCCATTCCATACGTTTTTACCCATTTCTCTGTTTGTTTTTGCACGTTTTTTATGCATGCATGTGTTACCGAATAAAATAATAACCGGTTTAATTAATGAGACCGAACTAATCCAACAACACGATTTACACGTTTAGTCCCTTTTCATCCGTTTCCATACGTTTTTACCCATTTCTCTGTTTGTTTTTGCATGTTTTTTATGCATGCATGTGTTATGACCTGAATATAATTATAACCGGTTTAATTAATGACACGAACTAATCCAACAACACGATTTACACGTTTAGTCCCTTTTCATCCGTTTCCATACGTTTTTACCCATTTCTCTGTTTGTTTTTGCACGTTTTTTATGCATGCATGTGTTATGACCCGAATACAATTATAACCGGTTTAATTAATGAGGCCGAACTAAACCAACAAAACGATTTACACGTTTAGTCCCTTTTCATCCGTTTTCATACGTTTTTACCCATTTCTCTGTTCGTTTTTGCACGTTTTTTATGCATGCATGTGAACCGAATACAATTATAACCGGTTTAATTAATGAGACGAACTAATCCAACAACACGATTTACACGTTTAGTCCCTTTTCATCCATTTCCATACGTTTTTACCTATTTCTCTGTTTGTTTTTGCACATTTTTTATGCATGCATGTGTTATGACCCGTATACAATTATAACCGGTTTAATTAATGAGACCGAACTAATCCAACAACAAGATTTACACGTTTAGTCCCTTTTCGTCCGTTTCCATACGTTTTTACCCATTTCTCTGTTTGTTTTTGCACGTTTTTTATGCATGCATCTGTTATGACCCGAATACAATTATAACGGGTTTAATTAATGAGACGAACTAATCCAACAACACGATTTACACGTTTAGTCCCTTTTCATCCGTTTCCATACGTTTTTACCCATTTCTCTGTTTGTTTTTGCACGTTTTTTATGCATGCATGTGTTATAACCCGAATACAATTATAACCGGTTTAATTAATGAGACCGAACTAATCCAACAACACGATTTACACGTTTAGTCCCTTTTCGTCCGTTTCCATACGTTTTTACCCATTTCTCTGTTTGTTTTTGCACGTTTTTTATGCATGCATCTGTTATGACCCGAATACAATTATAACGGGTTTAATTAATGAGACGAACTAATCCAACAACACGATTTACACGTTTAGTCCCTTTTCATCCGTTTCCATACGTTTTTACCCATTTCTCTGTTTGTTTTTGCACGTTTTTTATGCATGCATGTGTTATAACCCGAATACAATTATAACCGGTTTAATTAATGAGACCGAACTAATCCAACAACACGATTTACACGTTTAGTCCCTTTTCATCCGTTTTCATACGTTTTTACCCATTTCTCTGTTCGTTTTTGCACGTTTTTTATGCATGCATGTGAACCGAATACAATTATAACCGGTTTAATTAATGAGACGAACTAATCCAACAACACGATTTACACGTTTAGTCCCTTTTCATCCATTTCCATACGTTTTTACCTATTTCTCTGTTTGTTTTTGCACATTTTTTATGCATGCATGTGTTATGACCCGTATACAATTATAACCGGTTTAATTAATGAGACCGAACTAATCCAACAACAAGATTTACACGTTTAGTCCCTTTTCGTCCGTTTCCATACGTTTTTACCCATTTCTCTGTTTGTCTTTGCACGTTTTTTATGCATGCATCTGTTATGACCCGAATACAATTATAACGGGTTTAATTAATGAGACGAACTAATCCAACAACACGATTTACACGTTTAGTCCCTTTTCATCCGTTTCCATACGTTTTTACCCATTTCTCTGTTTGTTTTTGTACGTTTTTTATGCATGCATGTGTTATAACCCGAATACAATTATAACCGGTTTAATTAATGAGACCGAACTAATCCAACAACATGATTTACACGTTTAGTCCCTTTTCGTCCGTTTCCATACGTTTTTACCCATTTCTCTGTTTGTTTTTGCACGTTTTTTATGCATGCATCTGGTATGACCCGAATACAATTATAACCGGTTTAATTAATGAGATGAACTAATCCAACAACACGATTTACATGTTTAGTCCCTTTTCATCCGTTTCCATACGTTTTTACCCATTTCTCTGTTTGTTTTTGCACGTTTTTTATGCATGCATGTGTTACCGAATACAATTATAACCAGTTTAATTAATGAGACCGAACTAATCCAACAACACGATTTATACGTTTAGTCCCTTTTCATCCGTTTCCATACGTTTTTACCCATTTCTCTATTTGTTTTTGCATGTTTTTTATGCATGCATGTGTTATGACCCGAATACAATTATAACCGGTTTAATTAATGACACGAACTAATCCAACAACACGATTTACATGTTTAGTCCCTTTTCATCCGTTTCCATACGTTTTTACCCATTTCTCTGTTTGTTTTTGCACGTTTTTTATGCATGCATGTGTTATGACCCGAATACAATTATAACCGGTTTAATTAATGAGACCGAACTAATCCAACAAAACGATTTACACGTTTAGTCCCTTTTCATCCATTTCCATACGTTTTTACCCATTTCTCTGTTTGTTTTTGCACGTTTTTTATGCATGCATGTGAACCGAATACAATTATAACCGGTTTAATTAATGAGACGAACTAATCCAACAACACGATTTACACGTTTAGTCCCTTTTCATCGATTTCCATACGTTTTTACCTATTTCTCTGTTTGTTTTTGCACGTTTTTTATGCATGCATGTGTTATGACCCGTATACAATTATAACCGGTTTAATTAATGAGACCGAACTAATCCAACAACACGATTTACACGTTTAGTCCCTTTTCGTCCGTTTCCATACGTTTTTACCCATTTCTCTGTTTGTTTTTGCACGTTTTTTATGCATGCATCTGTTATGACCCGAATACAATTATAACGGGTTTAATTAATGAGACGAACTAATCCAACAACACGATTTACACGTTTAGTCCCTTTTCATCCGTTTCCATACGTTTTTACCCATTTCTCTGTTTGTTTTTGCACGTTTTTTATGCATGCATGTGTTATGACCCGAATACAATTATAACCGGTTTAATTAATGAGACCGAACTAATCCAACAACACGATTTACACGTTTAGTCCCTTTTCGTCCGTTTCCATACGTTTTTACCCATTTCTCTGTTTGTTTTTGCACGTTTTTTATGCATGCATCTGTTATGACCCGAATACAATTATAACCGGTTTAATTAATGAGACGAACTAATCCAACAACACGATTTACACGTTTAGTCCCTTTTCGTCCGTTTCCATACGTTTTTACCCATTTCTCTGTTTGTTTTTGCACGTTTTTTATGCATGCATGTGTTATGACCCGTATACAATTATAACCGGTTTAATTAATCAGACCGAACTAATCCAACAACAAGATTTACACGTTTAGTCCCTTTTCGTCCGTTTCCATACGTTTTTACCCATTTCTCTGTTTGTTTTTGCACGTTTTTTATGCATGCATCTGTTATGACCCGAATACAATTATAACGGGTTTAATTAATGAGACGAACTAATCCAACAACACGATTTACACGTTTAGTACCTTTTTATCCGTTTCCATACGTTTTTACCCATTTCTCTGTTTGTTTTTGCACGTTTTTTATGCATGCATGTGTTATAACCCGAATACAATTATAACCGGTTTAATTAATGAGACCGAACTAATCCAACAACACGATTTACACGTTTAGTCCCTTTTCGTCCGTTTCCATACGTTTTTACCCATTTCTCTGTTTGTTTTTGCACGTTTTTTATGCATGCATCTATTATGACCCGAATACAATTATAACCGGTTTAATTAATGAGATGAACTAATCCAACAACACGATTTACACGTTTAGTCCCTTTTCATCCGTTTCCATACGTTTTTACCCATTTCTCTGTTTGTTTTTGCACGTTTTTTATGCATGCATGTGTTACCGAATACAATTATAACCAGTTTAATTAATGAGACCGAACTAATCCAACAACACGATTTACACGTTTAGTCCCTTTTCATCCGTTTCCATACGTTTTTACCCATTTCTCTGTTTGTTTTTGCACGTTTTTTATGCATGCATGTGTTACCGAATAAAATAATAACCGGTTTAATTAATGAGACCGAACTAATCCAACAACACGATTTACACGTTTAGTCCCTTTTCATCCGTTTCCATACATTTTTACCCATTTCTCTGTTTGTTTTTGCATGTTTTTTATGCATGCATGTGTTATGACCCGAATATAATTATAACCGGTTTAATTAATGACACGAACTAATCCAACAACACGATTTACACGTTTAGTCCCTTTTCATCCGTTTCCATACGTTTTTACCCATTTCTCTGTTTGTTTTTGCACGTTTTTTATGCATGCATGTGTTATGACCCGAATACAATTATAACCGGTTTAATTAATGAGACCGAACTAAACCAACAAAACGATTTACACGTTTAGTCCCTTTTCATCCGTTTTCATACGTTTTTACCCATTTCTCTGTTCGTTTTTGCACGTTTTTTATGCATGCATGTGAACCGAATACAATTATAACCGGTTTAATTAATGAGACGAACTAATCCAACAACACGATTTACACGTTTAGTCCCTTTTCATCCATTTCCATACGTTTTTACCTATTTCTCTGTTTGTTTTTGCACATTTTTTATGCATGCATGTGTTATGACCCGTATACAATTATAACCGGTTTAATTAATGAGACCGAACTAATCCAACAACAAGATTTACACGTTTAGTCCCTTTTCGTCCGTTTCCATACGTTTTTACCCATTTCTCTGTTTGTTTTTGCACGTTTTTTATGCATGCATCTGTTATGACCCGAATACAATTATAACGGGTTTAATTAATGAGACGAACTAATCCAACAACACGATTTACACGTTTAGTCCCTTTTCATCCGTTTCCATACGTTTTTACCCATTTCTCTGTTTGTTTTTGTACGTTTTTTATGCATGCATGTGTTATAACCCGAATACAATTATAACCGGTTTAATTAATGAGACCGAACTAATCCAACAACATGATTTACACGTTTAGTCCCTTTTCGTCCGTTTCCATACGTTTTTACCCATTTCTCTGTTTGTTTTTGCACGTTTTTTATGCATGCATCTGTTATGACCCGAATACAATTATAACCGGTTTAATTAATGAGATGAACTAATCCAACAACACGATTTACATGTTTAGTCCCTTTTCATCCGTTTCCATACGTTTTTACCCATTTCTCTGTTTGTTTTTGCACGTTTTTTATGCATGCATGTGTTACCGAATACAATTATAACCAGTTTAATTAATGAGACCGAACTAATCCAACAACACGATTTATACGTTTAGTCCCTTTTCATCCGTTTCCATACGTTTTTACCCATTTCTCTATTTGTTTTTGCATGTTTTTTATGCATGCATGTGTTATGACCCGAATACAATTATAACCGGTTTAATTAATGACACGAACTAATCCAACAACACGATTTACATGTTTAGTCCCTTTTCATCCGTTTCCATACGTTTTTACCCATTTCTATGTTTGTTTTTGCACGTTTTTTATGCATGCATGTGTTATGACCCGAATACAATTATAACCGGTTTAATTAATGAGACCGAACTAATCCAACAAAACGATTTACACGTTTAGTCCCTTTTCATCCGTTTCCATACGTTTTTACCCATTTCTCTGTTTGTTTTTGCACGTTTTTTATGCATGCATGTGAACCGAATACAATTATAACCGGTTTAATTAATGAGACGAACTAATCCAACAACACGATTTACTCGTTTAGTCCCTTTTCATCGATTTCCATACGTTTTTACCTATTTCTCTGTTTGTTTTTGCACGTTTTTTATGCATGCATGTGTTATGACCCGTATACAATTATAACCGGTTTAATTAATGAGACCGAACTAATCCAACAACACGATTTACACGTTTAGTCCCTTTTCGTCCGTTTCCATACGTTTTTACCCATTTCTCTGTTTGTTTTTGCACGTTTTTTATGCATGCATCTGTTATGACCCGAATACAATTATAACGGGTTTAATTAATGAGACGAACTAATCCAACAACACGATTTACACGTTTAGTCCCTTTTCATCCGTTTCCATACGTTTTTACCCATTTCTCTGTTTGTTTTTGCACGTTTTTTATGCATGCATGTGTTATGACCCGAATACAATTATAACCGGTTTAATTAATGAGACCGAACTAATCCAACAACACGATTTACACGTTTAGTCCCTTTTCATCCGTTTTCATACGTTTTTACCCATTTCTCTGTTCGTTTTTGCACGTTTTTTATGCATGCATGTGAACCGAATACAATTATAACCGGTTTAATTAATGAGACGAACTAATCCAACAACACGATTTACACGTTTAGTCCCTTTTCATCCATTTCCATACGTTTTTACCTATTTCTCTGTTTGTTTTTGCACATTTTTTATGCATGCATGTGTTATGACCCGTATACAATTATAACCGGTTTAATTAATGAGACCGAACTAATCCAACAACAAGATTTACACGTTTAGTCCCTTTTCGTCCGTTTCCATACGTTTTTACCCATTTCTCTGTTTGTCTTTGCACGTTTTTTATGCATGCATCTGTTATGACCCGAATACAATTATAACGGGTTTAATTAATGAGACGAACTAATCCAACAACACGATTTACACGTTTAGTCCCTTTTCATCCGTTTCCATACGTTTTTACCCATTTCTCTGTTTGTTTTTGTACGTTTTTTATGCATGCATGTGTTATAACCCGAATACAATTATAACCGGTTTAATTAATGAGACCGAACTAATCCAACAACATGATTTACACGTTTAGTCCCTTTTCGTCCGTTTCCATACGTTTTTACCCATTTCTCTGTTTGTTTTTGCACGTTTTTTATGCATGCATCTGTTATGACCCGAATACAATTATAACCGGTTTAATTAATGAGATGAACTAATCCAACAACACGATTTACATGTTTAGTCCCTTTTCATCCGTTTCCATACGTTTTTACCCATTTCTCTGTTTGTTTTTGCACGTTTTTTATGCATGCATGTGTTACCGAATACAATTATAACCAGTTTAATTAATGAGACCGAACTAATCCAACAACACGATTTATACGTTTAGTCCCTTTTCATCCGTTTCCATACGTTTTTACCCATTTCTCTATTTGTTTTTGCATGTTTTTTATGCATGCATGTGTTATGACCCGAATACAATTATAACCGCTTTAATTAATGACACGAACTAATCCAACAACACGATTTACATGTTTAGTCCCTTTTCATCCGTTTCCATACGTTTTTACCCATTTCTCTGTTTGTTTTTGCACGTTTTTTATGCATGCATGTGTTATGACCCGAATACAATTATAACCGGTTTAATTAATGAGACCGAACTAATCCAACAAAACGATTTACACGTTTAGTCCCTTTTCATCCGTTTCCATACGTTTTTACCCATTTCTCTGTTTGTTTTTGCACGTTTTTTATGCATGCATGTGAACCGAATACAATTATAACCGGTTTAATTAATGAGACGAACTAATCCAACAACACGATTTACACGTTTAGTCCCTTTTCATCGATTTCCATACGTTTTTACCTATTTCTCTGTTTGTTTTTGCACGTTTTTTATGCATGCATGTGTTATGACCCGTATACAATTATAACCGGTTTAATTAATGAGACCGAACTAATCCAACAACACGATTTACACGTTTAGTCCCTTTTCGTCCGTTTCCATACGTTTTTACCCATTTCTCTGTTTGTTTTTGCACGTTTTTTATGCATGCATCTGTTATGACCCGAATACAATTATAACGGGTTTAATTAATGAGACGAACTAATCCAACAACACGATTTACACGTTTAGTCCCTTTTCATCCGTTTCCATACGTTTTTACCCATTTCTCTGTTTGTTTTTGCACGTTTTTTATGCATGCATGTGTTATGACCCGAATACAATTATAACCGGTTTAATTAATGAGACCGAACTAATCCAACAACACGATTTACACGTTTAGTCCCTTTTTGTCCGTTTCCATACGTTTTTACCCATTTCTCTGTTTGTTTTTGCACGTTTTTTATGCATGCATCTGTTATGACCCGAATACAATTATAACCGGTTTAATTAATGAGACGAACTAATCCAACAACATGATTTACACGTTTAGTCCCTTTTCATCCGTTTCCATACGTTTTTACCCATTTCTCTGTTTGTTTTTGCGCGTTTTTTATGCATGCATGTGTTATGACCCGAATACAATTATAACCGGTTTAATTAATGAGACCGAACTAATCCAACAACATGATTTACACGTTTAGTCCCTTTCCATCCGTTTCCATACGTTTTTACCCATTTCTCTGTTTGTTTTTGCACGTTTTTTATGCATGCATGTGACCCGAATACAATTATAACCAGTTTAATTAATGAGACAAACTAATCCAACAACATGATTTACACGTTTAGTCCCTTTTCATCTGTTTCCATTCGTTTTTACCCATTTCTCTGTTTGTTTTTGCACGTTTTTTATGCATGCATGTGTTATGACCCGAATACAATTATAACCGGTTTAATTAATGAGACCGAACTAATCCAACAAAACGATTTACACGTTTAGTCCCTTTTCATCCGTTTCCATACGTTTTTACCCATTTCTCTGTTTGTTTTTGCACGTTTTTTATGCATGCATGTGAACTGAATACAATTATAACCGGTTTAATTAATGAGACGAACTAATCCAACAACACGATTTACACGTTTAGTCCCTTTTCATCCATTTCCATACGTTTTTACCTATTTCTCTGTTTGTTTTTGCACGTTTTTTATGCATGCATGTGTTATGACCCGTATACAATTATAACCGGTTTAATTAATGAGACCGAACTAATCCAACAACACGATTTACACGTTTAGTCCCTTTTCGTCCGTTTCCATACGTTTTTACCCATTTCTCTGTTTGTTTTTGCACGTTTTTTATGCATGCATCTGTTATGACCCGAATACAATTATAACGGGTTTAATTAATGAGACGAACTAATCCAACAACACGATTTACACGTTTAGTCCCTTTTCATCCGTTTCCATACGTTTTTACCCATTTCTCTGTTTGTTTTTGCACGTTTTTTATGCATGCATGTGTTATGACCCGAATACAATTATAACCGGTTTAATTAATGAGACCGAACTAATCCAACAACACGATTTACACGTTTAGTCCCTTTTCGTCCGTTTCCATACGTTTTTACCCATTTCTCTGTTTGTTTTTGCACGTTTTTTATGCATGCATGTGTTATGACCCGAATACAATTATAACCGGTTTAATTAATGAGACCGAACTAATCCAACAACACGATTTACACGTTTAGTCCCTTTTCGTCCGTTTCCATACGTTTTTACCCATTTCTCTGTTTGTTTTTGCACGTTTTTTATGCATGCATGTGTTATGACCCGTATATAATTATAACCGGTTTAATTAATGAGACGAACTAATCCAACAACACGATTTACACGTTTAGTCCCTTTTCATCCGTCTCCGTACGTTTTTACCCATTTCTCTGTTTGTTTTTGCACGTTTTTTATGCATGCATCTGTTATGACCCGAATACAATTATAACCGGTTTAATTAATGAGACGAACTAATCCAACAACACGATTTACACGTTTAGTCCCTTTTCATCCATTTCCATACGTTTTTACCTATTTCTCTGTTTGTTTTTGCACATTTTTTATGCATGCATGTGTTATGACCCGTATACAATTATAACCGGTTTAATTAATCAGACCGAACTAATCCAACAACAAGATTTACACGTTTAGTCCCTTTTCGTCCGTTTCCATACGTTTTTACGCATTTCTCTGTTTGTTTTTGCACGTTTTTTATGCATGCATCTGTTATGACCCGAATACAATTATAACGGGTTTAATTAATGAGACGAACTAATCCAACAACACGATTTACACGTTTAGTACCTTTTCATCCGTTTCCATACGTTTTTACCCATTTCTCTGTTTGTTTTTGCACGTTTTTTATGCATGCATGTGTTATAACCCGAATACAATTATAACCGGTTTAATTAATGAGACCGAACTAATCCAACAACACGATTTACACGTTTAGTCCCTTTTCGTCCGTTTCCATACGTTTTTACCCATTTCTCTGTTTGTTTTTGCACGTTTTTTATGCATGCATCTGTTATGACCCGAATACAATTATAACCGGTTTAATTAATGAGATGAACTAATCCAACAACACGATTTACACGTTTAGTCCCTTTTCATCCGTTTCCATACGTTTTTACCCATTTCTCTGTTTGTTTTTGCACGTTTTTTATGCATGCATGTGTTACCGAATACAATTATAACCAGTTTAATTAATGAGACCGAACTAATCCAACAACACGATTTACACGTTTAGTCCCTTTTCATCCGTTTCCATACGTTTTTACCCATTTCTCTGTTTGTTTTTGCATGTTTTTTATGCATGCATGTGTAATGACCCGAATACAATTATAACCGGTTTAATTAATGACACGAACTAATCCAACAACACGATTTACATGTTTAGTCCCTTTTCATCCGTTTCCATACGTTTTTACCCATTTCTCTGTTTGTTTTTGCACGTTTTTTATGCATGCATATGTTACCGAATACAATTATAACCGGTTTAATTAATGAGACCGAACTAATCCAACAACACGATTTACACGTTTAGTCCCTTTTCATCCGTTTCCATACGTTTTTACCCATTTCTCTGTTTGTTTTTGCACGTTTTTTATGCATGTATGTGTTATGACCCGTATACAATTATAACCGGTTTAATTAATGAGACCGAACTAATCCAACAACACGATTTACACGTTTAGTCCCTTTTCATCCATTCCATACGTTTTTACCCATTTCTCTGTTTGTTTTTGCACGTTTTTTATGCATGCATGTGTTATGACCCGAATACAATTATAACCGGTTTAATTAATGAGACCGAACTAATCCAACAACACGATTTACACTTTTAGTCCCTTTTATCCATTCCATACGTTTTTACCCATTTCTCTGTTTGTTTTTGCACGTTTTTTATGCATGCATGTGTTACCGAATAAAATAATAACCGGTTTAATTAATGAGACCGAACTAATCCAACAACACGATTTACACGTTTAGTCCCTTTTCATCCGTTTCCATACGTTTTTACCCATTTCTCTGTTTGTTTTTGCATGTTTTTTATGCATGCATGTGTTATGACCTGAATATAATTATAACCGGTTTAATTAATGACACGAACTAATCCAACAACACGATTTACACGTTTAGTCCCTTTTCGTCCGTTTCCATACGTTTTTACCCATTTCTCTGTTTGTTTTTGCACGTTTTTTATGCATGCATGTGTTATGACCCGAATACAATTATAACCGGTTTAATTAATGAGGCCGAACTAAACCAACAAAACGATTTACACGTTTAGTCCCTTTTCATCCGTTTTCATACGTTTTTACCCATTTCTCTGTTCGTTTTTGCACGTTTTTTATGCATGCATGTGAACCGAATACAATTATAACCGGTTTAATTAATGAGACGAACTAATCCAACAACACGATTTACACGTTTAGTCCCTTTTCATCCATTTCCATACGTTTTTACCTATTTCTCTGTTTGTTTTTGCACATTTTTTATGCATGCATGTGTTATGACCCGTATACAATTATAACCGGTTTAATTAATGAGACCGAACTAATCCAACAACAAGATTTACACGTTTAGTCCCTTTTCGTCCGTTTCCATACGTTTTTACCCATTTCTCTGTTTGTTTTTGCACGTTTTTTATGCATGCATCTGTTATGACCCGAATACAATTATAACGGGTTTAATTAATGAGACGAACTAATCCAACAACACGATTTACACGTTTAGTCCCTTTTCATCCGTTTCCATACGTTTTTACCCATTTCTCTGTTTGTTTTTGCACGTTTTTTATGCATGCATGTGTTATAACCCGAATACAATTATAACCGGTTTAATTAATGAGACCGAACTAATCCAACAACACGATTTACACGTTTAGTCCCTTTTCGTCCGTTTCCATACGTTTTTACCCATTTCTCTGTTTGTTTTTGCACGTTTTTTATGCATGCATTTGTTATGACCCGAATACAATTATAACCGGTTTAATTAATGAGATGAACTAATCCAACAACACGATTTACACGTTTAGTCCCTTTTCATCCGTTTCCATACGTTTTTACCCATTTCTCTGTTTGTTTTTGCACGTTTTTTATGCATGCATGTGTTACCGAATACAATTATAACCAGTTTAATTAATGAGACCGAACTAATCCAACAACACGATTTACACGTTTAGTCCCTTTTCATCCGTTTCCATACGTTTTTACCCATTTCTCTGTTTGTTTTTGCATGTTTTTTATGCATGCATGTGTAATGACCCGAATACAATTATAACCGGTTTAATTAATGACACGAACTAATCCAACAACACGATTTACATGTTTAGTCCCTTTTCATCCGTTTCCATACGTTTTTACCCATTTCTCTGTTTGTTTTTGCACGTTTTTTATGCATGCATATGTTACCGAATACAATTATAACCGGTTTAATTAATGAGACCGAACTAATCCAACAACACGATTTACACGTTTAGTCCCTTTTCATCCGTTTCCATACGTTTTTACCCATTTCTCTGTTTGTTTTTGCACGTTTTTTATGCATGTATGTGTTATGACCCGTATACAATTATAACCGGTTTAATTAATGAGACCGAACTAATCCAACAACACGATTTACACGTTTAGTCCCTTTTCATCCATTCCATACGTTTTTACCCATTTCTCTGTTTGTTTTTGCACGTTTTTTATGCATGCATGTGTTATGACCCGAATACAATTATAACCGGTTTAATTAATGAGACCGAACTAATCCAACAACACGATTTACACTTTTAGTCCCTTTTATCCATTCCATACGTTTTTACCCATTTCTCTGTTTGTTTTTGCACGTTTTTTATGCATGCATGTGTTACCGAATAAAATAATAACCGGTTTAATTAATGAGACCGAACTAATCCAACAACACGATTTACACGTTTAGTCCCTTTTCATCCGTTTCCATACGTTTTTACCCATTTCTCTGTTTGTTTTTGCATGTTTTTTATGCATGCATGTGTTATGACCTGAATATAATTATAACCGGTTTAATTAATGACACGAACTAATCCAACAACACGATTTACACGTTTAGTCCCTTTTCATCCGTTTCCATACGTTTTTACCCATTTCTCTGTTTGTTTTTGCACGTTTTTTATGCATGCATGTGTTATGACCCGAATACAATTATAACCGGTTTAATTAATGAGGCCGAACTAAACCAACAAAACGATTTACACGTTTAGTCCCTTTTCATCCGTTTTCATACGTTTTTACCCATTTCTCTGTTCGTTTTTGCACGTTTTTTATGCATGCATGTGAACCGAATACAATTATAACCGGTTTAATTAATGAGACGAACTAATCCAACAACACGATTTACACGTTTAGTCCCTTTTCATCCATTTCCATACGTTTTTACCTATTTCTCTGTTTGTTTTTGCACATTTTTTATGCATGCATGTGTTATGACCCGTATACAATTATAACCGGTTTAATTAATGAGACCGAACTAATCCAACAACAAGATTTACACGTTTAGTCCCTTTTCGTCCGTTTCCATACGTTTTTACCCATTTCTCTGTTTGTTTTTGCACGTTTTTTATGCATGCATCTGTTATGACCCGAATACAATTATAACGGGTTTAATTAATGAGACGAACTAATCCAACAACACGATTTACACGTTTAGTCCCTTTTCATCCGTTTCCATACGTTTTTACCCATTTCTCTGTTTGTTTTTGCACGTTTTTTATGCATGCATGTGTTATAACCCGAATACAATTATAACCGGTTTAATTAATGAGACCGAACTAATCCAACAACACGATTTACACGTTTAGTCCCTTTTCGTCCGTTTCCATACGTTTTTACCCATTTCTCTGTTTGTTTTTGCACGTTTTTTATGCATGCATTTGTTATGACCCGAATACAATTATAACCGGTTTAATTAATGAGATGAACTAATCCAACAACACGATTTACACGTTTAGTCCCTTTTCATCCGTTTCCATACGTTTTTACCCATTTCTCTGTTTGTTTTTGCACGTTTTTTATGCATGCATGTGTTACCGAATACAATTATAACCAGTTTAATTAATGAGACCGAACTAATCCAACAACACGATTTATACGTTTAGTCCCTTTTCATCCGTTTCCATACGTTTTTACCCATTTCTCTGTTTGTTTTTGCATGTTTTTTATGCATGCATGTGTTATGACCCGAATACAATTATAACCGGTTTAATTAATGACACGAACTAATCCAACAACACGATTTACATGTTTAGTCCCTTTTCATCCGTTTCCATACGTTTTTACCCATTTCTCTGTTTGTTTTTGCACGTTTTTTATGCATGCATGTGTTATGACCCGAATACAATTATAACCGGTTTAATTAATGAGACCGAACTAATCCAACAAAACGATTTACACGTTTAGTCCCTTTTCATCCGTTTCCATACGTTTTTACCCATTTCTCTGTTTGTTTTTGCACGTTTTTTATGCATGCATGTGAACCGAATACAATTATAACCGGTTTAATTAATGAGACGAACTAATCCAACAACACGATTTACACGTTTAGTCCCTTTTCATCGATTTCCATACGTTTTTACCTATTTCTCTGTTTGTTTTTGCACGTTTTTTATGCATGCATGTGTTATGACCCGTATACAATTATAACCGGTTTAATTAATGAGACCGAACTAATCCAACAACACGATTTACACGTTTAGTCCCTTTTCGTCCGTTTCCATACGTTTTTACCCATTTCTCTGTTTGTTTTTGCACGTTTTTTATGCATGCATCTGTTATGACCCGAATACAATTATAACCGGTTTAATTAATGAGACGAACTAATCCAACAACACGATTTACACGTTTAGTCCCTTTTCATCCGTTTCCATACGTTTTTACCCATTTCTCTGTTTGTTTTTGCGCGTTTTTTATGCATGCATGTGTTATGACCCGAATACAATTATAACCGGTTTAATTAATGAGACCGAACTAATCCAACAACATGATTTACACGTTTAGTCCCTTTCCATCCGTTTCCATACGTTTTTACCCATTTCTCTGTTTGTTTTTGCACGTTTTTTATGCATGCATGTGACCCGAATACAATTATAACCAGTTTAATTAATGAGACAAACTAATCCAACAACATGATTTACATGTTTAGTCCCTTTTCATCTGTTTCCATTCGTTTTTACCCATTTCTCTGTTTGTTTTTGCACGTTTTTTATGCATGCATGTGTTATGACCCGAATACAATTATAACCGGTTTAATTAATGAGACAGAACTAATCCAACAAAACGATTTACACGTTTAGTCCCTTTTCATCCGTTTCCATACGTTTTTACCCATTTCTCTGTTTGTTTTTGCACGTTTTTTATGCATGCATGTGAACCGAATACAATTATAACCGGTTTAATTAATGAGACGAACTAATCCAACAACACGATTTACACGTTTAGTCCCTTTTCATCCATTTCCATACGTTTTTACCTATTTCTCTGTTTGTTTTTGCACGTTTTTTATGCATGCATGTGTTATGACCCGTATACAATTATAACCGGTTTAATTAATGAGACCGAACTAATCCAACAACACGATTTACACGTTTAGTCCCTTTTCGTCCGTTTCCATACGTTTTTACCCATTTCTCTGTTTGTTTTTGCACGTTTTTTATGCATGCATCTGTTATGACCCGAATACAATTATAACGGGTTTAATTAATGAGACGAACTAATCCAACAACACGATTTACACGTTTAGTCCCTTTTCATCCGTTTCCATACGTTTTTACCCATTTCTCTGTTTGTTTTTGCACGTTTTTTATGCATGCATGTGTTATGACCCGAATACAATTATAACCGGTTTAATTAATGAGACCGAACTAATCCAACAACACGATTTACACGTTTAGTCCCTTTTCGTCCGTTTCCATACGTTTTTACCCATTTCTCTGTTTGTTTTTGCACGTTTTTTATGCATGCATCTGTTATGACCCGAATACAATTATAACCGGTTTAATTAATGAGACGAACTAATCCAACAACACGATTTACACGTTTAGTCCCTTTTCATCCATTTCCATACGTTTTTACCCATTTCTCTGTTTGTTTTTGCGCGTTTTTTATGCATGCATGTGTTATGACCCGAATACAATTATAACCGGTTTAATTAATGAGACCGAACTAATCCAACAACATGATTTACACGTTTAGTCCCTTTCCATCCGTTTCCATACGTTTTTACCCATTTCTCTGTTTGTTTTTGCACGTTTTTTATGCATGCATGTGACCCGAATACAATTATAACCAGTTTAATTAATGAGACAAACTAATCCAACAACATGATTTACACGTTTAGTCCCTTTTCATCTGTTTCCATTCGTTTTTACCCATTTCTCTGTTTGTTTTTGCACGTTTTTTATGCATGCATGTGTTATGACCCGAATACAATTATAACCGGTTTAATTAATGAGACCGAACTAATCCAACGACACGATTTACACGTTTAGTCCCTTTTAACCCGTTTCCATACGTTTTTACCCATTTCTCTGTTTGTTTTTGCACGTTTTTTATGCATGCATGTGTTATGACCCGAATACAATTATAACTGGTTTAATTAATGAGACGAACTAATCCAACAACAAGATTTACACGTTTAGTCCCTTTTCATCCGTTTCCATACGTTTTTACCCATTTCTCTGTTTGTTTTTGCACGTTTTTTATGCATGCATGTGTTACCAAATACAATTATAACCGGTTTAATTAATGACACGAACTAATCCAACAACACGATTTACACGTTTAGTCCCTTTTCATCCGTTTCCATACGTTTTTACCCATTTCTCTGTTTGTTTTTGCACGTTTTTTATGCATGCATGTGTTATGACCCAAATACAATTATCACCATTTTAGTTAATGAGACCGAACTAATCCAACAAAACGATTTACACGTTTAGTCCCTTTTCATCCGTTTCCATACGTTTTTACCCATTTCTCTGTTTGTTTTTGCACGTTTTTTATGCATGCATGTGTTACCGAATACAATTATAACCGGTTTAATTAATGAGACCGAACTAATCCAACAACTCGATTTACACGTTTAGTCCCTTTTCATCCGTTTCCATACGTTTTTACCCATTTCTCTGTTTGTTTTTGCACGTTTTTTATGCATGCATGTGTTATGACCCGTATACAATTATAACCGGTTTAATTAATGAGACCGAACTAATCCAACAACACGATATACACGTTTAGTCCCTTTTCATCCATTCCATACGTTTTTACCCATTTCTCTGTTTGTTTTTGCACGTTTTTTATGCATGCATGTGTTATGACCCGAATACAATTATAACCGGTTTAATTAATGAGACCGAACTAATCCAACAAAACGATTTACACGTTTAGTCCCTTTTCATCCGTTTCCATACGTTTTTACCCATTTCTCTGTTTGTTTTTGCACGTTTTTTATGCATGCATGTGAACCGAATACAATTATAACCGGTTTAATTATTGAGACGAACTAATCCAACAACACGATTTACACGTTTAGTCCCTTTTCATCCATTTCCATACGTTTTTACCTATTTCTCTGTTTGTTTTTGCACGTTTTTTATGCATGCATGTGTTATGACCCGTATACAATTATAACCGGTTTAATTAATGAGACCGAACTAATCCAACAACACGATTTACACGTTTAGACCCTTTTCGTCCGTTTCCATACGTTTTTACCCATTTCTCTGTTTGTTTTTGCACGTTTTTTATGCATGCATCTGTTATGACCCGAATACAATTATAACGGGTTTAATTAATGAGACGAACTAATCCAACAACACGATTTACACGTTTAGTCCCTTTTCATCCGTTTCCATACGTTTTTACCCATTTCTCTGTTTGTTTTTGCACGTTTTTTATGCATGCATGTGTTATGACCCGAATACAATTATAACCGGTTTAATTAATGAGACCGAACTAATCCAACAATACGATTTACACGTTTAGTCCCTTTTCGTCCGTTTCCATACGTTTTTACCCATTTCTCTGTTTGTTTTTGCACGTTTTTTATGCATGCATCTGTTATGACCCGAATACAATTATAACCGGTTTAATTAATGAGACGAACTAATCCAACAACACGATTTACACGTTTAGTCCCTTTTCATCCATTTCC
This sequence comes from Artemisia argyi, assembly GCA_030686995.1. Lineage (NCBI taxonomy): Eukaryota > Viridiplantae > Streptophyta > Magnoliopsida > Asterales > Asteraceae > Artemisia > Artemisia argyi. The sequence continues at coordinate 11,185,445 of CM060685.1, forward strand.
ATACGTTTTTACCCATTTCTCTGTTTGTTTTTGCGCGTTTTTTATGCATGCATGTGTTATGACCCGAATACAATTATAACCGGTTTAATTAATGAGACCGAACTAATCCAACAACATGATTTACACGTTTAGTCCCTTTCCATCCGTTTCCATACGTTTTTACCCATTTCTCTGTTTGTTTTTGCACGTTTTTTATGCATGCATGTGACCCGAATACAATTATAACCAGTTTAATTAATGAGACAAACTAATCCAACAACATGATTTACACGTTTAGTCCCTTTTCATCTGTTTCCATTCGTTTTTACCCATTTCTCTGTTTGTTTTTGCACGTTTTTTATGCATGCATGTGTTATGACCCGAATACAATTATAACCGGTTTAATTAATGAGACCGAACTAATCCAACGACACGATTTACACGTTTAGTCCCTTTTAACCCGTTTCCATACGTTTTTACCCATTTCTCTGTTTGTTTTTGCACGTTTTTTATGCATGCATGTGTTATGACCCGAAAACAATTATAACTGGTTTAATTAATGAGACGAACTAATCCAACAACAAGATTTACACGTTTAGTCCCTTTTCATCCGTTTCCATACGTTTTTACCCATTTCTCTGTTTGTTTTTGCACGTTTTTTATGCATGCATGTGTTACCAAATACAATTATAACCGGTTTAATTAATGACACGAACTAATCCAACAACACGATTTACACGTTTAGTCCCTTTTCATCCGTTTCCATACGTTTTTACCCATTTCTCTGTTTGTTTTTGCACGTTTTTTATGCATGCATGTGTTATGACCCAAATACAATTATCACCATTTTAGTTAATGAGACCGAACTAATCCAACAAAACGATTTACACGTTTAGTCCCTTTTCATCCATTTCCATACGTTTTTACCCATTTCTCTGTTTGTTTTTGCACGTTTTTTATGCATGCATGTGTTACCGAATACAATTATAACCGGTTTAATTAATGAGACCGAACTAATCCAACAACTCGATTTACACGTTTAGTCCCTTTTCATCCGTTTCCATACGTTTTTACCCATTTCTCTGTTTGTTTTTGCACGTTTTTTATGCATGCATGTGTTATGACCCGTATACAATTATAACCGGTTTAATTAATGAGACCGAACTAATCCAACAACACGATTTACACGTTTAGTCCCTTTTCATCCATTCCATACGTTTTTACCCATTTCTCTGTTTGATTTTGCACGTTTTTTATGCATGCATGTGTTATGACCCGAATACAATTATAACTGGTTTAATTAATGAGACCGAACTAATCCAACAACACGATTTACACTTTTAGTCCCTTTTCATCCATTCCATACGTTTTTACCCATTTCTTTGTTTGTTTTTGCACGTTTTTTATGCATGCATGTGTTACCGAATAAAATTATAACCGGTTTAATTAATGAGACCGAACTAATCCAACAACACAATTTACACGTTTAGTCCCTTTTCATCCGTTTCCATACGTTTTTACCCATTTCTCTGTTTGTTTTTGCATGTTTTTTATGAATGCATGTGTTATGACCCGAATACAATTATAACCGGTTTAATTAATGACACGAACTAATCCAACAACACGATTTACACGTTTAGTCCCTTTTCATCCGTTTCCATACGTTTTTACCCATTTCTCTGTTTGTTTTTGCATGTTTTTTATGCATGCATGTGTTATGACCCGAATACAATTATAACCGGTTTAATTAATGAGACGAACTAATCCAACAACACGATTTACACGTTTAGTCCCTTTTCATCCATTTCCATACGTTTTTACCTATTTCTCTGTTTGTTTTTGAACATTTTTTATGCATGCATGTGTTATGACCCGTATACAATTATAACCGGTTTAATTAATGAGACCGAACTAATCCAACAACAAGATTTACACGTTTAGTCCCTTTTCGTCCGTTTCCATACGTTTTTACCCATTTCTCTGTTTGTTTTTGCACGTTTTTTATGCATGCATCTGTTATGACCCGAATACAATTATAACGGGTTTAATTAATGAGACGAACTAATCCAACAACACGATTTACACGTTTAGTACCTTTTCATCCGTTTCCATACGTTTTTACCCATTTCTCTGTTTGTTTTTGCACGTTTTTTATGCATGCATGTGTTATAACCCGAATACAATTATAACCGGTTTAATTAATGAGACCGAACTAATCCAACAACACGATTTACACGTTTAGTCCCTTTTCGTCCGTTTCCATACGTTTTTACCCATTTCTCTGTTTGTTTTTGCACGTTTTTTATGCATGCATCTGTTATGACCCGAATACAATTATAACCGGTTTAATTAATGAGATGAACTAATCCAACAACACGATTTACACGTTTAGTCCCTTTTCATCCGTTTCCATACGTTTTTACCCATTTCTCTGTTTGTTTTTGCACGTTTTTTATGCATGCATGTGTTACCGAATACAATTATAACCAGTTTAATTAATGAGACCGAACTAATCCAACAACACGATTTACACGTTTAGTCCCTTTTCATCCGTTTCCATACGTTTCTACCCATTTCTCTGTTTGTTTTTGCATGTTTTTTATGCATGCATGTGTTATGACCCGAATACAATTATAACCGGTTTAATTAATGACACGAACTAATCCAACAACACGATTTACATGTTTAGTCCCTTTTCATCCGTTTCCATACGTTTTTACCCATTTCTCTGTTTGTTTTTGCACGTTTTTTATGCATGCATGTGTTATGACCCGAATACAATTATAACCGGTTTAATTAATGAGACCGAACTAATCCAACAAAACGATTTACACGTTTAGTCCCTTTTCATCCGTTTCCATACGTTTTTACCCATTTCTCTGTTTGTTTTTGCACGTTTTTTATGCATGCATGTGAACCGAATACAATTATAACCGGTTTAATTAATGAGACGAACTAATCCAACAACACGATTTACACGTTTAGTCCCTTTTCATCCATTTCCATACGTTTTTACCTATTTCTCTGTTTGTTTTTGCACGTTTTTTATGCATGCATGTGTTATGACCCGTATACAATTATAACCGGTTTAATTAATGAGACCGAACTAATCCAACAACACGATTTACACGTTTAGTCCCTTTTCGTCCGTTTCCATACGTTTTTACCCATTTCTCTGTTTGTTTTTGCACGTTTTTTATGCATGCATCTGTTATGACCCGAATACAATTATAACCGGTTTAATTAATGACACGAACTAATCCAACAACACGATTTACACGTTTAGTCCCTTTTCATCCGTTTCCATACGTTTTTACCCATTTCTCTGTTTGTTTTTGCACGTTTTTTATGCATGCATGTGTTATAACCCGAATACAATTATAACCGGTTTAATTAATGAGACCGAACTAATCCAACAACACGATTTACACGTTTAGTCCCTTTTCGTCCGTTTCCATACGTTTTTACCCATTTCTCTGTTTGTTTTTGCACGTTTTTTATGCATGCATCTGTTATGACCCGAATACAATTATAACCGGTTTAATTAATGAGATGAACTAATCCAACAACACGATTTACACGTTTAGTCCCTTTTCATCCGTTTCCATACGTTTTTACCCATTTCTCTGTTTGTTTTTGCACGTTTTTTATGCATGCATGTGTTACCGAATACAATTATAACCAGTTTAATTAATGAGACCGAACTAATCCAACAACACGATTTACACGTTTAGTCCCTTTTCATCCGTTTCCATACGTTTCTACCCATTTCTCTGTTTGTTTTTGCATGTTTTTTATGCATGCATGTGTTATGACCCGAATACAATTATAACCGGTTTAATTAATGACACGAACTAATCCAACAACACGATTTACATGTTTAGTCCCTTTTCATCCGTTTCCATACGTTTTTACCCATTTCTCTGTTTGTTTTTGCACGTTTTTTATGCATGCATGTGTTATGACCCGAATACAATTATAACCGGTTTAATTAATGAGACCGAACTAATCCAACAAAACGATTTACACGTTTAGTCCCTTTTCATCCGTTTCCATACGTTTTTACCCATTTCTCTGTTTGTTTTTGCACGTTTTTTATGCATGCATGTGAACCGAATACAATTATAACCGGTTTAATTAATGAGACGAACTAATCCAACAACACGATTTACACGTTTAGTCCCTTTTCATCCATTTCCATACGTTTTTACCTATTTCTCTGTTTGTTTTTGCACGTTTTTTATGCATGCATGTGTTATGACCCGTATACAATTATAACCGGTTTAATTAATGAGACCGAACTAATCCAACAACACGATTTACACGTTTAGTCCCTTTTCGTCCGTTTCCATACGTTTTTACCCATTTCTCTGTTTGTTTTTGCACGTTTTTTATGCATGCATCTGTTATGACCCGAATACAATTATAACCGGTTTAATTAATGACACGAACTAATCCAACAACACGATTTACACGTTTAGTCCCTTTTCATCCGTTTCCATACGTTTTTACCCATTTCTCTGTTTGTTTTTGCATGTTTTTTATGCATGCATGTGTTATGACCCGAATACAATTATAACCGGTTTAATTAATGAGACGAACTAATCCAACAACACGATTTACACGTTTAGTCCCTTTTCGTCCGTTTCCATACGTTTTTACCCATTTCTCTGTTTGTTTTTGCACGTTTTTTATGCATGCATCTGTTATGACCCGAATACAATTATAACGGGTTTAATTAATGAGACGAACTAATCCAACAACACGATTTACACGTTTAGTACCTTTTCATCCGTTTCCATACGTTTTTACCCATTTCTCTGTTTGTTTTTGCACGTTTTTTATGCATGCATGTGTTATAACCCGAATACAATTATAACCGGTTTAATTAATGAGACCGAACTAATCCAACAACACGATTTACACGTTTAGTCCCTTTTCGTCCGTTTCCATACGTTTTTACCCATTTCTCTGTTTGTTTTTGCACGTTTTTTATGCATGCATCTGTTATGACCCGAATACAATTATAACCGGTTTAATTAATGAGATGAACTAATCCAACAACACGATTTACACGTTTAGTCCCTTTTCATCCGTTTCCATACGTTTTTACCCATTTCTCTGTTTGTTTTTGCACGTTTTTTATGCATGCATGTGTTACCGAATACAATTATAACCAGTTTAATTAATGAGACCGAATTAATCCAACAACACGATTTACACGTTTAGTCCCTTTTCATCCGTTTCCATACGTTTTTACCCATTTCTCTGTTTGTTTTTGCATGTTTTTTATGCATGCATGTGTTATGACCCGAATACAATTATAACCGGTTTAATTAATGACACGAACTAATCCAACAACACGATTTACATGTTTAGTCCCTTTTCATCCGTTTCCATACGTTTTTACCCATTTCTCTGTTTGTTTTTGCACGTTTTTTATGCATGCATGTGTTATGACCCGAATACAATTATAACCGGTTTAATTAATGAGACCGAACTAATCCAACAAAACGATTTACACGTTTAGTCCCTTTTCATCCGTTTCCATACGTTTTTACCCATTTCTCTGTTTGTTTTTGCACGTTTTTTATGCATGCATGTGTTATGACCCGTATACAATTATAACCGGTTTAATTAATGAGACCGAACTAATCCAACAACACGATTTACACGTTTAGTCCCTTTTCATCCATTCCATACGTTTTTACCCATTTCTCTGTTTGATTTTGCACGTTTTTTATGCATGCATGTGTTATGACCCGAATACAATTATAACTGGTTTAATTAATGAGACCGAACTAATCCAACAACACGATTTACACTTTTAGTCCCTTTTCATCCATTCCATACGTTTTTACCCATTTCTTTGTTTGTTTTTGCACGTTTTTTATGCATGCATGTGTTACCGAATAAAATTATAACCGGTTTAATTAATGAGACCGAACTAATCCAACAACACAATTTACACGTTTAGTCCCTTTTCATCCGTTTCCATACGTTTTTACCCATTTCTCTGTTTGTTTTTGCATGTTTTTTATGAATGCATGTGTTATGACCCGAATACAATTATAACCGGTTTAATTAATGACACGAACTAATCCAACAACACGATTTACACGTTTAGTCCCTTTTCATCCGTTTCCATACGTTTTTACCCATTTCTCTGTTTGTTTTTGCATGTTTTTTATGCATGCATGTGTTATGACCCGAATACAATTATAACCGGTTTAATTAATGAGACGAACTAATCCAACAACACGATTTACACGTTTAGTCCCTTTTCATCCATTTCCATACGTTTTTACCTATTTCTCTGTTTGTTTTTAAACATTTTTTATGCATGCATGTGTTATGACCCGTATACAATTATAACCGGTTTAATTAATGAGACCGAACTAATCCAACAACAAGATTTACACGTTTAGTCCCTTTTCGTCCGTTTCCATACGTTTTTACCCATTTCTCTGTTTGTTTTTGCACGTTTTTTATGCATGCATCTGTTATGACCCGAATACAATTATAACGGGTTTAATTAATGAGACGAACTAATCCAACAACACGATTTACACGTTTAGTACCTTTTCATCCGTTTCCATACGTTTTTACCCATTTCTCTGTTTGTTTTTGCACGTTTTTTATGCATGCATGTGTTATAACCCGAATACAATTATAACCGGTTTAATTAATGAGACCGAACTAATCCAACAACACGATTTACACGTTTAGTCCCTTTTCGTCCGTTTCCATACGTTTTTACCCATTTCTCTGTTTGTTTTTGCACGTTTTTTATGCATGCATCTGTTATGACCCGAATACAATTATAACCGGTTTAATTAATGAGATGAACTAATCCAACAACACGATTTACACGTTTAGTCCCTTTTCATCCGTTTCCATACGTTTTTACCCATTTCTCTGTTTGTTTTTGCACGTTTTTTATGCATGCATGTGTTACCGAATACAATTATAACCAGTTTAATTAATGAGACCGAACTAATCCAACAACACGATTTACACGTTTAGTCCCTTTTCATCCGTTTCCATACGTTTCTACCCATTTCTCTGTTTGTTTTTGCATGTTTTTTATGCATGCATGTGTTATGACCCGAATACAATTATAACCGGTTTAATTAATGACACGAACTAATCCAACAACACGATTTACATGTTTAGTCCCTTTTCATCCGTTTCCATACGTTTTTACCCATTTCTCTGTTTGTTTTTGCACGTTTTTTATGCATGCATGTGTTATGACCCGAATACAATTATAACCGGTTTAATTAATGAGACCGAACTAATCCAACAAAACGATTTACACGTTTAGTCCCTTTTCATCCGTTTCCATACGTTTTTACCCATTTCTCTGTTTGTTTTTGCACGTTTTTTATGCATGCATGTGAACCGAATACAATTATAACCGGTTTAATTAATGAGACGAACTAATCCAACAACACGATTTACACGTTTAGTCCCTTTTCATCCATTTCCATACGTTTTTACCTATTTCTCTGTTTGTTTTTGCACGTTTTTTATGCATGCATGTGTTATGACCCGTATACAATTATAACCGGTTTAATTAATGAGACCGAACTAATCCAACAACACGATTTACACGTTTAGTCCCTTTTCGTCCGTTTCCATACGTTTTTACCCATTTCTCTGTTTGTTTTTGCACGTTTTTTATGCATGCATCTGTTATGACCCGAATACAATTATAACCGGTTTAATTAATGACACGAACTAATCCAACAACACGATTTACACGTTTAGTCCCTTTTCATCCGTTTCCATACGTTTTTACCCATTTCTCTGTTTGTTTTTGCACGTTTTTTATGCATGCATGTGTTATAACCCGAATACAATTATAACCGGTTTAATTAATGAGACCGAACTAATCCAACAACACGATTTACACGTTTAGTCCCTTTTCGTCCGTTTCCATACGTTTTTACCCATTTCTCTGTTTGTTTTTGCACGTTTTTTATGCATGCATCTGTTATGACCCGAATACAATTATAACCGGTTTAATTAATGAGATGAACTAATCCAACAACACGATTTACACGTTTAGTCCCTTTTCATCCGTTTCCATACGTTTTTACCCATTTCTCTGTTTGTTTTTGCACGTTTTTTATGCATGCATGTGTTACCGAATACAATTATAACCAGTTTAATTAATGAGACCGAACTAATCCAACAACACGATTTACACGTTTAGTCCCTTTTCATCCGTTTCCATACGTTTCTACCCATTTCTCTGTTTGTTTTTGCATGTTTTTTATGCATGCATGTGTTATGACCCGAATACAATTATAACCGGTTTAATTAATGACACGAACTAATCCAACAACACGATTTACATGTTTAGTCCCTTTTCATCCGTTTCCATACGTTTTTACCCATTTCTCTGTTTGTTTTTGCACGTTTTTTATGCATGCATGTGTTATGACCCGAATACAATTATAACCGGTTTAATTAATGAGACCGAACTAATCCAACAAAACGATTTACACGTTTAGTCCCTTTTCATCCGTTTCCATACGTTTTTACCCATTTCTCTGTTTGTTTTTGCACGTTTTTTATGCATGCATGTGAACCGAATACAATTATAACCGGTTTAATTAATGAGACGAACTAATCCAACAACACGATTTACACGTTTAGTCCCTTTTCATCCATTTCCATACGTTTTTACCTATTTCTCTGTTTGTTTTTGCACGTTTTTTATGCATGCATGTGTTATGACCCGTATACAATTATAACCGGTTTAATTAATGAGACCGAACTAATCCAACAACACGATTTACACGTTTAGTCCCTTTTCGTCCGTTTCCATACGTTTTTACCCATTTCTCTGTTTGTTTTTGCACGTTTTTTATGCATGCATCTGTTATGACCCGAATACAATTATAACCGGTTTAATTAATGACACGAACTAATCCAACAACACGATTTACACGTTTAGTCCCTTTTCATCCGTTTCCATACGTTTTTACCCATTTCTCTGTTTGTTTTTGCATGTTTTTTATGCATGCATGTGTTATGACCCGAATACAATTATAACCGGTTTAATTAATGAGACGAACTAATCCAACAACACGATTTACACGTTTAGTCCCTTTTCGTCCGTTTCCATACGTTTTTACCCATTTCTCTGTTTGTTTTTGCACGTTTTTTATGCATGCATCTGTTATGACCCGAATACAATTATAACGGGTTTAATTAATGAGACGAACTAATCCAACAACACGATTTACACGTTTAGTACCTTTTCATCCGTTTCCATACGTTTTTACCCATTTCTCTGTTTGTTTTTGCACGTTTTTTATGCATGCATGTGTTATAACCCGAATACAATTATAACCGGTTTAATTAATGAGACCGAACTAATCCAACAACACGATTTACACGTTTAGTCCCTTTTCGTCCGTTTCCATACGTTTTTACCCATTTCTCTGTTTGTTTTTGCACGTTTTTTATGCATGCATCTGTTATGACCCGAATACAATTATAACCGGTTTAATTAATGAGATGAACTAATCCAACAACACGATTTACACGTTTAGTCCCTTTTCATCCGTTTCCATACGTTTTTACCCATTTCTCTGTTTGTTTTTGCACGTTTTTTATGCATGCATGTGTTACCGAATACAATTATAACCAGTTTAATTAATGAGACCGAATTAATCCAACAACACGATTTACACGTTTAGTCCCTTTTCATCCGTTTCCATACGTTTTTACCCATTTCTCTGTTTGTTTTTGCATGTTTTTTATGCATGCATGTGTTATGACCCGAATACAATTATAACCGGTTTAATTAATGACACGAACTAATCCAACAACACGATTTACATGTTTAGTCCCTTTTCATCCGTTTCCATACGTTTTTACCCATTTCTCTGTTTGTTTTTGCACGTTTTTTATGCATGCATGTGTTATGACCCGAATACAATTATAACCGGTTTAATTAATGAGACCGAACTAATCCAACAAAACGATTTACACGTTTAGTCCCTTTTCATCCGTTTCCATACGTTTTTACCCATTTCTCTGTTTGTTTTTGCACGTTTTTTATGCATGCATGTGTTATGACCCGTATACAATTATAACCGGTTTAATTAATGAGACCGAACTAATCCAACAACACGATTTACACGTTTAGTCCCTTTTCATCCATTCCATACGTTTTTACCCATTTCTCTGTTTGATTTTGCACGTTTTTTATGCATGCATGTGTTATGACCCGAATACAATTATAACTGGTTTAATTAATGAGACCGAACTAATCCAACAACACGATTTACACTTTTAGTCCCTTTTCATCCATTCCATACGTTTTTACCCATTTCTTTGTTTGTTTTTGCACGTTTTTTATGCATGCATGTGTTACCGAATAAAATTATAACCGGTTTAATTAATGAGACCGAACTAATCCAACAACACAATTTACACGTTTAGTCCCTTTTCATCCGTTTCCATACGTTTTTACCCATTTCTCTGTTTGTTTTTGCATGTTTTTTATGAATGCATGTGTTATGACCCGAATACAATTATAACCGGTTTAATTAATGACACGAACTAATCCAACAACACGATTTACACGTTTAGTCCCTTTTCATCCGTTTCCATACGTTTTTACCCATTTCTCTGTTTGTTTTTGCATGTTTTTTATGCATGCATGTGTTATGACCCGAATACAATTATAACCGGTTTAATTAATGAGACGAACTAATCCAACAACACGATTTACACGTTTAGTCCCTTTTCATCCATTTCCATACGTTTTTACCTATTTCTCTGTTTGTTTTTGAACATTTTTTATGCATGCATGTGTTATGACCCGTATACAATTATAACCGGTTTAATTAATGAGACCGAACTAATCCAACAACAAGATTTACACGTTTAGTCCCTTTTCGTCCGTTTCCATACGTTTTTACCCATTTCTCTGTTTGTTTTTGCACGTTTTTTATGCATGCATCTGTTATGACCCGAATACAATTATAACGGGTTTAATTAATGAGACGAACTAATCCAACAACACGATTTACACGTTTAGTACCTTTTCATCCGTTTCCATACGTTTTTACCCATTTCTCTGTTTGTTTTTGCACGTTTTTTATGCATGCATGTGTTATAACCCGAATACAATTATAACCGGTTTAATTAATGAGACCGAACTAATCCAACAACACGATTTACACGTTTAGTCCCTTTTCGTCCGTTTCCATACGTTTTTACCCATTTCTCTGTTTGTTTTTGCACGTTTTTTATGCATGCATCTGTTATGACCCGAATACAATTATAACCGGTTTAATTAATGAGATGAACTAATCCAACAACACGATTTACACGTTTAGTCCCTTTTCATCCGTTTCCATACGTTTTTACCCATTTCTCTGTTTGTTTTTGCACGTTTTTTATGCATGCATGTGTTACCGAATACAATTATAACCAGTTTAATTAATGAGACCGAACTAATCCAACAACACGATTTACACGTTTAGTCCCTTTTCATCCGTTTCCATACGTTTCTACCCATTTCTCTGTTTGTTTTTGCATGTTTTTTATGCATGCATGTGTTATGACCCGAATACAATTATAACCGGTTTAATTAATGACACGAACTAATCCAACAACACGATTTACATGTTTAGTCCCTTTTCATCCGTTTCCATACGTTTTTACCCATTTCTCTGTTTGTTTTTGCACGTTTTTTATGCATGCATGTGTTATGACCCGAATACAATTATAACCGGTTTAATTAATGAGACCGAACTAATCCAACAAAACGATTTACACGTTTAGTCCCTTTTCATCCGTTTCCATACGTTTTTACCCATTTCTCTGTTTGTTTTTGCACGTTTTTTATGCATGCATGTGAACCGAATACAATTATAACCGGTTTAATTAATGAGACGAACTAATCCAACAACACGATTTACACGTTTAGTCCCTTTTCATCCATTTCCATACGTTTTTACCTATTTCTCTGTTTGTTTTTGCACGTTTTTTATGCATGCATGTGTTATGACCCGTATACAATTATAACCGGTTTAATTAATGAGACCGAACTAATCCAACAACACGATTTACACGTTTAGTCCCTTTTCGTCCGTTTCCATACGTTTTTACCCATTTCTCTGTTTGTTTTTGCACGTTTTTTATGCATGCATCTGTTATGACCCGAATACAATTATAACCGGTTTAATTAATGACACGAACTAATCCAACAACACGATTTACACGTTTAGTCCCTTTTCATCCGTTTCCATACGTTTTTACCCATTTCTCTGTTTGTTTTTGCATGTTTTTTATGCATGCATGTGTTATGACCCGAATACAATTATAACCGGTTTAATTAATGAGACGAACTAATCCAACAACACGATTTACACGTTTAGTCCCTTTTCGTCCGTTTCCATACGTTTTTACCCATTTCTCTGTTTGTTTTTGCACGTTTTTTATGCATGCATCTGTTATGACCCGAATACAATTATAACGGGTTTAATTAATGAGACGAACTAATCCAACAACACGATTTACACGTTTAGTACCTTTTCATCCGTTTCCATACGTTTTTACCCATTTCTCTGTTTGTTTTTGCACGTTTTTTATGCATGCATGTGTTATAACCCGAATACAATTATAACCGGTTTAATTAATGAGACCGAACTAATCCAACAACACGATTTACACGTTTAGTCCCTTTTCGTCCGTTTCCATACGTTTTTACCCATTTCTCTGTTTGTTTTTGCACGTTTTTTATGCATGCATCTGTTATGACCCGAATACAATTATAACCGGTTTAATTAATGAGATGAACTAATCCAACAACACGATTTACACGTTTAGTCCCTTTTCATCCGTTTCCATACGTTTTTACCCATTTCTCTGCTTGTTTTTGCACGTTTTTTATGCATGCATGTGTTACCGAATACAATTATAACCAGTTTAATTAATGAGACCGAATTAATCCAACAACACGATTTACACGTTTAGTCCCTTTTCATCCGTTTCCATACGTTTTTACCCATTTCTCTGTTTGTTTTTGCATGTTTTTTATGCATGCATGTGTTATGACCCGAATACAATTATAACCGGTTTAATTAATGACACGAACTAATCCAACAACACGATTTACATGTTTAGTCCCTTTTCATCCGTTTCCATACGTTTTTACCCATTTCTCTGTTTGTTTTTGCACGTTTTTTATGCATGCATGTGTTATGACCCGAATACAATTATAACCGGTTTAATTAATGAGACCGAACTAATCCAACAAAACGATTTACACGTTTAGTCCCTTTTCATCCGTTTCCATACGTTTTTACCCATTTCTCTGTTTGTTTTTGCACGTTTTTTATGCATGCATGTGAACCGAATACAATTATAACCGGTTTAATTAATGAGACGAACTAATCCAACAACACGATTTACACGTTTAGTCCCTTTTCATCCATTTCCATACGTTTTTACCTATTTCTCTGTTTGTTTTTGCACGTTTTTTATGCATGCATGTGTTATGACCCGTATACAATTATAACCGGTTTAATTAATGAGACCGAACTAATCCAACAACACGATTTATACGTTTAGTCCCTTTTCGTCCGTTTCCATACGTTTTTACCCATTTCTCTGTTTGTTTTTGCACGTTTTTTATGCATGCATCTGTTATGACCCGAATACAATTATAACGGGTTTAATTAATGAGACGAACTAATCCAACAACACGATTTACACGTTTAGTCCCTTTTCATCCGTTTCCATACGTTTTTACCCATTTCTCTGTTTGTTTTTGCACGTTTTTTATGCATGCATGTGTTATGACCCGAATACAATTATAACCGGTTTAATTAATGAGACCGAACTAATCCAACAACACGATTTACACGTTTAGTCCCTTTTCGTCCGTTTCCATACGTTTTTACCCATTTCTCTGTTTGTTTTTGCACGTTTTTTATGCATTCATCTGTTATGACCCGAATACAATTATAACCGGTTTAATTAATGAGACGAACTAATCCAACAACACGATTTACACGTTTAGTCCCTTTTCATCCGTTTCCATACGTTTTTACCCATTTCTCTGTTTGTTTTTGCGCGTTTTTTATGCATGCATGTGTTATGACCCGAATACAATTATAACCGGTTTAATTAATGAGAACGAACTAATCCAACAACATGATTTACACGTTTAGTCCCTTTCCATCCGTTTCCATACGTTTTTACCCATTTCTCTGTTTGTTTTTGCACGTTTTTTATGCATGCATGTGACCCGAATACAATTATAACCAGTTTAATTAATGAGACAAACTAATCCAACAACATGATTTACACGTTTAGTCCCTTTTCATCTGTTTCCATTCGTTTTTACCCATTTCTCTGTTTGTTTTTGCACGTTTTTTATGCATGCATGTGTTATGACCCGAATACAATTATAACCGGTTTAATTAATGAGACCGAACTAATCCAACGACACGATTTACACGTTTAGTCCCTTTTAACCCGTTTCCATACGTTTTTACCCATTTCTCTGTTTGTTTTTGCACGTTTTTTATGCATGCATGTGTTATGACCCGAATACAATTATAACTGGTTTAATTAATGAGACGAACTAATCCAACAACAAGATTTACACGTTTAGTCCCTTTTCATCCGTTTCCATACGTTTTTACCCATTTCTCTGTTTGTTTTTGCACGTTTTTTATGAATGCATGTGTTACCAAATACAATTATAACCGGTTTAATTAATGACACGAACTAATCCAACAACACGATTTACACGTTTAGTCCCTTTTCATCCGTTTCCATACGTTTTTACCCATTTCTCTGTTTGTTTTTGCACGTTTTTTATGCATGCATGTGTTATGACCCAAATACAATTATCACCATTTTAGTTAATGAGACCGAACTAATCCAACAAAACGATTTACACGTTTAGTCCCTTTTCATCCGTTTCCATACGTTTTTACCCATTTCTCTGTTTGTTTTTGCACGTTTTTTATGCATGCATGTGTTACCGAATACAATTATAACCGGTTTAATTAATGAGACCGAACTAATCCAACAACTCGATTTACACGTTTAGTCCCTTTTCATCCGTTTCCATACGTTTTTACCCATTTCTCTGTTTGTTTTTGCACGTTTTTTATGCATGCATGTGTTATGACCCGTATACAATTATAACCGGTTTAATTAATGAGACCGAACTAATCCAACAACACGATTTACACGTTTAGTCCCTTTTCATCCATTCCATACGTTTTTACCCATTTCTCTGTTTGTTTTTGCACGTTTTTTATGCATGCATGTGTTATGACCCGAATACAATTATAACTGGTTTAATTAATGAGACCGAACTAATCCAACAACACGATTTACACTTTTAGTCCCTTTTCATCCATTCCATACGTTTTTACCCATTTCTCTGTTTGTTTTTGCACGTTTTTTATGCATGCAGGTGTTACCGAATAAAATTATAACCGGTTTAATTAATGAGACCGAACTAATCCAACAACACGATTTACACGTTTAGTCCCTTTTCATCCGTTTCCATACGTTTTTACCCATTTCTCTGTTTGTTTTTGCATGTTTTTTATGAATGCATGTGTTATGACCCGAATACAATTATAACCGGTTTAATTAATGACACGAACTAATCCAACAACACGATTTACACGTTTAGTCCCTTTTCATCCGTTTCCATACGTTTTTACCCATTTCTCTGTTTGTTTTTGCACGTTTTTTATGCATGCATGTGTTATGACCCGAATACAATTATAACCGGTTTAATTAATGAGACCGAACTAATCCAACAACATGATTTACACGTTTAGTCCCATTTCGTCCGTTTCCATACGTTTTTACCCATTTCTCTGTTTGTTTTTGCACGTTTTTTATGCATGCATCTGTTGTGACCCGAATACAATTATAACCGGTTTAATTAATGAGACGAACTAATCCAACAACACGATTTACACGTTTAGTCCCTTTTCATCCGTTTCCATACGTTTTTACCCATTTCTCTGTTTGTTTTTGCACGTTTTTTATGCATGCATGTGTTACCGAATACAGTTATAACCAGTTTAATTAATGAGACCGAACTAATCCAACAACACGATTTACACGTTTAGTCCCTTTTCATCCGTTTCCATACGTTTTTACCCATTTCTCTGTTTGTTTTTGCATGTTTTTTATGCATGCATGTGTTATGACCCGAATACAATTATAACCGGCTTAATTAATGACACGAACTAATCCAACAACACGATTTACACGTTTAGTCCCTTTTCATCCGTTTCCATACGTTTTCACCCATTTCTCTGTTTGTTTTTGCACGTTTTTTATGCATGCATGTGTTATGACCCGAATACAATTATAACCGGTTTAATTAATGAGACCGAAATAATCCAACAAAACAATTTTCACATTTAGTCCCTTTTCATCCGTTTCCATACGTTTTTACCCATTTCTCTGTTTGTTTTTGCACGTTTTTTATGCATGCATGTGAACCGAATACAATTATAACCAGTTTAATTAATGAGACGAACTAATCCAACAACACGATTTACATGTTTAGTCCCTTTTCATCCATTTCCATACGTTTTTACCTATTTCTCTGTTTGTTTTTGCACGTTTTTTATGCATGCATGTGTTATGACCCGTATACAATTATAACCGGTTTAATTAATGAGACGAACTAATCCAACAACACGATTTACACGTTTAGTCCCTTTTCATCCGTTTCCATACGTTTTTACCCATTTCTCTGTTTGTTTTTGCGCGTTTTTTATGCATGCATGTGTTATGACCCGAATACAATTATAACCGGTTTAATTAATGAGACCGAACTAATCCAACAACATGATTTACACGTTTAGTCCCTTTCCATCCGTTTCCATACGTTTTTACCCATTTCTCTGTTTGTTTTTGCACGTTTTTTATGCATGCATGTGACCCGAATACAATTATAACCAGTTTAATTAATAAGACAAACTAATCCAACAACATGATTTACACGTTTAGTCCCTTTTCATCTGTTTCCATTCGTTTTTACCCATTTCTCTGTTTGTTTTTGCACGTTTTTTATGCATGCATGTGTTATGACCCGAATACAATTATAACCGGTTTAATTAATGAGACCGAACTAATCCAACGACACGATTTACACGTTTAGTCCCTTTTAACCCGTTTCCATACGATTTTACCCATTTCTCTGTTTGTTTTTGCACGTTTTTTATGCATGCATGTGTTATGACCCGAATACAATTATAACTGGTTTAATTATTGAGACGAACTAATCCAACAACAAGATTTACACGTTTAGTCCCTTTTCATCCGTTTCCATACGTTTTTACCCATTTCTCTGTTTGTTTTTGCACGTTTTTTATGCATGCATGTGTTACCAAATACAATTATAACCGGTTTAATTAATGACACGAACTAATCCAACAACACGATTTACACGTTTAGTCCCTTTTCATCCGTTTCCATACGTTTTTACCCATTTCTCTGTTTGTTTTTGCACGTTTTTTATGCATGCATGTGTTATGACCCAAATACAATTATCACCATTTTAGTTAATGAGACCGAACTAATCCAACAAAAATATTTACACGTTTAGTCCCTTTTCATCCGTTTCCATACGTTTTTACCCATTTCTCTGTTTGTTTTTGCACGTTTTTTATGCATGCATGTGTTACCGAATACAATTATAACCGGTTTAATTAATGAGACCGAACTAATCCAACAACTCGATCTACACGTTTAGTCCCTTTTGATCCGTTTCCATACGTTTTTACCCATTTCTCTGTTTGTTTTTGCACGTTTTTTATGCATGCATGTGTTATGACCCGTATACAATTATAACCGGTTTAATTAATGAGACCGAACTAATCCAACAACACGATTTACACGTTTAGTCCCTTTTCATCCATTCCATACGTTTTTACCCATTTCTCTGTTTGTTTTTGCACGTTTTTTATGCATGCATGTGTTATGACCCGAATACAATTATAACTGGTTTAATTAATGAGACCGAACTAATCCAACAACACGATTTACACTTTTAGTCCCTTTTCATCCATTCCATACGTTTTTACCCATTTCTCTGTTTGTTTTTGCACGTTTTTTATGCATGCATGTGTTACCGAATAAAATTATAACCGGTTTAATTAATGAGACCGAACTAATCCAACAACACGATTTACACGTTTAGTCCCTTTTCATCCGTTTCCATACGTTTTTACCCATTTCTCTGTTTGTTTTTGCATGTTTTTTATGAATGCATGTGTTATGACCCGAATACAATTATAACCGGTTTAATTAATGACACGAACTAATCCAACAATACGATTTACACGTTTAGTCCCTTTTCATCCGTTTCCATACGTTTTTACCCATTTCTCTGTTTGTTTTTGCACGTTTTTTATGCATGCATGTGTTATGACCCGAATACAATTATAACCGGTTTAATTAATGAGACCGAACTAAACCAACAAAACGATTTACACGTTTAGTCCATTTTCATCCGTTTTCATACGTTTTTACCCATTTCTCTGTTCGTTTTTGCACGTTTTTTATGCATGCATGTGAACCGAATACAATTATAACCGGTTTAATTAATGAGACGAACTAATCCAACAACACGATTTACACGTTTAGTCCCTTTTCATCCATTTCCATACGTTTTTACCTATTTCTCTGTTTGTTTTTGCACATTTTTTATGCATGCATGTGTTATGACCCGTATACAATTATAACCGGTTTAATTAATGAGACCGAACTAGTCCAACAACACGATTTACACGTTTAGTCCCTTTTCGTCCGTTTCCATACGTTTTTACCCATTTCTCTGTTTGTTTTTGCACGTTTTTTATGCATGCATCTGTTATGACCCGAATACAATTATAACGGGTTTAATTAATGAGACGAACTAATCCAACAACACGATTTACACGTTTAGTCCCTTTTCATCCGTTTCCATACGTTTTTACCCATTTCTCTGTTTGTTTTTGCACGTTTTTTATGCATGCATGTGTTATGACCCGAATACAATTATAACCGGTTTAATTAATGAGACCGAACTAATCCAACAACACGATTTACACGTTTAGTCCCATTTCGTCCGTTTCCATACGTTTTTACCCATTTCTCTGTTTGTTTTTGCACGTTTTTTATGCATGCACCAGTTGTGACCCGAATACAATTATAACCGGTTTAATTAATGAGACGAACTAATCCAACAACATGATTTACACGTTTAGTCCCTTTCCATCCGTTTCCATACGTTTTTACCCATTTCTCTGTTTGTTTTTGCACGTTTTTTATGCATGCATGTGACCCGAATACAATTATAACCAGTTTAATTAATAAGACAAACTAATCCAACAACATGATTTACACGTTTAGTCCCTTTTCATCTGTTTCCATTCGTTTTTACCCATTTCTCTGTTTGTTTTTGCACGTTTTTTATGCATGCATGTGTTATGACCCGAATACAATTATAACCGGTTTAATTAATGAGACCGAACTAATCCAACGACACGATTTACACGTTTAGTCCCTTTTAACCCGTTTCCATACGTTTTTACCCATTTCTCTGTTTGTTTTTGCACGTTTTTTATGCATGCATTTGTTATGACCCGAATACAATTATAACTGGTTTAATTATTGAGACGAACTAATCCAACAACAAGATTTACACGTTTAGTCCCTTTTCATCCGTTTCCATACGTTTTTACCCATTTATCTGTTTGTTTTTGCACGTTTTTTATGCATGCATGTGTTACCAAATACAATTATAACCGGTTTAATTAATGACACGAACTAATCCAACAACACGATTTACACGTTTAGTCCCTTTTCATCCGTTTCCATACGTTTTTACCCATTTCTCTGTTTGTTTTTGCACGTTTTTTATGCATGCATGTGTTATGACCCAAATACAATTATCACCATTTTAGTTAATGAGACCGAACTAATCCAACAAAAATATTTACACGTTTAGTCCCTTTTCATCCGTTTCCATACGTTTTTACCCATTTCTCTGTTTGTTTTTGCACGTTTTTTATGCATGCATGTGTTACCGAATACAATTATAACCGGTTTAATTAATGAGACCGAACTAATCCAACAACTCGATTTACACGTTTAGTCCCTTTTCATCCGTTTCCATACGTTTTTACCCATTTCTCTGTTTGTTTTTGCACGTTTTTTATGCATGCATGTGTTATGACCCGTATACAATTATAACCGGTTTAATTAATGAGACCGAACTAATCCAACAACACGATTTGCACGTTTAGTCCCTTTTCATCCATTCCATACGTTTTTACCCATTTCTCTGTTTGTTTTTGCACGTTTTTTATGCATGCATGTGTTATGACCCGAATACAATTATAACTGGTTTAATTAATGAGACCGAACTAATCCAACAACACGATTTACACTTTTAGTCCCTTTTCATCCATTCCATACGTTTTTACCCATTTCTCTGTTTGTTTTTGCACGTTTTTTATGCATGCATGTGTTACCGAATAAAATTATAACCGGTTTAATTAATGAGACCGAACTAATCCAACAACACGATTTACACGTTTAGTCCCTTTTCATCCGTTTCCATACGTTTTTACCCATTTCTCTGTTTGTTTTTGCATGTTTTTTATGAATGCATGTGTTATGACCCGAATACAATTATAACCGGTTTAATTAATGACACGAACTAATCCAACAACACGATTTACACGTTTAGTCCCTTTTCATCCGTTTCCATACGTTTTTACCCATTTCTCTGTTTGTTTTTGCACGTTTTTTATGCATGCATGTGTTATGACCCGAATACAATTATAACCGGTTTAATTAATGAGACCGAACTAAACCAACAAAACGATTTACACGTTTAGTCCATTTTCATCCGTTTTCATACGTTTTTACCCATTTCTCTGTTCGTTTTTGCACGTTTTTTATGCATGCATGTGAACCGAATACAATTATAACCGGTTTAATTAATGAGACGAACTAATCCAACAACACGATTTACACGTTTAGTCCCTTTTCATCCATTTCCATACGTTTTTACCTATTTCTCTGTTTGTTTTTGCACATTTTTTATGCATGCATGTGTTATGACCCGTATACAATTATAACCGGTTTAATTAATGAGACCGAACTAGTCCAACAACACGATTTACACGT
This sequence comes from Artemisia argyi, assembly GCA_030686995.1. NCBI lineage: Eukaryota > Viridiplantae > Streptophyta > Magnoliopsida > Asterales > Asteraceae > Artemisia > Artemisia argyi. The sequence goes on from CM060685.1 coordinate 11,206,628, forward strand.
TTAGTCCCTTTTCGTCCGTTTCCATACGTTTTTACCCATTTCTCTGTTTGTTTTTGCACGTTTTTTATGCATGCATCTGTTATGACCCGAATACAATTATAACGGGTTTAATTAATGAGACGAACTAATCCAACAACACGATTTACACGTTTAGTCCCTTTTCATCCGTTTCCATACGTTTTTACCCATTTCTCTGTTTGTTTTTGCACGTTTTTTATGCATGCATGTGTTATGACCCGAATACAATTATAACCGGTTTAATTAATGAGACCGAACTAATCCAACAACACGATTTACACGTTTAGTCCCATTTCGTCCGTTTCCATACGTTTTTACCCATTTCTCTGTTTGTTTTTGCACGTTTTTTATGCATGCACCTGTTGTGACCCGAATACAATTATAACCGGTTTAATTAATGAGACGAACTAATCCAACAACACGATTTACACGTTTAGTCCCTTTTCATCCGTTTCCATACGTTTTTACCCATTTCTCTGTTTGTTTTTGCACGTTTTTTATGCATGCATGTGTTACCGAATACAGTTATAACCAGTTTAATTAATGAGACCGAACTAATCCAACAACACGATTTACACGTTTAGTCCCTTTTTCATCCGTTTCCATACGTTTTTACCCATTTCTCTGTTTGTTTTTGCATGTTTTTTATGAATGCATGTGTTATGACCCGAATACAATTATAACCGGTTTAATTAATGACACGAACTAATCCAACAACACGATTTACACGTTTAGTCCCTTTTCATCCGTTTCCATACGTTTTTACCCATTTCTCTGTTTGTTTTTGCACGTTTTTTATGCATGCATGTGTTATGACCCGAATACAATTATAACCGGTTTAATTAATGAGACCGAACTAAACCAACAAAACGATTTACACGTTTAGTCCATTTTCATCCGTTTTCATACGTTTTTACCCATTTCTCTGTTCGTTTTTGCACGTTTTTTATGCATGCATGTGAACCGAATACAATTATAACCGGTTTAATTAATGAGACGAACTAATCCAACAACACGATTTACACGTTTAGTCCCTTTTCATCCATTTCCATACGTTTTTACCTATTTCTCTGTTTGTTTTTGCACATTTTTTATGCATGCATGTGTTATGACCCGTATACAATTATAACCGGTTTAATTAATGAGACCGAACTAGTCCAACAACACGATTTACACGTTTAGTCCCTTTTCGTCCGTTTCCATACGTTTTTACCCATTTCTCTGTTTGTTTTTGCACGTTTTTTATGCATGCATCTGTTATGACCCGAATACAATTATAACGGGTTTAATTAATGAGACGAACTAATCCAACAACACGATTTACACGTTTAGTCCCTTTTCATCCGTTTCCATACGTTTTTACCCATTTCTCTGTTTGTTTTTGCACGTTTTTTATGCATGCATGTGTTATGACCCGAATACAATTATAACCGGTTTAATTAATGAGACCGAACTAATCCAACAACACGATTTACACGTTTAGTCCCATTTCGTCCGTTTCCATACGTTTTTACCCATTTCTCTGTTTGTTTTTGCACGTTTTTTATGCATGCACCTGTTGTGACCCGAATACAATTATAACCGGTTTAATTAATGAGACGAACTAATCCAACAACACGATTTACACGTTTAGTCCCTTTTCATCCGTTTCCATACGTTTTTACCCATTTCTCTGTTTGTTTTTGCACGTTTTTTATGCATGCATGTGTTACCGAATACAGTTATAACCAGTTTAATTAATGAGACCGAACTAATCCAACAACACGATTTACACGTTTAGTCCCTTTTCATCCGTTTCCATACGTTTTTACCCATTTCTCTGTTTGTTTTTGCATGTTTTTTATGCATGCATGTGTTATGACCCGAATATAATTATAACCGGCTTAATTAATGACACGAACTAATCCAACAACACGATTTACACGTTTAGTCCCTTTTCATCCGTTTCCATACGTTTTCACCCATTTCTCTGTTTGTTTTTGCACGTTTTTTATGCATGCATGTGTTATGACCCGAATACAATTATAACCGGTTTAATTAATGAGACCGAAATAATCCAACAAAACAATTTACACATTTAGTCCCTTTTCATCCGTTTCCATACGTTTTTACCCATTTCTCTGTTTGTTTTTGCACGTTTTTTATGCATGCATGTGAACCGAATACAATTATAACCAGTTTAATTAATGAGACGAACTAATCCAACAACACGATTTACACGTTTAGTCCCTTTTCATCCATTTCCATACGTTTTTACCTATTTCTCTGTTTGTTTTTGCACGTTTTTTATGCATGCATGTGTTATGACCCGTATACAATTATAACCGGTTTAATTAATGAGACCGAACTAATCCAACAACACGATTTACACGTTTAGTCCCTTTTCGTCCGTTTCCATACGTTTTTACCCATTTCTCTGTTTGTTTTTGCACGTTTTTTATGCATGCATCTGTTATGACCCGAATACAATTATAACGGGTTTAACTAATGAGACGAACTAATCCAACAACACGATTTACACGTTTAGTCCCTTTTCATCCGTTTCCATACGTTTTTACCCATTTCTCTGTTTGTTTTTGCACGTTTTTTATGCATGCATGTGTTATGACCCGAATACAATTATAACCGGTTTAATTAATGAGACCGAACTAATCCAACAACACGATTTACACGTTTAGTCCCTTTTCGTCCATTTCCATACGTTTTTACCCATTTCTCTGTTTGTTTTGGCACGTTTTTTATGCATGCATCTGTTATGACCCGAATACAATTATAACCGGTTTAATTAATGAGACGAACTAATCCAACAACACGATTTACACGTTTAGTCCCTTTTCATCCGTTTCCATACGTTTTTACCCATTTCTCTGTTTGTTTTTGCACGTTTTCTATGCATGCATGTGTTACCGAATACAATTATAACCGGTTTAATTAATGAGACCGAACTAATCCAACAACACGATTTACACGTTTAGTCCCTTTTCATCCGTTTCCATACGTTTTTACCCATTTCTCTGTTTGTTTTTGCACGTTTTTTATGCATGCATGTGTTACCGAATACAATTATAACCGGTTTAATTAATGAGACCGAACTAATCCAACAACTCGATTTACACGTTTAGTCCCTTTTCATCCGTTTCCATACGTTTTTACCCATTTCTCTGTTTGTTTTTGCACGTTTTTTATGCATGCATGTGTTATGACCCGTATACAATTATAACCGGTTTAATTAATGAGACCGAACTAATCCAACAACACGATTTACACGTTTAGTCCCTTTTCATCCATTCCATACGTTTTTACCCATTTCTCTGTTTGTTTTTGCACGTTTTTTATGCATGCATGTGTTATGACCCGAATACAATTATAACTGGTTTAATTAATGAGACCGAACTAATCCAACAACACGATTTACACTTTTAGTCCCTTTTCATCCATTCCATACGCTTTTACCCATTTCTCTGTTTGTTTTTGCACGTTTTTTATGCATGCATGTGTTACCGAATAAAATTATAACCGGTTTAATTAATGAGACCGAACTAATCCAACAACACGATTTACACGTTTAGTCCCTTTTCATCCGTTTCCATACGTTTTTACCCATTTCTCTGTTTGTTTTTGCATGTTTTTTATGAATGCATGTGTTATGACCCGAATACAATTATAACCGGTTTAATTAATGACACGAACTAATCCAACAACACGATTTACACGTTTAGTCCCTTTTCATCCGTTTCCATACGTTTTTACCCATTTCTCTGTTTGTTTTTGCACGTTTTTTATGCATGCATGTGTTATGACCCGAATACAATTATAACCGGTTTAATTAATGAGACCGAACTAAACCAACAAAACGATTTACACGTTTAGTCCATTTTCATCCGTTTTCATACGTTTTTACCCATTTCTCTGTTCGTTTTTGCACGTTTTTTATGCATGCATGTGAACCGAATACAATTATAACCGGTTTAATTAATGAGACGAACTAATCCAACAACACGATTTACACGTTTAGTCCCTTTTCATCCATTTCCATACGTTTTTACCTATTTCTCTGTTTGTTTTTGCACATTTTTTATGCATGCATGTGTTATGACCCGTATACAATTATAACCGGTTTAATTAATGAGACCGAACTAGTCCAACAACACGATTTACACGTTTAGTCCCTTTTCGTCCGTTTCCATACGTTTTTACCCATTTCTCTGTTTGTTTTTGCACGTTTTTTATGCATGCATCTGTTATGACCCGAATACAATTATAACGGGTTTAATTAATGAGACGAACTAATCCAACAACACGATTTACACGTTTAGTCCCTTTTCATCCGTTTCCATACGTTTTTACCCATTTCTCTGTTTGTTTTTGCACGTTTTTTATGCATGCATGTGTTATGACCCGAATACAATTATAACCGGTTTAATTAATGAGACCGAACTAATCCAACAACACGATTTACACGTTTAGTCCCATTTCGTCCGTTTCCATACGTTTTTACCCATTTCTCTGTTTGTTTTTGCACGTTTTTTATGCATGCACCTGTTGTGACCCGAATACAATTATAACCGGTTTAATTAATGAGACGAACTAATCCAACAACACGATTTACACGTTTAGTCCCTTTTCATCCGTTTCCATACGTTTTTACCCATTTCTCTGTTTGTTTTTGCACGTTTTTTATGCATGCATGTGTTACCGAATACAGTTATAACCAGTTTAATTAATGAGACCGAACTAATCCAACAACACGATTTACACGTTTAGTCCCTTTTCATCCGTTTCCATACATTTTTACCCATTTCTCTGTTTGTTTTTGCATGTTTTTTATGAATGCATGTGTTATGACCCGAATACAATTATAACCGGTTTAATTAATGACACGAACTAATCCAACAACACGATTTACACGTTTAGTCCCTTTTCATCCGTTTCCATACGTTTTTACCCATTTCTCTGTTTGTTTTTGCACGTTTTTTATGCATGCATGTGTTATGACCCGAATACAATTATAACCGGTTTAATTAATGAGACCGAACTAAACCAACAAAACGATTTACACGTTTAGTCCATTTTCATCCGTTTTCATACGTTTTTACCCATTTCTCTGTTCGTTTTTGCACGTTTTTTATGCATGCATGTGAACCGAATACAATTATAACCGGTTTAATTAATGAGACGAACTAATCCAACAACACGATTTACACGTTTAGTCCCTTTTCATCCATTTCCATACGTTTTTACCTATTTCTCTGTTTGTTTTTGCACATTTTTTATGCATGCATGTGTTATGACCCGTATACAATTATAACCGGTTTAATTAATGAGACCGAACTAGTCCAACAACACGATTTACACGTTTAGTCCCTTTTCGTCCGTTTCCATACGTTTTTACCCATTTCTCTGTTTGTTTTTGCACGTTTTTTATGCATGCATCTGTTATGACCCGAATACAATTATAACGGGTTTAATTAATGAGACGAACTAATCCAACAACACGATTTACACGTTTAGTCCCTTTTCATCCGTTTCCATACGTTTTTACCCATTTCTCTGTTTGTTTTTGCACGTTTTTTATGCATGCATGTGTTACCGAATACAGTTATAACCAGTTTAATTAATGAGACCGAACTAATCCAACAACACGATTTACACGTTTAGTCCCTTTTCATCCGTTTCCATACGTTTTTACCCATTTCTCTGTTTGTTTTTGCATGTTTTTTATGCATGCATGTGTTATGACCCGAATATAATTATAACCGGCTTAATTAATGACACGAACTAATCCAACAACACGATTTACACGTTTAGTCCCTTTTCATCCGTTTCCATACGTTTTCACCCATTTCTCTGTTTGTTTTTGCACGTTTTTTATGCATGCATGTGTTATGACCCGAATACAATTATAACCGGTTTAATTAATGAGACCGAAATAATCCAACAAAACAATTTACACATTTAGTCCCTTTTCATCCGTTTCCATACGTTTTTACCCATTTCTCTGTTTGTTTTTGCACGTTTTTTATGCATGCATGTGAACCGAATACAATTATAACCAGTTTAATTAATGAGACGAACTAATCCAACAACACGATTTACACGTTTAGTCCCTTTTCATCCATTTCCATACGTTTTTACCTATTTCTCTGTTTGTTTTTGCACGTTTTTTATGCATGCATGTGTTATGACCCGTATACAATTATAACCGGTTTAATTAATGAGACCGAACTAATCCAACAACACGATTTACACGTTTAGTCCCTTTTCGTCCGTTTCCATACGTTTTTACCCATTTCTCTGTTTGTTTTTGCACGTTTTTTATGCATGCATCTGTTATGACCCGAATACAATTATAACGGGTTTAACTAATGAGACGAACTAATCCAACAACACGATTTACACGTTTAGTCCCTTTTCATCCGTTTCCATACGTTTTTACCCATTTCTCTGTTTGTTTTTGCACGTTTTTTATGCATGCATGTGTTATGACCCGAATACAATTATAACCGGTTTAATTAATGAGACCGAACTAATCCAACAACACGATTTACACGTTTAGTCCCTTTTCGTCCATTTCCATACGTTTTTACCCATTTCTCTGTTTGTTTTGGCACGTTTTTTATGCATGCATCTGTTATGACCCGAATACAATTATAACCGGTTTAATTAATGAGACGAACTAATCCAACAACACGATTTACACGTTTAGTCCCTTTTCATCCGTTTCCATACGTTTTTACCCATTTCTCTGTTTGTTTTTGCACGTTTTCTATGCATGCATGTGTTACCGAATACAATTATAACCGGTTTAATTAATGAGACCGAACTAATCCAACAACACGATTTACACGTTTAGTCCCTTTTCATCCGTTTCCATACGTTTTTACCCATTTCTCTGTTTGTTTTTGCATGTTTTTTATGCATGCAAGTGTTATGACCCGAATACAATTATAACCGGTTTAATTAATGACACGAACTAATCCAACAACACGATTTACACGTTTAGTCCCTTTTCATCCGTTTCCATACGTTTTTACACATTTCTCTGTTTGTTTTTGCACGTTTTTTATGCATGCATGTGTTATGACCCGAATACAATTATAACCGGTTTAATTAATCAGACCGAACTAATCCAACAAAACGATTTACACGTTTAGTCCCTTTTCATCCGTTTCCATACATTTTTACCCATTTCTCTGTTTGTTTTTGCACGTTTTTTATGCATGCATGTGAACCGAATACAATTATAACCGGTTTAATTAATGAGACGAACTAATCCAACAACACGATTTACACGTTTAGTCCCTTTTCATCCATTTCCATACGTTTTTACCTATTTCTCTGTTTGTTTTTGCACGTTTTTTATGCATGCATGTGTTATGACCCGTATATAATTAAAACCGGTTTAATTAATGAGACCGAACTAATCCAACAACACGATTTACACGTTTAGTCCCTTTTCGTCCGTTTCCATACGTTTTTACCCATTTCTCTGTTTGTTTTTGCACGTTTTTTATGCATGCATCTGTTATGACCCGAATACAATTATAACGGGTTTAATTAATGAGACGAAGTAATCCAACAACACGATTTACACGTTTAGTCCCTTTTCATCCGTTTCCATACGTTTTTACCAATTTCTCTGTTTGTTTTTGCACGTTTTTTATGCATGCATGTTTTATGACCCGTATACAATTATAACTGTTTTAATTAATGAGACCGAACTAATCCAACAACATGATTTACACGTTTAGTCCCTTTTCGTCCGTTTCCATACGTTTTTACCCATTTCTCTGTTTGTTTTTGCACGTTTTTTATGCATGCATCTGTTATGACCCGAATACAATTAAAACCGGTTTAATTAATGAGACGAACTAATCCAACAACACGATTTACACGTTTAGTCCCTTTTCATCCGTTTCCATACGTTTTTACCCATTTCTCTGTTTGTTTTTGCACGGTTTTTATGAATGCATGTGTTACCGAATACAATTATAACCGGTTTAATTAATGAGACCAAACTAATCCAACAACACGATTTACACGTTTAGTCCCTTTTCATCCGTTTCCATACGTTTTTACCCATTTCTCTGTTTGTTTTTGCACGTTTTTTATGCATGCATGTGTTATGACCCGTATACAATTATAACCGGTTTAATTAATGAGACCGAACTAATCCAGCAACACGATTTACACGTTTAGTCCCTTTTCATCCATTCCATACGTTTTTACCCATTTCTCTGTTTGTTTTTGCACATTTTTTATGCATGCATGTGTTATGACCCGTATACAATTATAACCGTTTTAATTAATGAGACCGAACTAATCCAACAACATGATTTACACGTTTAGTCCCTTTTCGTCCGTTTCCATACGTTTTTACCCATTTCTCTGTTTGTTTTTGCACGTTTTTTATGCATGCATCTGTTATGACCCGAATACAATTAAAACCGGTTTAATTAATGAGACGAACTAATCCAACAACACGATTTACACGTTTAGTCCCTTTTCATCCGTTTCCATACGTTTTTACCCATTTCTCTGTTTGTTTTTGCACGTTTTTTATGCATGCATGTGAACCGAATACAATTATAACCGGTTTAATTAATGAGACGAACTAATCCAACAACACGATTTATACGTTTAGTCCCTTTTCATCCATTTCCATACGTTTTTACCTATTTCTCTGTTTGTTTTTGCACGTTTTTTATGCATGCATGTGTTATGACCCGTATATAATTATAACCGGTTTAATTAATGAGACCGAACTAATCCAACAACACGATTTACACGTTTAGTCCCTTTTCGTCCGTTTCCATACGTTTTTACCCATTTCTCTGTTTGTTTTTGCACGTTTTTTATGCATGCATCTGTTATGACCCGAATACAATTATAACGGGTTTAATTAATGAGACGAAGTAATCCAACAACAAGATTTACACGTTTAGTCCCTTTTCATCCGTTTCCATACGTTTTTACCAATTTCTCTGTTTGTTTTTGCACGTTTTTTATGCATGCATGTGTTATGACCCGTATACAATTATAACCGTTTTAATTAATGAGACCGAACTAATCCAACAACATGATTTACACGTTTAGTCCCTTTTCGTCCGTTTCCATACGTTTTTACCCATTTCTCTGTTTGTTTTTGCACGTTTTTTATGCATGCATCTGTTATGACCCGAATACAATTAAAACCGGTTTAATTAATGAGACGAACTAATCCAACAACACGATTTACACGTTTAGTCCCTTTTCATCCGTTTCCATACGTTTTTACCCATTTCTCTGTTTGTTTTTGCACGGTTTTTATGAATGCATGTGTTACCGAATACAATTATAACCGGTTTAATTAATGAGACCAAACTAATCCAACAACACGATTTACACGTTTAGTCCCTTTTCATCCGTTTCCATACGTTTTTACCCATTTCTCTGTTTGTTTTTGCACGTTTTTTATGCATGCATGTGTTATGACCCGTATACAATTATAACCGGTTTAATTAATGAGACCGAACTAATCCAGCAACACGATTTACACGTTTAGTCCCTTTTCATCCATTCCATACGTTTTTACCCATTTCTCTGTTTGTTTTTGCACATTTTTTATGCATGCGTGTGTTATGACCCGAATACAATTATAACCGGTTTAATTAATGAGACCGAACTAATCCAACAACACGATTTACACGTTTAGTCCCTTTTCATCCATTCCATACGTTTTTACCCATTTCTGTGTTTGTTTTTGCACATTTTTTATGCATGCATGTGTTACCGAATAAAATTATAACCGGTTTAATTAATGAGACCGAACTAATCCAACAACACGGTTTACACGTTTAGTCCCTTTTCATCCGTTTCCATACGTTTTTACCCATTTCTTTGTTTGTTTTTGCATGTTTTTTATGCATGCATGTGTTATGACCCGAATACAATTATAACCGGTTTAATTAATGACACGAACTAATCCAACATCACGATTTACACGTTTAGTCCCTTTTCATCCGTTTCCATACGTTTTTACCCATTTCTCTGTTTGTTTTTGCACGTTTTTTATGCATGCATGTGTTATGACCCGAATACAATTATAACCGGTTTAATTAATGAGACCGAACTAATCCAACAACATGATTTACACGTTTAGTCCCTTTTCATCCGTTTCCATACGTTTTTACCCATTTCTCTGTTTGTTTTTGCACGTTTTTTATGCATGCATGTGTTATGACCCGAATACAATTATAACCGGTTTAATTAATGAGACCGAACTAATCCAACAAAACGATTTACACGTTTAGTCCCTTTTCATCCGTTTCCATACGTTTTTACCCATTTCTCTGTTTGTTTTTGCACGTTTTTTAAGCATGCATGTGAACCGAATACAATTATAACCGGTTTAATTAATGAGACGAACTAATCCAACAACACGATTTACACGTTTAGTCCCTTTTCATCCATTTCCATACGTTTTTACCTATTTCTCTGTTTGTTTTTGCACGTTTTTTATGCATGCATGTGTTATGACCCGTATATAATTATAACCGGTTTAATTAATGAGACCGAACTAATCCAACAACACGATTTACACGTTTAGTCCCTTTTCGTCCGTTTCCATACGTTTTTACCCATTTCTCTGTTTGTTTTTGCACGTTTTTTATGCATGCATCTGTTATGACCCGAATACAATTATAACGGGTTTAATTAATGAGACGAAGTAATCCAACAACACGATTTACACGTTTAGTCCCTTTTCATCCGTTTCCATACGTTTTTACAAATTTCTCTGTTTGTTTTTGCACGTTTTTTTATGCATGCATGTGTTATGACCCGTATACAATTATAACCGTTTTAATTAATGAGACCGAACTAATCCAACAACACGATTTACACGTTTAGTCCCTTTTCGTCCGTTTCCATACGTTTTTACCCATTTCTCTGTTTGTTTTTGCACGTTTTTTATGCATGCATCTGTTATGACCCGAATACAATTAAAACCGGTTTAATTAATGAGACGAACTAATCCAACAACACGATTTACACGTTTAGTCCCTTTTCATCCGTTTCCATACGTTTTTACCCATTTCTCTGTTTGTTTTTGCACGGTTTTTATGAATGCATGTGTTACCGAATACAATTATAACCGGTTTAATTAATGAGACCGAACTAATCCAACAACACGATTTACACGTTTAGTCCCTTTTCATCCGTTTCCATACGTTTTTACCCATTTCTCTGTTTGTTTTTGCACGTTTTTTATGCATGCATGTGTTATGACCCGTATACAATTATAACCGGTTTAATTAATGAGACCGAGCTAATCCAGCAACACGATTTACACGTTTAGTCCCTTTTCATCCATTCCATACGTTTTTACCCATTTCTCTGTTTGTTTTTGCACATTTTTTATGCATGCGTGTGTTATGACCCGAATACAATTATAACCGGTTTAATTAATGAGACCGAACTAATCCAACAACACGATTTACACGTTTAGTCCCTTTTCATCCATTCCATACGTTTTTACCCATTTCTGTGTTTGTTTTTGCACATTTTTTATGCATGCATGTGTTACCGAATAAAATTATAACCGGTTTAATTAATGAGACCGAACTAATCCAACAACACGGTTTACACGTTTAGTCCTTTTTCATCCGTTTCCATACGTTTTTACCCATTTCTTTGTTTGTTTTTGCATATTTTTTATGCATGCATGTGTTATGACCCGAATACAATTATAACCGGTTTAATTAATGACACGAACTAATCCAACATCACGATTTACACGTTTAGTCCCTTTTCATCCGTTTCCATACGTTTTTACCCATTTCTCTGTTTGTTTTTGCACGTTTTGTCACAACTCACGATTTCAGGTCATTTTAGGTCTTTTCCCGAACTTTGGAAAAACACTATTCATAAATCACTATTCATTAAAACACTATTCATCGTTTTACTATTCATCATTTTCGAGGTCATTTGGATATTCTGAGAAACATTTGGGAAATTTACTATTCACTAAACACTATTCATTTCCGGAAAAGTTTTAATCATTCACTTGCATTACTCATTTTATCGTAAATTTAGTTTACGGGTATTCAAATTCGCGTAACCGGATTGGTTTAGGTGCGAATTCATTTCATTAGTGTTGAGAACACTGCATACGGACTGGAGATTTTCTGCATATCATCATAACAGCATTTTCATGTTATACCACTCTCAGGATTTCCAAATTACTATATTCAGTACATTTAACGTTTTTACGTATAAGTAATTATAGTAAACGTTAACACCTGGTTTATACACGACGAATATATCTAAATATTCCCACAATGGTCCCGACATATTTTTATATCCATTTTAACATCATAAAAGTTATAACATTCAGTTACCCAGTATTTTGGAAATTTATTTTATTTATAACGTACGCGTATGAATATAACGACGGTTTTCGTTAAAACTAAACATTAATCACCCGATCACTCAGTAAATGTACCCAACATATTTTTAATATGTTTTCAACATTATTATAACTTTATTTCATCCCGGTAAACTTCGTGAACGTTTATTGCTATTAAAACCGGTACCCGATTTTAACGAATAACGCGTAATAACACTTAACGCTACACTATATTTTCTAAGTGATCAAAACCGTTTTGGCTACTCCTTTTCACACCCAAAAACCAGCCCTTTACCACCCCTTTTTAACCTTGTGCATTGATTATTAGTATTTAACTAATAAACACTTAATAACATAACTTTACCAAATCATAAAATCATAATACATACTTTTTAACTAAGAACAAAAACTTGCTCATCTCCTTCCCTATCTTCAAACCCACGACCAAAACCCAACACCATGATCCATCCATGGTTTTTGAAAAGTTAAAGCTATAAACTTGTTCATTTTACAAGCCTAATCAAGAATCAAGCAACAAAAACACAAGAACATCAAGCATAATCATCCAATAATCATCTCATTTTGTCAAGTAAGTTTTCATCTTTATTTTTTTCATGGATCATCCTATTTTTACATGTATTACATAAGTATCATGCTAAAAACCATGTACAACTAGCTATACCACCACTTATTTTGTCTAAAATGGAACATACAAACCCTAACTTTTTAGTTATGAATCCCCTTGCTCTAATAACTTGGTTAGGAGTCCATGGCACCTTGAGAAGGTGTATGGTAGGATTAGATTAGCTAGGTGGTGATTACAAGAGGTTTGGTGATGGTAGAAATTGGTTATAAACCTTGAAAACTTGATTTGGAACATATTTTAGACATGCTGTCCCATTTTGTTATTTTCTGGAAAATCAGTAAACACCAAGGAAACTTTGGCAAAATTTTTAGAAAATACTTTCAAAAACGAATCCGTAGGCGAAAGAACGGATTAAAAAGAGTTTATAACGAAGAAGTTATGATTTTTGCAAGATAGTTGACGAAAAGTATTTTCTGGAAATTAGTTGCTGTTGGACGTTTTTCGTCGGTCAAAAAGAGACTTTAGACTTAACCCGGAGGAGCCGAGCTTTCCAAAATATATTACTACATACTAAGACGTAACCGTGGACATAAAGAACAAGTAAAACGGACAAGTAACGACAAAGATATTCACGTTTGAATATCGGCTAAAACCACTTTATATTTGACAGCTTTTATATAAATTTGGCACAAAAACTACGAAGTACATTTTTGAGCTAGACATAATATTAAGTACCGAGCTTTATAACTAATGTGGTATTAGTTATTACGAGTATATTTTCATTATTACAAGGATTACAAACCGAGTATTTCAACGCTAACATGGAAACTTACGATATATATATATAAGTATATATATATTACAACTAGCTTATTATATTTTCTAATAGCAATATTTTTCCAAATTCTTGGATTATATATTTTTGATAACACAAGTGTTTTTCTAAAGACTAGAGTGGTATAGAAACATGAGCATGGACATTCATAACATCATTTGGTGATCTAAACGAGAACATTCATCATCCATTTTAGGTTGCGGTTTAAGATCGAACCTCATTTCTGTGTATACACTTTTGTCATCGTAGCTGTTGCATCAGGTGAGTCATAGCCCCTACTCTTTTAACTGTTTTATCAACTTTTTGGGGGAGATACATGCTACTACTTGCTTACTTGTACGGATTCACATAACATTTATACTTGGAAACATTATACTTGATTACATTATACTTGATGTCATACATACGTGATTGTGTTATACTTAACTGGATTATACTAAACTGTGATGGATACATACATACATACTTCCAATGGCCCCAGATTTAGTTCTGGGCACTACCATGGAGACACATATACTTCTTATGGCCCCAGATTAAGTTGCTGGGCACAACCATGGAAGTATACATACTTAGGTGAGGTCTTCGGAGATGAAGTGTAGACTCACTACTAATTGCTAAACTGTTGTTATGAACTTATACATATCTTACTCATACTATACATTGTAGCAGTGGGTTGTGAACACACAGGTTACAAGTCTCTTATGGCGGGACTTGTAACTGAGTGGATTTACGATGCCTTTGCTGTGTGAACACTTTCTATAAACTTTATTTGTTAGACAAACTCTATGAACTCACCAACCATTGTGTTGACACTTTAGCATGTATTTCAGGTTTTAAGCTATGGCACGCTACTGGAGGTTTTGGCAGGGCAGGGCATGGTCATAGAAGACTCTGATTTAATCATTTGGGGACCGTTTTAAACTACTTTAAGGGCCTACTTCCGCATTACTTTTAACGATGTAACTTCAACAATTTGATTTAACTATTTTATTTTAAATGATTCAAGTGCAAACCATTTTTGAACTAGTGTTGTGATATCAATTGAGTTACACCCCAGCTATACGTATGCTTCCGCTGGACCCTATTTTGGGGGGTGTGACACGTTTTTTATGCATGCATGTGTTATGACCCGAATACAATTATAACCGGTTTAATTAATGAGACCGAACTAATCCAACAACACGATTTACACGTTTAGTCCCTTTTCATCCGTTTCCATACGTTTTTACCCATTTCTCTGTTTGTTTTTGCATGTTTTTTATGCATGCAAGTGTTATGACCCGAATACAATTATAACCGGTTTAATTAATGACACGAACTAATCCAACAACACGATTTACACGTTTAGTCCCTTTTCATCCGTTTCCATACGTTTTTACCCATTTCTCTGTTTGTTTTTGCACGTTTTTTATGCATGCATGTGTTATGACCCGAATACAATTATAACCGGTTTAATTAATGAGACCGAACTAATCCAACAAAACGATTTACACGTTTAGTCCCTTTTCATCCGTTTCCATACGTTTTTACCCATTTCTCTGTTTGTTTTTGCACGTTTTTTATGCATGCATGTGAACCGAATACAATTATAACCGGTTTAATTAATGAGACGAACTAATCCAACAACACGATTTACACGTTTAGTCCCTTTTCATCCATTTCCATACGTTTTTACCTATTTCTCTGTTTGTTTTTGCACGTTTATTATGCATGCATGTGTTATGACCCGTATATAATTATAACCGGTTTAATTAATGAGACCGAACTAATCCAACAACACGATTTACACGTTTAGTCCCTTTTCGTCCGTTTCCATACGTTTTTACCCATTTCTCTGTTTGTTTTTGCATGTTTTTTATGCATGCATCTGTTATGACCCGAATACAATTATAACGGGTTTAATTAATGAGATGAAGTAATCCAACAACACGATTTACACGTTTAGTCCCTTTTCATCCGTTTCCATACGTTTTTACCCATTTCTCTGTTTGTTTTTGAACGTTTTTTATGCATGCAGGTGTTATGACCCGTATACAATTATAACCGTTTTAATTAATGAGACCGAACTAATCCAACAACACGATTTACACGTTTAGTCCCTTTTCGTCCGTTTCCATACGTTTTTACCCATTTCTCTGTTTGTTTTTGCACGTTTTTTACGCATGCATCTGTTATGACCCGAATACAATTAAAACCGGTTTAATTAATGAGACGAACTAATCCAACAACACGATTTACACGTTTAGTCCCTTTTCATCCGTTTCCATACGTTTTTACCCATTTCTCTGTTTCTTTTTGCACGGTTTTTATGAATGCATGTGTTACCGAATACAATTATAACCGGTTTAATTAATGAGACCGAACTAATCCAACAACACGATTTACACGTTTAGTCCCTTTTCATCCATTCCATACGTTTTTACCCATTTCTCTGTTTGTTTTTGCACATTTTTTATGCATGCGTGTGTTATGACCCGAATACAATTATAACCGGTTTAATTAATGAGACCGAACTAATCCAACAACACGATTTACACGTTTAGTCCCTTTTCATCCATTCCATACGTTTTTACCCATTTCTGTGTTTGTTTTTGCACATTTTTTATGCATGCATGTGTTACCGAATAAAATTATAACCGGTTTAATTAATGAGACCGAACTAATCCAACAACACGGTTTACACGTTTAGTCCCTTTTCATCCGTTTCCATACGTTTTTACCCATTTCTTTGTTAGTTTTTGCATGTTTTTTATGCATGCATGTGTTATGACCCGAATACAATTATAACCGGTTTAATTAATAACACGAACTAATCCAACATCACGATTTACACGTTTAGTCCCTTTTCATCCGTTTCCATACGTTTTTACCCATTTCTCTGTTTGTTTTTGCACGTTTTTTATGCATGCATGTGTTATGACCCGAATACAATTATAACCGGTTTAATTAATGAGACCGAACTAATCCAACAACACGATTTACACGTTTAGTCCCTTTTCGTCCGTTTCCATACGTTTTTACCCATTTCTCTGTTTGTTTTTGCACGTTTTTTATGCATGCATCTGTTATGACCCGAATACAATTATAACTGGTTTAATTAATGAGACGAACTAATCCAACAACACGATTTACACGTTTAGTCCCTTTTCATCCGTTTCCATACGTTTTTACCCATTTCTCTGTTTGTTTTTGCACGTTTTTTATGCATGCATGTGTTACCGAGTACAATTATAACCGGTTTAATTAATGAGACCGAACTAATCCAATAACACGATTTACACGTTTAGTCCCTTTTCATCTGTTTTCATACGTTTTTACCAATTTCTTTGTTTGTTTTTGCACGTTTTTTATGCATGCATCTGTTATGACCCGAATACAATTATATCCGGTTTAATTAATGAGACGAACTAATCCAACAACACGATTTACACGTTTAGTCCCTTTTCATCCGTTTCCATACGTTTTTACCCATTTCTCTGTTTATTTTTGCACGTTTTTTATGCATGCATGTGTTACCGAATACAATTATAACCAATTTAATTAATGAGACCGAACTAATCCAACAACACGATTTACACGTTTAGTCCCTTTTCATCCGTTTCCATACGTTTTTACCTATTTCTCTGTTTGTTTTTGCACGTTTTTTAAGCATGCATGTGTTATGACCTGAATACAATTATAACTGGTTTAATTAATGACACGAACTAATCCAACAACACGATTTACACGTTTAGTCCCTTTTCATCCGTTTCCATACGTTTTTACCCATTTCTCTGTTTGTTTTTGCATGTTTTTTATGCATGCATGTGTTTTGACCCGAATACAATTATAACCGGTTTAATTAAAGAGACCGAACTAATCCAACAAAACGATTAACACGTTTAGTCCCTTTTCATCCATTTCCATACGTTTTTAATCATTTCTCTTTTTGTTTTTGCACGTTTTTTATGCATGCATGTGAACCGAATACAATTAAAACCGGTTTAATTAATGAGACGAACTAATCCAACAACACGATTTACACGTTTAGTCCCTTTTCATCCGTTTCCATACGTTTTTACCCATTTCTCTGTTTGTTTTTGCACGTTTTTTATGCATGCATGTGTTATGACCCGAATACAAATATAACCGGTTTAATTAATGACACGGAACTAATCCAACAACACGATTTACACGTTTAGTCCCTTTTCATCCATTTCCATACGTTTTTACCCATTTCTCTGTTTGTTTTTGCACGTTTTTTATGCATGCATCTGTTATGACCCGAATACAATTATAACCGGTTTAATTAATGAGACGAACTAATCCAACAACACGATTTACACGTTTAGTCCCTTTTCTTCCGTTTCCATACGTTTTTACCAATTTCTCTGTTTGTTTTTGCACGTTTTTTATGCATGCATGTGTTATGACCCGTATACAATTATAACCGGTTTAATTAATGAGACCGAACTAATCCAACAACACGATTTACACGTTTAGTCCCTTTTCATCCATTCCATACGTTTTTACCCATTTCTGTGTTTGTTTTTGCACATTTTTTATGCATGCATGTGTTACCGAATAAAATTATAACCGGTTTAATTAATGAGACCGAACTAATCCAACAACACGGTTTACACGTTTAGTCCCTTTTCATCCGTTTCCATACGTTTTTACCCATTTCTCTGTTTGTTTTTGCACGTTTTTTATGCATGCATGTGTTACCGAGTACAATTATAACCGGTTTAATTAATGAGACCGAACTAATCCAATAACACGATTTACACGTTTAGTCCCTTTTCATCTGTTTTCATACGTTTTTACCAATTTCTTTGTTTGTTTTTGCACGTTTTTTATGCATGCATCTGTTATGACCCGAATACAATTATATCCGGTTTAATTAATGAGACGAACTAATCCAACAACACGATTTACACGTTTAGTCCCTTTTCATCCGTTTCCATACGTTTTTACCCATTTCTCTGTTTATTTTTGCACGTTTTTTATGCATGCATGTGTTACCGAATACAATTATAACCAGTTTAATTAATGAGACCGAACTAATCCAACAACACGATTTACACGTTTAGTCCCTTTTCATCCGTTTCCATACGTTTTTACCTATTTCTCTGTTTGTTTTTGCACGTTTTTTAAGCATGCATGTGTTATGACCTGAATACAATTATAACTGGTTTAATTAATGACACGAACTAATCCAACAACACGATTTACACGTTTAGTCCCTTTTCATCCGTTTCCATACGTTTTTACCCATTTCTCTGTTTGTTTTTGCATGTTTTTTATGCATGCATGTGTTTTGACCCGAATACAATTATAACCGGTTTAATTAAAGAGACCGAACTAATCCAACAAAACGATTAACACGTTTAGTCCCTTTTCATCCATTTCCATACGTTTTTAATCATTTCTCTTTTTGTTTTTGCACGTTTTTTATGCATGCATGTGAACCGAATACAATTAAAACCGGTTTAATTAATGAGACGAACTAATCCAACAACACGATTTACACGTTTAGTCCCTTTTCATCCGTTTCCATACGTTTTTACCCATTTCTCTGTTTGTTTTTGCACGTTTTTTATGCATGCATGTGTTATGACCCGAATACAAATATAACCGGTTTAATTAATGACACGGAACTAATCCAACAACACGATTTACACGTTTAGTCCCTTTTCATCCATTTCCATACGTTTTTACCCATTTCTCTGTTTGTTTTTGCACGTTTTTTATGCATGCATCTGTTATGACCCGAATACAATTATAACCGGTTTAATTAATGAGACGAACTAATCCAACAACACGATTTACACGTTTAGTCCCTTTTCTTCCGTTTCCATACGTTTTTACCAATTTCTCTGTTTGTTTTTGCACGTTTTTTATGCATGCATGTGTTATGACCCGTATACAATTATAACCGGTTTAATTAATGAGACCGAACTAATCCAACAACACGATTTACACGTTTAGTCCCTTTTCATCCATTCCATACGTTTTTACCCATTTCTGTGTTTGTTTTTGCACATTTTTTATGCATGCATGTGTTACCGAATAAAATTATAACCGGTTTAATTAATGAGACCGAACTAATCCAACAACACGGTTTACACGTTTAGTCCCTTTTCATCCGTTTCCATACGTTTTTACCCATTTCTTTGTTTGTTTTTGCATGTTTTTTATGCATGCATGTGTTATGACCCGAATACAATTATAACCGGTTTAGTTAATGACACGAACTAATCCAACATCACGATTTACACGTTTAGTCCCTTTTCATCCGTTTCCATACGTTTTTACCCATTTCTCTGTTTGTTTTAGCACGTTTTTTATGCATGCATGTGTTATGACCCGAATACAATTATAACCGGTTTAATTAATGAGACCGAACTAATCCAACAACACGATTTACACGTTTAGTCCCTTTTCGTCCGTTTCCATACGTTTTTACCCATTTCTCTGTTTGTTTTTGCACGTTTTTTATGCATGCATCTGTTATGACCCGAATACAATTATAACCGGTTTAATTAATGAGACGAACTAATCCAACAACACGATTTACACGTTTAGTCCCTTTTCATCCGTTTCCATACGTTTTTACCCATTTCTCTGTTTGTTTTTGCACGTTTTTTATGCATGCATGTGTTACCGAGTACAATTATAACCGGTTTAATTAATGAGACCGAACTAATCCAATAACACGATTTACACGTTTAGTCCCTTTTCATCCGTTTTCATACGTTTTTACCAATTTCTTTGTTTGGTTTTGCACGTTTTTTACGCATGCATCTGTTATGACCCGAATACAATTATATCCGGTTTAATTAATGAGACGAACTAATCCAACAACACGATTTACACGTTTAGTCCCTTTTCATCCGTTTCCATACATTTTTACCCATTTCTCTGTTTATTTTTGCACGTTTTTTATGCATGCATGTGTTACCGAATACAATTATAACCAGTTTAATTAATGAGACCGAACTAATCCAACAACACGATTTACACGTTTAGTCCCTTTTCATCCGTTTCCATACGTTTTTACCCATTTCTCTGTTTGTTTTTGCACGTTTTTTAAGCATGCATGTGTTATGACCTGAATACAATTATAACTGGTTTAATTAATGACACGAACTAATCC
This sequence comes from Artemisia argyi, assembly GCA_030686995.1. Classification (NCBI taxonomy): domain Eukaryota; kingdom Viridiplantae; phylum Streptophyta; class Magnoliopsida; order Asterales; family Asteraceae; genus Artemisia; species Artemisia argyi. The sequence goes on from CM060685.1 coordinate 11,227,593, forward strand.
AATAACACGATTTACACGTTTAGTCCCTTTTCATCTGTTTTCATTCGTTTTTACCCATTTCTCTGTTTGTTTTTGCATGTTTTTTATGCATGCATGAGTTTTTACCCGAATACAATTATAACCGGTTTAATTAAAGAGACCGATTTAATCCAACAAAAAGATTAACACGTTTAGTCCCTTTTCATCCATTTCCATACGTTTTTACCCATTTCTCTGTTTGTTTTTGCACGTTTTTTATGCATGCATGTGAACCGAATACAATTAAAACCGGTTTAATTAATGAGACGAACTAATCCAACAACACGATTTACACGTTTAGTCCCTTTTCATCCGTTTCCATACGTTTTTACCCATTTCTCTGTTTGTTTTTGCACGTTTTTTATGCATGCATGTGTTATGACCCGAATACAAATATAACCGGTTTAATTAATGACACGGAACTAATCCAACAACACGATTTACACGTTTAGTCCCTTTTCATCCATTTCCATACGTTTTTACCCATTTCTCTGTTTGTTTTTGCACGTTTTTTATGCATGCATCTGTTATGACCCGAATACAATTATAACCGGTTTAATTAATGAGACGAACTAATCCAACAACACGATTTACACGTTTAGTCCCTTTTCATCCGTTCCATATGTTTTTACCCATTTCTCTGTTTGTTTTTGCACGTTTTTTATGCATGCATGTGTTACCGAATACAATTATAACCGGTTTAATTAATGAGACCGAACTAATCCAACAACACGATTTACAATTTTAGTCCCTTTTCATCCGTTTCCATACGTTTTTACCAATTTCTCTGTTTGTTTTTGCACGTTTTTTATGCATGCATGTGTTATGACCCGTACACAATTATAACCGGTTTAATTAATGAGACCGAACTAATCCAACAACACGATTTACACGTTTAGTCCCATTTCATCCATTCCATACGTTTTTACCCATTTCTCTGTTTGTTTTTGCACGTTTTTTATGCATGCATGTGTTACCGAATACAGTTATAACCGGTTTAATTAATGAGACCGAACTAATCCAACAACACGATTTACACGTTTAGTCCCTTTTCATCCGTTTCCATACGTTTTTACCCATTTCTCTGTTTGTTTTTGCATGTTTTTTACGCATGCATGTGTTATGACCCGAATACAATTATAACCGGTTTAATTAATGACACGAACTAATCCAACAAAATGATTTACACGTTTAGTCCCTTTTCATCCGTTTCCATACGTTTTTACCCATTTCTCTGTTTGTTTTTGCACGTTTTTTATGCATGCATGTGAACCGAATACAATTATAACCGGTTTAATTAATGAGACGAACTAATCCAACAACACGATTTACACGTTTAGTCCCTTTTCATCCATTTCCATACGTTTTTACCTATTTCTCTGTTTGTTTTTGCATGTTTTTTATGCATGCATGTGTTATGACCCGTATATAATTATAACCGGTTTAATTAATGAGACCGAACTAATCGAACAACACGATTTACACGTTTAGTCCCTTTTCGTCCGTTTCCATACGTTTTTACCCATTTCTCTGTTTGTTTTTGCACGTTTTTTATGCATGCATCTGTTATGACCCGAATACAATTATAACGGGTTTAATTAATGAGACGAAGTAATCCAACAACACGATTTACACGTTTAGTCCCTTTTCATCCGTTTCCATACGTTTTTGCCCATTTCTCTGTTTGTTTTTGCACGTTTTTTATGCATGCATGTGTTATGACCCGTATACAATTATAACCGGTTTAATTAATGAGACCGAACTAATCCAACAACACGATTTACACGTTTAGTCCCTTTTCGTCCGTTTCCATACGTTTTTACCCATTTCTCTGTTTGTTTTTGCACGTTTTTTAAGCATGCATGTGTTATGACCTGAATACAATTATAACTGGTTTAATTAATGACACGAACTAATCCAATAACACGATTTACACATTTAGTCCCTTTTCATCTGTTTTCATTCGTTTTTACCCATTTCTCTGTTTGTTTTTGCATGTTTTTTATGCATGCATGAGTTTTTACCCGAATACAATTATAACCGGTTTAATTAAAGAGACCGAACTAATCCAACAAAAAGATTAACACGTTTAGTCCCTTTTCATCCATTTCCATACGTTTTTACCCATTTCTCTGTTTGTTTTTGCACGTTTTTTATGCATGCATGTGAACCGAATACAATTAAAACCGGTTTAATTAATGAGACGAACTAATCCAACAACACGATTTACACGTTTAGTCCCTTTTCATCCGTTTCCATACGTTTTTACCCATTTCTCTGTTTGTTTTTGCACGTTTTTTATGCATGCATGTGTTATGACCCGAATACAAATATAACCGGTTTAATTAATGACACGGAACTAATCCAACAACACGATTTACACGTTTAGTCCCTTTTCATCCATTTCCATACGTTTTTACCCATTTCTCTGTTTGTTTTTGCACGTTTTTAATGCATGCATCTGTTATGACCCGAATACAATTATAACCGGTTTAATTAATGAGACGAACTAATCCAACAACACGATTTACACGTTTAGTCCCTTTTCATCCGTTCCATACGTTTTTACCCATTTCTCTGTTTGTTTTTGCACGTTTTTTATGCATGCATGTGTTACCGAATACAATTATAACCGGTTTAATTAATGAGACCGAACTAATCCAACAACACGATTTACAATTTTAGTCCCTTTTCATCCGTTTCCATACGTTTTTACCAATTTCTCTGTTTGTTTTTGCACGTTTTTTATGCATGCATGTGTTACCGAATACAATTATAACCGGTTTAATTAATGAGACCGAACTAATCCAACAACACGATTTACAATTTTAGTCCCTTTTCATCCGTTTCCATACGTTTTTACCAATTTCTCTGTTTGTTTTTGCACGTTTTTTATGCATGCATGTGTTATGACCCGTACACAATTATAACCGGTTTAATTAATGAGACCGAACTAATCCAACAACACGATTTACACGTTTAGTCCCATTTCATCCATTCCATACGTTTTTACCCATTTCTCTGTTTGTTTTTGCACGTTTTTTATGCATGCATGTGTTACCGAATACAGTTATAACCGGTTTAATTAATGAGACCGAACTAATCCAACAACACGATTTACACGTTTAGTCCCTTTTCATCCGTTTCCATACGTTTTTACCCATTTCTCTGTTTGTTTTTGCATGTTTTTTACGCATGCATGTGTTATGACCCGAATACAATTATAACCGGTTTAATTAATGACACGAACTAATCCAACAAAATGATTTACACGTTTAGTCCCTTTTCATCCGTTTCCATACGTTTTTACCCATTTCTCTGTTTGTTTTTGCACGTTTTTTATGCATGCATGTGAACCGAATACAATTATAACCGGTTTAATTAATGAGACGAACTAATCCAACAACACGATTTACACGTTTAGTCCCTTTTCATCCATTTCCATACGTTTTTACCTATTTCTCTGTTTGTTTTTGCATGTTTTTTATGCATGCATGTGTTATGACCCGTATATAATTATAACCGGTTTAATTAATGAGACCGAACTAATCGAACAACACGATTTACACGTTTAGTCCCTTTTCGTCCGTTTCCATACGTTTTTACCCATTTCTCTGTTTGTTTTTGCACGTTTTTTATGCATGCATCTGTTATGACCCGAATACAATTATAACGGGTTTAATTAATGAGACGAAGTAATCCAACAACACGATTTACACGTTTAGTCCCTTTTCATCCGTTTCCATACGTTTTTGCCCATTTCTCTGTTTGTTTTTGCACGTTTTTTATGCATGCATGTGTTATGACCCGTATACAATTATAACCGGTTTAATTAATGAGACCGAACTAATCCAACAACACGATTTACACGTTTAGTCCCTTTTCGTCCGTTTCCATACGTTTTTACCCATTTCTCTGTTTGTTTTTGCACGTTTTTTAAGCATGCATGTGTTATGACCTGAATACAATTATAACTGGTTTAATTAATGACACGAACTAATCCAATAACACGATTTACACATTTAGTCCCTTTTCATCTGTTTTCATTCGTTTTTACCCATTTCTCTGTTTGTTTTTGCATGTTTTTTATGCATGCATGAGTTTTTACCCGAATACAATTATAACCGGTTTAATTAAAGAGACCGAACTAATCCAACAAAAAGATTAACACGTTTAGTCCCTTTTCATCCATTTCCATACGTTTTTACCCATTTCTCTGTTTGTTTTTGCACGTTTTTTATGCATGCATGTGAACCGAATACAATTAAAACCGGTTTAATTAATGAGACGAACTAATCCAACAACACGATTTACACGTTTAGTCCCTTTTCATCCGTTTCCATACGTTTTTACCCATTTCTCTGTTTGTTTTTGCACGTTTTTTATGCATGCATGTGTTATGACCCGAATACAAATATAACCGGTTTAATTAATGACACGGAACTAATCCAACAACACGATTTACACGTTTAGTCCCTTTTCATCCATTTCCATACGTTTTTACCCATTTCTCTGTTTGTTTTTGCACGTTTTTAATGCATGCATCTGTTATGACCCGAATACAATTATAACCGGTTTAATTAATGAGACGAACTAATCCAACAACACGATTTACACGTTTAGTCCCTTTTCATCCGTTCCATACGTTTTTACCCATTTCTCTGTTTGTTTTTGCACGTTTTTTATGCATGCATGTGTTACCGAATACAATTATAACCGGTTTAATTAATGAGACCGAACTAATCCAACAACACGATTTACAATTTTAGTCCCTTTTCATCCGTTTCCATACGTTTTTACCAATTTCTCTGTTTGTTTTTGCACGTTTTTTATGCATGCATGTGTTATGACCCGTATACAATTATAACCGGTTTAATTAATGAGACCGAACTAATCCAACAACACGATTTACACGTTTAGTCCCATTTCATCCATTCCATACGTTTTTACCCATTTCTCTGTTTGTTTTTGCACGTTTTTTATGCATGCATGTGTTACCGAATACAATTATAACCGGTTTAATTAATGAGACCGAACTAATACAACAACACGATTTACACGTTTAGTCCCTTTTCATCCGTTTCCATACGTTTTTACCCATTTCTCTGTTTGTTTTTGCATGTTTTTTACGCATGCATGTGTTATGACCCGAATACAATTATAACCGGTTTAATTAATGACACGAACTAATCCAACAAAATGATTTACACGTTTAGTCCCTTTTCATCCGTTTCCATACGTTTTTACCCATTTCTCTGTTTGTTTTTGCACGTTTTTTATGCATGCATGTGAACCGAATACAATTATAACCGGTTTAATTGATGAGACGAACTAATCCAACAACACGATTTACACGTTTAGTCCCTTTTCATCCATTTCCATACGTTTTTACCTATTTCTCTGTTTGTTTTTGCATGTTTTTTATGCATGCATGTGTTATGACCCGTATATAATTATAACCGGTTTAATTAATGAGACCGAACTAATCGAACAACACGATTTACACGTTTAGTCCCTTTTCGTCCGTTTCCATACGTTTTTACCCATTTCTCTGTTTGTTTTTGCACGTTTTTTATGCATGCATCTGTTATGACCCGAATACAATTATAACGGGTTTAATTAATGAGACGAAGTAATCCAACAACACGATTTACACGTTTAGTCCCTTTTCATCCGTTTCCATACGTTTTTGCCCATTTCTCTGTTTGTTTTTGCACGTTTTTTATGCATGCATGTGTTATGACCCGTATACAATTATAACCGGTTTAATTAATGAGACCGAACTAATCCAACAACACGATTTACACGTTTAGTCCCTTTTCGTCCGTTTCCATACGTTTTTACCCATTTCTCTGTTTGTTTTTGCACCTTTTTTATGCATGCATCTGTTATAACCCGAATACAATTAAAACCGGTTTAATTAATGAGACGAACTAATCCAACAACACGATTTACACGTTTAGTCCCTTTTCATCCGTTTGCATACGTTTTTACCCATTTCTCTGTTTGTTTTTGCACGTTTTTTATGAATGCATGTGTTATCGAATACAATTATAACCGGTTTAATTAATGAGACCGAACTAATCCAACAACACGATTTACACGTTTAGTCCCTTTTCATCCGTTTCCATACGTTTTTACCCATTTCTCTGTTTGTTTTTGCACGTTTTTTATGCATGCATGTGTTATGACCCGTATACAATTATAACCGGTTTAATTAATGAGACCGAACTTGTAACAATTCGCAATTTTAGGTTAACTTTTATTCCCGAAAATTTTACTATTCACTTTTACTATTCACTTTTTACTATTCACTTTTCACTATTCATCTCAGAAATTTTTATTTCATATTCTCGTAAGTTAAACTATTTTAACGATAATCCGAGAGTTTGACGCTCGTCGGATCATTTCTGCAAAAATCACAAAGCCGTGTCCGAGATTTACTTTTAGGTTTAAACGTCCTTCCAGCATCCCGATATATCCATAAAACATTATAAACAATAGAAATATGATTTTCTATCATTTTATGACAATTCCAAAAGTTTTGGAATTTTACGTTTTTCAGTTCAGCGTTTTACGCGAATTGCGCGTTTTAGACCCGTGTTTCCAGTTTTTAGCAGGGTTTTAGCACCCGATAGATCCTACCACTCATTTTATATTTTATTATGGACTATATTGACATGTTTAACAATACTTTCAAGTTTCATATTTTTACGATACCCGGTTGTACGTTTTGAGGCTTAATCATTTACGGTTAGCTTTTTACGGAGTCAAAATGCACAAACTAAGCAAGATAAACACCAAGACTCATCATCTAGTCATCTTATCTCCTTTGAACCGCCATTTAGGGGGGGGGAGTCACCATGGGTGGTTAAATCTTAACCCTTGATCTTTAGGATGGTTACAAGTGTCTAAAACTAACCATGGTTAAATTCTAACCCAATATATGGTTAACTATTTTTCTCATCCTATAAATAGCCAACTAATAACACATAGAAATCTTGCACCACACCTTCTTATAACCTTCAAGTCCTAAAACCTAAGGCACTTTTCTTATATTTTGTAAGAAAGTTAACTAGTTTTTGAAAGAAAACTAGTGTTTGATCTTCAATCTTGGAAATTTTCTAAGAAAAGTTGTTATAACTTTAAAGTCTCCAAAAAGACGTCGTTATAATCTTCAAATAGCTTTGGACTTCAAGAAGGCGTCGTTATAATCTTCAAATAACCTCGGTTTATCATAGATTGCAAAGGAGGAAAGCTTATTCAATCAAAGTCCTAGTTCTTGTCCTAGTTTCCCTTTTTCATTAAGGCCAAAAGTTGTAAGCAAACCCTAACATACTTTCTTGCTTAATTATCATTTTCATGCTCTTTGTGTTCCTTTCATGCTATATATGTTCTTGTTATTGTGTTCATGATGTTTAAAAATGGATAAAACAAGTATTGATATACATATGTTAACTTATGACAAGTAAACAAGCAAACTAGTGATTTTTATGGAGAACCACGACCAAAATAGTATAAATTTGATATTTTACACTTACTTAATGTTAAAGAGGACTTAACAAGGAAAACATAGCAATTTGAATCACCCAAAACGAGTACCCGAGTCAAAAGTTATGACCATAAGAAGTTAGCGAAACCAAAACGGCAAAACTGCCTAAATAGCATTCTGATCAAATTTAGCTTTTGAAAGTCCCACTTCTGGTCCGATTCATCAAAAAGTTAAAACACGAAAGTTGTCCGGAACGACGTTTTCGTTCAGGAATAAAGAAGCTCGAGACCTAAAAATGCTTTCCGAGTGATAAAATTCTTCAAAATCTTAACAGCCCATTTTAGACCAAAGTCACTATATTATAGTTATGATTTACTAAGACCAAGAGGTCTAATGACCTAAAGCCGAGACCACAACCATGGCTAAAGCCAAGGTTGAGTCTCAAGACCATGGAAAAATGACCAAGGTCACGGCGAAGCCATGACGAAATGACCATAACAACTTACATAGGCGTAAACGTGAAACAATGAATTAGGCGATAACTTGAACAAGCAATTTGGATCTACTTCACTTAAAAGGGAACCATGAGATTTTACCAAGAGAAAATGGTCATTCAAGACTTATGAAACTACCCCTAATAACAATCTTCATGTACTAATAAACTTTCCTAAGTTTATTCAAATATCGGCCATGTAACTTTTCGGATCAAAACTTATATCTATATATTTCATCAACTACTACAATAGTAGGGAGCCTCATGTGAGGAGTTCATTATGTAAGCCGTCGAGTTGAGTTGTGGATTTACGAGTTAAAGTGTCCTGGCTCCTCGAACGCTTACTAACATGACTTCTGAATTATGTCGGCCCGAACGGTAGTAAACGATATACCAAAACATACATGTTTCATAAACTATTTATATTCGACGACTTACGCTATATACTAAGTACTACATCATGAACATTATGCAAGACATATATAGGCAATTCTTCGTATTCTTAGACGTTACTCAAAACCTAAGTCGCAACGTTCTATTATAGGCTGCTCTTAGAGACTTTCACGATTCGACTACCACTTTGATTTCACATCACTTAAGCTTAAGGTGAGTCATAGCCCCTACTCTTTTCATACTTGTCTTAACTCTTTGGGGGAGACACATGCTCGACTACTTGTTTACTTGTACAAATACTCAAAACGTTTATACGTGACTGTGTTATACTTGATTGCATACATACATGACTGCGTTATACTTAATTGCGTTCTTCTATTTATGGGCTAGTAGTTATCTTTGGGAAGTGGCTCCCAGTTGTCTTTGGGAATTGACTCCCAGTTGTCTTTGGGAATTGGCTCCCAAAAGTGAGGTCTTCGGAGATGAAGTAGAGACTCACTTCTAAGTGCTTAAATTGTCTTGATGAACTTATACATGTCTTATACCATATATATTAGCAGTGGGTTGTGAACACACAGGTTACAAGTCTCTTATGGCGGGACTTGTAACTGAGTGGATTCACGATACCTTTGCTGTGTGAACATTCTTTTAAGGCTTTTCAACTATGTTAAGACAAACTCTATGAACTCACCAACCATTGTGTTGACACTTTAGCATGTTTGTCTCAGGTCTATAAGATGATAAGCTGTTGCATGGAGCATAGAGTCGCTTGGCATGTTTTGAAGACTTATGCTTTTATCTTTACCATTCGATATGTCTTAAAACTCTTATGTATTGTATTATGGAACTCATGTTTGTACTCGGAATTTATTAATCGAATGGTAACTTTTCAAAACGTCTCATTTAGAGTTCGTTTTCTATACCTTGTACTTTGTATTATGAAGTAGCACTCCTATGACACAGTCTTCCGCTGCGGTATTTTGGGGGTGTTACAGATTGGTACCAGAGCCTTGGTTATAGAGAACTAGGTTGCATTTAGTGCCTAGACTATAACTGATATAAACATTAAGACTCTCCTCTTTATTTTGCCTTACACACACTTCATGCACATATGCTTATTGCTAATTGTTTGTTTAGGAGAAACCCGAGACAATAGTCAAGTCATCAAAAATTTAGAGCTAAGTAATAATTGTTTAATTAACTTAATCTTGTGACAGTTCTTGTTTGATAAGACATAAGATTAAGTTAAATAAAGGTTATTAGTTTCCTGTAGAGATTTGATGATTTGCCTTACACTTACTTTATATGATTCTAATACCTAGAAGTGGTTCATATGTCCTAGTACGACACTCAAACCTTTCTACAAGCGTGACTAGTCCATTTCGTCATATCACCTTCTCTAGATAACCAGACTATGTTACCCTTTCACAAACTTAAGAGCAGATGATAGAAAGTCTACCCAATTATGTAGTACCAATTGTTGTGTTATGTGTGCCTGGTAAATATGTATACGTGTGAAAGGAAGCAATTATAATTATGGTGGCCAACATAATTATAAATGCGTCATGACTCACGTAGACATATGTGACCATGCTTACATTAATCAATGATTGACTCAAATTGACAAGATTTAAGACTAAGTAGTCCAGGAATATCACCTCATATCTGACGTCGACAAAATATCCCTCCTTGTAGATATCATGGCACCAAAGAGAGTAACTCGTAGCACTAGCCGAGGTGGAGCAACACCAAGAGGTGGAAGAACTGGTGGTCGTGGAGGTAGAGGAGCTGCTCACGACACTAGTAACCCTAGTAATGATAGTGGAAGAACTGGTGGACGTGGAGGTAGAGGAAATGCTCACGACACTAGTAACCCTAGTAACGATGGTGGAAATCCAGATGTCTCCACCATTATCGCCCAACAACTACAAAACCTACTTCCCACTATAGTCACACAAGTTGGCAATCACATGAACAATTCGGGAAACCACGGAAGCATAAATGACGCTACAAATGATGGAGGAAGGAATGGTAACAACAACAACAACAACAACAACAACAACAACAACAACAACAACAATCATAGGACTGGATGTACGTATAAGGAATTTACGTCATGCAAACCAATTGAGTTTAACGGTAAAGGAGGTGCATTGGCATATACACGATGGGTCGAGAAGATGGAGTCAGTAATTGATATCAGTAACTGTGCAATCCACCAGAGAGTGAAATATTCTGCATGTTTGCTATCAGAAAAGGCATTGACATGGTGGAACATGCAGATTCAAGCAAGGACTAGAGAAGCAGCTGTAGGCATGACATGGGACGACTTTAAGGGACTACTGAAGGAAGAGTACTGCCCGGTTAATGAAATGCAAAAACTAGAGGACGAGTTTTGGCATCACTCTATGGTAGGGGCTGGTCATGCAACCTACACAGATCGGTTTCATGAACTAGCTAAACTAGTTCCTCATCTGGTTACCCCTGAATCCAAGAGGATTGAGAGGTACATTTATGGCCTTGTTCCCGAGATTCGTGGGATGGTGAAAACAACCGAACCTCCCACAATTCAAAGTGCAATATTAAGAGCAGGGACCCTAACAGATGAGATGGTTAGGAATGGAACTTTGAAGAATAGTGACAAAAGGAAGGGAACGGGTGAATCGAGCGAACAAGTGGGTACAATGGTTGACAATAAGAAAGCAAGAGGATTTGCGGCAACTCTTTCTAATCAGAAAAAGTATGAGGGTCCACATCCTAAGTGTACTAAATGTGCTTATCATCATCAGGGGTCTGAGCCATGCCCTGTGTGTTATAATTGCAAGAAGTCTGGCCACTTTGCAAGTCAGTGTAAATCAATTACAAGGCAGGCGGCGGACAATATAGGAAACAACCAAAAGACATGCCATGAGTGCAACAGCCCAAACCACTTCCGAAATACTTGTCCTAAGTTGAATAGGGCACCGAGACAAGTGCTGGATAACCCGACTTTAGCAGTAATGCTTGAAGAAAATAACCCAAAGCGTGAATACAATGTTAGTCCACCACGGGGTCGAGCATACTATTTGGGTGCTAAGGAAGCTCGCAATGCGTAACGGGTACGTACCTTATCCTACCATATTATTCTATTCTAGTTCAAAATCTAGCTTTGTTATGCCGTTATTAAGATAAAGAGACCTAGACACACTAAACTTCGGGACGAAGTTTCCTTAAGGGGTAGAGACTGTAACAATTCGCAATTTTAGGTTAACTTTTATTCCCGAAAATTTTACTATTCACTTTTACTATTCACTTTTTACTATTCACTTTTCACTATTCATCTCAGAAATTTTTATTTCATATTCTCGTAAGTTAAACTATTTTAACGATAATCCGAGAGTTTGACGCTCGTCGGATCATTTCTGCAAAAATCACAAAGCCGTGTCCGAGATTTACTTTTAGGTTTAAACGTCCTTCCAGCATCCCGATATATCCATAAAACATTATAAACAATAGAAATATGATTTTCTATCATTTTATGACAATTCCAAAAGTTTTAGAATTTTACGTTTTTCAGTTCAGCGTTTTACGCGAATTGCGCGTTTTAGACCCGTGTTTCCAGTTTTTAGCAGGGTTTTAGCACCCGATAGATCCTACCACTCATTTTATATTTTATTATGGACTATATTGACATGTTTAACAATACTTTCAAGTTTCATATTTTTACGATACCCGGTTGTACGTTTTGAGGCTTAATCATTTACGGTTAGCTTTTTACGGAGTCAAAATGCACAAACTAAGCAAGATAAACACCAAGACTCATCATCTAGTCATCTTATCTCCTTTGAACCGCCATTTAGGGGGGGGAGTCACCATGGGTGGTTAAATCTTAACCCTTGATCTTTAGGATGGTTACAAGTGTCTAAAACTAACCATGGTTAAATTCTAACCCAATATATGGTTAACTATTTTTCTCATCCTATAAATAGCCAACTAATAACACATAGAAATCTTGCACCACACCTTCTTATAACCTTCAAGTCCTAAAACCTAAGGCACTTTTCTTATATTTTGTAAGAAAGTTAACTAGTTTTTGAAAGAAAACTAGTGTTTGATCTTCAATCTTGGAAATTTTCTAAGAAAAGTTGTTATAACTTTAAAGTCTCCAAAAAGACGTCGTTATAATCTTCAAATAGCTTTGGACTTCAAGAAGGCGTCGTTATAATCTTCAAATAACCTCGGTTTATCATAGATTGCAAAGGAGGAAAGCTTATTCAATCAAAGTCCTAGTTCTTGTCCTAGTTTCCCTTTTTCATTAAGGCCAAAAGTTGTAAGCAAACCCTAACATACTTTCTTGCTTAATTATCATTTTCATGCTCTTTGTGTTCCTTTCATGCTATATATGTTCTTGTTATTGTGTTCATGATGTTTAAAAATGGATAAAACAAGTATTGATATACATATGTTAACTTATGACAAGTAAACAAGCAAACTAGTGATTTTTATGGAGAACCACGACCAAAATAGTATAAATTTGATATTTGACACTTACTTAATGTTAAAGAGGACTTAACAAGGAAAACATAGCAATTTGAATCACCCAAAACGAGTACCCGAGTCAAAAGTTATGACCATAAGAAGTTAGCGAAACCAAAACGGCAAAACTGCCTAAATAGCATTCTGATCAAATTTAGCTTTTGAAAGTCCCACTTCTGGTCCGATTCATCAAAAAGTTAAAACACGAAAGTTGTCCGGAACGACGTTTTCGTTCAGGAATAAAGAAGCTCGAGACCTAAAAATGCTTTCCGAGTGATAAAATTCTTCAAAATCTTAACAGCCCATTTTAGACCAAAGTCACTATATTATAGTTATGATTTACTAAGACCAAGAGGTCTAATGACCTAAAGCCGAGACCACAACCATGGCTAAAGCCAAGGTTGAGTCTCAAGACCATGGAAAAATGACCAAGGTCACGGCGAAGCCATGACGAAATGACCATAACAACTTACATAGGCGTAAACGTGAAACAATGAATTAGGCGATAACTTGAACAAGCAATTTGGATCTACTTCACTTAAAAGGGAACCATGAGATTTTACCAAGAGAAAATGGTCATTCAAGACTTATGAAACTACCCCTAATAACAATCTTCATGTACTAATAAACTTTCCTAAGTTTATTCAAATATCGGCCATGTAACTTTTCGGATCAAAACTTATATCTATATATTTCATCAACTACTACAATAGTAGGGAGCCTCATGTGAGGAGTTCATTATGTAAGCCGTCGAGTTGAGTTGTGGATTTACGAGTTAAAGTGTCCTGGCTCCTCGAACGCTTACTAACATGACTTCTGAATTATGTCGGCCCGAACGGTAGTAAACGATATACCAAAACATACATGTTTCATAAACTATTTATATTCGACGACTTACGCTATATACTAAGTACTACATCATGAACATTATGCAAGACATATATAGGCAATTCTTCGTATTCTTAGACGTTACTCAAAACCTAAGTCGCAACGTTCTATTATAGGCTGCTCTTAGAGACTTTCACGATTCGACTACCACTTTGATTTCACATCACTTAAGCTTAAGGTGAGTCATAGCCCCTACTCTTTTCATACTTGTCTTAACTCTTTGGGGGAGACACATGCTCGACTACTTGTTTACTTGTACAAATACTCAAAACGTTTATACGTGACTGTGTTATACTTGATTGCATACATACATGACTGCGTTATACTTAATTGCGTTCTTCTATTTATGGGCTAGTAGTTATCTTTGGGAAGTGGCTCCCAGTTGTCTTTGGGAATTGACTCCCAGTTGTCTTTGGGAATTGGCTCCCAAAAGTGAGGTCTTCGGAGATGAAGTAGAGACTCACTTCTAAGTGCTTAAATTGTCTTGATGAACTTATACATGTCTTATACCATATATATTAGCAGTGGGTTGTGAACACACAGGTTACAAGTCTCTTATGGCGGGACTTGTAACTGAGTGGATTCACGATACCTTTGCTGTGTGAACATTCTTTTAAGGCTTTTCAACTATGTTAAGACAAACTCTATGAACTCACCAACCATTGTGTTGACACTTTAGCATGTTTGTCTCAGGTCTATAAGATGATAAGCTGTTGCATGGAGCATAGAGTCGCTTGGCATGTTTTGAAGACTTATGCTTTTATCTTTACCATTCGATATGTCTTAAAACTCTTATGTATTGTATTATGGAACTCATGTTTGTACTCGGAATTTATTAATCGAATGGTAACTTTTCAAAACGTCTCATTTAGAGTTCGTTTTCTATACCTTGTACTTTGTATTATGAAGTAGCACTCCTATGACACAGTCTTCCGCTGCGGTATTTTGGGGGTGTTACAGAACTAATCCAGCAACACGATTTACACGTTTAGTCCCTTTTCATCCATTCCATACGTTTTTACCCATTTCTCTGTTTGTTTTTGCACATTTTTTATGCATGCGTGTGTTCTGACCCGAATACAATTATAACCGGTTTAATTAATGAGACCGAACTAATCCAACAACACGATTTACACGTTTAGTCCCTTTTCATCCATTCCATACGTTTTTACCCATTTCTGTGTTTGTTTTTGCACATTTTTTTTGCATGCATGTGTTACCGAATAAAATTATAACCGGTTTAATTAATGAGACCGAACTAATCCAACAACACGGTTTACACGTTTAGTCCCTTTTCATCCGTTTCCATACGTTTTTACCCATTTCTTTGTTTGTTTTTGCATGTTTTTTATGCATGCATGTGTTATGACCCGAATACAATTATAACCGGTTTAATTAATGACACGAACTAATCCAACATCATGATTTACACGTTTAGTCCCTTTTCATCCGTTTCCATACGTTTTTACCCATTTCTTTGTTTGTTTTTGCATGTTTTTTATGCATGCATGTGTTATGACCCGAATACAATTATAACCGGTTTAATTAATGACACGAACTAATCCAACAACACGGTTTACACGTTTAGTCCCTTTTCATCCGTTTCCATACGTTTTTACCCATTTCTCTGTTTGTTTTTGCACATTTTTTATGCATGCATGTGTTATGACCCGAATACAATTATAACCGGTTTAATTAATGAGACCGAACTAATCCAACAACACGATTTACACGTTTAGTCCCTTTTCGTCCGTTTCCATACGTTTTTACCCATTTCTCTGTTTGTTTTTGCACGTCTTTTATGCATGCATCTGTTATGACCCGAATACAATTATAACCGGTTTAATTAATGAGACGAACTAATCCAACAACACGATTTACACGTTTAGTCCCTTTTCATCCGTTTCCATACGTTTTTACCCATTTCTCTGTTTGTTTTTGCACGTTTTTTATGCATGCATGTGTTACCGAGTACAATTATAACCGGTTTAATTAATGAGACCGAACTAATCCAATAACACGATTTACACGTTTAGTCCCTTTTCATCTGTTTTCATACGTTTTTACCAATTTCTTTGTTTGTTTTTGCACGTTTTTTATGCATGCATCTGTTATGACCCGAATACAATTATATCCGGTTTAATTAATGAGACGAACTAATCCAACAACACGATTTACACGTTTAGTCCCTTTTCATCCGTTTCCATACGTTTTTACCCATTTCTCTGTTTATTTTTGCACGTTTTTTATGCATGCATGTGTTACCGAATACAATTATAACCAGTTTAATTAATGAGACCGAACTAATCCAACAACACGATTTACACGTTTAGTCCCTTTTCATCCGTTTCCATACGTTTTTACCCATTTCTCTGTTTGTTTTTGCACGTTTTTTAAGCATGCATGTGTTATGACCTGAATACAATTATAACTGGTTTAATTAATGACACGAACTAATCCAACAACACGATTTACACGTTTAGTCCCTTTTCATCCGTTTCCATACGTTTTTACCCATTTCTCTGTTTGTTTTTGCATGTTTTTTATGCATGCATGTGTTTTGACCCGAATACAATTATAACCGGTTTAATTAAAGAGACCGAACTAATCCTACAAAACGATTAACACGTTTAGTCCCTTTTCATCCATTTCCATACGTTTTTACCCATTTCTCTGTTTGTTTTTGCACGTTTTTTATGCATGCATGTGAACCGAATACAATTAAAACCGGTTTAATTAATGAGACGAACTAATCCAACAACACGATTTACACGTTTAGTCCCTTTTCGTCCGTTTCCATACGTTTTTACCCATTTCTCTGTTTGTTTTTGCACGTTTTTTATGCATGCATGTGTTATGACCCGAATACAAATATAACCGGTTTAATTAATGACACGGAACTAATCCAACAACACGATTTACACGTTTAGTCCCTTTTCATCCATTTCCATACGTTTTTACCCATTTCTCTGTTTGTTTTTGCACGTTTTTTATGCATGCATCTGTTATGACCCGAATACAATTATAACCGGTTTAATTAATGAGACGAACTAATCCAACAACACGATTTACACGTTTAGTCCCTTTTCATCCGTTCCATACGTTTTTACCCATTTCTCTCTTTGTTTTTGCACGTTTTTTATGCATGCATGTGTTACCGAATACAATTATAACAGGTTTAATTAATGAGACCGAACTAATCCAACAACACGATTTACACATTTAGTCCCTTTTCATCCGTTTCCATACGTTTTTACCAATTTCTCTGTTTGTTTTTGCATGTTTTTTATGCATGCATGTGTTATGACCCGTATACAATTATAACCGGTTTAATTAATGAGACTGAACTAATCCAACAACACGATTTACACATTTAGTCCTTTTTCATCCGTTTCCATACATTTTTACCAATTTCTCTGTTTGTTTTTGCACGTTTTTTATGCATGCATGTGTTATGACCCGTATACAATTATAACCGGTTTAATTAATGAGACCGAACTAATCCAACAACACGATTTACACGTTTTGTCCCTTTTCATCCATTCCATACGTTTTTACCCATTTCTCTGTTTGTTTTTGCACGTTTTTTATGCATGCATGTGTTACCGAATACAATTATAACCGGTTTAATTAATGAGACCAAACTAATCCAACAACACGATTTACACGTTTAGTCCCTTTTCATCCGTTTCCATACGTTTTTACCCATTTCTCTGTTTGTTTTTGCATGTTTTTTATGCATGCATGTGAACCGAATACAACTATTACCGGTTTAATTAATGAGACAAACTAATCCAACAACACGATTTACACGTTTAGTCCCTTTTCATCCGTTTCCACACGTTTTTACCCATTTCTCTGTTTGTTTTTGCACGTTTTTTATGCATGCATGTGTTATGACCCGTATACAATGATAACCGGTTTAATTAATGAGACCGAACTAATCCAACAACACGATTTACACGTTTAGTCCCTTTTCATCCGTTTCCATACGTTTTTACCCATTTCTCTGTTTGTTTTTGCACGTTTTTTATGCATGCATCTGTTATGACCCGAATACAATTATAACCGGTTTAATTAATGAGACGAACTAATCCAACAACACGATTTACACGTTTAGTCCCTTTTCATCCGTTTCCATACGTTTTTACCCATTTCTCTGATTGTTTTTGCACATTTTTTATGCATGCATGTGTTACCGAATACAATTATAACCGGTTTAATTAATGAGACCGAACTAATCCAACAACACGATTTACACGTTTAGTCCCTTTTCATCTGTTTTCATACTGATGAGTGCTCAAACACTCATCATTTTTGGTCAAATCTGAACTGCAAAACATACAAAAACACTCAGTAATGCATCAAAATACTAGAAATATTTCAAAATTGTGTTTTATACGTTTCAGATGCAAAATGAGCAAAAACAGATTTAAAACGTATAATGTTTGCAAAATTGGCAGTTTCAGTCCCCCAACTTTCATAAAATTACAAAATTAGTCCCTGGTCATTCAAAAAATGGAAAATTATCACCAAAGGTCCTTTTGAAATCATAAGTTATCATATTTAGTCCTTTGGTGAAAAATCTGAAAAGTTTTGGAAATTTACAGTTTAGTCCCTGGAGTTTCAATAATTGGCAGATTTGGTCCATGGTGGGATATTTTTGAAAGGAAAATCATTTTGGGTCCTTGGGAAGTTACAAAAATCACTTTTAATCCCTGGATGAAAATTTTGAGAAAATTACAAGTTTAGTCCCCGGAGTTTGGAAATTTGCAAAATTAATCCCCGGGTATTTTATTTTGGAAAATATTAAATTTCATCCTTGTAATATTCTAATGTTGTCAAATTTAGTCCTTGTGAATACTTTGTGAATTTTACATTTCAGTCCCTCATGATTAGCCAAATTACAATATTGGTCCTTGTGATTACATACTATATCAAACGGACCCTTAGTTATTATACACCCCAATCCACAAACTTAAACCCAATTACCAAGCCCAATCACCAACCGGCCCAACCCCACCTTTAATACCACCCCTCGTTGACCCAGTCAACACCCCCAACCCGTATCACTGTTCATCACCCCTAACCTCAAATTAACCCTCCCTAATTTCTAGTAACCATGTTCCCCCCTCCTCTCCAAACTCCACCAAACACTCAACCACACCACTCCAATTCCCCCTCTTCATTTATTACCCCAACTGCCCACCAAACCCCACTCAAATTTACCCACCCCGTTTTCCCGCCAAATTGGTTTTGAAGGGTTGAGATCGTGTGAAGCTCATCCAACGGCTCAGAGGTGTGGGAAAAGTCAGAAACATCCTCCAGGGTCTATAAAATGAAGAAAAAAGAGAAGAAGTAGCATTAGAATAGTATTAGTTAGTTATATTTTTAGTAGTGTAATTTTATTTCTGTAATCACCTATGCTTTGTAATTTTCTGTTTTCCAATTCAGTTTACAAGTGTATTTTCACATTTTAAGTTTTAATTGAAGTTCTATGTTAGTTTATGCAAAATTTGAATTTTCACTAAAAGTTTCATGTCACTTGTTACTTCATTTCAAAAGGTTGCATTTTATCTCAAAATGTTTCTTGGAGACTTTTAAGGTTGTTTGAAATCATAGAAAGCAGAAAATCAGAAAAGAAAAAGAAAAAAATAAAAAGAAAAATAATGGTGTAAAATTTGAAATTAGTTTCCAAGAAAGAAGAAGACAAGAAGTTTGGTTGTTTGTGGATTTCAGGGGTATTAGAACCCCAAGGGGGGTGTAGGTTGTGGTTTGGTTACCTTGGTATCTCTGTCTCAAGTTTGATCTCCTTCTAAGTCTTTTTACAAATTTTTGTGAATCACTGTAGCTTAGGTAAATTAGTTCTTATTTCAGTTTAATTGTGTTCATTTAGTGATAATATAAGATTAGATTTCAGGTTTGAGGTGTTAGTTGCAAGTTTGCAGTGGAAATCATTTTAACTGTCTTAAATAGGGGTGTTTGGATTTGCAGGTTTAAGTGTGTTGTTGTTGTTATTTTGTTGTCACCTTGGTCTAAACACATTGCATTAAGTGATTTCAGGGTGAGTTAGGCTTTAATAGTTCACCATTTAGCATCAAAAGTCAAAACAACAAAAATCTCATCACCACAGTCCACTGTGGTGGTCATAGAGTCCTAATAACCACCATTTCATTAGATAAGTTGTTCTTTTAACTTATTTTAGTTTTACTTTAACTTAAAATCATGTTTTCATCGAATTAGATCCAACCAAAATCAACAAAAGTCAAAGTTTAAAGTTTTCTTCAAAAGTCAAAATGCATGTTTCCAGTTTTTTACCAAACTTCAAAGATGTAAATAGAATTTTGTATTAGGTTTCTGAGCTTGAAATTTGTTCCTAAATGTAATCTACCAGCTTAACTTTGAGTTCCCATCTTCAATATATTTTTGTGATTTTCTTGTTGGGCCCCACATCACCTCAATCTTACTAGCAGGGCAAAGTCTGCCCTGCTGCAGCAGTCACCACCCTACCAGTGGTGGTTTTCTGGCCACTACAGCGGTCCACCACCTTCCCTCTTTGTTCCTAGCAACCCTCCCCATGGTAGGCTTTCAATATTGACCAACCATTTGACCTAGGACCTAGTGGACCCCATCTGTTTACCCTCCCCAAGTCTGTCCCAGTTTCAGTAGAGTTTCAATAAGCCAAGTGCTTATTTTGTGGCTTATAGCTTATTCTGAGGTCCAATTGTGCTTTTTCCAGCTTATACATGTTGCATTAACTTATTTGGACCAGACTTAACCATTTTGGGTCCCACTTTAAGCCATTTGAGCTCATTTTACCATTTGGTCAACAAAAGTCAATTGTAGAGCCAAAAAGCTTCCACAGTGCTTATTTTTAAGTTCTAAAAAGTTTGTTTTTGCAAAAGTTTATTGTTTTTAGTTGTAAAATAGATTGGTAAAAGAAAAATCGAGAAAAAACAATCAAATATTAAGTGATAGTTTCTATTTAATGTAATTTAATTTTAATTTTCATTTTTAAATTTTTATTAAGCACTTAGCATTTTTATATTTTTATTAATTTCCTGTTAAGTTAAAGTAATTTTATAAATTTTCTCAGATTTTTATTTTATCATTTAGTATTTATTAGAATTAATCTTAGTTTTATTAATTATTAATTAATAATTAGTTTAAAATAGCATAATAATTTTTATTAAGTAAAACCTAGTTTTTATATTTTTTATAGCTTTTATATGTTATAAAATAATTTTAGAAATTTTATTAGAATTTTTACTATTCATTTAGTATTTTTCTTAATTTAAAATAGTTTAATTAGTTAATTAGTAATTAATTAGTAATTAATTAATATAAAAATCACAAAAAGACAAAAATACATATTTTTATTTTTAAAACTTATTTTTAGTTATTTTATAATTTTAGAAATTTTATTTTCACCTTTTTAGTATTTAATTAATATTATATTATATTTAGTTATTTAAATATTAATAATTAGTAATAATTAGTATTTAATTAATATTTAATAAATAATTAGGGTTAAAATTAATTTTCTTTTTATAAAAATTTTCTTTTATCTTATAGTTTGTAAAAAAGTCATTTTCAACCCCTGGGTGTTTTCAGATTTCAGTTTTTACGTTTTATTTCGTACGTCTACGTTTTATTTAAACGTAAACGTACGCGTTTTAAGTTTTAAACGTTTCTGGTTTTTCCCACTTCCCTGTCTTATTCACATAGCTTATTTAAGCTATCTCATTGTACAAATCAGTAGTGTAATCAATCACAAACCCCTTTTCATCCAAATTCACCCGATCACAAAGCCGTTTGTTTACAATCCACACCTCGTCGGGACATAACGACCTGGTGATACCTTATATTACCCGGAGCATTGATCTAGGCTATTTGACTTTCTTGACCATTACTTGGTCAATATAAGTTGGTGGTTTAGCGTCAATCACATACGTTTTTACCAATTTCTCTGTTTGTTTTTGCACGTTTTTTATGCATGCATCTGTTATGACCCGAATACAATTATAACCGGTTTAATTAATGAGACCGAACTAATCCAACAACACGATTTACACGTTTAGTCCCTTTTTCATCCGTTTCCACACGTTTTTACCCATTTCTCTGTTTGTTTTTGCACGTTTTTTATGCATGCATGTGTTACCGAATACAATTATAACCGGTTTTTACCCATTTCTCTGTTTGTTTTTGCACGTTTTTTATGCATGCATGTGTTATGACCCGAATACAATTATAACCGGTTTAATTAATGACACGAACTAATGCAACAACACGATTTACACGTTTAGTCCCTTTTCATCCGTTTCCATACGTTTTTACCCATTTCTCTGTTTGTTTTTGCACGTTTTCTATGCATGCATGTGTTATGACCCGAATACAATTATAACCGGTTTAATTAATGAGACCGAACTAATCCAACAAAACGATTAACACGTTTAGTCCCTTTTCATCCGTTTCCATACGTTTTTACCCATTTCTCTATTTGTTTTTGCACCTTTTTTATGCATGCATGTGAACCGAATACAATTATAACCGGTTTAATTAATAAGACGAACTAATCCAACAACACGATTTACACGTTTAGTCCCTTTTCATCCGTTTCCATACGTTTTTACCCATTTCTCTGTTTGTTTTTGCACGTTTTTTATGCATGCATGTGTTATAACCCGAATACAAATATAACCGGTTTAATTAATGAGACCGAACTAATCCAACAACACAATTTACACGTTTAGTCCCTTTTCATCCGTTTCCATACATTTTTACCCATTTCTCTGTTTGTGTTTGCACGTTTTTTATGCATGTATCTGTTATGACCCGAATACAATTATAACCGGTTTAATTAATGAGACGAACTAATCCAACAACACGATTTACACGTTTAGTCCCTTTTCATCCGTTTTCATACGTTTTTACGCATTTCTCTGTTTGTTTTTGCACGTTTTTTATGCATGCATGTGTTACCGAATACAATTATAACCGGTTTAATTAATGAGACCGAACTAATCCAACAACACGATTTACACGTTTAGTCCCTTATCATCCGTTTCCATACGTTTTTACCCATTTCTCGGTTTGTTTTTGCACGTTTTTTATGCATGCATGTGTTATGACCCGAATACAATTATAACCGGTTTAATTAATGAGACGAACTAATCCAACAATACGATTTACACGTTTAGTCCCTTTTCATCCATTTCCATACGTTTTTACCCATTTCTCTGTTTGTTTTTGCACATTTTTTATGCATGCACGTGTTACCGAATACAATTATAACCGGTTTAATTAATGAGACCGAACTAATCCAACAACACAATTTACACGTTTAGTCCCTTTTTCATCCGTTTCCATACGTTTTTACCCATTTCTCTGTTTGTTTTTGCACGTTTTTTATGCATGCATGTGTTATGACCCGAATACAATTATAACCGGTTTAATTAATGACACGAACTAATCCAACAACACGATTTACACGATTAGTCCCTTTTCATCCGTTTCCATACGTTTTTACCCATTTCTCTGTTTGTTTTTGCACGTTTTTTATGCATGCATGTGTTATGACCCGAATACAATTATAACCGGTTTAATTAATGAGACCGAACTAATCCAACAACACAATTTACACGTTTAGTCCCTTTTCATCCGTTTCCATACGTTTTTACCCATTTCTCTGTTTGTTTTTGCACGTTTTTTATGCATGCATATGTTATGACCCGAATACAATTATAACCGGTTTAATTAATGAAACGAACTAATCCAACAACACGATTTACACGATTAGTCCCTTTTCATCCGTTTCCATACGTTTTTACCCATTTCTCTGTTTGTTTTTGCACGTTTTTTATGCATGCGTGTGTTATCGAATACAATTATAACCGGTTTAATTAATGAGACCGAACTAATCCAACAACACGATTTACACGTTTAGTCCCTTTTCATCCGTTTCCATACGTTTTTACCCATTTCTCTGTTTGTTTTTGCACGTTTTTTATGCATGCATGTGTTATGACCCGAATACAATTATAACCGATTTAATTAATGAGACCGAACTAATCCAACAACACGATTTACACGTTTAGTCCCTTTTCATCCGTTTCCATACGTTTTTACCCATTTCTCTGTTTGTTTTTGCACGTTTTTTATGCATGCATGTGTTATGACCCGAATACAATTATAACCGGTTTAATTAATGAAACGAACTAATCCGACAACACGATTTACACGTTTAGTCCCTTTTCATCCGTTTCCATACGTTTTTACCCATTTCTCTGTTTGTTTTTGCACGTTTTTTATGCATGCATGTGTTATCGAATACAATTATAACCGGTTTAATTAATGAGACGAACTAATCCAACAACACAATTTACACGTTTAGTCCCTTTTTCATCCGTTTCCATACATTTTTACCCATTTCTCTGTTTGTTTTTGCACGTTTTTTATGCATGTATCTGTTATGACCCGAATACAATTATAACCGGTTTAATTAATGAGACGAACTAATCCAACAACACGATTTACACGTTTAGTCCCTTTTCATCCGTTTTCATACGTTTTTACGCATTTCTCTGTTTGTTTTTGCACGTTTTTTATGCATGCATGTGTTATGACCCGAATACAATTATAACCGGTTTAATTAATGAGACCGAACTAATCCAACAACACAATTTACACGTTTAGTCCCTTTTCATCCGTTTCCATACATTTTTACCCATTTCTCTGTTTGTTTTTGCACGTTTTTTATGCATGTATCTGTTATGACCCGAATACAATTATAACCGGTTTAATTAATGAGACGAACTAATCCAACAACACGATTTACACGTTTAGACCCTTTTCATCCGTTTTCATACGTTTTTACGCATTTCTCTGTTTGTTTTTGCACGTTTTTTATGCATGCATGTGTTACCGAATACAATTATAACCGGTTTAATTAATGAGACCGAACTAATCCAACAACACGATTTACACGTTTAGTCCCTTATCATCCGTTTCCATACGTTTTTACCCATTTCTCTGTTTGTTTTTGCACGTTTTTTATGCATGCATGTGTTATGACCCGAATACAATTATAACCGGTTTAATTAATGAGACGAACTAATCCAACAATACGATTTACATGTTTAGTCCCTTTTCATCCATTTCCATACGTTTTTACCCATTTCTCTGTTTGTTTTTGCACATTTTTTATGCATGCACGTGTTACCGAATACAATTATAACCGGTTTAATTAATGAGACCGAACTAATCCAACAACACAATTTACACGTTTAGTCCCTTTTTCATCCGTTTCCATACGTTTTTACCCATTTCTCTGTTTGTTTTTGCACGTTTTTTATGCATGCATGTGTTATGACCCGAATACAATTATAACCGGTTTAATTAATGACACGAACTAATCCAACAACACGATTTACACGATTAGTCCCTTTTCATCCGTTTCCATACGTTTTTACCCATTTCTCTGTTTGTTTTTGCACGTTTTTTATGCATGCATGTGTTATGACCCGAATACAATTATAACCGGTTTAATTAATGAGACCGAACTAATCCAACAACACAATTTACACGTTTAGTCCCTTTTCATCCGTTTCCATACGTTTTTACCCATTTCTCTGTTTGTTTTTGCACGTTTTTTATGCATGCATATGTTATGACCCGAATACAATTATAACCGGTTTAATTAATGAAACGAACTAATCCAACAACACGATTTACACGATTAGTCCCTTTTCATCCGTTTCCATACGTTTTTACCCATTTCTCTGTTTGTTTTTGCACGTTTTTTATGCATGCGTGTGTTATCGAATACAATTATAACCGGTTTAATTAATGAGACCGAACTAATCCAACAACACGATTTACACGTTTAGTCCCTTTTCATCCGTTTCCATACGTTTTTACCCATTTCTCTGTTTGTTTTTGCACGTTTTTTATGCATGCATGTGTTATGACCCGAATACAATTATAACCGATTTAATTAATGAGACCGAACTAATCCAACAACACGATTTACACGTTTAGTCCCTTTTCATCCGTTTCCATACGTTTTTACCCATTTCTCTGTTTGTTTTTGCACGTTTTTTATGCATGCATGTGTTATGACCCGAATACAATTATAACCGGTTTAATTAATGAAACGAACTAATCCGACAACACGATTTACACGTTTAGTCCCTTTTCATCCGTTTCCATACGTTTTTACCCATTTCTCTGTTTGTTTTTGCACGTTTTTTATGCATGCATGTGTTATCGAATACAATTATAACCGGTTTAATTAATGAGACGAACTAATCCAACAACACAATTTACACGTTTAGTCCCTTTTTCATCCGTTTCCATACATTTTTACCCATTTCTCTGTTTGTTTTTGCACGTTTTTTATGCATGTATCTGTTATGACCCGAATACAATTATAACCGGTTTAATTAATGAGACGAACTAATCCAACAACACGATTTACACGTTTAGTCCCTTTTCATCCGTTTTCATACGTTTTTACGCATTTCTCTGTTTGTTTTTGCACGTTTTTTATGCATGCATGTGTTATGACCCGAATACAATTATAACCGGTTTAATTAATGAGACCGAACTAATCCAACAACACAATTTACACGTTTAGTCCCTTTTCATCCGTTTCCATACGTTTTTACCCATTTCTTTGTTTGTTTTTGTACGTTTTTTATGCATGCATATGTTATGACCCGAATACAATTATAACCGGTTTAATTAATGAAACGAACTAATCCAACAACACGATTTACACGTTTAGTCCCTTTTCATCCGTTTCCATACGTTTTTACCCATTTCTCTGTTTGTTTTTGCACGTTTTTTATGCATGCATGTGTTATGACCCGAGTACAAATATAACCGGTTTAATTAATGAGACCGAACTAATCCAACAACACGATTTACACGTTTAGTCCCTTTTCATCCGTTTCCATACATTTTTACCCATTTCTCTGTTTGTTTTTGCACGTTTTTTATGCATGTATCTGTTATGACCCGAATACAATTATAACCGGTTTAATTAATGAGACGAACTAATCCAACAACACGATTTACACGTTTAGTCCCTTTTCATCCGTTTTCATATTTTTTTACGCATTTCTCTGTTTGTTTTTGCACGTTTTTTATGCATGCATGTGTTACCGAATACAATTATAACCGGTTTAATTAATGAGACCGAACTAATCCAACAACACGATTTACACGTTTAGTCCCTTATCATCCGTTTCCATACGTTTTTACCCATTTCTCTGTTTGTTTTTGCACGTTTTTTATGCATGCATGTGTTATGACCCGAATACAATTATAACCGGTTTAATTAATGAGACGAACTAATCCAACAACACGATTTACACGTTTAGTCCCTTTTCATCCATTTCCATACGTTTTTACCCATTTCTCTGTTTGTTTTTGCACATTTTTTATGCATGCACGTGTTACCGAATACAATTATAACCGGTTTAATTAATGAGACCGAACTAATCCAACAACACAATTTACACGTTTAGTCCCTTTTTCATCCGTTTCCATACGTTTTTACCCATTTCTCTGTTTGTTTTTGAACGTTTTTTATGCATGCATGTGTTATGACCCGAATACAATTATAACCGGTTTAATTAATGACACGAACTAATCCAACAACACGATTTACACGATTAGTCCCTTTTCATCCGTTTCCATGCGTTTTTACCCATTTCTCTGTTTGTTTTTGCACGTTTTTTATGCATGCATGTGTTATGACCCGAATACAATTATAACCGGTTTAATTAATGAGACCGAACTAATGCAACAACACAATTTACACGTTTAGTCCCTTTTAATCCGTTTCCATACGTTTTTACCCATTTCTCTGTTTGTTTTTGCACGTTTTTTATGCATGCATATGTTATGACCCGAATACAATTATAACCGGTTTAATTAATGAAACGAACTAATCCAACAACACGATTTACACGTTTAGTCCCTTTTCATCCGTTTCCATACGTTTTTACCCATTTCTCTGTTTGTTTTTGCACGTTTTTTATGCATGCGTGTGTTATCGAATACAATTATAACCGGTTTAATTAATGAGACCGAACTAATCCAACACGATTTACACGTTTAGTCCCTTTTCATCCGTTTCCATACGTTTTTACCCATTTCTCTGTTTGTTTTTGCACGTTTTTTATGCATGCATGTGTTATGACCCGAATACATTTATAACCGGTTTAATTAATGAGACGGACTAATCCAAGAACACGATTTATACGTTTAGTCCCTTTTAATCCATTTCCATACGTTTTTACCCATTTCTCTGTTTGTTTTTGCACATTTTTTATGCATGCATGTGTTACCGAATACAATTATAACCGGTTTAATTAATGAGACCGAACTAATCCAACAACACGATTTACACGTTTAGTCCCTTTTTCATCCGTTTCCATACGTTTTTACCCATTTCTCTGTTTGTTTTTGCACGTTTTTTATGCATGCATGTGTTATGACCCGAATACAATTATAACCGGTTTAATTAATGACACGAACTAATCCAACAACACGATTTACACGTTTAGTCCCTTATCATCCGTTTCCATACGTTTTTACCCATTTCTCTGTTTGTTTTTGCACGTTTTTTATGCATGCATGTGTTATGACCCGAATACAATTATAACCGGTTTAATTAATGAGACGAACTAATCCAACAATACGATTTACACGTTTAGTCCCTTTTCATCCATTTCCATACGTTTTTACCCATTTCTCTGTTTGTTTTTGCACATTTTTTATGCATGCACGTGTTACCGAATACAATTATAACCGGTTTAATTAATGAGACCGAACTAATCCAACAACACAATTTACACGTTTAGTCCCTTTTTCATCCGTTTCCATACGTTTTTACCCATTTCTCTGTTTGTTTTTGCACGTTTTTTATGCATGCATGTGTTATGACCCGAATACAATTATAACCGGTTTAATTAATGACACGAACTAATCCAACAACACGATTTACACGATTAGTCCCTTTTCATCCGTTTCCATACGTTTTTACCCATTTCTCTGTTTGTTTTTGCACGTTTTTTATGCATGCATGCGTTATGACCCGAATACAATTATAACCGGTTTAATTAATGAGACCGAACTAATCCAACAACACAATTTACACGTTTAGTCCCTTTTCATCCGTTTCCATACGTTTTTACCCATTTCTCTGTTTGTTTTTGCACGTTTTTTATGCATGCATATGTTATGACCCGAATACAATTATAACCGGTTTAATTAATGAAACGAACTAATCCAACAACACGATTTACACGTTTAGTCCCTTTTCATCCGTTTCCATACGTTTTTACCCATTTCTCTGTTTGTTTTTGCACGTTTTTTATGCATGCGTGTGTTATCGAATACAATTATAACCGGTTTAATTAATGAGACCGAACTAATCCAACAACACGATTTACACGTTTAGTCCCTTTTCATCCGTTTCCATACGTTTTTACCCATTTCTCTGTTTGTTTTTGCACGTTTTTTATGCATGCATGTGTTATGACCCGAATACAATTATAACCGATTTAATTAATGAGACCGAACTAATCCAACAACACGATTTACACGTTTAGTCCCTTTTCATCCGTTTCCATACGTTTTTACCCATTTCTCTGTTTGTTTTTGCACGTTTTTTATGCATGCATGTGTTATGACCCGAATACAATTATAACCGGTTTAATTAATGAAACGAACTAATCCGACAACACGATTTACACGTTTAGTCCCTTTTCATCCGTTTCCATACGTTTTTACCCATTTCTCTGTTTGTTTTTGCACGTTTTTTATGCATGCATGTGTTATCGAATACAATTATAACCGGTTTAATTAATGAGACGAACTAATCCAACAACACAATTTACACGTTTAGTCCCTTTTTCATCCGTTTCCATACATTTTTACCCATTTCTCTGTTTGTTTTTGCACGTTTTTTATGCATGTATCTGTTATGACCCGAATACAATTATAACCGGTTTAATTAATGAGACGAACTAATCCAACAACACGATTTACACGTTTAGTCCCTTTTCATCCGTTTTCATACGTTTTTACGCATTTCTCTGTTTGTTTTTGCACGTTTTTTATGCATGCATGTGTTATGACCCGAATACAATTATAACCGGTTTAATTAATGAGACCGAACTAATCCAACAACACAATTTACTCGTTTAGTCCCTTTTCATCCGTTTCCATACGTTTTTACCCATTTCTCTGTTTGTTTTTGCACGTTTTTTATGCATGCATATGTTATGACCCGAATACAATTATAACCGGTTTAATTAATGAAACGAACTAATCCAACAACACGATTTACACGTTTAGTCCCTTTTCATCCGTTTCCATACGTTTTTACCCATTTCTCTGTTTGTTTTTGCACGTTTTTTATGCATGCATGTGTTATGACCCGAGTACAAATATAACCGGTTTAATTAATGAGACCGAACTAATCCAACAACACGATTTACACGTTTAGTCCCTTTTCATCCGTTTCCATACATTTTTACCCATTTCTCTGTTTGTTTTTGCACGTTTTTTATGCATGTATCTGTTATGACCCGAATACAATTATAACCGGTTTAATTAATGAGACGAACTAATCCAACAACACGATTTACACGTTTAGTCCCTTTTCATCCGTTTTCATATTTTTTTACGCATTTCTCTGTTTGTTTTTGCACGTTTTTTATGCATGCATGTGTTACCGAATACAATTATAACCGGTTTAATTAATGAGACCGAACTAATCCAACAACACGATTTACACGTTTAGTCCCTTATCATCCGTTTCCATACGTTTTTACCCATTTCTCTGTTTGTTTTTGCACGTTTTTTATGCATGCATGTGTTATGACCCGAATACAATTATAACCGGTTTAATTAATGAGACGAACTAATCCAACAACACGATTTACACGTTTAGTCCCTTTTCATCCATTTCCATACGTTTTTACCTATTTCTCTGTTTGTTTTTGCACATTTTTTATGCATGCACGTGTTACCGAATACAATTATAACCGGTTTAATTAATGAGACCGAACTAATCCAACAACACAATTTACACGTTTAGTCCCTTTTTCATCCGTTTCCATACGTTTTAACCCATTTCTCTGTTTGTTTTTGAACGTTTTTTATGCATGCATGTGTTATGACCCGAATACAATTATAACCGGTTTAATTAATGACACGAACTAATCCAACAACACGATTTACACGATTAGTCCCTTTTCATCCGTTTCCATGCGTTTTTACCCATTTCTCTGTTTGTTTTTGCACGTTTTTTATGCATGCATGTGTTATGACCCGAATACAATTATAACCGGTTTAATTAATGAGACCGAACTAATCCAACAACACAATTTACACGTTTAGTCCCTTTTAATCCGTTTCCATACGTTTTTACCCATTTCTCTGTTTGTTTTTGCACGTTTTTTATGCATGCATATGTTATGACCCGAATACAATTATAACCGGTTTAATTAATGAAAGGAACTAATCCAACAACACGATTTACACGTTTAGTCCCTTTTCATCCGTTTCCATACGTTTTTACCCATTTCTCTGTTTGTTTTTGCACGTTTTTTATGCATGCGTGTGTTATCGAATACAATTATAACCGGTTTAATTAATGAGACCGAACTAATCCAACAACACGATTTACACGTTTAGTCCCTTTTCATCCGTTTCCATACGTTTTTACCCATTTCTCTGTTTGTTTTTGCACGTTTTTTATGCATGCATGTGTTATGACCCGAGTACAATTATAACCGATTTAATTAATGAGACCGAACTAATCCAACAACACGATTTACACGTTTAGTCCCTTTTCATCCGTTTCCATACGTTTTTACCCATTTCTCTGTTTGTTTTTGCACGTTTTTTATGCATGCATGTGTTATGACCCGAATACAATTATAACCGGTTTAATTAATGAAACGAACTAATCCGACAACACGATTTACACGTTTAGTCCCTTTTCATCCGTTTCCATACGTTTTTACCCATTTCTCTGTTTGTTTTTGCACGTTTTTTATGCATGCATGTGTTATCGAATACAATTATAACCGGTTTAATTAATGAGACGAACTAATCCAACAACACAATTTACACGTTTAGTCCCTTTTTCATCCGTTTCCATACATTTTTACCCATTTCTCTGTTTGTTTTTGCACGTTTTTTATGCATGTATCTGTTATGACCCGAATACAATTATAACCGGTTTAATTAATGAGACGAACTAATCCAACAACACGATTTACACGTTTAGTCCCTTTTCATCCGTTTTCATACGTTTTTACGCATTTCTCTGTTTGTTTTTGCACGTTTTTTATGCATGCATGTGTTATGACCCGAATACAATTATAACCGGTTTAATTAATGAGACCGAACTAATCCAACAACACAATTTACACGTTTAGTCCCTTTTCATCCGTTTCCATACGTTTTTACCCATTTCTCTGTTTGTTTTTGCACGTTTTTTATGCATGCATATGTTATGACCCGAATACAATTATAACCGGTTTAATTAATGAAACGAACTAATCCAACAACACGATTTACACGTTTAGTCCCTTTTCATCCGTTTCCATACGTTTTTACCCATTTCTCTGTTTGTTTTTGCACGTTTTTTATGCATGCATGTGTTATGACCCGAGTACAAATATAACCGGTTTAATTAATGAGACCGAACTAATCCAACAACACGATTTACACGTTTAGTCCCTTTTCATCCGTTTCCATACATTTTTACCCATTTCTCTGTTTGTTTTTGCACGTTTTTTATGCATGTATCTGTTATGACCCGAATACAATTATAACCGGTTTAATTAATGAGACGAACTAATCCAACAACACGATTTACACGTTTAGTCCCTTTTCATCCGTTTTCATACGTTTTTACGCATTTCTCTGTTTGTTTTTGCACGTTTTTTATGCATGCATGTGTTATGACCCGAATACAATTATAACCGGTTTAATTAATGAGACCGAACTAATCCAACAACACGATTTACACGTTTAGTCCCTTATCATCCGTTTCCATACGTTTTTACCCATTTCTCTGTTTGTTTTTGCACGTTTTTTATGCATGCATGTGTTATGACCCGAATACAATTATAACCGGTTTAATTAATGAGACGAACTAATCCAACAACACGATTTACACGTTTAGTCCCTTTTCATCCATTTCCATACGTTTTTACCCATTTCTCTGTTTGTTTTTGCACATTTTTTATGCATGCACGTGTTACCGAATACAATTATAACCGGTTTAATTAATGAGACCGAACTAATCCAACAACACAATTTACACGTTTAGTCCCTTTTTCATCCGTTTCCATACGTTTTAACCCATTTCTCTGTTTGTTTTTGAACGTTTTTTATGCATGCATGTGTTATGACCCGAATACAATTATAACCGGTTTAATTAATGACACGAACTAATCCAACAACACGATTTACACGATTAGTCCCTTTTCATCCGTTTCCATGCGTTTTTACCCATTTCTCTGTTTGTTTTTGCACGTTTTTTATGCATGCATGTGTTATGACCCGAATACAATTATAACCGGTTTAATTAATGAGACCGAACTAATCCAACAACACAATTTACACGTTTAGTCCCTTTTAATCCGTTTCCATACGTTTTTACCCATTTCTCTGTTTGTTTTTGCACGTTTTTTATGCATGCATATGTTATGACCCGAATACAATTATAACCGGTTTAATTAATGAAAGGAACTAATCCAACAACACGATTTACACGTTTAGTCCCTTTTCATCCGTTTCCATACGTTTTTACCCATTTCTCTGTTTGTTTTTGCACGTTTTTTATGCATGCGTGTGTTATCGAATACAATTATAACCGGTTTAATTAATGAGACCGAACTAATCCAACAACACGATTTACACGTTTAGTCCCTTTTCATCCGTTTCCATACGTTTTTACCCATTTCTCTGTTTGTTTTTGCACGTTTTTTATGCATGCATGTGTTATGACCCGAATACAATTATAACCGATTTAATTAATGAGACCGAACTAATCCAACAACACGATTTACACGTTTAGTCCCTTTTCATCCGTTTCCATACGTTTTTACCCATTTCTCTGTTTGTTTTTGCACGTTTTTTATGCATGCATGTGTTATGACCCGAATACAATTATAACCGGTTTAATTAATGAAACGAACTAATCCGACAACACGATTTACACGTTTAGTCCCTTTTCATCCGTTTCCATACGTTTTTACCCATTTCTCTGTTTGTTTTTGCACGTTTTTTATGCATGCATGTGTTATCGAATACAATTATAACCGGTTTAATTAATGAGACGAACTAATCCAACAACACAATTTACACGTTTAGTCCCTTTTTCATCCGTTTCCATACATTTTTACCCATTTCTCTGTTTGTTTTTGCATGTTTTTTATGCATGTATCTGTTATGACCCGAATACAATTATAACCGGTTTAATTAATGAGACGAACTAATCCAACAACACGATTTACACGTTTAGTCCCTTTTCATCCGTTTTCATACGTTTTTACGCATTTCTCTGTTTGTTTTTAAACGTTTTTTATGCATGCATGTGTTATGACCCGAATACAATTATAACCGGTTTAATTAATGAGACCGAACTAATCCAACAACACAATTTACACGTTTAGTCCCTTTTCATCCGTTTCCATACGTTTTTACCCATTTCTCTGTTTGTTTTTGCACGTTTTTTATGCATGCATATGTTATGACCCGAATACAATTATAACCGGTTTAATTAATGAAACGAACTAATCCAACAACACGATTTACACGTTTAGTCCCTTTTCATCCGTTTCCATACGTTTTTACCCATTTCTCTGTTTGTTTTTGCACGTTTTTTATGCATGCATGTGTTATGACCCGAGTACAAATATAACCGGTTTAATTAATGAGACCGAACTAATCCAACAACACGATTTACACGTTTAGTCCCTTTTCATCCGTTTCCATACATTTTTACCCATTTCTCTGTTTGTTTTTGCACGTTTTTTATGCATGTATCTGTTATGACCCGAATACAATTATAACCGGTTTAATTAATGAGACGAACTAATCCAACAACACGATTTACACGTTTAGTCCCTTTTCATCCGTTTTCATATTTTTTTACGCATTTCTCTGTTTGTTTTTGCACGTTTTTTATGCATGCATGTGTTACCGAATACAATTATAACCGGTTTAATTAATGAGACCGAACTAATCCAACAACACGATTTACACGTTTAGTCCCTTATCATCCGTTTCCATACGTTTTTACCCATTTCTCTGTTTGTTTTTGCACGTTTTTTATGCATGCATGTGTTATGACCCGAATACAATTATAACCGGTTTAATTAATGAGACGAACTAATCCAACAACACGATTTACACGTTTAGTCCCTTTTCATCCATTTCCATACGTTTTTACCCATTTCTCTGTTTGTTTTTGCACATTTTTTATGCATGCACGTGTTACCGAATACAATTATAACCGGTTTAATTAATGAGATCGAACTAATCCAACAACACAATTTACACGTTTAGTCCCTTTTTCATCCGTTTCCATACGTTTTTACCCATTTCTCTGTTTGTTTTTGAACGTTTTTTATGCATGCATGTGTTATGACCCGAATACAATTATAACCGGTTTAATTAATGACACGAACTAATCCAACAACACGATTTACACGATTAGTCCCTTTTCATCCGTTTCCATGCGTTTTTACCCATTTCTCTGTTTGTTTTTGCACGTTTTTTATGCATGCATGTGTTATGACCCGAATACAATTATAACCGGTTTAATTAATGAGACCGAACTAATCCAACAACACAATTTACACGTTTAGTCCCTTTTAATCCGTTTCCATACGTTTTTACCCATTTCTCTGTTTGTTTTTGCACGTTTTTTATGCATGCATATGTTATGACCCGAATACAATTATAACCGGTTTAATTAATGAAACGAACTAATCCAACAACACGATTTACACGTTTAGTCCCTTTTCATCCGTTTCCATACGTTTTTACCCATTTCTCTGTTTGTTTTTGCACGTTTTTTATGCATGCGTGTGTTATCGAATACAATTATAACCGGTTTAATTAATGAGACCGAACTAATCCAACACGATTTACACGTTTAGTCCCTTTTCATCCGTTTCCATACGTTTTTACCCATTTCTCTGTTTGTTTTTGCACGTTTTTTATGCATGCATGTGTTATGACCCGAATACATTTATAACCGGTTTAATTAATGAGACGAACTAATCCAAGAACACGATTTATACGTTTAGTCCCTTTTAATCCATTTCCATACGTTTTTACCCATTTCTCTATTTGTTTTTGCACATTTTTTATGCATGCATGTGTTACCGAATACAATTATAACCGGTTTAATTAATGAGACCGAACTAATCCAACAACACGATTTACACGTTTAGTCCCTTTTTCATCCGTTTCCATACGTTTTTACCCATTTCTCTGTTTGTTTTTGCACGTTTTTTATGCATGCATGTGTTATGACCCGAATACAATTATAACCGGTTTAATTAATGACACGAACTAATCCAACAACACGATTTACACGATTAGTCCCTTTTCATCCGTTTCCATACGTTTTTACCCATTTCTGTGTTTGTTTTTGCACGTTTTTTATGCATGCATGTGTTATGACCCGAATACAATTATAACCGATTTAATTAATGAGACCGAACTAATCCAACAACACGATTTACACGTTTAGTCCCTTTTCATCCGTTTCCATACGTTTTTACCCATTTCTCTGTTTGTTTTTGCACGTTTTTTATGCATGCATGTGTTATGTGTCACAACTCGTAAATTCTGGTCTTTTCCCGAAACTTTCACATTTACTATTCATAAAACACTATTCACCTCCGGAGAAAATTTGTCATTTATACGTGAGTTGCGTCATTTCTGTATACGTATGGTTATCTACATAATAAACGTTATCTTATGAGCTATTATTTTGAATAATTGATCCGACAATCCCAACTATGGTCCTAACATATTTTTATACTCATAATAATAATATAAAAATTATATTATTAATTTACCCGGTGTTTTGAAATCAATTGCTATATTTTACGGTCGGAGCTTATTACTCCGTCGGGTTGCGTTATTTGAATTCAATAATTATTTTAACACCCGATTATCATCAGGAATAATATTTTACAGCTTTTACAACTTCGTCATATTTTATTTCATCGCGTCATGACTTATTTTTAGCAAACTCGGTACCCGGTATCACCTAAAACTCAAAATATATAACCTAAATATTACAAAAGTCCTACAAATCTCTTACATAATCTACACCTCCCATTCCAATCTCTTACACTTTGAAAATATTTCACTAACTCATTAATACTAGTCCTTTTTGTCTAAAAATAAAATATATATACAAGTAACTAGCAAATCTCATCTCATTTTCTCATTTCATCCAATAATTCAACTAGTTTTCTCTCCTTTTTCCTTTGGTGGTGCTCGATCTAAACAACAACATCAAGAATCCATAGTTTTTTTTTCAAGATCCAAGTGTTTAATCAAGTTCTAATCATGATCTAGTTGGGGTTTTGTGGTAAAAATCCCTAGGTTTCTTGTTCATTTTATCCAAATCATCTCAAATCTTTCTTGTAAGTTGTCAAACGTTTGTTCATAATTTCTTCATGTTATTTTGATGATCATATGATTTCCATTCAAGATCTACATGCATATGTTAGTTATACCACTCATTTATATATATATATATATATATATATATATATATATATATATATATATATATATATATATATATATATATATATATATATAACTTTTGATCCCTAGAAATAGATTATTGTTAGATCCTTGTTAGATCCACTTGATTTATGATGTTTAGGAACCCATGACACCCTAAGAAGGTGTATGGTAGGATTAGACTAGTTTTGTGGTAATTGAAAGTGGTTTGGTTGAAGTTGGAACTAGATTGGAACACTAGAAATGGTTTTTGAAACAATATATATACCTACTGTCCCTATTTTTATTTCGTGGGAAAATCAGTAGATGATGGGTAATTTTTGACCAAAGATTTAGAAAATACTTTCAAAAACGAAGCCGTGGGCGAAAGAACGGATTAAAACGAGTTTATAACGAAGGAGATATGATTTTTGTAAATTTAACGACGAAAACTATTTTCTGAAAAACTGCATGCTGTTTGACAGTTTTCGACGGGCAAATAGAGGCGTTAAACGTAACCCAGAGGAGCCGAGCTATCGAAAATATATTAGTATATACTAAAACGAATCCGTGGATATAAAGAACGAGTAAAATGAGCTTAAAACGACCAAGATATACACTTTTGAAACTAGGCGAACTATATATATATTTGACAACTTCTAATAGCACATATTCTCTTAAGTTATGGAAACACTATAAATCAACGCCAACACTTATTTTCAAACTACGAGTGGTATTTGCTTCATGTGCATGTACATTCATCGCATCCCCTCATAATTTAAGTAGATCGTATCATTCGTTCATTATAGGTCGCGGTTAGAGATCGAACCTCATTTCTGTGTATTCACTTTTGTCATCATTGCTATCGCTTCGAGGTGAGTCATAGCCCCTCCTCTTTTAAATTGTTTTGTTAACTTTTTGGGGGAGAATACATGCTCGTTTTTACATGAATTACTACTTGACCTTTTGAACTTGACTTGACTTTTGAACTTGACTTAAACTTTTGACCCTAATGTACCGTACGTACTATGACCTAAAGTCTCGCCATTTTTGGTGGAGCGTGCAAAGTCTCACCTTATTGGTGGAGCATTCTTAACCCTAAAGTCTCGCCTTATTGGTGGAGCGTGCTAAGTCTCCCATGTTCGGAGCGTTCTTAATCTTATATAATAGTTGTATGATGTACTGTTCGTATATTCGCATTGTTCGACGCCTATTAGTAGTATGGATAGCGCTATTAGAGGTCGGCCAACCTCTCGTCCACCATGTTACGGGACGCATATTATTTAATTAGGGGCTTTGCATGGCATACATTATTATATAGGTGGTGCTTATATTGTGACTTATTATGACCGCGGGTACTTGACTACTAAACATGCAACTACATTTTAGCAGTGGGTTGTGAACACACAGGTTACAAGTCTCTTATGGCGGGACTTGCAACTGAGTGGATTTAAGATGCCTTTGCTGTGTGATCATTTTCTATAAACTTTATTTGTTAAACAAACTCTATGAACTCACCAACCTCGTGTTGACACTTTAGCATGTATTTTCAGGTTTTTAGCAGTGGCACGCTACTGGAGGTTTTGGCAGGGCATGGCATGGTCATAGAAGACTCTGATTATTTATATGGGGACCGTTTTAAACTATTTTAAGGGCCTACTTCCGCACTACTTTTAACAATGTAAATACAATATTTTTTACTTAACTATTTTATTCTAAATGATTGAAGTGAAAACTATTTTTGAACTAGTGTTGTAATATCAATTGAGTTACACCCCAGCTACATGTACGCTTCCGCTGGACCCGATCTTGGGGGTGTGACAGATTGGTATCAGAGCTCTGGCTATAGCGAACTAAGTGTTTTTAAAACCAAGACTATAGCTACTTTTACGAAAAACTTAACCCTATGACCGTCACGTGCCTGCCTGCCAAGCTGAAGCCTCATTGTGGTTTGTTGCTGACTTAGGTGATGAGATTTGTGTCTCATTATCTGGTATATTATGTTCATTTATTCTAATTGATTTCTATCATTGTCTTTCATATAAGCATGTTCACGTATCATATATGTCACCCTGTTATGTTTCTCCTTGCATAGTTTCATCATTTGACCTCGAGTTTGGTCACCTGCCTTAGTCTTTATGAACGTCTTGGTAAGGACATAGTCTTAGTATAACTGAGCTGAGTATTTCAAAATTCATGGAACCTCGGTGGAATATAGACTAGTCACCTATATTCAACCCGGGATAGTGGGACATAGGCTGACTACCTATATCCGACTCAGAAATGAATTTTGCAACAGTGAGAATGGTTATAATGAAATTCTGTCTGGATTGAATCCTCAACTCAATTTCCAAATGTTTCATTATGTGTGTGTATACCCTCGTTGTCAGAACGCTTATACTTTTCATCACTTCGTAAACCGCCGCCTGGAAGCACGTCAACTGGTCATTTCATCTCATGAATCATCACCTTTATAACACTTCTGAGACCAACGTTAACTGAACTTCGGGACGAAGTTCCTTAAGGGGTAGAGACTGTCACAACTCGTAAATTCTGGTCTTTTCCCGAAACTTTCACATTTACTATTCATCGGTTACTATTCATCGATCACTATTCATCATTTTACTATTCATCTTTTTCGGAGTCAGTTTGTGATTCTGAGAAGCGTTCAAAAATTTTACTATTCATAAAACACTATTCACCTCCGGAGAAAATTTGTCATTTATACGTGAGTTGCGTCATTTCTGTATACGTATGGTTATCTACATAATAAACGTTATCTTATGAGCTATTATTTTGAATAATTGATCCGACAATCCCAACTATGGT
Source organism: Artemisia argyi (assembly GCA_030686995.1). Lineage (NCBI taxonomy): Eukaryota > Viridiplantae > Streptophyta > Magnoliopsida > Asterales > Asteraceae > Artemisia > Artemisia argyi. The sequence continues at coordinate 11,268,014 of CM060685.1, forward strand.
CCTAACATATTTTTATACTCATAATAATAATATAAAAATTATATTATTAATTTACCCGGTGTTTTGAAATCAATTACTATATTTTACGGTCGGAGCTTATTACTCCGTCGGGTTGCGTTATTTGAATTCAATAATTATTTTAACACCCGATTATCATCAGGAATAATATTTTACAGCTTTTACAACTTCGTCATATTTTATTTCATCGCGTCATGACTTATTTTTAGCAAACTCGGTACCCGGTATCACCTAAAACTCAAAATATATAACCTAAATATTACAAAAGTCCTACAAATCTCTTACATAATCTACACCTCCCATTCCAATCTCTTACACTTTGAAAATATTTCACTAACTCATTAATACTAGTCCTTTTTGTCTAAAAATAAAATATATATACAAGTAACTAGCAAATCTCATCTCATTTTCTCATTTCATCCAATAATTCAACTAGTTTTCTCTCCTTTTTCCTTTGGTGGTGCTCGATCTAAACAACAACAACATCAAGAATCCATAGTTTTTTTTCAAGATCCAAGTGTTTAATCAAGTTCTAATCATGATCTAGTTGGGGTTTTGTGGAAAAAATCCCTAGGTTTCTTGTTCATTTTCATCCAAATCATCTCAAATCTTTCTTGTAAGTTGTCAAACTTTTGTTCATAATTTCTTCATGTTATTTTGATGATCATATGATTTCCATTCAAGATCTACATGCATATGTTAGTTATACCACTCATTTATATATATATATATATATATATATATATATATATATATATATATATATATATATATATATATATATATATATAACTTTTGATCCCTAGAAATAGATTATTGTTAGATCCTTGTTAGATCCACTTGATTTATGATGTTTAGGAACCCATGACACCCTAAGAAGGTGTATGGTAGGATTAGACTAGTTTTGTGGTGATTGAAAGTGGTTTGGTTGAAGTTGGAACTAGATTGGAACACTAGAAATGGTTTTTGAAACAATATATATACCTACTGTCCCTATTTTTATTTCGTGGGAAAATCAGTAGATGATGGGTAATTTTTGACCAAAGATTTAGAAAATACTTTCAAAAACGAAGCCGTGGGCGAAAGAACGGATTAAAACGAGTTTATAACGAAGGAGATATGATTTTTGTAAATTTAACGACGATAACTATTTTCTGAAAAACTGCATGCTGTTTGACAGTTTTCGACGGGCAAATAGAGGCGTTAAACGTAACCTAGAGAAGCCGAGCTATCGAAAATATATTAGTATATACTAAAACGAATCCGTGGATATAAAGAACGAGTAAAATGAGCTTAAAACGACCAAGATATACACTTTTGAAACTAGGCGAACTATATATATATTTGACAACTTCTAATAGCACATATTCTCTTAAGTTATGGAAACACTATAAATCAACGCCAACACTTATTTTCAAACTACGAGTGGTATTGGCTTCATGTGCATGTACATTCATCGCATCCCCTCATAATTTAAGTAGATCGTATCATTCGTTCATTATAGGTCGCGGTTAGAGATCGAACCTCATTTCTGTGTATTCACTTTTGTCGTCATTGCTATCGCTTCGAGGTGAGTCATAGCCCCTCCTCTTTTAAATTTTTTTGTTAACTTTTTGGGGGAGAATACATGCTCGTTTTTACATGAATTACTACTTGACCTTTTGAACTTGACTTGACTTTTAAACTTGACTTAAACTTTTGACCCTAATGTACCGTACGTACTATGACCTAAAGTCTCGCCATTTTTGGTGGAGCGTGCAAAGTCTCACCTTATTGGTGGAGCGTTCTTAACCCTAAAGTCTCGCCTTATTGGTGGAGCGTGCTAAGTCTCCCATGTTCGGAGCGTTCTTAATCTTATATAATAGTTGTATGATGTACTGTTCGTACATTCGCATTGTTCGACGCCTATTAGTAGTATGGATAGCGCTGTTAGAGGTCGGCCAACCTCTCGTCCACCATGTTACGGGACGCATATTATTTAATTAGGGGCTTTGCATGGCATACATTATTATATAGGTGGTGCTTATATTGTGACTTATTATGACCGCGGGTACTTGACTACTAAACATGCAACTACATTTTAGCAGTGGGTTGTGAACACACAGGTTACAAGTCTCTTATGGCGAGACTTGCAACTGAGTGGATTTACGATGCCTTTGCTGTGTGATTATTTTCTATAAACTTTATTTGTTAAACAAACTCTATGAACTCACCAACCTCGTGTTGACACTTTAGCATGTATTTTCAGGTTTTTAGCAATGGCACGCTACTGGAGGTTTTGGCAGGGCATAGCATGGTCATAGAAGACTCTGATTATTTATATGGGGACCGTTTTAAACTATTTTAAGGGCCTACTTCCGCACTACTTTTAACAATGTAAATACAATATTTTTTACTTAACTATTTTATTCTAAATGATTGAAGTGAAAACTATTTTTGAACTAGTGTTGTAATATCAATTGAGTTACACCCCAGCTACATGTACGCTTCCGCTGGACCCGATCTTGGGGGTGTGACAGATTGGTATCAGAGCTCTGGCTATAGCGAACTAAGTGTTTTTAAAACCAAGACTATAGCTACTTTTACGAAAAACTTAACCCTATGACCGTCACGTGCCTGCCTGCCAAGCTGAAGCCTCATTGTGGTTTGTTGCTGACTTAGGTGATGAGATTTGTGTCTCATTATCTGGTATATTATGTTCATTTATTGTAATTGATTTCTATCATTGTCTTTCATATAAGCATGTTCACGTATCATATATGTCACCCTGTTATGTTTCTCCTTGCATAGTTTCATCATTTGACCTCGAGTTTGGTCACCTGCCTTAGTCTTTCTGAACGTCTTGGTATTTGTGAAGGACATAGTCTTAGTATAACTGAGCTGAGTATTTCAAAATTCATGGAACCTCGGTGGAATATAGACTAGTCACCTATATTCAACCCGGGATAGTGGGACATAGGCTGACTACCTATATCCGACTCAGAAATGAATTTTGCAACACTGAGAATGGTTATAATGAAATTCTGTCTGGATTGAATCCTCAACTCAATTTCCAAATGTTTCATTATGTGTGTGTATACCCTCGTTGTCAGAACGCTTATACTTTTCATCACTTCGTAAACCGCCGCCTGGAAGCACGTCAACTGGTCATTTCATCTCATGAATCATCACCTTTATAACACTTCTGAGACCAACGTTAACTGAACTTCGGGACGAAGTTCCTTAAGGGGTAGAGACTGTCACAACTCGTAAATTCTGGTCTTTTCCCGAAACTTTCACATTTACTATTCATCGGTTACTATTCATCGATCACTATTCATCATTTTACTATTCATCTTTTTCGGAGTCAGTTTGTGATTCTGAGAAGCGTTCAAAAATTTTACTATTCATAAAACACTATTCACCTCCGGAGAAAATTTGTCATTTATACGTGAGTTGCGTCATTTCTGTATACGTATGGTTATCTACATAATAAACGTTATCTTATGAGCTATTATTTTGAATAATTGATCCGACAATGCCAACTATGGTCCTAACATATTTTTATACTCATAATAATAATATAAAAATTATATTATTAATTTACCCGGTGTTTTGAAATCAATTACTATATTTTACGGTCGGAGCTTATTACTCCGTCGGGTTGCGTTATTTGAATTCAATAATTATTTTAACACCCGATTATCATCAGGAATAATATTTTACAGCTTTTACAACTTCGTCATATTTTATTTCGTCGCGTCATGACTTATTTTTAGCAAACTCGGTACCCGGTATCACCTAAAACTCAAAATATATAACCTAAATATTACAAAAGTCCTACAAATCTCTTACATAATCTACACCTCCCATTCCAATCTCTTACACTTTGAAAATATTTCACTAACTCATTAATACTAGTCCTTTTTGTCTAAAAATAAAATATATATACAAGTAACCAGCAAATCTCATCTCATTTTCTCATTTCATCCAATAATTCAACTAGTTTTCTCTCCTTTTTCCTTTGGTGGTGCTCGATCTAAACAACAACAACATCAAGAATCCATAGTTTTTTTTCAAGATCCAAGTGTTTAATCAAGTTCTAATCATGATCTAGTTGGGGTTTTGTGGTAAAAATCCCTAGGTTTCTTGTTCATTTTCATCCAAATCATCTCAAATCTTTCTTGTAAGTTGTCAAACTTTTGTTCATAATTTCTTCATGTTATTTTGATGATCATATGATTTCCATTCAAGATCTACATGCATATGTTAGTTATACCACTCATTTATATATATATATATATATATATATATATATATATATATATATATATATATATATATATATATATATATATATATATATATATATATATATATAACTTTTGATCCCTAGAAATAGATTATTGTTAGATCCTTGTTAGATCCACTTGATTTATGATGTTTAGGAACCCATGACACCCTAAGAAGGTGTATGGTAGGATTAGACTAGTTTTGTGGTGATTGAAAGTGGTTTGGTTGAAGTTGGAACTAGATTGAAACACTAGAAATGGTTTTTGAAACAATATATATACCTACTGTCCCTATTTTTATTTCGTGGGAAAATCAGTAGATGATGGGTAATTTTTGACCAAAGATTTAGAAAATACTTTCAAAAACGAAGCCGTGGGCGAAAGAACGGATTAAAACGAGTTTATAACGAAGGAGATATGATTTTTGTAAATTTAACGACGAAAACTATTTTCTGAAAAACTGCATGCTGTTTGACAGTTTTCGACGGGCAAATAGAGGCGTTAAACGTAACCTAGAGGAGCCGAGCTATCGAAAATATATTAGTATATACTAAAACGAATCCGTGAATATAAAGAACGAGTAAAATGAGCTTAAAACGACCAAGATATACACTTTTGAAACTAGGCGAACTATATATATATTTGACAACTTCTAATAGCACATATTCTCTTAAGTTATGGAAACACTATAAATCAACGCCAACACTTATTTTCAAACTACGAGTGGTATTGGCTTCATGTGCATGTACATTCATCGCATCCCCTCATAATTTAAGTAGATCGTATCATTCGTTCATTATAGGTCGCGGTTAGAGATCGAACCTCATTTCTGTGTATTCACTTTTGTCGTCATTGCTATCGCTTCGAGGTGAGTCATAGCCCCTCCTCTTTTAAATTGTTTTGTTAACTTTTTGGGGGAGAATACATGCTCGTTTTTACATGAATTACTACTTGACCTTTTGAACTTGACTTGACTTTTGAACTTGACTTAAACTTTTGACCCTAATGTACCGTACGTACTATGACCTAAAGTCTCGCCATTTTTGGTGGAGCGTGCAAAGTCTCACCTTATTGGTGGAGCGTTCTTAACCCTAAAGTCTCGCCTTATTGGTGGAGCGTGCTAAGTCTCCCATGTTCGGAGCGTTCTTAATCTTATATAATAGTTGTATGATGTACTGTTCGTACATTCGCATTGTTCGACGCCTATTAGTAGTATGGATAGCGCTATTAGAGGTCGGCCAACCTCTCGCCACCATGTTACGGGATGCATATTATTTAATTAGGGGCTTTGCATGGCATACATTATTATATAGGTGGTGCTTATATTGTGACTTATTATGACCGCGGGTACTTGACTACTAAACATGCAACTACATTTTAGCAGTGGGTTGTGAACACACAGGTTACAAGTCTCTTATGGCGGGACTTGCAACTGAGTGGATTTACGATGCCTTTGATGTGTGATCATTTTCTATAAACTTTATTTGTTAAACAAACTCTATGAACTCACCAACCTCGTGTTGACACTTTAGCATGTATTTTCAGGTTTTTAGCAATGGCACGCTACTGGAGGTTTTGGCAGGGCATGGCATGGTCATAGAAGACTCTGATTATTTATATGGGGACCGTTTTAAACTATTTTAAGGGCCTACTTCCGCACTACTTTTAACAATGTAAATACAATATTTTTTACTTAACTATTTTATTCTAAATGATTGAAGTGAAAACCATTTTTGAACTAGTGTTGTAATATCAATTGAGTTACACCCCAGCTACATGTACGCTTCCGCTGGACCCGATCTTGGGGGTGTGACATTATGACCCGAATACAATTATAACCGGTTTAATTAATGAAACGAACTAATCCAACAACACGATTTACACGTTTAATCCCTTTTCATCCGTTTCCATACGTTTTTACCCATTTCTCTGTTTGTTTTTGCCCGTTTTTTATGCATGCATGTGTTATCGAATACAATTATAACCGGTTTAATTAATGAGACGAACTAATCCAACAACACAATTTACACGTTTAGTCCCTTTTTTATCCGTTTCCATACGTTTTTACCCATTTCTCTGTTTGTTTTTGCACGTTTTTTATGCATGCATGTGTTATGACCCGAATACAATTATAACCGGTTTAATTAATGCCACGAACTAATCCAACGACACGATTTACACGATTAGTCCCTTTTCATCCATTTCCATACGTTTTTACCCATTTCTCTGTTTGTTTTTGCACGTTTTTTATGCATGCATGTGTTATGACCCGAATACAATTATGTAACACCCCGCCTTATAGACCACAATATTGTCCACTTTGCCCGAAGGCTCACGGCTTTGTTCTTGTGGCCCTCATGTGAAGACTTCCCGGCAGGTCACCCAGGCCAGTACTACTCTCACATGAGCACGCTTAACCGTATGGCCGATTAACCGTTCCACCACAAAACGCGTTGTGTCATATAAGGCGAATGTTAACATATATGTCCCAGCATCACTCCAAGTCACAGCCAATGTGGGATTTGACTGGGGTATTACATTCACCCCCCATAGGGACTCGTCGTCCCCGATGATGTTTGCCCCACATCCCGAACGGCTTGGAGTGGCTCTGATACCATCTGTAACACCCCGCCTTATAGACCACAATATTGTCCGCTTTGCCCGAAGGCTCACGGCTTTGTTCTTGTGGCCCACGTGTGAAGACTTCCCGGCAGGTCACCCAGGCCAGTACTACTCTCACATGAGCACGCTTAACCGTATGGCCGATTAACCGTTCCACCACAAAACGCGTTGTGTCATATAAGGCGAATGTTAACATATATGTCCCAGCATCACTCCAAGTCACAGCCAATGTGGGATTTGACTGGGGTATTACATATTATAACCGGTTTAATTAATGAGACCGAACTAATCCAACAACACAATTTACACGTTTAGTCCCTTTTCATCCGTTTCCATACGTTTTTACCCATTTCTCTGTTTGTTTTTGCACGTTTTTTATGCATGCATATGTTATGACCCGCATACAATTATAACCGGTTTAATTAATGAAACGAACTAATCCAACAACACGATTTACACGTTTAGTCCCTTTTCATCCGTTTCCATACGTTTTTACCCATTTCTCTGTTTGTTTTTGCCCGTTTTTTATGCATGCGTGTGTTATCGAATACAATTATAACCGGTTTAATTAATGAGACCGAACTAATCCAACAACACGATTTACACGTTTAGTCCCTTTTCATCCGTTTCCATACGTTTTTACCCATTTCTATGTTTGTTTTTGCACGTTTTTTATGCATGCATGTGTTATGACCCGAATACATTTATAACCGGTTTAATTAATGAGACGAACTAATCCAACAACACGATTTATACGTTTAGTCCCTTTTAATCCATTTCCATACGTTTTTACCCATTTCTCTGTTTGTTTTTGCACATTTTTTATGCATGCATGTGTTACCGAATACAATTATAACCGGTTTAATTAATGAGACCGAACTAATCCAACAACACGATTTACACGTTAATTCCCTTTTTCATCCGTTTCCATACGTTTTTACCCATTTCTCTGTTTGTTTTTGCACGTTTTTTATGCATGCATATGTTATGACCCGAATACAATTATAACCGGTTTAATTAATGACACGAACTAATCCAACAACACGATTTACACGATTAGTCCCTTTTCATCCGTTTCCATACGTTTTTACCCATTTCTCTGTTTGTTTTTGCACGTTTTTTATGCATGCATGTGTTATGACCCGAATACAATTATAACCGGTTTAATTAATGAGACCGAACTAATCCAACAACACAATTTACACGTTTAGTCTCTTTTCATCCGTTTCCATACGTTTTTACCCATTTCTCTGTTTGTTTTTGCACGTTTTTTATGCATGCATGTGTTATGACCCGAATACAATTATAACCGGTTTAATTAATGAAACGAACTAATCCAACAACACGATTTACACGTTTAGTCCCTTTTCATCCGTTTCCATACGTTTTTACCCATTTCTCTGTTTGTTTTTGCACGTTTTTTATGCATGCATGTGTTATCGAATACAATTATAACCGGTTTAATTAATGAGACGAACTAATCCAACAACACGATTTACACGTTTAGTCCCTTTTCATCCGTTTCCATACGTTTTTACCCATTTCTCTGTTTGTTTTTGCACATTTTTTATGCATGCATGTGTTATGACCCGAATACAATTATAACCGGTTTAATTAATGAGACCGAACTAATCCAACAACACAATTTACACGTTTAGTCTCTTTTCATCCGTTTCCATACGTTTTTACCCATTTCTCTGTTTGTTTTTGCACGTTTTTTATGCATGCATGTGTTATGACCCGAATACAATTATAACCGGTTTAATTAATGAAACGAAGTAATCCAACAATACGATTTACACGTTTAGTCCCTTTTCATCCGTTTCCATACGTTTTTACCCATTTCTCTGTTTGTTTTTGCACGTTTTTTATGCATGCATGTGTTATCGAATACAATTATAACCGGTTTAATTAATGAGACGAACTAATCCAACAACACGATTTACACGTTTAGTCCCTTTTCATCCGTTTCCATACGTTTTTACCCATTTCTCTGTTTGTTTTTGCACATTTTTTATGCATGCATGTGTTATGACCCGAATACAATTATAACCTGTTTAATTAATGAGACCGAACTAATCCAACAACACGATTTACACGTTTAGTCCCTTTTCATCCGTTTCCATACGTTTTTACCCATTTCTCTGTTTGTTTTTGCACATTTTTTATGCATGTATGTGTTACCAAATACAATTATAACCGGTTTAATTAATGAGACCGAACTAATCCAACAACACATTTTACACGTTTAGTCCCTTTTCGTCCGTTTCCATACGTTTTTACCGATTTCTCTGTTTGTTTTTGCACGTTTTTTTATGCATGCATGTGTTATGACCCGAATACAATTATAACCGGTTTAATTAATGAGACGAACTAATCCAACAACACGATTTACACGTTTAGTCCCTTTTCATCCATTTCCATACGTTTTTACCCATTTCTCTGTTTGTTTTTGCACATTTTTTATGCATGCATGTGTTACCGAATACAATTATAACCGGTTTAATTAATGAGACCGAACTAATCCAACAACACGATTTACACGTTTAGTCCCTTTTTTATCCGTTTCCATACGTTTTTACCCATTTCTTTGTTTGTTTTTGCACGTTTTTTATGCATGCATGTGTTATGACACGAATACAATTATAACCGGTTTAATTAATGACACGAACTAATCCAACAACATGATTTACACGTTTAGTCCCTTTTCATCCGTTTCCATACGTTTTTACCCATTTCTCTGTTTGTTTTTGCACGTTTTTTATGCATGCATGTGTTATGACCCGAATACACTTATAACCGGTTTAATTAATGAGACCGAACTAATCCAACAACACGATTTACACATTTAGTCCCTTTTCATCCGTTTCCATACGTTTTTACCCATTTCTCTGTTTGTTTTTGCACGTTTTTTATGCATGCATGTGTTATGACCCGAATACAATTATAACTGGTTTAATTAATGAGACGAACTAATCCAACAACACGATTTACACGTTTAGTCCCTTTTCATCAATTTCGATACGCTTTTACCCATTTCTCTGTTTGTTTTTGCACATTTTTTATGCATGCATGTGTTACCGAATACAATTATAACCGGTTTAATTAATGAGACCGAACTAATCCAACAACACGTTTACACGTTTAGTCCCTTTTTTATCCGTTTCCATACGTTTTTACCCGTTTCTCTGTTTGTTTTTGCACGTTTTTTATGCATGCATGTGTTATGACCCGAATACAATTATAACCGGTTTAATTAATGATACGAACTAATCCAACAACACGATTTACACGTTTAGTCCCTTTTCATCCGTTTCCATACGTTTTTACCCATTTCTCTGTTTGTTTTTGCACGTTTTTTATGCATGCATGTGTTATGACCCGAATACAATTATAACCGGTTTAATTAATGAGACCGAACTAATCCAACAACACGATTTACACGTTTAGTCCCTTTTCATCCGTTTCCATACGTTTTTACCCATTTCTCTGTTTGTTTTTGCACGTTTCTTATGCATGCATGTGTTATGACCCGAATACAATTATAACCGGTTTAATTAATGAAAAGAACTAATCCAACAACACGATTTACACGTTTAGTCCCTTTTCATCCGTTTCCATACGTTTTTACCCATTTCTCTGTTTGTTTTTGCACGTTTTTTATGCATGCATGTGTTATGACCCGAATACAATTATAACCGGTTTAATTAATGAGACCGAACTAATCCAACAACACGATTTACACGTTTAGTCCCTTTTCATCCATTTCCATACGTTTTTACCCATTTCTCTGTTTGTTTTTGCACGTTTCTTATGCATGCATGTGTTATGACCCGAATACAATTATAACCGGTTTAATTAATGAAAAGAACTAATCCAACAACACGATTTACACGTTTAGTCCCTTTTCATCCGTTTCTATACGTTTTTACCCATTTCTCTGTTTGTTTTTGCACGTTTTTTATGCATTCATGTGTTACCGAATACAATTATAACCGGTTTAATTAATGAGACCGAACTAATCCAACAACACGATTTACACGTTTAGTCCCTTTTCATCTGTTTCCATACGTTTATACCCATTTCTCTGTTTGTTTTTGCACGTTTTTTATGCATGCATGTGTTATGACCCGAATACAATTATAACCGATTTGCTAGAAACTTTTTATGTCTTTCTTTTATAACTTTGACCTTAAATATTTGTATTTGTGTTGTATAATATTTGATCAAAATACATTTAAATTAAAACACAATCCATCCATCTAAAAGTATTATATAACACAAGATAGAAAACTTAAGGTTAAAGTTGTAAAAGAAAGACTTAAAGGGTAAAACAACAACAATATTAATACTTAGTATTTATCATCATCTATGATTACTGTTTTAACTTTTAATTACTCTCCTCGGTTTTCTGATCGAAGAAGCCGCCTGACTCAATAGTACTCAGGATCTTGGAGAAAAGAAAATGTATTTTTTGTTCATAAGCGAAATTTTTTGAAAATAATTTACAAGAATTTGGAGCCAAAATTTCGATCCAAAATTTTTAAATCACCTAATAATTTGGAATTTAACATAAATAAGAGCCCATATTCATGGAAATACTCTGTTTTGTCTCCTAATTAAACTAAACACTGCAACCAAAACACAAAAATAAAATCTTCAATCACCATTACTCTCCAAGCCAGAATCATTTTCTTGTACACATTGCTCAAGAGGCGTCATGGATATGGTTGAAGCCATTGATACTGATATTTTGCTTCCAGATAATGAAGCTGATGTTAACACAATCTTGTACACAGACGAAACATATGCTTCATCTGATGAAGAAAATGACCACCAATTAAATAGAAAAATATCTAATAGGGGCATAACCAGGCTAGCTAAGTTTCGCCTTTAATTTGGCCATCCTGGTCAAGTAAAGCACAAGGTAACCATCGATGCGTTGAATAGGGTTACAGGGTTAAACAGAGCACTGTTTGCTAGTTTTTTAGGAGATGCGGTTCGTGAGCACATAGGTTTGAAGGTTCTATCCTGGAAGAAGGTTGATACAGAATCAAGACAAAAATTATGGGATGAAATCACGGTACGTATATACTAATTTTTAACCCAGTATATAAGTTTAATTTATCAATTATCTACAACAAATTAAAAACATTGTGTTAATATTTGCAGCGATATTTTGATGTTGACGTGACATTCAAAAAGATGGTAATGAATCGTCTTGGTCAATTGCTAAGGAATTTCAGAATGAAACTCAGGGAAAAATACATATTGCCTAACCTAGATACACCTGAGAAAATGAATGAAAGGCCGGAAAAGTATAGTATGTCACAACTCATCATTTCAGGTCATTTCTGGTCATTTCCCGAACTTTGGAAAAACACTATTCATAAAACACTATTCATCGTTTTACTATTCATCATTTTCGAGGTCATTTTGATATTCTGAGAAACATTTGGGAAATTTACTATTCACTAAACACTATTCATTTCGGAAAAGTTTTCATCATTCACTTGCATTACTCATTTCATCGTAAATTTAGTTTACGGGTATTCAAATTCGCGTAACCGGATTGGTTTAGGTGCGAATTCATTTCATTAGTGCTAAGAACACTGCATACGGACTGGGGATAGTCTACATATCATCATAACAGCATTTTCATGTTATACCACTCTCAGGATTTTCAAATTATTATATTCAGTACATTTAACGTTTTTACGTATAGGTATTTATAGTAAACGTTAACACCCGGTTTATACACGACGAATATATCTAAATATTCCCACAATGGTCCCGACATATTTTTATATCCATTTTAACATCATAAAAGTTATAACATTCAGTTACCCAGTATTTTGGAAATTTATTTTATTTATAACGTACGCTTATGAATATAACGACGGTTTTCGTGAAAACTAAACAATAATCACCCGATCACTCAGTAATTACTCCCAACATATTTTTATCATTATTATGACCCTATTTTGTCCCGGTTAACTTTGTTAACATTTATTTCTCGCAAACCCGGTACTCAATTATAACTAAAAAAAACTAATTACGATTACCTAAATTTAACACCCAAAACCTATACTTATACAACACAAATACTACACTAGGACTAATTAGTAACTCAAAACCTATTTGACTACTTTGAACCCTTTGAACCCTTTGAAAAACCGGCCATGAACCCCCCCATTTTAACCTTGAGCCTTAACTAGTTTTAACCTTCCAAAATTTCAACAAATATCTAAAAACATCACATACATTACACTTGGATTTTTTTAGATCAAAAACCCATTTTCTCTTCTTCCTTGTTCAAACCCACGACCAAAATCATAAACCATGATCAAGTGAAGAGTTTTGAAAAGTTAAAGCTACAAAGTTGTTCATTATACTTGCCTAATCAAGAATCAAACAAGAAATACACAAGTAATCCAAGGTTTCTAGTCATTCAATCATCTCATTTTATCAAGTAAGTTATCAACTTTATTTTTACATGAATCATCTTATATTTACTTGTATTGCATGAGTTCCATGCTAAAAACCATGTACAACTAGCTATACCACAATTTATTTTGTCAAAAATGGAACATACAAACCCTAACTTCTTATTTATGAATTCCCTTGCTATAATAACTTGGTTAGGAGCCCATGGCACCCTAAGAAGGTGTATGGTAGGATTAGATTAGCTATGTGGTGATTACAAGAGGTTTGGTGATGTTAGAAATTAGTTATAAACCTTGAAAACTTGATTTGGAGCATGTTTTAGACATGCTGTCCCATTTTGTGAAATCCAGGAAAATCAATAAATACAAAGTAAACTTTGGCAAAATTTTTAGAAAATACTTTCAAAAACGAATCCGTAGGCGAAAGAACGGATTAAAAAGAGTTTATAACGAAGAAGTTATGATTTTTGCAAGATTGTCGACGAAAAGTATTTTCTGGAAAATAGTTGCTGTTGGACGTTTTTCGTCGGTCAAAAAGAGGCTTTAGACGTAACCCGGAGGAGCCGAGCTTTCCAAAATATATTACTACATACTAAGACGTAACCGTGGATATAAAGAACAAGTAAAACGGACATATAACGACAAAGATATTCACGTTTGAATATCGGCTAAACCCATTTTTATTTTGACAGCTTTTAATAAAAATTGGCACTAAAACTACGTAGTACTTTTATAAGCTAGAAATAATATCAAGTACCAAGTTTTATAACTAATGAAGTATTAGTTATTACAAGTTTATTTTCATCATTTCAAGGCGATATTTCAAGGATAACAACCCGAGGATTTCAACACTAACATGGAAACATACGATATATATATAAGTATATATATTGCTACTAGCTTATTTTATTCTCTAATAGCAATATTTTTCCAAATTCTTGGATTATATATTTTTGATAACACAAGTGTTTTTCCAAAGAGTAGAGTGGTATAGGAACATGAGCATGGACATTCATAACATCATTTGTTGAACTTAAAGACCTTGATAGATCTTAATGAGCACTCTAGAATCGTTAGATATGTTATTGTAATCAACAACACACTAATAGACAATCTCTGCAACTTGTATTTTTAAAGCGGAAATAAAACACAAGCTTTTAACTAAGAAATCTTGATCCTCTATGGATCTTTTATCATAATAATAACTCACTAAAAAGTTGTTCAATACATAAACATGTGTTCCTTTTATACACAAGGAACCCTAAACCGTTTCACAAGAAACGTATATTCTAAAACTTCTAATAGATATGCATTATCACTTCCTAAATAAACTCATGCATATCCAAACAATATTACATAAAATACGGAATTACTAAATCCGCAGAAACCAATAAAGCTGAAACTAGTCTTCAGCAGATATACTACTTCAGCAGAAACGAACCCTTCAGCAGAATCTTTTCAGCAGAAATAGCAGCAGAATCCTGACTTCACAGAATTCCCAACAATCCTCCCCTAATCTTGAATTTGACCTGGTTAAGTTCAAGATTCTTGATAGATCTTCCAAATAACATACCAAGAGGATTGTAAGAGTACCAGCAAAGAATCATCTTTAGTAAAATCACTATGATCAGCATATACTTGAAAGCTCCATTCTTTGCAGCAACAAATGACTTAAGGTACATCAAAACAAATTAGTTTCATACTATTCTCATCACTTCCAGGTGTGTTAACTCCTGTGAGAGGTGAATCATTGAAAATAATGGATTTGATATCTCTTTACCAATAGCCATCACTACTGGAGTAGCCAAGTGTTCAAAGGTACACCGATAACCACATGATTTTTAGCAAATCATCAGCTATAAACGGATTTGAGATGTCTTTACCTGTAGCCGTTTGCTCAGGACTAGCCAATTATCTTGATGAAAATCATCTTGGTTAACTGATTACCAAATATGGTTTTCCACTGCCTTTACCACAAGCCATATACATGTGGGCTAGCCAATTATTCAGAATCCATAAATGGAAAAATCCATGGTCAATTGACAACCATTTCAACTACTCAGCAATAAAGCATGGGTGAGTTGAAAACCCTATGGTTTTGAGCAAACCATTACAGCTATCAACAGATTTGACTTGTCTTTACCAAAGCTGTACCCTTTGGACTAGTCAACTTTATGATGGAATACTCAACATCAGGTAAGTTGATAACCAAACCTGCAGACAAATACTATACAACAAGATGTTAGTTTTTTTTTTTTTTTTTTTTTTTTTTTTTTACTAATAAAAAATATACAACATAAGATCCCTACTCAACTGCTGCTCTGGAAGTCTTAATCCTTTGTTTGAAAACCTTCACCAAAGATTCAGCAAACAATCTTGTATTACCAGCTGGATCAGGAGGAATTTCCAACTTCTGTTGCAACATTTTCTCCATCAAAGATACCTTCAGAGGATATTTATGAATAATATCCATGGTAATTCTCAGACCAGTGGTAGTTTCCAGCAAATGTACATAAGACATAGGATAGAACTTCCAACTCTGAACTTTCCATTTCTGATTATTCTTCCATATATCATAACTTGCACCAGTAGGAGTAGAAGAATCAAACAATACTTGAAGATCACCCAACAAATACAATCCATAACCTTCAGGAGTATGAGTGGCATAAAACTTAGTAACCAACTCATGTAGAGTGACCAAATCCTGATAACTTACAAGATGAAGAATCTGCTGAAGGAAAACAAAAGATATGGATGACTTATCCAATCTATGAATGATATTGAGTTGACCATCTGGACTTAACTCCCAACTTACTAGAACCACTCTAGTTCCTTCTGGCCAATCATCAGATGATCCTTCCCTTATAAATGTAGCATCTGAATCATTTACATTAATTAGACTATGTAATGATCCTACTCTAGCCATTCTCTTTCCTCTTCTACCAGGAACATAAATAGCATCATGAACGGCTGCATCAGCAGAATTACCTTCTGCACCTTCAGTATCCACTGATGGAGTATCCATTTGGTCATCAGCAGAATCTTCAGAAGATTCAAGTGCAGCAGAGGCATATTGTTCATCCATAGCTTTCCTGATTTGTTTGTTCCTAGCAGCTTGAATTTCAACTTCTCTTGTCTTCAGATCATGAAATCTAGCAAGTGCAGCCCTTTGTTCAGCTTCTTGATCTTCAGTCATCTTTCTAGCAGTCTCCTCACCTAATCTTTCCAGCTCTAATTGTCTCCTAGTTCTCTTCCTAGTTGGAGCATCTGATGTTGTTACTTTGGCTTTACCTTTATCCATAGAAACATCAACACCAGTAGAAGTAGCAGGTAAAGATACTTGTGCAGCAGCTATATGAACATTCTTAGAAGAATCCTAATCAACATTGAGAAGTGGAATTTTCTTTGAAGCATCCATTCCAGCTTTAGCATTCCTAGATTTGATTCTATTATAAATCTCAACTAGGTTGTGAAAAGGAAGTCCCCATACATATTTCTTAGACCAAGCAGTATTATATACTGAGCTGCTCTGATTTTTTACATATGTTCTCATATACTCTGTTTGCTGTGCTTGAGTCATGGGTTTTTCCCTTTTTGCTTTAGCCTTTAATTCATCAGCTGCCTTCTTCCTCATCTTCAACATTTTCACAATCTCAGATTCAAAATCTTGTGCCTCCACTTTCTTTCCAAAAAGATCAGCAGTTACAGTAGTATTAGCAATCATCTGTTTTCCAATAGACTGCCAGTCTGACTCATCAAACTCTAGAACTGCTGCATCCAACTCCCTTTGTCTTGCAATGGGTAAAGTAGACACATATCTTTGAGTCTCTGAATCTAATTCTGCATCAAACTTAGCTTGTACTTCCTTAGCAAGATTTGCACTCTTCATATAATTTTCCCATTCTTGCAATACTTTACCTTGACCAGCTCTATCTTCATCAGTTACAAGCTCATCCAAACCATCATGAGAAACATTAGCTTCAGCAATATGATCATTAGACATATCCACATCTGCCATAGGTTCATCATGTGCATCTTGAACCTCTTTATCAGTAGAAATCTCTATGTTCTCAGATGAATGATGAATAGGAGAATTCATGTATTCTTTCCCAGCTACAAAAAATGTTTCCCCGGATGCATTTCCTTTGTCAGCAGATTGATCAGCAGTAACCTTGCTGAATGATTGTTTCTCCTGAATTATATCCTCAGCTTCAGTCATCAGCACATCATTATCATTACCAGATACTTTTGAAGCTTCAGCAGCTTTCTTGGCCAAATACTGCCTTGTACTTCTTCTTTGAACTAGTATCATAGGCTTAGATGTAGGTGCTGCAGCAGCTGTAGATGGACCAACCTTAGATTGTCTAGCAACTTCAGCTAGAATTTCAAGAGAATCCAAGTTAGTCTCCTTGGCTTCTTCAGTGTAGTCCAATCCATCTTTGTTCTCCATCTGCTGACTTAACTTTGACTCCAGATCTTGGACTTTGCTTTTCAAACTTTGAATTTCATTACCAAGTGTGATCTTAGTCTCAGCAAGTTCTTTCTGAAGATCTTCAGTCATTCTCATGTACCTGCAAAGAGATTCATATACAATGGTGAGAGTAATTGGGTCCTCTGCTCCACCAACAGATTGCTCAGTGGTATGAGGAGCGTCATTGAACCCAGCAGGATAAACAGACTCATGTACAACATTAGGAGAACCTACATTGATTTGTTCTCCCATTGAATTTGGTGAAGGCAATCTAGTTTCAGGTTCAAAAGTCTGTAAGCCATCTTCAAACTCATGAATTTGCTCAACTGGAGCAACCTGAACTGGTGAAATGGTAGGACTTTGTACAGGGGTAGGTGGTGGTAAGTCAGTAGAATCAGGCAAAGGTTCAGCAGTTGTGGCTGGTAACTCTTCCATTACCACTGAAGGATTACCATCAGCAGCAACACCTGAAGATGATGGATTACCATCATCAGCAGCATTAGAAGCAATCACATTACCAGCATTATCATCCTCAACTTCATTGGCATTCCCTTGAGGCAACATAGCTTCCAATACAGGGTAATGATCCCCAGTATAATTAGTTTTCATTGAGGCAAACAACTTAGAACCTAGACTTTTAATGGGTATGTGGGTTGTATCCTCAGTGGTTATGTCTAATATAATCTGTAAGAATCTAGGGTACATTAAAAACTTATGTTGTTCTTTATCTATGTTTTCCAGCATATTGTCAAAAATAAACTTAGAAAAATTATAAGTTTCACCCTTAGATAGACAGACAATACCACAACCCAATTGCAGAGAGAACTGGTTCCATCCACCACACTTGTTGCTCAAACATTGAAGCAGCAGATGCACCAAATACCTCCACTTCGGACAAAATTGATTCTTGTGCCACTTTGATGTATCAGTACTTTGATATCCAGCTTCTCTTAACCCAGCAAGAATCTCTGCAGTGTTGGAATGATACACACCATCTTCATCATCCAACTGAAGCTTTGTCCTTATCAACCCTTCTGTCACCACATATTCTACGCCATCAATTTCAGCTACAATCTCTGTAGCAGTTCTCTTGGTAGCAGATGCCCAAAATTGCTTCACCAGAGATTCACACACCAAATTAGGACAATAAGTCAAAGCATAATGAATCTTCGACCTTTGTAAAAACTCCACCATCAAATCGAATTCTTCATGTCCCTTCTTTGTTGTTAGAATAGCATATTTGTTATGATCACCCTTCAATCCAAGTTGAGCCATTTGAATGAATGTGTGTGAGAGGGTTATGAATTGCTCCAGTGAATAATGGGATTATTTGAAGTGTTAATCGAATAATCTTTGATTCGAAAAGATATGCACAATGAGTTAATTTTGGAAGTTACCCAATCGTGGTCAAAAATATCGGAACTACTTATTGACCAAGTCTGACACAACTTCTAAATTTGAAAATTAACCTTTCAGCAGCAATGAAAGTCAAACCTGCTGAAGAGTAGTCAAATTTCAGCAGAATCAACCAATGGTAAAAATATCTTCGGTCAATATCTTTATTTTACTGTGCCACCCAACTCGCATTTATTTTCGTAACCCCCAAAATTTCCTTATTTAATCATCCCAAATTACACATCTCATTCATCAAATTTCTCAAATTAACTCTCAAACCCTAAATTCAAATATCCCCAATTCAGCAATCAACAATGTCTTCCAACCCAAAAGATTCGGATGCAAATTCCTCTTCTTCATCAGCAGAAGAAGATGTGCCACCATATCCATGGGGGCTGGAAGGTTCAGCATTTGAAACAGCTTTGGAGAAGCGCTGGGATGCAGAAGAGAGACGGTGGAATGCTCATTTGAAGAGTTGCTCCAGCCATGTGCCCAATCCTGCTGAGAGAGAGCATGTCTCTCCCTTCATCTACACCTCTGATGAAGACTCCTCAGAGGAAGATCATGAAGAACCAATCTTTCTCCCTCCTTCCACACCAGAGAGATCCCAACCAAGATCAAGTAAAGGGGATCCATCTCTTTCAACATCACAAAATTTGGTGTTGAATCTTCCTACTCCAGGACCTGGTCTTCCATATCAAGAACATATTGGACAAAGCAAGAAGTCTGAGATCACACATAAGGGAAAGGAGAAGGAGAAGTAGGTGACTGAGGAATGTAACCATGGATCAAGGTTCTTGAGTATTTTCTTGACCTTAATTCATGAGCATCTTCTCATTCTTCCTTCTCTTCTTTTTCCATTTTCATCTTCAGCTTCTTCATTGTACTTGTCATAGCCTCAAGTATTTTGTAATAAGTGATAGAAGCTAGTAGTACTGAATTAGCCAATAGTTTAGGAATGGTCATTGTATCTCAATTGCAACATTGAATGTAATCTGTAACTTGTTTCTATGAATGAATGAAAAGATCTTATTTGAATTAATCCAATGTGTAAGACCTTCAGCATGATTTAAAGGATCAGTAGAAACCAGGTTCAGCATATAGACCACATTCCTTTGACTTTAGCTCTTGGTGACATTATTCTTGGGACTTACATGCTCAATTCATCTGCAATCTAACCATCAACCAAACAAATACAACAAACTACTTGTACAATGTTATATGGTTAGTGTTAGAAAATCATAACATATACAACTTCTACAAAAATATACAAAGTTTATACAGATATCATCCTCCCCTGAGGCATATGCCTCCCCTGAGGCTTATGCCTCCCCTTAAACTTTGCAGTTAAGGGTTTAACATGCCAATATGGACCACCAAATATTGAAACCTTGGTCCATCAAATGCCTTGGTTAATAAATCTGCCACATTTTCATCTGTGTGAATTTTGACCACTTTAACCAAATGTTTTTCATAAGCATCCCTGATAAAATGATGTCTTATTTCAATATGTTTGGTTCTATTATGAAAAACTGGATTTTTGACAATACAAATGGTACTCTGATTGTCAATGAAAATGGTAGTGTTCATGAAGTTATACCCATAATCCAGTAATTGATTCTGAATCCATAGAACCTGACCACAACAATTGGCAGCAGCAACATACTCTGCTTCAGTAGTAGAGGTAGCAACTATTGTCTGTTTCTTGCATTGCCAAGAAATCAGCCTTCTTCCAAGAAATTGACAACCTCCAGTGGTGGATCTTCTATCCAGATTGGCCCCAGCATAGTCACTATCATTGTAAGCTGCTAGCTGAAATGGAGACTCTTTGGGATACCAAAGACCTAAGTTTGGTTGGCCTTTCAGATATTTAAAAATCTTCTTGACAGCATTCATATGAGAAGTAAGTGGAGTGACTTGGTGTCTGGAACATGCACTCACAGCAAATGTAATGTCAGGCCTTGAGGCAGTAAAGTACATCAAAGAACCAATCATAGATCTATACAAATGGACATTCACAGGGAGATCAGGAGTAAGATTGGTCTTAGTTTTGGGAGCCTCATATGGAGTAGTGGCAGTCCTGACATTTTCCATGGCAAACTTGGACAACATATCTCTGACATATTTCTCCTGATGTATGAAGATCCCATCAGGTTTCTGCTGAACTTGTAACCCCAGAAAGAAAGTGAGTTCTCCCATGGCACTCATCTGGAATTCTCCCTTCATTAAATCCTCAAACTCTCTACACCAGGCTTCTTTGGTAGAACCAAAGATAATGTCATCCACATACACCTGCACAAGGATAATATCCCTAGAATCTTTCTTCAGGAATAAAGTCTTGTCAATGGTACCTCTTCTGTAGCCATTCTTCAGCAGAAATGTGGAGAGTCTAGCATACCAAGCTCTGGGAGCTTGATGAAGGCCATAGAGAGCTTTCACAACCTTGTACACATACTCAGGATGATCAGGGTCTTCAAATCCTTTGGGTTGAGTCACATAAACCTCCTCCTCAATCTCTCCATACAAGAAAGCACCTTTAACATCCATCTGATAAACCATAAAACCCATATAAGAGGCATAGGCCAAAAATATACGAATAGCTTCAACTCTGGCCACAGGTGCAAAGACCTCATCATAGTCAATGCCTTCCTCTTGTCGAAAACCTTGAGCCACTAGTCTTGCTTTGTTCTTCACCACAATACCCCTGGCATCTCTTTTATTCTTCAAAATCCATTTAGTCCCAATGGCATATTTCCCATCAGGAAGAGGAACTAGAATCCAAACCTGCTGATTCTTGAATTGCAGCATCTCTTCTTGCATAGCCTCAAGCCAACTTGAATCAGCCAGTGCTTGAGGAACACTAGTTGGTTCAATTTGAGAAAGGAAGCATGCAAATAAACAATGTTTGAAGTCTGTGTGATTGTTCCTCTTTTGATTGTAAACATAAGAGATAAAAGCAACTTCTCCATATTTGGTATTTTTGACTGTGCTTCTTGTTCGAACAGGGTCATTAGGATCACCAATAATCTTTGAGAAAGGATGAGCATTGTGAATCCTTTTGGTAGTATGGGGTGGAACATCAATGTTGGCATCAATGTTGGTGATAGTTGGCTCAAACTCAGAATCATATGAGGCTGAGTTAAACAAGCCAGGCTTTGGTTGATGATTTCCAAGATCAGAGGGACTTGGAAATCTGGTAAAGGGCTTAGCAAAGTCTGCAGAGACTTCAGTAGAGATGGGAGATTGAACAGCAGCAGAAACAGCATCTTGAACATCATCAGTGGAAACAGGTGTGCCTTCAGCAGAATCCTTGTTGCCACTGACTGCTTGTGCGGATTGATGTAGGAGAGCTTCAGTTTCTTGTGTAACCTTGTTATTGAGTTTCTGAGCTTCCTGAGTAGCAGCATGTTCCTGCTTCTTCAATCTTGCAAGATCTTCTTCATAATGTGACTCATCATCTGGTTCAGCAACAGAGTGATTACCTACAAGATGGTTAGATGGAAAAGATGGTACAACAAAAGTATTCTCTTCTGGCTCAGACTCACATTCTGAGTCATCATCCATGGAACCTGCAGGGTTAGAACTGGGATCTTTGACACCTGCATCAGGATTAGAAGCATGCCTAGTATAACCCAAATAGTCAGTCAAATAATCTAGGTCAAAATACCAAGAGTGGCCTTGTCCCTGAATATTTGGCTGATCTTCAAGAAACCTCAGATTAAGAGTCTCTTCAATCTTTTTAGCATTCAGATTATATACTCTGTAGGCCTTGCTATGAGCTGAATACCCAACTATATATCCCTCATCAGCCTTCCCATCAAATTTACCCAGAAAATCAGCAGTATTCAGAATAGTCACCTTGCATCCAAAAGGCTTAAGGTAATGAATGTGTGGAACTTTTCCAGTGAGAAGTTCATAAGGTGTCTTGACATGTAGTCTAGTGATGGATACCCTGTTCAAGACATGGCATGCAGTGCTGACTGCTTCAGTCCAGAACATGGTGGGGAGTTTAGAGTCTGCAAGCATTGATCTAGCAGCCTCAATGAGGGTTCTATTTTTTCTTTCAGCAACTCCATTTTGTTGTGGAGTCCTTGGAGTACTATAGTCCCTTCTAATCCCTTTAGATTTACAGAATTCTATGAATACCACATTTTTGAATTCTGTACCATTGTCACACCTAATTCCTTTAACCTTTTTATTCAGCTGATTCTCAACTAAGGTAATGAATTCTTTCAGGATTGGAGTTGTTTCATCCTTAGTCTTGAGAAAGAACACCCAGCAAAACCTGCTATAATCATCAGTAATAACTAGGCAGAAGTACTTGTGATCAAGACTTCTAATGGGGGTTGGACCAAAGAGATCCATGTGTAGCAACTGAAGAGGTTCTGAAATGTTGCTCACTGCTTGAACTGTTTTGTAAGAGGCTCTGTGTTGTTTACCCTTGTTACAAGCAATACAATTGTGTTCATTTGTGAAGAGTTTAGAAGGGAGGCCCTTAACAAGACCAAGTTTAGATAACTTGTTTATGGTCTTGTAATTTACATGTGCCATTCTTCTATGCCATTTGTTAGATTCATCCAGGGAAGCTTTGGCTACCAAACATGTTAGATCACCTTCAGGCTGTACTTCATTCAGATTGAATGTGTACAAATTGAAGGTCCTAGGAACTCTCAGCAATACTGTGGTGTCTTCTGGGAGTTTGAAGTCCTTGGAGAGAACAAGACACTCATCTTCAGAGAAGTAAACCTTATGTTTGGTGTCACAAATTTGTGATACTGAGATAAGATTAAAATTCTCCAGTTCCTTCACATAGTAAACATTTTCAAAGTCTAACAAGGGTGTCCTGATGGTTCCTTTCCCTGTAATCTTGCCATCTCCACCTCCAAAGGTTACAGTGCCCCCTCCTTCAATTGGTTCAAAGTCATGCATCTTATCCTTGTTTCCAGACATACTTCTGGAACAACCACTATCTACAATACCAACTTCAGTACTTTTTAAAGGATGTTCCTACAATAACAACAAAATATACAAAATTAGTACACATTGAAGACTCAAGTCATTGCTGACTTGAGCCTGCCTTGTGGATCATTAGTAACTGGCCATGTAGATGTTTTAGATCCACTATTGTTCTTGGGCCTGTATTGCATATTAGGTCCCTTCTTAGGCCAAGAACAACCTGCTGAGGGCTTTACAGCAGTATTCCATTTCCCACCACCATTATTCAATGAGT
Source organism: Artemisia argyi (assembly GCA_030686995.1). Lineage (NCBI taxonomy): Eukaryota > Viridiplantae > Streptophyta > Magnoliopsida > Asterales > Asteraceae > Artemisia > Artemisia argyi. The sequence continues at coordinate 11,292,467 of CM060685.1, forward strand.
CAAAGTGATTAGGCCAATAATCATTATAAAAGAAAGAACTAGTAGGTCTGACATATGGTCTAGTACTGGTTTTTCTCCAGGAAAAATGAGTTTCAGCAGAATTAGGTTTCTGCTGATGTGGAACAAAAGATGGTATGTCGTGAACATTCTTCCACAATTGCCTAGGTTTTCTTTGACTAACACCTGCACCCATTCTTTGCTCATGATATGTACAATCCTTAATCAAATGATATTTACTTCCACACACAAAACACTTCTTCTTTTTAGAAGATTTATTCAAACCAAAAGAATTTCCATAACATGAACAAGTATTCAAATCATCATGACAAACAGAATTGTTTTTAACAAAGCCAAAAGTATTATTATGCAAAGAATTGAAAAACAAGTCTTCAGTAGAAACTGTCTTGTGATCAGCAGCAACTCTAGAAGGCTTGTGGGGAGTCTTGGGTGTTGTCTTTGGTGTGGTCTTGGGAGTGGTCTTTGGTATGGTCTTGGGCAGGTCTGACTTCTCACTTGAATCACAGCTAGCAAATGAGGTAGACCCTTCATCAGAAGACTTGTCACTGTAACAACAAGAGACAAAGTCATTAGATTTCACAATAGGGTCTGGAAAGTCAGTTGACTTTTTTCCATATAAGTGATGTGATCCATCAAAGTCAGAAGGTTTGGTCAAGTCTATAGGCATGTGTTCCCCTCTTATAGGTCCAGGCACAGCATGTAAGTTACCTTCTTTGACAAAGTTAGCTAAACCTGCAGGTGTGGATTTACCTAGGTCATTCTTAGCCTCTAAACCAACATATTTTTGAAATCCCAAACCTATTTTAGAGTTCACAGCCTGACTACCATAAAGTTCCCTAGCTAGATTATCACCTGATATTAACCATTTTTTATTTCTAGCTATCTCTTTGTCTAATTTAACTTGTAACTCTTGGTTTTCTTTTTCTAATAAAGACTTCTCCTTTTGAGTTCGTTGTAAATCTATCTTAGCAATCTCTAAATCACTTTCTAAAACTCTTAATTTTTCATCATATTTAATTTGATTCTTTTGAAACCATACCTTTTGTTTTTCTAGTGTTTTTAAAGCCATTTTATAAGACTCTACTTCTACATAACACTCATTGTATTTTGGTTTCAATTCATCAAATTCTTGTTTAAGCTCATTGTATCTCACACTACATCCAAACACACAATTGGTTACCTGAGAAATTCCCATCAAGGAGACTTGCTCCTTCTTGTCTTCTGAAGGTGTGAATGCTAGCAGATTCACTTGTGAAGATGTAGAAGCTTCCTCTCCAGCAGGTTCATGATCAGCCCAATCAATTTGATGATCCAGAGTCACCATTGCCTTTGAAGGTCCAGTCTTATTATTCCCTGCTTCCAATGGATAAGTACCATATCTAACTTCATCTCCAGCCTTTCTGTCTTTGCATTCTCTTGAAAAATGTCCCACTTGACCACATGTGTAACATTTAACCTTCCTTCTATCAAACCTCGCTGCTTCTTTTCCATTAAAAGCAAACTTTCTTCCAGACTTGGCTTCAAACCTTCTGATATTCATAGATATCATTGCAAGTTCCCATTTCAAATGCATCTCCTCCATTTCCAATGGATCTACTTGTTCAAAGTCCTCATAAGCAATAAACTGCTGAGGCTCATATTCAGCCACAAATGAATGAATAATATCCTCCATCACATTACTTGCTTTTGATCTAGGAGCAGTTTGATTATATGATTGAGAAGATGCTCCAGAAGTGTATGAACTTGAAGTTTGATGCCCAGGTTTAGTAGAAGCACCAACAAATGCAGAATGAGTGGATGGTCGTATTGGACTTCTCACATCAGGCTCAAGTGATTTAAGCCTATTGTAGAGGTCATCAAACGTCATTAAATCCAACCCTCCTTTGGTCTTCATAGAAATACAGACTTGTAGCCAAGAAGGTGGCAAAGATCTCAGGAATTTAGAATTGCAGTCTTCATTGTCAGGTCTGGCTTTCAACTGATTAAGTTGACTCAATATGCGATGAAACCTGTCATAGCCTTTGTGAATACCTTCTTCTTCAGTTATCTGAAACTCCTGAAACTTTTGCTTCAATAAGGACTTCTGCAATCTTCTTGATTCCTCATTCCCACCAAATCTTGCTTTTATAGCCATCCAAATATCCTTGGCATCTTCCATAAAATGGAAGTCACCCATATGGTCATCAGGAATAGCTTGTAACAAGATTGTTCTAACTTTACTCTCCCTCTGAACAGCCAGAATCTCTTCAGCAGTTTTGGGTCCCACAATAGTAACAACTCCTTCAGCATCTGTAACATGCTTCTTCAGACTATTCCCTTTCTTAACTATCTCCCACAGATTCCAATCAATATTTGTGATCCAGTTCTGCATCTTCATGGACCACAGATGATACTCATCAGCATTCTTCAAGTATGGAAACTTAGCATTGCTGTTTGAGAGGTTAAGCTGTTGAAGAGAAGTGGTGTTAATATTCTGGGTTGTGTCAACATCATCATCTGAACCAGGCATGATTGTGGATTTGTGTGGATGTGTGAAGGTGTAAGGTTTGTGTTTCTTAGTATGGCAGAGACTCTCTCGAGGCTTTGATACCACTTGTTGAACTTAAAGACCTTGATAGATCTTAATGAGCACTCTAGAATCGTTAGATATGTTATTGTAATCAACAACACACTAATAGACAATCTCTGCAACTTGTATTTTTAAAGCGGAAATAAAACACAAGCTTTTAACTAAGAAATCTTGATCCTCTATGGATCTTTTATCATAATAATAACTCACTAAAAAGTTGTTCAATACATAAACATGTGTTCCTTTTATACACAAGGAACCCTAAACCGTTTCACAAGAAACGTATATTCTAAAACTTCTAATATATATGCATTATCACTTCCTAAATAAACTCATGCATATCCAAACAATATTACATAAAATACGGAATTACTAAATCCGCAGAAACCAATAAAGCTGAAACTAGTCTTCAGCAGATATACTACTTCAGCAGAAACGAACCCTTCAGCAGAATCTTTTCAGCAGAAATAGCAGCAGAATCCTGACTTCACAGAATTCCCAACATCATTTGGTGATCTAAATTAGATCGTTCATCATTCATATTAGGTTGCGGCAGTTAACCGATCATTGTTGTTCACTTCATTTCATTTCAAGTATCATCACTTAAGGTGAGTCATAGCCCCTACTCTTTTAATTGTTCTATCAACTCTTTGGGGGAGATACATGCTACTACTTGCTTACTTGTACAGATTTACATAACATTTATACTTGATAACATTATACTTGATTACACTTATACTTGATTTCATTATACTTGATTTCATACATACATGATTGATACATGCACACATACTTACTTTTATACTTTGGGAAATGGCACCCAGTAATCATACATACATACAGACTTCCAATGGCCCCAGATTTAGTTGCTGGACACAACCATTGAGACATACATACAAACGTGAGGTCTTCGGAGATGAAGTGTAGACTCACTACTAATTGCTTAACTGTTGTTATGAACTTATACATATCTTAATCATATTATTTTGTAGCAGTAGGTTGTGAACACATAGGTTACAAGTCTCTTATGGCGGGACTTGCAACTGAGTGGATTTACGATGCCTTTGCTGTGTGAACATTCCTTATAGGCTTTTCAACTGTATTAAGACAAACTCTATGAACTCACCAACCTTTGTGTTGACACTTTAAGCATGTTTATCTCAGGTTAGAAAGGCGATATCAGGTGTGTGGAGCTGAGAGTCTTAGGGCATGCTTTTGGAGACTTTCACTTTTATCGTTTACCATTCGATACACTTTAAAAACTTAAGTATCATTTCTACTTTGGGATCTTTGTTTTGTAAACTATGACTTTTATCTATTCGAATGGTAACTTTTCAAAAACGTCTCATTTAGAGTTCGTTTTCTATATCTTGTACTTTGTGCCCTGAAGTAGCATCCCAATGACACAGTCTTCCGCTGCGGTATTTTGGGGGTGTTACAGATTGGTACCAGAGCCTTGGTTATAGAGAACTAGGTTGTTTTAGAGTCTAGACTATAACTACATACATATAGACTCTCCTCCCTATCGCCTTGCACTTTACATACACATACGCTTGCTGGTAATTTATTTTTAGACCTACGCTATTAGATACTTTGTAGAAACCGTTAGAAACTAGACTTTCCCGTGACTTTAACACTTAAGGGAGAATCCTTTGTTCCTTTGTACTAAGCGTGACATTCCCTAGATGCCCATTTAAGCAACGTCTACCACTGAGATATGTGTGCCTGGTGATATGTACACTTGTGAAAGGAAACATTTATAATTGTGGTGGCCAACATAATTATAAGTGCTTCACGACACACGTGGACATATGACTATGCAGATGTAGATCGGTGTTGGCACAACTTAGGAAACAACTGGTAGCACGATATTATATACGAGGATGTTAAGTATAGACTTTGGTTAATCAACGGTTTTCCCTCATCTCTGACGTTCACTAAATGTCCTTCCTCTCAGGAAATCATGGCACCAAAGAGAGTGACTCGTAGCTCTGGTCGAGGAGGCGCAACACCAAGGGGTGGAAGGACTGGTGGACGTGGAGGTAGAGGAGGTAGAGGAGCTGCTCATGACACTAGTAACCCAAGTAACGATGGTGGAAGAACTGGTGGACGTGGAGGTAGAGGAGGTGGTCACGGCGTTGAAAACAATGATAACAACGACGGTGGAAATACTGATTTTGAAGCCATCATCGCTCGACAACTTGAAAACTTTCTCCCCACTATTGTCACTCAAGTTGGCGATCATATGAATAACTTGGCAAACCACGAAAGCGGAATTAACAACACTAATGGTATAGGCCAGAATGGTAATGGCAACAACAACATTAGGACTGGATGTACGTATAAGGAATTTACGTCATGCAAGCCAATTGATTTCGATGGTGTAGGAGGCGCGTTGGTGTATACTCGATGGGTTGAAAAGATGGAGTCGGTGATCGACATTAGTAATTGTGCAACACATCAAATGGTGAAGTATTCCGTGTGCTTGCTGTCAGGAAAGGCATTGACATGGTGGAATACGCAGATTCAAGCTAGGGGTAGAGCAGCAGCTGTAGGTATGACATGGGACGATTTTAAGGCATTACTGAAGGAGGAATACTGCCCGGACAACGAGATGCAGAAGCTGGAGGATGAACTCTATCATCACTCTATGATAGGGGCTGGTCATGCAGCCTACACAGATCGATTCCATGAATTAGCCAGACTAGTTCCACACCTAGTTACCCCTGAGTCCAAGAGGATCGAGAGGTACATATATGGCCTTGTCCCAGAAATTCGTGGGACTGTAAAAACAACTGAGCCTTCTACAATTCAGAGTGCAATATTGAGAGCAGGGACTCTGACAGATGAGATGGTTAGAAATGGGAGCTTGAGGAACAGTGATAAAAGGAAGGGAACAAGCGAGTCAAACAAGCAAATGGGCACAATAGCTGACAACAAAAGGGCAAGGACCTTTGCGGCGACTAGTTCTGGTCAGAAAGAGTATTTAGGCCCGCATCCTAAATGTACGAAATGTAACTTTCATCATCAAAAGATTGCGCCCTGCCGTGTGTGTGCAAATTGCAGACAGTCTAGTCATTTTACAAACCAGTGTAGAGAACCAGTAAATGTGGGCAATATGACGAACAACCAAAGGACATGCTATGAGTGTAACAGCCCGGATCACTTTCGGAACACCTGTCCTAAGTTGAAAAGGAATTTTAACCAAGGAGGCAATCGTCCAAACTTAGCAGCAGCAATTGAAGGGCCACGAGATGAAGCCAATGAGATTCCACCCGCACTTGGCAGAGCTTACTTCCTAGGAAATCCTATCACCCAACATGTCCGCGATAGCACAACGGGTACATTCTCTTGAACAACTATCGTATTTTAGTAGCACTTAAGTCTTAATATAGGACCTATACACAACATTGACTAATCTGAGACCTAGCAGCATTAACCTTAGTCATACTAACATTAGAAATTTGATTAGTGTAAGCAATTCCAAAGTCGAGCCAATCTTTCAAAAGATCTTTTTCAAGGATGTTGAATCCGGACCTTGATTTTTAGCTTGGTTCTAGTGACTGTTCTTGTTTGATTGGGTTGCGAAAATCAAGCTAAAAGTTAAAGTCATCACTCAAACTGATTTAGCCTAATCTCACGACTGTTCTTGTTTGATTGGGTTGTGGGATTAAGTGAAAATCGGTTACCTAAATGATTAACCTAAAGGAGGTCTTTTGAGGACTATGCTCGGGATTGGGAAGGTTTGCCTCATCAAGTCTGACCACGAGAACGTACCTAGTTGGATAGGAAACCCACATACATAAGCTTTGACACATTTTCTTAAACACACACTTAACTGATTAACATTAACTGAACTTCGGGACGAAGTTCCTTTTAGAGGGGAAGACTGTCACAACTCATCATTTCAGGTCATTTCTGGTCATTTCCCGAACTTTGGGAAAACACTATTCATAAAACACTATTCATCGTTTTACTATTCATCATTTTCGAGGTCATTTTGATATTCTGAGAAACATTTGGGAAATTTACTATTCACTAAACACTATTCATTTCCGGAAAAGTTTTCATCATTCACTTGCATTACTCATTTCATCGTAAATTTAGTTTACGGGTATTCAAATTCGCGTAACCGGATTGGTTTAGGTGCGAATTCATTTCATTAGTGCTAAGAACACTGCATAAGGACTGGGGATAGTCTACATATCATCATAACATCATTTTCATGTTATACCACTCTCAGGATTTTCAAATTATTATATTCAGTACATTTAACGTTTTAACGTATAGGTATTTATAGTAAACGTTAACACCCGGTTTATACACGACGAATATATCTAAATATTCCCACAATGGTCCCGACATATTTTTATATCCATTTTAACATCATAAAAGTTATAACATTCAGTTACCCAGTATTTTGGAAATTTATTTTATTTATAACGTACGCTTATGAATATAACGACGGTTTTCGTGAAAACTAAACAATAATCACCCGATCACTCAGTAATTACTCCCAACATATTTTTATCATTATTATGACCCTATTTTGTCCCGGTTAACTTTGTTAACATTTATTTCTCGCAAACCCGGTACTCAATTATAACTAAAAAAAACTAATTACGATTACCTAAATTTAACACCCAAAACCTATACTTATACAACACAAATACTACACTAGGACTAATTAGTAACTCAAAACCTATTTGACTACTTTGAACCCTTTGAAAAACCGGCCATGAACCCCCCCATTTTAACCTTGAGCCTTAACTAGTTTTAACCTTCCAAAATTTCAACAAATATCTAAAAACATCACATACATTACACTTGGATTTTTTTAGATCAAAAACCCATTTTCTCTTCTTCCTTGTTCAAACCCACGACCAAAATCATAAACCATGATCAAGTGAAGATTTTTGAAAAGTTAAAGCTACAAAGTTGTTCATTATACTTGCCTAATCAAGAATCAAACAAGAAATACACAAGTAATCCAAGGTTTCTAGTCATTCAATCATCTCATTTTATCAAGTAAGTTATCAACTTTATTTTTACATGAATCATCTTATATTTACTTGTATTGCATGAGTTCCATGCTAAAAACCATGTACAACTAGCTATACCACAATTTATTTTGTCAAAAATGGAACATACAAACCCTAACTTCTTATTTATGAATTCCCTTGCTATAATAACTTGGTTAGGAGCCCATGGCACCCTAAGAAGGTGTATGGTAGGATTAGATTAGCTATGTGGTGATTACAAGAGGTTTGGTGATGTTAGAAATTAGTTATAAACCTTGAAAACTTGATTTGGAGCATGTTTTAGACATGCTGTCCCATTTTGTGAAATCCAGGAAAATCAATAAATACAAAGTAAACTTTGGCAAAAATTTTAGAAAATACTTTCAAAAACGAATCCGTAGGCGAAAGAACGGATTAAAAAGAGTTTATAACGAAGAAGTTATGATTTTTGCAAGATTGTCGACGAAAAGTATTTTCTGGAAAATAGTTGCTGTTGGACGTTTTTCGTCGGTCAAAAAGAGGCTTTAGACGTAACCCGGAGGAGCCGAGCTTTCCAAAATATATTACTACATACTAAGATGTAACCGTGGATATAAAGAACAAGTAAAACGGACATATAACGACAAAGATATTCACGTTTGAATATCGGCTAAACCCATTTTTATTTTGACAGCTTTTAATAAAAATTGGCACTAAAACTACGTAGTACTTTTATAAGCTAGAAATAATATCAAGTACCAAGTTTTATAACTAATGAAGTATTAGTTATTACAAGTTTATTTTCATCATTTCAAGGCGATATTTCAAGGATAACAACCCGAGGATTTCAACACTAACATGGAAACATACGATATATATATAAGTATATATATTGCTACTAGCTTATTTTATTCTCTAATAGCAATATTTTTCCAAATTCTTGGATTATATATTTTTGATAACACAAGTGTTTTTCCAAAGAGTAGAGTGGTATAGGAACATGAGCATGGACATTCATAACATCATTTGGTGATCTAAATTAGATCGTTCATCATTCATATTAGGTTGCGGCAGTTAACCGATCATTGTTGTTCACTTCATTTCATTTCAAGTATCATCACTTAAGGTGAGTCATAGCCCCTACTCTTTTAATTGTTCTATCAACTCTTTGGGGGAGATACATGCTACTACTTGCTTACTTGTACAGATTTACATAACATTTATACTTGATAACATTATACTTGATTACACTTATACTTGATTTCATTATACTTGATTTCATACATACATGATTGATACATGCACACATACTTACTTTTATACTTTGGGAAATGGCACCCAGTAATCATACATACATACAGACTTCCAATGGCCCCAGATTTAGTTGCTGGACACAACCATTGAGACATACATACAAACGTGAGGTCTTCGGAGATGAAGTGTAGACTCACTACTAATTGCTTAACTGTTGTTATGAACTTATACATATCTTAATCATATTATTTTGTAGCAGTAGGTTGGGAACACACAGGTTACAAGTCTCTTGTGGCGGGACTTGCAACTGAGTGGATTTACGATGCCTTTGCTGTGTGAACATTCCTTATAGGCTTTTCAACTGTATTAAGACAAACTCTATGAACTCACCAACCTTTGTGTTGACACTTTAAGCATGTTTATCTCAGGTTAGAAAGGCGATAGCAGGTGTGTGGAGCTGAGAGTCTTAGGGCATGCTTTTGGAGACTTTCACTTTTATCGTTTACCATTCGATACACTTTAAAAACTTAAGTATCATTTCTACTTTGGGATCTTTGTTTTGTAAACTATGACTTTTATCTATTCGAATGGTAACTTTTCAAAAACGTCTCATTTAGAGTTCGTTTTCTATATCTTGTACTTTGTGCCCTGAAGTAGCATCCCAATGACACAGTCTTCCGCTGCGGTATTTTGGGGGTGTTACATAGTACAATTGTGACACAAGAACAATGGGTTGAGTTTGTAACCTACACGACCACCAATGAATACAAGGTTTTAATTAGTCATCTTTATTTAGTTTATACGTCATTTCATAATTTTTAGTTTGCAGCATTACCGCATATCTAAATGCCTTATGATTTTGTGTTTTTTAGGAGAAATCAGATCAAGCTAAACTGTCGCGTTCCAAAAATATTTATCAGCATAAAATGGGACGAGGTGGATATGTTTATGTTAAAGAGAAAATGGTAAGGTTATACATACTGTTTGTTTTCATTTTCTAATTATGCTAACACCAATGTATTTATATATTATCAATGGCCATTGGAGTCGTCACCTGTAGATGTTGAACCGCCGCGTGGTGTATTGTGGGTCAAAGGAAGGCAAAACAAAGACGGAGAATCTCCAGATGCTGAGATTAGTTCGGTGGCAGAGAAACTTGTAAATTTGACTGCAAATTCTATTATTATGCTTATATACCAGCAGCATTAACTTTGTACTAGCCGTACTAACTTGTATACTAGCAGTACTAACTTTTAATACCAACAATTCTCATATTTTTTTTGCAGAGAGAAGCTGATGAAAAGATGAAGGAAGGAACCTTGGTTGTTGATGATGGCACTGATGCCATGACAGTTGTGTTTGGTAAGGAGAAGGGAGGTTATGCAAGAGGAGTGGGAAATGGAGTAACATATAATATGTATTTTAATCTTCTTCGAACCAGAAAAGAAACTGATGAAAGAATTGAGTTACTTCAAACTCAACTTGATAATGAGAGAAGCGAGCGTAAAAAAAAAGATCTAATGCTCAAGAAACTGTCCACCGAGATGTCACAAAAAGATGACCAGGTCAAGCAATTGTCCGCTGAGATGGCAGATAAAAAAGTAATGGTTTCTAAAATGCTGAGTATGTTGAGTTCAAAAGGGATTAATTTGGATATGCCATCTCAATTTCCATTAGACTCAGATGTAAGCCATTTTTTATGTTGTTAACAATTTCATTTTCTAATTATGCTAACACCAATGTATTTCTTAATATAATTTAATTATATTGCAGGTGACGACTCCAATGGCCATTGATAATATAGATATCAGCACTAATGATCATCAGGTGGTCGACGAAACTCAGTCCAGTGTTGGTGTACGTGCACATGATAAAGATGTGATAATTCAGAAGAAGCCTACAGCTGGGATTGAAACTTTGGAACCGGTAATGGAAACAATTGTAAGGAGTAAAACATTATCCCCCTTTGATTTTTTAATTTTACCTACATGACTAATGTACCGTGTTTTATATATACATATAGGAACGTGTTAACAATGTTAAGAAAACACCAAAGACATGACAAAATGGGTCTGCAGATTCCTAATCGCAAGGAGATGCATCTCCAACAAAAGAACTACCAAAAGTAAGTATTTGATACAACATGTTTCTTTTTATTTTATTTTTAAAATAATGTACCGTGTTTTATATATACGTATAGGAACCTGTTACAAAATTCGTACCTAAGAAAACGGGTAAGTCACGACGAAACGGGTCTCCAGCTTCCCTATCGCAGGATAATATGTCTCCAACAACACAAGCACAAGTATGTATTTCAACATGTTTCTTCTTGTTATTCTTAATTTTGTTTAAATAATTTCTGATATATATGTTTGCAAAATTTCTTTTTTTTAGACAATCAATTGCAAACTGTGGCATGTAAAGAAATCAAATATTGTTGCTTTGGGTCGCATACACAACATTCCAGGAAAACAAATGATACATAACAAACCACTCCCGACTGATTGCTACAAAGTCTCAATTGATAAATCGTTAGTGGATGCAGCATGCATACCGGCATGATAGGGAATCTTAGGATAAAAATAGTTAGGGAAGGCTTGAATGGTTTCTTTGCATGGCCCAAGGAACAAGTTATTATTGCTGATCATGAGGAGGTACATACATATGTTTTTTGAACCTACATATATATATATATATGTATATATATATATATATATATATATATATATATATATATATATATATATATATATATATATATATATATATATATATATATATATATATATATATATAATTCTTCATATTAAATTCAATGTTTGATACAAGCGTCTTTTGTTTACTACAGGTTACACCACCAACTACGAAACCAAAAGTTAGTGAACCGATTCCTGGACCAAAACTACAACCGAAGCGCAAAAGTTATGTCTCTAGTGCAAAAGTGCTAAAGCAAGCTAGGGGTCCAGGGAACATTCAAAAGGCTTTAACTTATAATAGTTGACATTTTCATTAAATGCGACATTAAAATTCTATATATATTTTGTTCATTTATATACATTCGAATTGTATGGAATTTGAAATTGCTTTTTGTTTTTAATTCTGTTTTATTTATATACTAGAAGTTTTATTTCTCTGATCCAGCAGTAGTAACTCTGATCCAACAGTAGTAACTTAGTACTAGCAATACTAACATCATTGGTCACTCTTTTCTTTAATTCGATATGTGACTAAATATTACCAAATGCCACACGAATTAACAATTCATGTGACCATTGGATTAACATTAGTCACACAGAACACACATGTCTGCATTTTAAATAGCATATAGTCACACTTATTAACACTTTTGGCCACTGTTTGCTTAATTGTATGTGACTAAATACCCAAAAAAAACATGCGTTGTGTGACTAAATATTACAAAAGGCCACACAAACATAAAATTCATGTGGCCATTGGATTATCAATAGTCACACAAAATACACATTTCTTCATTTTAAACAGCTTATGGTCACACTTATTAACGATTTTGGCCACTATTTGCTTAATTGTATGTGACTAAATATGTGGAAAACTAGAAGGGGGGGGGGTTGAATAGTTTTCCCCTCTTTTTAATTTTATAAAAACTTGGTTTCAAAATGTTGATTCAAATTTATTCAATTGTTTGTTTGAAAAACCTTCAATTAGAGTTTAGTGTGAAAACAACATATAATCAATATTATAGGTTATATATGTACGCTTATGAATTAGTTTTCGAAACTTAGTTTTATGAATGAAGCTTTGGTCGATCTTTATGTGAATACGTTTTCCTTTTGAAATCTTAAAACGTTTTGTATCAAATTATAGATTAAGTTAAACTTGATATGAGAAGTGTTAATAATATATATAAGTCCATTAGACAATATCATATAATTTTATAACCTATCACAATATTAACTTGTAACTACACCACAATCAATCATCATGACAATATAAGCAACAATCAACACATATTTGCAAGCATAGATATAACGCGATAAATGCAAGAATGAAAGTAAAAAGATAGGAGAAAGAGGATGCAAACCGGACACGATGATTTATAGTGGTTCGGCTACAAGGACACCTTCCTTGCCCTACTCCACTCCCCGAGTCACCTACTCGAGAGTTTTTCACTACTCAACAAGCTCCCTTTTGGCGGAGAAAACCTTACACAACTTTTGCTTACACCATTTAACGACACTAAGCTAAATGTCGAGTTCTAATAGTAGCTAGAACCAATCTCACACCACAACACACCTTCTTCACAACACTACTACTACACTACTTATCACACCTTCACTACTTCTTCTTCACAACACACCTATTTCTTCACGACTTCACGACTTCTTCATGGCTTCACAACTTCACGACTTCTTCACTACTTCACAACTTCTTCTATACTCCACTACATACTCACACATCTATTACTTCACACCTACATAACTTCTCCACACTACTACTTCTTCACACTACTTCTTACTCACTCATAAACTCACTACTAAGTAAGATCATCTTGATCTACTTATTACATATACAAAGCTCACAACTTTACATAAGCACTAACTACATATTTGGCTTTATAATGGGGAGGATTCTTCTCTTGCACTTTGAGTTATGAGAGATTGGATCACTTGAAACAAAGATTAATAATCTTATGATCAAACGGTTTTAGAAGGATGTTTAGAGAGAATTGGATCTAAAAATATTTGTGCAAAAAGGTAAGAAAAATACCAGGTTTGAGGTGGTATTTATAGGAGAAGATTTCTGACAGAGGAGCGTGCCGGTCCCCTTAATTGTATGGCTGGTCCCCTTAATTATTAAGGGGGCCGCCCATAATTAAGGGGGCCGCCCTACTGAAACGGCCAGAAATCTTTGTCTTTTCTGGTGAAAATTTATTTGGTGAAAAACTAACTGATTTTGGTTAAAAATTTGAATTCATATATTTGTTATGAATTAAACATTTTCCTTTAATTATCAAAATTGTTTTTCAAAAAATATATAACATGTTTATATCATTTTATAAACTTTTTAATGTTTAAATAAAATCCCTTTGATCATAAAATGTATTAGACATTTGTTTGTACATACCTTAAGTGATTGTTGAGGCAAACTCGAGACGTTGAGATGTCGAGGCTTGTTTACGTAAGAATCCATAGATGAATTGTGATCACAAGTAACTTAAGAACTTTACGTTATATGTTGTAACTTACATCTTTGTCATCATCATAACATGAAGAGAATGTTTAGATTAAATATCGTAACATTCATGCCAACAATCTCCCCCTTTTTGATGATGACAAACTATGTAAACTATAACTCATAGTAAAATGTATAAGTTACTTGTTTACACTTCTTCTCCCCCTTTTGTCGAAGGAAAAAGGTGGACACTTAGACGAGACTTCAACTACGCTTGAACCCTTGAGAAAGAATGTAAAAGGCGCTTGCATCATCGTAAGTGAAGCCTTGATCCTATCAACCTTAATGCTCCCCCTTGGTGTATACTCCCCCTTGGTGTATGCTCAAAACTAGTTTTGGCTACCAAAGAATCGAGCGATGAAGTAATCCTTCAAAACAAAGTTAGTAGACAAGTGCAAATATATATAATGATGATGATAGGTATATGCACGATACTAATAGGGGAACAATATATGGACGTAATAGGTATATGTACTAAAAATATGACACATGTAATTATTGTTTTAAAAACAACAACCTAACTTCCCAAAAAAAAATTACCTTGACCAAAGCTTAAGACATGATAATGATTGGAACCTAATGCAAAGATTCTACCGACATATTTTGGCAAAAGATACCAAAATATATATTCTAAAAGAGTTAAAAAAAATGATAATGATGTGTTCTTTTAAAGACGTAGAAAAATAAAGAAGGACGAGCGTGAATGAAAAGGGAAGGTAATGACAAAAGGTTGACAAATATGGTTTAGATTAATATAACATTTGAGAAGGGTGGATGATTTGGAATCAAGGGATTTTTAGGTGTTTTGTTGGTTGACGACCGAAAATGGATATGTGAATGAGGTGGTGATGGCTTGACAACACTTGAAGCTTGGATATCTTCTTTGTGTTCTTCACTTGCTAGGAAGTGGAAAAGATGCATTTCATAAAGAAATTCGCTTGACTTTTAGGGGTTTAGATTTAGGAGCGGAAGAGGTTGATTGAGAGTTTGGATATTGTTCAAGCGAGGGTTTTGGATGAGAACTAGCGAGAAGATACTCAATCCAAGTGAAGTGTTCCTTTAATGAAATGGTTTGTTTTTGGAGAAAGATGCAACAAAGAAAATTGTTGACATATTATGCAACTTGTTTCAAGTTGTGGGGTGATGAAGGAGTGCTAGAGGGAAGTTATTCCAAGTTGCATTAAGCAAGGTATAAGGCAAGAAGAGCATAAAGCTCAAAGGCTTCCTTGAGTTCTTCAATGAACTTCAAGTGTTTGGAGAAATGTGATGATGGTGGATTGTGATAGTTGTCTTGGGTGAAGGTTTGAACATGCAACATAGGAATGGCATGTGAGGTTGTAGGATGTGGTGGTGGTATTCTTGGTGGTGGAGACATGGTTGAGCTTGGGTAGTCATGAAAACATGAAAAGGGTGGAAGAGTTTCTGTTGAATGAGCAATTGTGGTTTTAATTAGGGATGGATGGAGGATAGGCTTCATGAGTGGATGGTGTTTTTGTTGAATGAGCATCAAGTGAGAAGCATTGGTGATTAGGTTTGGATTGTTGTTTTGGGATTGTGCATGCTCATCATGAGAAGAAGCATTGGTGGAACCAAGCATGGGTGTTAGGCTTTGTTTGTGAGATGGGTTATTTGTATGAGCATAAGATTTAGGTATTGGTTGATTTGGAACAACATCACTTGAGCTTTGACACGAGTCAATTTTTCTCCTCCAAATGGGTTTTACGGAGATCTTAGCAACTCTTGAGAGTTTAGATCTTGGGTTGTTGGGGGATGACATGTTTGGTTGGATGATCATTAAGGATGAAGGAGATGTATTTATAGTGTAGGAAAGATGAGGTTTAGGAAGGTAAATTTTGAGTGCATGGAAATGGTGGATGACTAAAGATTGGTAGTATAAAGGATGATTCGGTTTTTCATTTCACATGGGTGGTTTGAGGATGTACTAAAGAAAGGTTATGAGGTTTGAGTGTAAGGTAGAAGAATATATGTGAGTGAGTGTGTTTTCCCTTCCCATTAAATTCGTGCTCATCCGGACATAGAGTTAAGCATGTAAAGGCATACAATCAAATCACATAGGAGAAAATAAACATCTAGAAACAACATATATGCGATGTGCCATAAATCTAGGAATGAAAGAATCTAATGAGAAGCAAAGTTCATAAAAGTAAACTAGCGTTAGGTATATATAGGAAGAGCAATTTAATCAAGTTGGAGAATGAGTATGAGACTATTACTAGTGGTGCTCAATTCAGGCTAAACACGACCATTTTTACGGGTTACACACACCCAACTTCTCACATAGAAGCAATTCAACCGTTAGGTTAAATTGAATTTCTAGTCAATAGATTCTCCAGTAGTCATTCTCTTTTTAGAAGAAATTGAGTTCCTAAATTTACCTATCGAAGATTACCAAATATGAAGTTTGTTTGATTCATTAATACTTGGCTTAATGTGACTCAAACATCATGTTTTAATGAAGGTAAATCTAGATGATATATTTTATTCACGATCCTAATAGAGACGTGTTGAATGTTTAGATAAGAGTAAACAAAAAGTTTTAATCTTTTCTTCATGATTTACCGGTTGTTTGGTTTTGATGACATATTACTTGATTTAATAACTGTGCTAAACTTAAGAGTGCACCTTAGCATCTCTTGTGAAATGAATCTCATTAAGATTATTTATCTTAAATGAGTTTGTGATTCTCAAATGATATCAAAACTAGACATTAATATATTTTTAAACAAATATTATTTTCTATGATTTTTGCCAATGTTATATATCATACTTTAACAAGTATTTAAAAAAAATTATTTGTTTATGGATTGTGACAAGTTATTTTTCAATTCTAATAACTTATATTATTTCAAAAAGGAAAGTGTAGTGCATTATCTTGTAACACAACCATTAATGCTACAAAGAAAATGAAATACATAGAATATATAGTGTGTATTATTCTTAAATATGTATTTTATCTTGAAGTGATGATTTTAAGTAGTGTGAGCAAAGTTTATGATTGGTTCGCGAAAAAACAATATAAATTATAGTATAGATATAAGCTCAAAGAAATCCGCAAAGAAATACGGATAACCCGAGGTCGTATTCCGTGTGAAGGGTGAATGGAATTCCGAATTCCCGAATTGTGAAACGTGTCGTGAAAAGTGGTACAAAGTGATATATAAGAGATTATACTAATGATATAGCAAATAAGGCACAAATAATCACTTAAGCACGTAGTTCAAATAAGGAAACTAAAAACGTCACGTAAAATCGAAACCGTACGCTAAAACGTTAATTAAACGTCAG
The DNA here is from genome assembly GCA_030686995.1 of Artemisia argyi. Lineage (NCBI taxonomy): Eukaryota > Viridiplantae > Streptophyta > Magnoliopsida > Asterales > Asteraceae > Artemisia > Artemisia argyi. The sequence goes on from CM060685.1 coordinate 11,309,825, forward strand.
CGTACGAAATAAAACGCGAGTTTTAAGCTACACTACTCCTACGGACTTGGAAATAATTTTAAAAAATCAAAAATGATAAAAGAAAATTTTGAGAAAAAGAAAAATATTTTTTTGACTTTTTAATTATTTTTTATGAATTAAAAACTAATTATCTAATTTAAAAATTAAAAGAAATATAAATAAAATTATAAAAATGCAAAATTACTTTCTAAAATTCTAAAATAACTAAAAACTATTTTCTAAAATATTTCTGGATTTTTCTTGGCTTTTTCTGATTTTTTTGGATTTTTTTTAGTAATTAAAAAGTATTAAAAAGTGATTAAAAATGAATATTAAATAAGAAAAATAGCAAATGGACTAAGAAAAATATGAAAATTTCAGGGAAAATCTAAAATATTATTCTAAATCTAGGAAAAATATAAAATTTGAAAAATAAGCATTGGAAGTGCTGATTAGCCCCAAACTGCTTATTGGAAAGTGCTTATTTTTAAGCAAAACTTAACCAAACTGACCCAAACTTTGACTAACTGATTTTTAGACTAAAATAAGCTCAGATGAACAGAGATGAACTTAAAATGAACCCAGAAACTCAGACAGTGATCAAATCAGGTACAAAAGCAAAAATGGCACAAGTAATAAGCACTAGCAGATAAGCACTTGGTACCAACTCAGTGTATAAAGCTTCTATAAGCACAAATGAACTCAAAAGACCATAGATATACAAATAAAGCTCAATAAATCCAAATTGCAGCCCTTAATTGAAAACAAATTCTAGTTTGAACACTAAACTTGATGAGGCAAATAAGCAGTTGCAATAAGCTTTTAAGATGAAACTTATGGGTGCAAATCACTCACTAGTAACCTGAGAACACTAAACAACCTTGAAAATAGATCCTAGGTCCAATCCACTAGCCTAAAACAACCCAACAAGTGAGGGCCAGAACTGTGGTGCAGGGTACTTCTTGTCACAATAAGCCAATTTCAAAATGCTTTTTCAATAAGCAAACAGATTCCAAACTTCAATTTTATTTCTGATTTCTCTTCCCTAACTGCCAAACTTTAAAATTTAGCAATCCAAAATTGTTTCCAATACAAAATGAACCCCACAGATCCTTACCAAGTTTTGACAAAAACCTGAGTTGAAAATATTTTGACTTTTTGTTTTCAAAATTACTTTGACTAATGATGTGTGGGAATCGCAACAGGCTTTACCTCTCGAGGGATCTCGAGAAGCTTACAACCCCCACCAGGCAGTGTACCTGATCGTTGTAGTATAGTATAGTGACAAGTACCGGGGGATTGATCGTTCAGCTTAGGAATAGTGTCGCTAGGATTAGAAAGCCTAAATACTAGTTCTAAAGATGATGGATGATTATTTTTGTGTTTTTATATTTTTTAGAAAATAATTAAAATCTCGGGTTTTGAAAGAGTGGGCGGAATTAGTTGCTATTCAACTAACCCAAAACTAAGATGCAATCAAAATAAAATACTAAAAATGAAAATAAACTAATTTATACTAAGGTTGTGAGCAGTAATTGGAGAAAATGTGTTTACTTAGATTTCATTACTCCCTAGATATCTTTTACACGTTAATTACTTGTTATAATTGCATGGATGACGGATCGTATTCCTTAATACCATTCATGGGGTGGCATACATAACTCCTCAATTCTATGAGCTCTTATCTCCTCCTACACCATGCCCAGCACAACTATAGGGATTGTAAACAGTGGCTCATGCATTAAATACAACCAATAAAGACCTAGTACGCCTCGGTTCATGTTTCTTAAGACGTTCAAGCATGTTACCATTTGGAGATCTGCCAGTTTTCTTAAGCCTAACATATAAATCATTCATCCAGGACAAGAATAAACAAGTAATCAACACATAATCAATATCTAGGTTTCATTAGATCTAAGCAAACACAAAAGAGATCTAGCCTAGCATAATGGAATTGAGACAAGAACAAGATATAGACAACCAACACATAGACATATTGATTGAATTAGAAGAACACTTTTCTCAATTACAATGCAAGGTATCAAGGGTTTGGAACCCTTGAAAAACCTGTAAAAGTTGCACCAAATTCGTCTTTAGGGTTTCTCCAAAACTTCTCCCTCTTTAAAAGTGAAAAACTTGAAAACTATATATAGGAAAATAGGGGTGACGGCGTCAAGACAAACAATGTGACGCCGTCACCTCGCCGCCAAATACTTCCTCGGACGGCCTTGATCTACTTCTAACGCCGTCAAGGCCTAGGCCGTCACACAAATTACTCTTGACGCCCTGTGTGTGACGCCGTCATCAACTACGGATTTTTATTCTTGGGGTTTTGACGCCGTCAAGAAGACTCTTGACGCCTTCATGAACTACGGATTTTAATTCTTGAGGTTTGACGCCGTCAGGACATTACTCTTGACGCCGTCACCTACTGTTCCCAGCATGGTAAATTGAGACTTTGCCGTTTTCTTCACTTTTATGCTCCAAAAACGTCCAAAATGGCTTCTTTTCCAGAATTCACTCTCCAAGTACCTAAAATCACAAAAGGAACGATTTAGGGCAATATTTGATCAAATAAATTCGGATTCGGGCTTAAATGACCCCCTAAAAACGGACCATTTTTCGCCTCATCATATACCCTTACACTTGAGATTTGCTTGTCCTCAAGCAAATGAGCTTTTATTCTACTCAAAAGACAAGTTAGGGGTCATTTAACACTAATATAAAAGTAATTACAACAAATAATCGTTCCACTAAAGACCAATAGACAAGCACGGAGGTCGTACACAAGCACCTCACAAATAGTGTTTAGATACTCACATCTCTCGGGTGTAATAAAGTAATATAACATTATGGAAATGGAAGATATCTCTCACTACCTGTCATAGCAAAATAGATTACCATAGGCTTGGGAAAGGATCAAACCTCCACCACATGGCGTAAGCACCTAGGATAAACTATCAAAGAGGTCTTTTAAAGGTTGTAACGTTAGGTATAAGGATATGAATTACACGGTTTTGTTGGATAAAGGAAGTTTTACTGGTGGCGAGTTAACAATCTTAGTTAATTACATGTACAAGATGGCGTTGCTAAGCCAAGACTAGACTCGACTTAAACTAATAAATGAAAAATAACAAAAACACAAAATGAACATAGAATGAAAACGGGATGGTAGTCCGTATGTTTTTTCTCTTTTTCCTTTTTCTATTTTTTTTTTCTTTTTCCTTTTTCTATTTTATTTTTCTTTTTCTTGATTTTTTCGATTTTTTTTTTTTTTTACATACACTCTTACCCTACCATCCAAAATAATACGTCATAGGGGATGAGAATCCCCTTACACTTGAATCTTTACATACTTTACAATTAACTAATCTAATCACTCGAATTAAGAAAATCAAAACACTCGGAGCACTTTTAAGATTAACGTTCATATGGGGGTAATAATATTATGTTCTTCCCCATTACTCCATAAAATAAGTACTTACCCATGAGTCCCAATCGTCCCAAAACAATATGTACAAGGATATGACTCGACTTAGCAACCATGTAATCAATTAGAAAGTTAAGTTAGGGTTTAACAAATAACAATAATGCACTAAATATGATCGCATACACGGAAGGCTAAGGCGATTTGGTTGTACATTTAAGTGGGGTGTAACAAATTCTTCCTTTAAGTAAGATGCTTAAAGTTAGAAACGAAAAGATAGGCTCGGAGGGGTGTACTAGGGGTTTCGTGTACTAAAAATGAGTACAACGCTAAGGGTGTGGGAAAAATTAGTTGACTTAACTAGTCAAGTAGTATGACTTAAATGGTCAAGTAATTATAATACGGGTTTAACACAAGGGTGATCCTAATGCCTCTTATCATGTAGTAAATCCTACCACACGAATGTAGTCTCACTAGCGGTCTCGGGATGCATCACTAACGCAAGTTCTAGAATCTAAATGCTACCGGTACACTCATAAGCACTAATAATGAATGTTTTTCCTATCAAATCTAAAGGCGAACCTCACATTTTTGGGTGGAAAATTTTTCTGAATATACGGTTATGTGCTAGTCATACAATCTCCTATCCATGAGACGCTTGCTATGGCTAAAGTTTCACTCCTAAATGTTGTAAAAAAATTTTAAATTTGGCGCTAAAATTACACTAACAAGTATTTCTCATAGTTTTATTACACATCTACTATCAAACAAAACAAACTCAAGCGAAACTGCATATGTAAGGTATCATCTTTTTACCCTCCCATTACACTTAAGATGAACATTGTCCCCAATGTTTAAGTAAAGAATGTAAAAGTGAAAAAGTAAAGAGAATGAAATCAAATACTCCCCTGATTCGCTCGGTATGGATTATAGGTTGGCCAGGTTAGATCTTCTTCCAAGAAAACGAACAATCAAAGCTTCCTTTCCAGAATATAAATCATCTCCTTGTCGAACATAACCTGTAAAACCTGACAAAATAGACAAGACAACCTCGCGTAAAATCGGCGGCATCCTATATAAGTTTCTAAGTCCTAGAAAACAAAGTAAGATATAATGCTTGTGGAATGAAGTTTGCAGATCTCCTGGAGATTATAAAACTTAATAATTCACAAAAACCATAAGACTCCGTTAGAAAAACAAAACCGGTAAAATTTCCAGATTTTTACTCCTGACGCCGTCAAGAGTAAACTCATGACGCCGTCAGAATGGACCTGCAGAAATTCTTATGTTAAGTTTCCGGAAAATTTCTGGAAAAACTTGGTCCTACTTCCTGGAAAATCCTGCAAAACTTCATTATGACTCAATACAAGCATTTGACTCTAACAAATACGTATATACATGTTCATTTAATATTGTGGAGAATCATGATCGGTTTGTTTCTTAAAAACATATTTGGGGTTTCCCCTTACACTTATCTTTTGCAAAAATACTTTTAGGTTGGAGTTAAGACTAGGCCAAACAACATAGTAAAGTATTTCCACATTTTAATTGAGAAACATGATCAACCAACAATAAAAACTAAACATGCATACGGAAGCAAATAACAATCAAACAAATAAAATCACACAAAACATGGGTTGCCTCCCAAGAAGCGCCTTTCTTTATTTATGAGTCTTGTAGCTAGACTCAAGGTCATGGGTTACTACGTGATTCGGGTGAGTTCCTCGTTGAGGACATCTTTGGGATCAAACTTAGGTTTCAACTTTCTATCGGTTTCCTTAGTATGGTATGACCTTTCAAACTTTTCTCCATCCGGATCATACAAGGTTATTCTAATATGCCATGACCCGTCACCTTCTTTAGGTGGCTTGTCCCACCTCCATTTACACTTATCTCCCTCTCTTTTCCATTTATTCCTTTCTATGTTAATGGGCATTACGCTTAATAACTCAATCATCTTCCTAAAGACTAAGGGGTCCTCAAAGGGGTCTAGCTCTTCATCTCTAGCTATGAGTTGTTCTACCGAATGTGTCTTTTCAACAAAGTCTTTTTCTAGATAGAATGGGCATTGAGGTCCTATAAAGTTCCTTTCTATCCAAGGTCCATATCTAGACGGTCTCCTATTCATCTCTACCCAATGCGGTGTTGGTTCATCATCACAATCATAACTATGCTTCTTAACATCATACACCGACCAAGTATCGCCTTCACCTACCGCTATCTTGGATTCCTTACAATCCATCATGGCACTAGCGGTTGCTAAAAATCCTTTTCCTACCAATAATGGGCATGTAGTGTCACTAACCATGTCTAGGACGTGAAAATCCGCTAATATAGTTAACCTTCCTACGTGAACAACTACATCCTTAATCATTCCAACCGGGTGGGCAATACTCCCATCCGCTAGTCCTATCAATACCTCCGTTTCCTCTAACTTTCCTAGCTTAAGAGCGGTGAATAAGGATAAGGGAATCAAGTTGAGGCTTGACCCTAAATCGGCTAGTGTGTCGAAAGCTTCGGATCTTCCTATCTTACAAGGCAAAACAAATATACCCGGATCATCAAGCTTTTTAGGCAACTTGTTCTGAACGAAGGCGGTCCCATTTTTACCTAGCTTATACTTCTCATATTTTTCTAGGAGGGCACTATAGTAAGGAGCACGCGCTAAGACATCAATGACGGGGCGTTCAAGGTGAAGTTCTTTGAATTCATCGTCAAGGTCTTGTGTAAGAGGTGTTTCAACTATGCTTTTGACCGGCTCTATAGTGGGTGTTTTATTTGATTGGTCCTTTTGGGGAACTTGGTTTTGTTTGAAACACGTGCTGGTTGATTTAACCGAGTAGTATTGTGGACACGAAGTGGGTGACGAAACTGAAGATATGGAATTAACGTTTAGTTTCGGATTCTTGACCGTGTCACTCGGGAGTGCTCCCATTTCTCGGTCATTGAGAACTTTCAACAATGCATCAATTCTAGCGGTCATCTCGCTTTGCTTTTCTTTGAAATCGGCTTCAAACTTAGATATGCGAGCTTCTTGAGATGCCATGAACTTTGACATCAATCCTTCAAGATTTTCGGTACTACCATAGTTGTTAGAAGGATTGTTGTTGAAAGTATGGTTGGATGGTGGACCGTTTGGTTGGTAACGATTAGGCGGATTAGAAGAATTGGTTTGATTTTGTTTCCACCTAAGGTTTGGGTGATTTTTCCAAGAGGGGTTGTATGAATCACCGTAAGTGTTTGGCTCGGGCTTGAAAGTGTACCACTTATCTCCCGCTTCGTCGGTACGCGTGGATGCGTAGTCCGCAAAAGCTGTTCCGGGGAGTTCCACACAATCACGAGTGTCACGGGGACCACTACATAATTCGCATGAAGAAGTGAGTTTGTTCACTTGACTTGAAGGCTTAGGAGCATCGTAAGATTTCATGAGAAACTTGACTTGGTCCTCAAGTTCCATGATCCTACGGTCGGGAGTGCTAGAATTGTTCGAAGGCAAAGATATTGCCTTGACCGTTTTGTTCAAATCACGGGGATCATTCCAACTTTCGTTGTCATAGAGAGCAAGATCTTCTATGAGTTCCCATGATTGTTCCGCACTAAGATCACGTAGCTTACCACCGGCCGATTGGTCAATGGTTCGCCTCGTGGAGATGTCGATATGGTCATAAAAAATTTGGACTTGGAGCCAAAGATCTATGCCATGATGAGGGACTTTTTGGAGTAAGTCCTTGAAACGAGTCCATGCTTCATAAAGAGATTCATTTTGATGTTGTTGGAACATCAAGATGTCATTCCTAAGCTTAGTAGTTCTCCCCGGTGGGAAAAATTAAGCAAGGAAACGAGTGGTGAGATCATCCCATGTGGTGATGGATCCCGCGGGTAAACACTCAAGCCATTGACTAGCTTGATCCCGTAGAGAGAATTGGAATAGGCGTAAACGGGTAGTCTCTCTAGTTGCAACACCTAGGTCTATGGAATCTACGATTTTGAGGAAGTCCTTAAGATGTTGGTTTGGATCTTCGGAACGAAGTCCATGGAATGCACATCCGCTTTGCACCAACCGGATGGTGTCGGATCGCAAGGGGTTCACATTGGCTCCGGTGAGCTCAATGGTGTTTCGGTAGCCTTGGTGGCTAGGTCGGGAATAGTCTCCTAAGGTTCGGGGCCTAAGGGGTGCTAGTGGTGGGTTTTGTTGTGGTGGGATGACGGGTTCAAAGATGTTACCACCTTCCATGATGTCGAATGGTAAAGAGTTACGAACAAAGGCACGAAGAAATAAGATAGACTAAAGAAGACCTAAAAATAAAAAAATAAAATCTTACTAGAAAGGAATCTAGCAAGTAGACCTAATAAAAAGAAATCCTAACCTAGACAATAACTATTCCCCGGGCTGCGGCGCCAAAAACTTGATGCGTGGGAATCGCAACAGGCTTTACCTCTCGAGGGATCTCGAGAAGCTTACAAACCCCACCAGGCAGTGTACCTGATCGTTGTAGTATAGTATAGTGACAAGTACCGGGGGATTGATCGTTCAGCTTAGGAATAGTGTCGCTAGGATTAGAAAGCCTAAATACTAGTTCTAAAGATGATGGATGATTATTTTTGTGTTTTTATATTTTTTAGAAAACAATTAAAATCTCGGGTTTTGAAAGAGTGGGCGGAATTAGTTGCTATTCAACTAACCCAAAACTAAGATGCAATCAAAATAAAATACTAAAAATGAAAATAAACTAATTTATACTAAGGTTGTGAGCAGTAATTGGAGAAAATGTGTTTACTTAGATTTCATTACTCCCTAGATATCTTTTACACGTTAATTACTTGTTATAATTGCATGGATGACGGATCGTATTCCTTAATACCATTCATGGGGTGGCATACATAACTCCCCAATTCTATGAGCTCTTATCTCCTCCTACACCATGCCCAGCACAACTATAGGGATTGTAAACAGTGGCTCATGCATTAAATACAACCAATAAAGACCTAGTACGCCTCGGTTCATGTTTCTTAAGACGTTCAAGCATGTTACCATTTGGAGATCTGCCAGTTTTCTTAAGCCTAACATATAAATCATTCATCCAGGACAAGAATAAACAAGTAATCAACACATAATCAATATCTAGGTTTCATTAGATCTAAGCAAACACAAAAGAGATCTAGCCTAGCATAATGGAATTGAGACAAGAACAAGATATAGACAACTGTCACACCCCCAGATTTGGGTCGCAGCGGAATGAAACCCGAGGGCACAACTTTCATGGCAAACAAAGTACAAGGAAATAAAGAATGACCTCTAAGTGAGTCATTTTAAAACAAGCGCTTGGTTTAACATAAAGTTTACAAAACATCAGAGTTCACGTTCAAAACACAAAATCAAACGCTAAGTAAAGTAAAGACATCTTCATCATGATGTGCATCCATAACGTGACTCTAGCGTGGTCCATACATACTTATGCAAACTTCATTTAGTTACCTGAAAATACACGCTAAAACGTCAACATAATTGTTGGTGAGTTCATAGGTTTAAGTAAACAAGTATTAAGCGGAACACAAGATTTTTAGTGGAGATAACCATTATAACAAATACAATGTTAACCCAGAAATAAAATACAATGCCATAAGCTCATGACCCCGAAGCTCGACGTAATCATATGAAATCAATCATAACAATGCCCCTAGTAAGTGTTTGCCAGACACTCGGAAATAATCCGAATGATATGCGTCCGTTTAACAGGTTGGCGCGACCAACTCGGACGGGGTGTCAACCCAAATAGATCTATCCACAGCATTCGCGCTTACACGCATGTAATTAACGGTTCATGATAAAAGGGGACTTTAGCGGCAGTAATCGGTAACTCAGGCAATGTAACAGTTTTGTACTCATGTCCGCAATAAAGTAAAGCAATGTATTTCCACCCCAAGTATTTGAAATCAAGTAATAAAAGTGTACAAGTGGGGCTATGACTCACCTTTAGCAAAAGCAAATCCGATAGACAAAGTAGTAGGAAATAAGGTCCGGTAACTCTAAACGCAACCTAGATAATACATATGTCTTAGGTTCAAAACAAGATCAAGCATGCAAGTCATACACTATATTATCACTTGTACATGTTGTTGGAATTTTTATAGTCAAAATGTAGGTAATTAAAGTGATCTCGTATTTAAGTCATCCACCATTTTAGAAAAACGTAGCTTGTAAATCTCACGACCAAATATTAGTCGTCTTGTAAATATATATTTTGAAAAACTCTAACGCACCTAATAAGTATACACAATGTTCTACCATTTTTATTTACGTCATTTTAGCCAATTTACACTCTAAAATGTCCAAAAACTCATTTTAATATTTTCCATCAGCTTTTATTATTTGAACCAAAGCTGTCAAAAATTACATGTTTCGTCACAACTTTCCTAGGCCATAACTTTTGCGTCGTAACTCCGTTTTTCAAGTTCTATATATTCCCGCGAAGGTATTCAAGTATACTTTAGGTTTTTCAAGGTCTCGGCTAGCCTAAATGTCATTTAACCTCAGTTTTCCTAGCTCAAAAATCGGGACAGAAACCATTTTTCAGAAAATATAGTTTTCGTCGTCAATCTTGAAAATAGCATATCTTTTTCGTTATAAGGCCGTTTCAACCCATTCAAGCGGCTATGTTTTCGTTATTAAGTCTAGTTTCTATATTTCTAGCCCAATATATTCGCCTAAGTGCTGATTTTTCTGTGAAGGGTCGGATGGGACAGATTTGACATCTAAAATGCCAAACTATATTTACCAAATCTTTTAGTCATCCTACCTTCTAATAACAACTCCAATACTAGTACTAGTCCATCCATCATCATCTCAACTAGAAAAGTAATGATCTAAACATAACTTAGCAATAGTCAAGAGTCCAAGTAAAAGATCATCAAGGATGCTTAAAACTACTAGTTTACTAACATCTAGATATATAATGTTTTCATCTTCAACTTCTTTTAGAGATTTTTACTAACCAACTTTCTTATGTTTAAAACTTGTTCAAAAACATCATTTCTTGCTAAAAGATCAAGGTGGATGTAAGATTTTTCAACATGTACCAAGTGATACTAAGTATATATACTAGACAAGCATAAAAATCATGAAGTATTAGTAGTATGAGACTTACAAAGTAATATATGAGTTGAGATTAGTAAAACACTTGTATAACCCCAAGATTAGTACTCCAAACCCTTGTTAATCTAGCCCTAAGTACCCTTGAAAATGACCAACAAACTCTCCTTTTCTTCCTTGCTCCTTAGATGTGTCGAATGGTGTATAAGAGTGGGAGGTGATAGTTTTATTTTATTTTTTTCTTGTAACAAGTATATGGCTAGTGTAGAGATATGTATATATACTAGGAGTGGTCAAGGTTGAAAAAAAAAATATCTTTGTTCTTGTCCTTGTGGCTTGGCCGGTTTTCATGGGAAGGAGAGGGGGAGGCATGGCTTCACCTTACCTTCATTAATTAGAAGTCTCATCATGTCTTGAGTGTTATAATAGATAACTTGTGTAAAAATTTCATAATATAAAAATTAGAGGGGGGAGGGGCGGCTCATAGAGTAATATTGGAAGAAATGGAAGTAATTTTTATAAAATGTATATATTAAATGTATTGGGTAGTAAAAATATGTATTGGGTATTAGTTTAGTAGTTAACGAAAGTTATACATAATTAAACGTAAGATATAAAGAATTTATCTTGGACATTGGAAAATATTTTTAGGACTTTTGTAATAATTTTGGAAGTATAAAAATACTCTAAAAATAATTGTTGAGAAAGTCGGGTATGTCGAGTGTTATATTTTTGAATAAAAATTAACGATTGTTGAATTTTAAAAACCGTAAGTATTTAAAGAATACGAATTTGTTTTGTTGTATAAAATTGTGAATTGGGGAAGGAGCAAGGTACCGGAGCGTTGTGGACTAAAAATAGTCTAAGTCTTAATATAACTAGAATTTATTCAAAAATTCAAGTTAACTCAAGTAAAAGAGTACATGCAAATACTTTTGAATTAAGTGTCAAGAATTTAAGTTCGAGTTTAGAAAATAGTATTGACCTGGGAATTAGCGGGTTGTGACATTCTACCCCCCTAAAAAGGGAATCTCGTCCGCGAGATTCAGTCAGCATTGGTCATTGGAGTGTTTTTGGTGAAGAGGTGGGGGTACTTCTGACGAATCTGGTCTTCTCGTTCCCAAGTGAACTCAGGACCTCGTTGAGAATTCCAGCGAACTTTGACGATAGGAATTCGGCTATGTTTCAACTGTTTGACATCACGGTCCATAATCTCGACTGGTTCTTCGATAAAGTTAAGCTTATCATCAAGCTGAATCTCTTCTAACGGAATAATGAGGGACTCGTCGGCTAAGCACTTCTTGAGATTGGAAACATGAAACGTATTGTGCACACTGCTGAGCTCCGGCGGAAGCTCAAGTCTGTAGGCCACTGGACCGACTCTAGCTATAATCTTGAATGGTCCAATGAACCTGGGGCTTAACTTCCCTCGTTTTCCAAATCGTATAACGCCTTTCCAAGGCGATACCTTTAACATTACCATGTCGCCAACATTGAACTCCAAAGGCTTACGTCTCACATCGGCGTAACTCTTTTGACGATCTCTAGCAGCCTTTAATCTGTTCCGAATCTGAAAAATCTTCTCGGTCGTTTCGTGGACAATGTCCGGACCGGTGAGTTGAGCATCTCCGACTTCGGCCCAACAGATAGGTGATCGACATTTTCTACCGTATAATGCTTCGAATGGAGCGGCCTTTATGCTCGTGTGATAACTATTGTTGTAGGAAAACTCGATCAATGGCAAATGATCATCCCAACTATTTCCGAAATCGATCACACAGGCACGAAGCATGTCTTCTAGTGTTTGGATGGTTCTCTCACTCTGACCATCGGTTTGCGGATGATAGGCCGTGCTCATGTCAAGGCGGGATCCAAAGGAATCATTGAGTAATTCCCAAAATCTTGAAGTGAATCGACTATCTCGATCTGAAATAATCGAAACTGGTACACCATGTCTAGATACAATTTCCTTGATGTAAATTTTGGCCAACTTCTCCATCTTATAAGTTTCCTTAATAGGTAAGAAATGAGCTGACTTGGTGAGACGATCAACGATCACCCAAATTGCATCGTGACCGCTTGGAGTTTTTGGAAGTTTAGTGATGAAATCCATGGTGATACGCTCCCATTTCCATTGAGGAAGCTCGGGTTGTAGTAGTAAACCCGACGGTTTCTGGTATTCGGCCTTAACCTTGGAACAAGTAAGACATTTGCTGACATAAGTGGCAATGTCGGCCTTCATGTTCGGCCACCAATAAAGCTTCTTAAGGTCCTAATACATCTTATCGGAACCTGGGTGTATAGAATACTTTGACTTGTGGGATTCATGCATGATCAAATCTCGCAAACCACCAAAATGTGGTATCCAACTTCTTTCTTTCAAGCATAGCGTCCCATCTGCTCTTTTTGTAAAACCATTCTTACTTTCTGGCATACCGTAGATATTTTCCTTAGGTCGATTCTCTGCTTTAAGGGCTTCAGTCTGGGCCTCAAGAATTTTGGATGGGAGTGGTGAACAAATTGTCATACCCAGTGATCTTACTCTTAGAGGTTTAAGTCGCTCCTTTCTACTAAGAGCATCTGCTACGACGTTTGCTTTGCCCGGGTGGTATCGAATTTCACAATCATAATCGCTGAGCAACTCTAACCAACGGCGTTGCCTCATATTAAGCTCTTTCTGATCTAAAATGTATTGGAGACTTTTGTGATCCGTGTACACCGTACACTTAGTGCCATAGAGATAATGTCTCCAATTCTTTAGTGCAAAGACAACTGCTCCTAACTCCAAGTCATGTGTGGTATAATTCTTCTCATGCACCTTAAGTTGTCGAGAAGCGTAAGCTATGACTTTTTCTTTCTGCATTAATACAGCTCCAAGCCCTTTATACGAAGCATCACAATAGACTACAAAATTTTCCATTCCTTCGGGCAATGCCAAAATCGGCGCACTACAAAGTTTTTGTTTCAACAGCTGAAAGGCGAATTCTTGTTTCTCTCCCCATTCGTACTTCTGGTTCTTCTGTGTCAATTTGGTCAAAGGCTTAGCTATCTTGGAGAAACCTTCGATGAATCTTCTATAATACCCAGCAAGACCTAGAAATTGGCGAATCTCGGTGGGAGTCTTAGGGGTTTCCCAATCTTTGATAGCCTCGATCTTAGCGGGATCGACATGCAGTCCTTGACTATCAATTACGTGTCCTAAAAATTGTACTTTCCGAATCCAAAAATCACACTTGGAAAACTTCGCATACAACTTCTCATTCTTGAGCAATTCTAAAATAGCCTTGAGGTGTTCTTCATGCTCTTCTTTGCTTTTAGAGTAGATTAGTATGTCGTCAATGAACACAATTACAAATTTGTCCAAATACGGCTTGCACACGCGATTCATGAGATCCATAAATACTGCCGGTGCATTAGTTAATCCAAACGGCATCACTTGGAACTCATAGTGACCATAACGAGTCCTGAAGGCCGTCTTCGGGATATCTTCTTCCCGAACTCTAAGCTGATGATAGCCCGACCTCAAATCAATCTTTGAGTAAAATTTGGAGCCTTGCAACTGATCGAACAAATCATCGATTCTTGGAAGTGGGTAACGGTTCTTCACTGTTAACTTGTTTAGCTCACGATAATCTATACACATTCGGAAAGACCCATCCTTCTTCTTTACAAATAAAACAGGTGCTCCCCAAGGCGAGGAACTTGGTCTGATAAATCCCTTGTCTAATAGTTCTTGTAACTGATTAGACAACTCTTGCAACTCAGATGGTGCTAGTCGGTATGGTGCTCGAGCTACTGGTGCAGCTCCAGGAATCAAATCAATCTGAAACTCAACTTGTCGGGTAGGTGGTAATCCCGGCAATTCCTCAGGAAAGACCTCTGGAAAATTTCGGACAATTGGTACGTCTTCCAATCGTTTCTCATCCGATTTCTTTTCGGTTATGTGTGCTAGAAAAGCATAACATCCTTTCTTGATGTACTTTTCGGTCTTAATACATGATATGATACTCAATCGAGTTCCGCTTCGTTCACCACGAATAATCAAGGTTTCACCATTACAAGGGAGATGAACAACCTTTTCATTGCAAATAATTCTCGCGTGATGTTTGGATAGCCAATCCATTCCAATTATGACGTCAAAACTACCAAGTTCAACAGGGATAAGGTCGATATGAAACGGATGGTTTAGGAAGTTAAAGGTACAACCGCGGATTATGGTGTCAGAGTCAACTACATCACCATTAGCTAATTCAATTCTATAGATAGTGTCTAGAGTGGTTGGGGTGATGTTAAGTAAAGGAGCAAAAGTAGTAGACACAAAACTTCTATCGGCACCCGAATCAAATAAAACCGAAGCATAATGATTATTGAGAAGGAACGTACCCGTAACAACGTTCGGGTCCTCTCTAGCTTCCCTTCCTCGGAGATTGTAGACTCTTCCCCGAGCTCCATTATTCTGAGTTTCCGCTCCCTTATTCTTATCCTTTGGGCAATTATTCTTGTAGTGTCCCGTTTCGCCGCATCCGAAACATGTACCGGGAATCCTCTGATTTGTTGCGGGAGTAGGAATTCTGCAGTCCTTGGTCATGTGACCCATCTTTTTGCAGTTACCACATATTGGAGGGCATGGACCTGGATTGTGGTGACGTTGGCAATTGTCACATTTAGGAAGAGTTCCGCCATATCCCTTTTTCTCGGCAGGGCCTGTTGCATAAGCCTTAACCACTTCTTGTTTCTTGTTTGGTTGTGGTGTAGCATTTCCTTCTTGAGTTGTATTCCATTTCCTCTTGTTGTTTCGATTGTTGTAGCGGTTGTTGTAGTTGTTGCGGTTACTAGTATTGCCATCTCGAGCAGCCCTTGCTCGAACAACTTGGTCCATTAAATTGTGAGACATTCGAATTGCCTCATCCAGAGTACTTGGCTTAGAAGATGTGACATTTCCCTGAATATTAGGCGGAAGTCCCCAGATGTACCTTTCAATCCTTTTCCGTGTAGTGGAAACCATTTCCGGACAGAGAGTAGACAATTCATGGTATCGCTTAGTATAAGCAGCAATGTCAACTCCTTTCACAGCTAAGTTCCAAAATTCAACTTCCATCTTTTGAACTTCATTTCTTGGACAATACTCAGCCATCATCATTTCCTTAAAATCAGCCCATGGTGTCTCAAAAGCAGTATCAACTCCCACTGATTGAGCATAAGAATTCCACCATGATAAGGCACCGTCCAGCAAGGTACCTGTAGCATATGCCACCTTACAGTCCTCTGCGCACTTACTCGTACGAAAAACCGATTCCAACTTCTCGAACCATCTTACCAAACCAACGGCTCCTTCAGTGCCACTAAAAGTCTGTGGCTTGCAAGCCGAAAATTCCCTGTAAGTACATCCACGAGCTGCAGGTTCAACTCTATTCGCAATTCCACTAGCTTCCCCGCCATTGCCACTGTTGCGATTAGTTTCGTATTCAGCCATAGCAGCAGCTACTTGTTCAGCAACTCGTTGAGCAACAAGTCGACCGATGGCTGCGGCACTCATGTTTTGTTTCTTTGGTGGCATTGTTCTTCTAATCACAAGAAATAACAATGGTTAGTGTCCATAAGTAACAAAGGTCATCACAAGCATATACATATAGCCATGACGTATACAAACCACAATAGGATCAACCACAAGGATAGGAGTAATTCATAACAAGAATGAATCACGATGGGAACAAAAGTCAACCATAATAAATCACTATAGCCATAATATATTCACATCATGAGTAGATACAACCATGAAAATGATAGAAATATATCGCGACAAGGATAAATCATGATAAAAGTATACTGCGATAAGAGTCAACCATAGGCATAATCCTAATATGCGTAGATCAACCACAACACATCCGAATAATACATGGAAAATCTCGGCTAACATAGGCCGATATCATCATATAGCATCATACCATAAGTCTACATAACTTGTTACGGTTTTGTACAACATACAAAATATCACAAGCGTCTTTAGTTATGCCACACACCCCGTGGCTAGGATATAGATACAAAAGCTACATAAGATACTAGTCTAGTCTAGCTACCACCTTGTGGAACACCCAAGCGACTCTGGAGCTCTCTGATCTGCCTGGTCAAGCTAGCTATGATGTCATCAGTCAGTCCCTGGCGTGTCTGGGAATCCTCAACAGTCTGCTCCAAAGTGGTAATCCGAGTACGACTCAAGAGCTGCTGATCTGTGAGACGTCCCCTCATGTGACGCTCATGCTGGATACTCTCACGAAGCTCTAAGATCTCATCTCTCCTGCGAGCATCTCGCTCCTCCAACTCAACAATACGTGCCGTAGCAATCTCTAGTCGGTCTCTAAGTGCCTCTCGCTCATCATGGGCATCTGCAGCGGAGGAATACTGATCCTCCTGATGCTGTGCGAGCTGACCCTGTAAATCTGCAACCTGCTCAAGAGTCTGGTCCAGAGTAGTCCCTAATCCAGCGACAGTCTGTTGGATGTCACCTCGACCATCCAACAAGAGTGCAACATCCCCCTCTAAGTCATAGATGCGACCCAAAGGGAAATCATGGAGACGATCACAGACTCGGTCAAGTCGGTCCTCATGACTAACCAACCTAGCAATCAATAGAGGGATAGTATGATGAATAGGCTCTCGAGTGACCGGAAGGACTCGGGCACCAGCCATAGATGAGCTCTCACCTAACTCATAGGTACTAGGTGTACCCTCCTCGTACCTCCAATCACTAAGAGTATCTGGAATGAATGACCACATGCGCGCGTCGACTCTACGACGTGCCTTGGGTCGATCAGATGCCTCAGCAGCAGCCTGGACGTAAGGGTCCGATGGTGAAGGTAGTATGGTGAAAGACCTCTTACGAGGCGGTAGAACAGTGTCTGGAATAGCTCCGGATGATGGTGGTAGTGGAACAGTAGTAGTCTGACGGTAGGTGAAGACTGGTGGTGTAACATAAGAGGGTAACATATATGGAGGTGGTCGAAAGGATGAAGCAGGTAATGGTGCAACATCATCAGGTGATAGCCACTGCTGAGTCTCTAGGTACTGGTCATATGTCAGTGGTCCGTAGACAGGAGGTGGTGATGGGACAGCTGTAGTCTGAGGGGTAGTAGAGGAAGGTAGTGAAGATGGTGCAATCGATGGTGATGGGAGGGTAGAGGTAACTGGTACTGATGGTGATATGTGTGGAGTAGGTGTAGTCTCGTCATCCTCAAATGGCTCAGTCTCTGCTGAGACGTCGCCAGAGGGTGTGAGGGATGGAATAGCAGGTGATACTGGAACGGTAGGGGATGATGAGGTATCCTCAATGTCCGAGTCTGAGGGAATGATAATGGGATTAGTGGATGAGGACATGTCGCTGTGACCAGGTCAATAAAAAAAATACATATGTATTAGTATAAGTATAGTATAAGTATAAGTATAAGTAATTTGTATAAAATGAGTAAATGAAAGCATGTATAGTAATCGCCTACGCACATCATGATGTAGTGAAGTGTCGTGACTTAGTGGTTATAGTCTAGGGTCAATGATGCATCCTAGTTCTCTATAACCTTGGCTCTGGTACCAATCTGTCACACCCCCAGATTTGGGTCGCAGCGGAATGAAACCCGAGGGCACAACTTTCATGGCAAACAAAGTACAAGGAAATAAAGAATGACCTCTAAGTGAGTCATTTTAAAACAAGCGTTTGGTTTAACATAAAGTTTACAAAACATCAGAGTTCACGTTCAAAACACAAAATCAAACGCTAAGTAAAGTAAAGACATCTTCATCATGATGTGCATCCATAACGTGACTCTAGCGTGGTCCATACATACTTATGCAAACTTCATTTAGTTACCTGAAAATACACGCTAAAACGTCAACATAATTGTTGGTGAGTTCATAGGTTTAAGTAAACAAGTATTAAGCGGAACACAAGATTTTTAGTGGAGATAACCATTATAACAAATACAATGTTAACCCAGAAATAAAATACAATGCCATAAGCTCATGACCCCGAAGCTCGACGTAATCATATGAAATCAATCATAACAATGCCCCTAGTAAGTGTTTGCCAGACACTCGGAAATAATCCGAATGATATGCGTCCGTTTAACAGGTTGGCGCGACCAACTCGGACGGGGTGTCAACCCAAATAGATCTATCCACAGCATTCGCGCTTACACGCATGTAATTAACGGTTCATGATAAAAGGGGACTTTAGCGGCAGTAATCGGTAACTCAGGCAATGTAACAGTTTTGTACTCATGTCCGCAATAAAGTAAAGCAATGTATTTCCACCCCAAGTATTTGAAATCAAGTAATAAAAGTGTACAAGTGGGGCTATGACTCACCTTTAGCAAAAGCAAATCCGATAGACAAAGTAGTAGGAAATAAGGTCCGGTAACTCTAAACGCAACCTAGATAATACATATGTCTTAGGTTCAAAACAAGATCAAGCATGCAAGTCATACACTATATTATCACTTGTACATGTTGTTGGAATTTTTATAGTCAAAATGTAGGTAATTAAAGTGATCTCGTATTTAAGTCATCCACCATTTTAGAAAAACGTAGCTTGTAAATCTCACGACCAAATATTAGTCGTCTTGTAAATATATATTTTGAAAAACTCTAACGCACCTAATAAGTATACACAATGTTCTACCATTTTTATTTACGTCATTTTAGCCAATTTACACTCTAAAATGTCCAAAAACTCATTTTAATATTTTCCATCAGCTTTTATTATTTGAACCAAAGCTGTCAAAAATTACATGTTTCGTCACAACTTTCCTAGGCCATAACTTTTGCGTCGTAACTCCGTTTTTCAAGTTCTATATATTCCCGCGAAGGTATTCAAGTATACTTTAGGTTTTTCAAGGTCTCGGCTAGCCTAAATGTCATTTAACCTCAGTTTTCCTAGCTCAAAAATCGGGACAGAAACCATTTTTCAGAAAATATAGTTTTCGTCGTCAATCTTGAAAATAGCATATCTTTTTCGTTATAAGGCCGTTTCAACCCATTCAAGCGGCTATGTTTTCTTTATTAAGTCTAGTTTCTATATTTCTAGCCCAATATATTCGCCTAAGTGCTGATTTTTCTGTGAAGGGTCGGATGGGACAGATTTGACATCTAAAATGCCAAACTATATTTACCAAATCTTTTAGTCATCCTACCTTCTAATAACAACTCCAATACTAGTACTAGTCCATCCATCATCATCTCAACTAGAAAAGTAATGATCTAAACATAACTTAGCAATAGTCAAGAGTCCAAGTAAAAGATCATCAAGGATGCTTAAAACTACTAGTTTACTAACATCTAGATATATAATGTTTTCATCTTCAACTTCTTTTAGAGATTTTTACTAACCAACTTTCTTATGTTTAAAACTTGTTCAAAAACATCATTTCTTGCTAAAAGATCAAGGTGGATGTAAGATTTTTCAACATGTACCAAGTGATACTAAGTATATATACTAGACAAGCATAAAAATCATGAAGTATTAGTAGTATGAGACTTACAAAGTAATATATGAGTTGAGATTAGTAAAACACTTGTATAACCCCAAGATTAGTACTCCAAACCCTTGTTAATCTAGCCCTAAGTACCCTTGAAAATGACCAACAAACTCTCCTTTTCTTCCTTGCTCCTTAGATGTGTCGAATGGTGTATAAGAGTGGGAGGTGATAGTTTTATTTTATTTTTTTCTTGTAACAAGTATATGGCTAGTGTAGAGATATGTATATATACTAGGAGTGGTCAAGGTTGAAAAAAAAAATATCTTTGTTCTTGTCCTTGTGGCTTGGCCGGTTTTCATGGGAAGGAGAGGGGGAGGCATGGCTTCACCTTACCTTCATTAATTAGAAGTCTCATCATGTCTTGAGTGTTATAATAGATAACTTGTGTAAAAATTTCATAATATAAAAATTAGAGGGGGGAGGGGCGGCTCATAGAGTAATATTGGAAGAAATGGAAGTAATTTTTATAAAATGTATATATTAAATGTATTGGGTAGTAAAAATATGTATTGGGTATTAGTTTAGTAGTTAACGAAAGTTATACATAATTAAACGTAAGATATAAAGAATTTATCTTGGACATTGGAAAATATTTTTAGGACTTTTGTAATAATTTTGGAAGTATAAAAATACTCTAAAAATAATTGTTGAGAAAGTCGGGTATGTCGAGTGTTATATTTTTGAATAAAAATTAACGATTGTTGAATTTTAAAAACCGTAAGTATTTAAAGAATACGAATTTGTTTTGTTGTATAAAATTGTGAATTGGGGAAGGAGCAAGGTACCGGAGCGTTGTGGACTAAAAATAGTCTAAGTCTTAATATAACTAGAATTTATTCAAAAATTCAAGTTAACTCAAGTAAAAGAGTACATGCAAATACTTTTGAATTAAGTGTCAAGAATTTAAGTTCGAGTTTAGAAAATAGTATTGACCTGGGAATTAGCGGGTTGTGACAACAACCAACACATAGACATATTGATTGAATTAGAAGAACACTTTTCTCAATTACAATGCAAGGTATCAAGGGTTTGGAACCCTTGAAAAACCTGTAAAAGTTGCACCAAATTCGTCTTTAGGGTTTCTCCAAAACTTCTCCCTCTTTAAAAGTGAAAAACTAGAAAACTATATATAGGAAAATAGGGGTGACGGCGTCAAGACAAACAATGTGACGCCGTCACCTCGCCGCCAAATACTTCCTCGGACGGCCTTGATCTACTTCTGACGCCGTCAAGGCCTAGGCCGTCACACAAATTACTCTTGACGCCCTGTGTGTGACGCCGTCATCAACTACGGATTTTTATTCTTGGGATTTTGACGCCGTCAAGAAGACTCTTGACGCCTTCATGAACTACGGATTTTAATTCTTGAGGTTTGACGCCGTCAGGACATTACTCTTGACGCCGTCACCTACTGTTCCCAGCATGGAAAATTGAGACTTTGTCGTTTTCTTCACTTTTATGCTCCAAAATCGTCCAAAATGGCTTCTTTTCCAGAATTCACTCTCCAAGTACCTAAAATCACAAAAGGAACGATTTAGGGCAATATTTGATCAAATAAATTTGGATTCGGGCTTAAATGACCCCCTAAAAACGGACCATTTTTCGCCTCATCAACTAAAATGAAATTTAAATGCTTAAATCTGACTGAAATTATGATAATAACCTAATGTATGAGTGAAATGAGCTACAGCTATAACTTATGCAACTACTTCTAAGCTAATGCAACCTATAATTCTAACTATTATGCAAATATTATTGAAACAAAAGAAATTTTTACTTTTATTGTATTGACCACTGAATATTATGTTTTACCTAGCCTAAATGCAACCTATATAACTTGTCTAAACAAGAAAACAATCTCTAAATCAACCTTATACCAGCAAACCAGTGAGATCCAAACACTCCTTAATAGTCTGTCATAACCTAGAAACCACCACAGATCCAATAAAAAAACAATCCAAACCTTAACCTCAGAGCTCAATATGATTCACAAATTCCAATGAAACACATAAAATCAGATATAAGATGCAATACTACTTAGAAAACAGATCCACAGATGTATGACAGATTAATGCAACAGTACTTATCAAATCAAAAGCTAACAATGATGAAATAATAAAATGAGGCAAACTAATATGCAATTATCACTAATAAACAGAAAATAAGCAAAGATAAATGAACTAAACTACTTTTAGGCTACTTATGCAGAATTTGAATTAAAAATAAGTGAAAAACTTACAAACCAATACCCCCTCAGCATGAACAGAGGGGGTTTCACTTTGCTTGCCTATCTTTTGACAGGCCAAGTGCCACCTCTTGATTGCCTTGTAAATAAATAAGCTCAGCTTATTAACAATAAGCCCCACAGTTGACTTATGTTTGACCTTTTTGAGGAATTGAGAGATAATGGATAAGGTGCCAAAGTAAGCTTCACAAAAGCTATTATAAGCTGAGTTGAAACTGATTAAAACAGAATACAAGCTTATTGAAGCTTGTTGAATTAAGAACTTGATTTTATTTATTTTATTTTTTTTTATGTAAACTTGAATTAACAATAAGTAAATAAAACTGTAAAGTAATCTGAATTAAAAAAGCAGTAATGAAATAGAAACAATAATGCTTAAACAACTTATCTAAATAAGCAGAAAAATAAAAGTAACTAAAATTCAGACAAGTAATTAAATCAAATTTTCATAAAAAGAAATTCAATACAAAGTGAAATTAACAACATAACAATAAATAAAAATGGCACACTATTACATGAGAATTGAGGGGATATATATAGGAGGAGCAGGGAGCTTGCTAGGGTTTGTCCAGGTTATCCATCTGTGTGAAGGTGTGCTTGTTTGAGTCCCCTTTGAGCCGTTTGATCTCCTTCCAGATGATTCCAATCATTTGAGACCCTTGGATCGCGTGTGAATGAGTTGTGAATCCTTTGTGTGTGTGCTAATTGGATCACGTGTCCCTGCCATCCCTGACATAGCTGTCAGCCTTCTAGAAGCATATATCATTGGGTAATTATTAAGGTACGAGGTAAAATTGAAGGCGGGGTAAATCTAGGGTTCATGTGAATAGTTATTTTCTGGGTAAAAAAATGAAAAGGGGGGCGGGAATATTTGTTTGGTTATTTTATTATTAAGGCGTGGACTGGGTCGGGTTTTTATATTGGATTGGGTAAATTGGTATAAGGGAGATGGGCTATGTATGTTGTGGGCTTAATTGGATCCGGTGTGGTTTTGGTATTAGGATTAGTAGTATTGTTTAATAAGGACGAAAAGTGTAAAGCTAAAACTTGAGGGACCAATTCTGCCTTTCATCCAAAATATTTCCCAAGGGCTTATGTTGACATTCTTTGATTCATGAGGATCTTTTTGGACTTTTCTTCGAATAATTCTTCAAAGGACGACTTTTGTAATTATCTGAAACTTGAGGGACTAAATTCGCCAAATTCTCAAACTTTGAACAGGGACCAATTATGAATCTTTGTGAATCTTGTAATAACATTTTGAGCTTTCCTTGATCATTATGCTTCCCCGGCTCCAGCTTTTGACCTTTTTCCATTCTCGTGCTCGTTTTTGTCGGTTTTGGCTTTGTTTTCGTTCATTTTTCACATATCCGTACCTGCACATTCACAAATACAAAAACATACATTCTCTTGGCATATTTGGTTAGTATTTGGTGTATTTGGTCTGATTTTCGGTCTAAAAAGGATGTGTGAATAAGCACACATCACTTTACATATGTTGTTAGTTTGCTCATGTTTGGTTTTTCGGATATGACACATTTATCCATTGCATTGCAATGTAAATTGCTTGAATATTTCGAACGAAACATCC
Organism: Artemisia argyi; assembly: GCA_030686995.1. NCBI lineage: Eukaryota > Viridiplantae > Streptophyta > Magnoliopsida > Asterales > Asteraceae > Artemisia > Artemisia argyi. The sequence continues at coordinate 11,333,702 of CM060685.1, forward strand.
AAGTCGTCAATCCTACTTCATTGTATATTTTATAAATATGTTTAAAATGTTATTCTAATATTTGGAACACAATTATTGGACAAGTAGATTCAATATGACATTATCAACACAAGTGTGAGTTATGATCCAATGCATACTCTTTTCATATACAAAGGATGTAACTATTTTCATATCAATCTAGTGTGATTGAGTATGTAGATTCAAGACTATATCTTTTGTTGTAATTTGATATAATCTTGAAGCTAAACAAATAGCAATCCAATTTCTTGTCCACACTTAAAAATGTGTCAATTAGATTTGATAAATATATCAACCATAATTTGAATAACGAATTGATATAATATCAAGATCTTTCTTGACCCTCACGGACACTCATTTGAAATAAACATTTTGATAGTGTGTTCCATTAATCCTAAGATTATTTATTAGTGAATGATTGAAAGTTGACTTATTATTTCATGATTGTTACATGTTTTGTTTTTGTGAAAGGCTCTTCATTTTTACTCATTATGAACACACTTAGATTTTGAAAATACTTTTTCTTTTATATAACTATTAATGTTTTACAATGATTCAATTTCTCTTATTAAACATCTTAAGGTAAAACAAGCTAATTTGTAGAAAATATTTAAGTGTGTTGTGAAGAATAAGCAGTGAAGGTGTGATAAGTAGTGTAGTAGTAGTGTTGTGAAGAAGGTGTGTTGTGGTGTGAGATTGGTTCTAGCTACTATTAGAACTTGACATTTAGCTTAGTGTCGTTAAATGGTGTAAGCAAAAGTTGTGTAAGGTTTTCTCCGCCAAAAGGGAGCTTGTTGAGTAGTGAAGAAAACTCTCGAGTAGGTGACTCGGGGAGTGGAGTAGGGCAAGGAAGGTGTCCTTGTAGCCGAACCACTATAAATCATCGTGACCGGTTTGCATCCTCTTTCTCCTATCTTTTTACTTTCATTCTTGCATTTATTGCGTTATATCTATGCTTGCAAATATGTGTTGATTGTTGCTTATATTGTCATGATGATTGATTGTGGTGTAGTTACAAGTTAATATTGTGATAGGTTATAAAATTGTATGATATTGTCTAATGGACTTATATATATTATTAACACTTCTCATATCAAGTTTAACTTAATCAATAATTTGATACAAAACGTTTTAAGATTTCAAAAGGAAAACGTATTCACATAAAGATCAACCAAAGCTTCATTCATAAAACTAAGTTTCGAAAACTAATTCATAAGCGTACATATATAACCTATAATATTGATTATATGTTGTTTTCACACTAAACTCTAATTGAAGGTTTTTCAAACAAACAATTGAATAAATTTGAATCAACATTTTGAAACCAAGTTTTTATAAAATTAAAAAGAGGGGAAAACTATTCAACCCCCCCTTCTAGTTTTCCACAATTGGTACCAGAGCCACGTCGCTCAAATTTTCAAAACAAATGGTTTTAAAAATTGAGTATGATCCATGTATCAAATTACCCATTAAGAAGGATTAAATATGAAAAGTGTTTTGTTGATTAACTTGTATTAGTTTTGATGATATATAAACTAATTATACTAGCTCGAAATAATATTATGCTTAAAATAAGTGTTATATGTTCGGTATCTGATGCGTGGGAATCGCAACAGGCTTTACCTCTCGAGGGATCTCGAGAAGCTTACAACCCCCACCAGGCAGTGTACCTGATCGTTGTAGTATAGTATAGTGACAAGTACCGGGGAATTGATCGTTCAGCTTAGGAATAGTGTCGCTAGGATTAGAAAGCCTAAATTACTAGTTCTAAAGGTGAGGGATGATTATTTTTGTCTTTTTATGTTTTTTTTAGAAAGCAAGTAAAATCTCGGGTTTTGAAAGAGTGGGCGGAATTAGTTGCTATTCAACTAACCCAAAACTAAGATGCAATCAAAATAAAATACTGAAAATGAAAATAAACTAATTTATACTAAGGTTGTGAGCAGTAATTGGAGAAAATGTGTTTACTTAGATTTCACTACTCCCTAGATATCTTTTACACGTTAATTTCTTGTTATAATTGCATGGATGACGGATCGTATTCCTTAATACCATTCATGGGGTGGCATACATAACTCCCCAATTCTTTGAGCTCTTATCTCCTCCTACACCATGACCCAGCACAACTATAGGGATTGTAAACAGTGGCTCATGCATTAAATACAACCAATAAAGACCTAGTACGCCTCGGTTCATGTTTCTTACGACGTTCAAGCATGTTACCATTTGGAGATCTGCCAGTTTTCTTAAGCCTAACATATAAAATCATTCACCCAAGAACAAGAATAAACAAGTAATCAACACATAATCAATATCTAGGTTTCATTAGATCTAAGCAAACACAAAGGAGATCTAGCCTAGCATAATGGAATTGAGACAAGAACAAGATATAGACAACCAACACATAGACATATTGATTGAATTAGAAGAACACTTTTCTCAATTACAATGCAAGGTATCAAGGGTTTGGAACCCTTGAAAAACCTGTAAAATAAAGTCCAAAATGGCTTCTTTTCCAGAATTCACTCTCCAAGTACCTAAACTCACAAAAGGAACGATTTAGGGCAATATTTGATCAAATAAAGTCGGATTCGGGCTTAAATGACCCCCTAAAAACGGACCATTTTTCGCCTCATCATATACCCTTACACTTGAGATTTGCTTGTCCTCAAGCAAATGCGCTTTTATTCTACTCAAAAGACAAGTTAGGGGTCATTTAACACTAATATAAAAGTAATTACAACAAATAATCGTTCCACTAAAGACCAATAGACAAGCACGGAGGTCATACACAAGCACCTCACAAATAGTGTTTAGATACTCACATCTCTCGGGTGTAATAAAGTAATATAACATTATGGAAATGGAAGATATCTCTCACTACCTGTCATAGCAAAATAGATTACCATAGGCTTGGGAAAGGATCAAACCTCCACCACATGGCATAAGCACCTAGGATAAACTATCAAAGAGGTCTTTTAAAGGGTTGTAACGTTAGGTATAGGGATATGAATTACACGGTTTTGTTGGATAAAGGAAGTTTTACTGGTGGCGAGTTAACAATCTTGGTTAATTACATGTACAATATGGCGTTGCTAAGCCAAGACTAGACTCGACTTAAGCTAATAAATGAAAAATAACAAAAACATAAAATTAACATAAAATGAAACGGGATGGTAGTCCGTATGTGTTTTTCTCTTTTTCCTTTTTTCATTTTTTTTTTCTTTTCTTGATTTTTCGTTTTTTATTTTTTTTTTTATTATTTTTTTTTTGCATACACTCTTACCCTACCATCCAAAATAATACATCATAGGGGATGAGAATTCCCCTTACACTTGAATTTTTACATACTTTACATTAAACTAATCTAATGACTCGAATTAAGAAAATCAAAACACTTGGAGCACTTTTAAGATTAACGTACATATGGGGGTAATAATATTATGTTCTTCCCAATTACTCCATAAAATAAGTACTTACCCATGAGTCCCAATCGTCCCAAAACAATATGTACAAGGATATGACTCGACTTAGCAACCATGTAATCAATTAGAAAGTTAACTTAGGGTTTAACAAATAACAATAATGCACTAAAAATGAGCGCATACACGGAAGGCTAAGGCGATTTGGGTGTACATTTAAGTGGGGTGTAACAAATTCTTCCTTTAAGTAAGATGCTTAAAGTTAGAAACGAAAAGATAGGATCGGAGGGGCGTACTAGGGGTTTCGTGTACTAAAAATGAGTACAACGCTAAGGGTGTGGGAAAAATTAGTTGACTTAACTAGTCAAGTAGTATGACTTAAATGGTCAAGTAATCATGATACGGGTTTAACACAAGGGTGATCCTAATGCCTCTTATCATGTAGTAAATCCTACCACACGAATGTAGTCTCACTAGCGGTCTCGGGATGCATCACTAACGCAAGTTCTAGAATCTAAATGCTACCGGTACACTCATAAGCACTAATAGTAAATGCTTTTCCTATCAAATCTAAAGGTGAACCTCACATTTTTGGGTGGAAAATTTTTCTGAATATACGGTTATGTGCTAGTCATACAATCTCCTATCCATGAGACGCTTGCTATGGCTAAAGTTTCACACCTAAATGTTGTAAAAAAATTTAAATTTGGCGCTAAAATTGCACTGACAAGTATTTCTCATAGTTTTATTACACATCTACTATCAAACAAAACAAACTCAAGCGAAAGTGCATATGTAAGGTATCATCTTTTTACCCTCCCCTTACACATAAGATGAACATTGTCCCCAATGTTCAAGTAAAGAATGTAAAAGTGAAAAAGTAAAGAGAATGAAATCAAATACTCCCCTGATTCGCTCGGTATGGATTATAGGCGGGCCAGGTTAGATCTTCTTCCAAGAAAACGAACAATCAAAGCTTCCCTTCCAGAATATAAATCATCTCCTTGTCGAACATAACCTGTAAAATCTGTCAAAATAGACAAGACAACCTCGCGTAAAATCGGCGGCATCCTATATAAGTTTCTAAATCCTAGAAAACAAGGTAAGATATAATGCTTGTGGAATGAAGTTTGCAGATTTCCTGGAGATTATAAAACTTAATAATTCACAAAAACCATAACACTCCGTTAGAAAAATAAAACCGGTAAAATTTCCAGATTTTTAACTCCTGACGCCGTCAAGAGTAAACCCCTGACGCCGTCAGAATGGACCTGCAGAAATTCTTATGTGAAGTTTCCAGAAAATTTCTGGAAAAACTTGGTCCTACTTCCTGGAAAATCCTGCAAAACTTCATTATGAGTCAATACAAACATTTGACTCTAACAAATACGAATATACATGTTCATTTAATATTGTGGAGAATCATGATCGGTTTGTTTCTTAAAAACATATTTGGGGTTTCCCCTTACACTTATCTTTTGCAAAAATACTTTTAGGTTGGAGTTAAGACTAGGCCAAACAACATAATAAAGTATTTCCACATTTTAATTTAGAAACATGATCAACCAACAATAAAAATAAAACATGCATACGGAAGCAAATAACAATCAAACAAATAAAATCACACAAAACATGGGTTGCCTCCCAAGAAGCGCTTGTTTTTGTTCGAGTCACGAGCCTGACTCTATCCTTATTTAACGGAAATAGGGGAGGTTTTCCCTACACTTAGGATTAAGTTCGGGTGGAAGTAGCGATACACACCCTTAGAGTGGAAATATGCCTTGTGAGGAAAGTGTGGTGGATGAATTATATGCTCAAAGGGGTGTGATCCTATCATCATAACCTTACCTAATTCAATCGGGTTAATGGGTGGATTAAGATTTTATCCTAGAAAGGGATCATTTTCTATCAACTTCGAAAGACTCCTAGTTGGGGATCCATCTTGACCTAATAAACCCGGTTTAAACCCATAATGTTTCTTATGATCAATCATAAATGGGTGATGTAAGCATGTAAGGTCATTTTTCACTCCTACGTCAGCTTCCTCTCTACAAGGCTTAGAGTCCATTACCTTTATCCTAAGACTACCCGGACTACATGGGTTGATGGGTGGGTCGGCTCCTCTTTTGTCTCCTAGATGTATATCTAAGGATGGAGAGTTGTGTGAAGATTGAGGTTCCGGTTCATCAACACTAGGTAATTCCCTAGAACTAAGAGTAAGGTTATCACTACAAGTATTCAAACCTATATCCTCTAGTGGTGTTTGGTACAAGGGTTCTACCTCTATTGGGGCTCCTATAGTCTCTTCTACTTCTTCCGGGTAAGTCAAGGGTGGTGTGTATTCCTCAAGTGAAGGTAGGACTTGTGGGGTACTTATTGGGCTTGGGTTTTCTAATATTTCTTCCATCACATCAATATCACCTATGTGTTCAGCTTGTATTGTGGTGAAATCAATCCACCCCGTGCACCCAGTTATCTCATCTATACGCTTATCCCCAAACAATCTTCTTGCTTGTTCCCTTAAACTTGCTATCAATTGATCTGTAACAACATTTGTTGGGTTGTCCATTTATTTGGCAAGTATGGCACAATTCTCTATGGCTTCCCATGCTTTATCAGCACTTAATCCCCAAAGGTCCCCATGCGCGGTATGGTCAATATCCATTTTGGTATAGTTGTCGACACGATGGTAAAATATTTCAATTTGGGACCACAGATCGAAATTATGATGAGGGACTTTTCGGAGTAAATATTTAAAACGAGCCCATGCATCATAGATAGGTTCATCCTCATGTTGTTTAAACATCAAGATGTCATTTGGGGTGGGTGAATTTCGTGGTTGGTAGTATGGTGGATTCGCGTTCTCCATAATGGCTAACGGAATAGTCAATGGAAAGGTTTTTACAAACAAAGACACAAAGAAAAGATAGACTAAAGAAAACCTAAAAAAAATAAAAATAAAATCTTACTAGAAAGGAATCTAGCAAGTAGACCTAATAAAAAGAAATTCTAACCTAGACAATAACTATTCCCCGGCATCGGCGCCAAAAACTTGATGCGTGGGAATCGCAACAGGCTTTACCTCTCGAGGGATCTCGAGAAGCTTACAACCCCCACCAGGCAGTGTACCTGATCGTTGTAGTATAGTATAGTGACAAGTACCGGGCGATTGATCGTTCATCTTAGGAATAGTGTCGCTAGCATTAGAAAGCCTAAATTACTAGTTCCAAAGGTGAGGGATGATTATTTTTGTCTTTTTATGTTTTTTTTAGAAAGCAAGTAAAATCTCGGGTTTTGAAAGAGTGGGCAGAATTAGTTGCTATTTAACTAACCCAAAACTAAGATGCAATCAAAATAAAATACTGAAAATGAAAATAAACTAATTTATACTAAGGTTGTGAGCAGTAATTGGAGAAAATGTGTTTACTTAGATTTCACTACTCCCTAGATATCTTTTACACGTTAATTTCTTGTTATAATTGCATGGATGACGGATCGTATTCCTTAATACCATTCATGGGGTGGCATACATAACTCCCCAATTTTATGAGCTCTTATCTCCTCCTACACCATGACCCAGCACAACTATAGGGATTGTAAACAGTGGCTCATGCATTAAATACAACCAATAAAGACCTAGTACGCCTCGGTTCATGTTTCTTAAGACGTTCAAGCATGTTACCATTTGGAGATCTGCCAGTTTTCTTAAGCCTAACATATAAAATCATTCATCCAAGAACAAGAATAAACAAGTAATCAACACATAATCAATATCTAGGTTTCATTAGATCTAAGCAAACACAAAGGAGATCTAGCCTAGCATAATGGAATTGAGACAAGAACAAGATATAGACAACCAACACATAGACATATTGATTGAATTAGAAGAACACTTATCTCAATTACAATGCAAGGTATCAAGGGTTTGGAACCCTTGAAAAACCTGTAAAAGTTGCACCAAATTCGTCTTTAGGGTTTTTCCAAAACTTCTCTCTTTTTAATGTAAAAACTAGAAAACTATATATAGGAAAACTGGGCTGACGGCGAGACAACATTGTGACGCCGTCACCTCGCCGCCAAATACTTTCTCGGACGGCCTTGATCTTCTTATGACGGCCTATGTGACGCCGTCATCAACCACGGTATTTTATTCTTGGCACTTTGACGCCGTCAGGATGACTTTTGACGCCTTCATGAACTACGGATTTTTATTCTTGATGTCTGACGCCGTCAAGGCATTACTCTTGACGCCGTCACCTAGTGTTTCCAGCATGAAAAATTGAGACTTTGCCGTTTTCTTCACTTTTATGCTCCAAAAACGTCCAAAATGGCTTCTTTTCCAGAATTTACTCTCCAAGTACCTAAAATCACAAAAGGAACGATTTAGGGCAATATTTGATCAAATAAAGTCGGATTCGGGCTTAAATGACCCCCTAAAAACGGATCATTTTTCGCCTCATCAGTATCAAAATCAGAAAGTTAAACACCTTTCCGAAAAGTCAGAAAACAATTTTTTACAAAAAATGAAATTTTTAGTACCAGATGGGTGGCCCCCTTAATTGTCTGGGCGGCCCCCTTAAATACTGGGCAGTCCCTTTAATTATTTAGGGGTCCGCCTGTCTGTTCGACAGTTTTTCGAAAACTTTGAAAAATAATATAAAATTAACCGTAACTCCGTAGAAGTCGTGCCACCCGGCGTTTTAAAGGTAATTGAGTCTACTTTCATTTAAAAATACTTACAAGTAACCATTACAAACTTAAATAAGTAAGAAAGCCAAAATACTATACGGTGGTCAAAAATTTGTGTTTCATTTTAACGTAAAACTTTTGTTTTACCTTTTCCTTCAAGTCGGGCATTCCTAGTTGATATACTTTTGAAAAATTAAGTATTTATGTTTTCAAAATATTGATCTTAATTAAATTATAGAATGGGGAGGAAACTATTTTATTTTCAAATAAATTCGAGTTAAGTAAACATTGGTGTATATAATACACAAAACGACGACAAGTGTTTTATGTGTTATGTGAACTTCTTTGTGATTTTATTTTCTTAATTGAATATATTTAATGATTGTTGCTATTTGAAGTTTAGCTATGTGTATATCTATGCATATATGCCCTGTTAGTTTATAGCTAGTTTTCCGATTTATACTTAACTAGATCTTATGCTAGATTTCTTGCGTTAGGATTGTTATAATATGCTTGCATTGCATATAGGTATAGATGGCTTAATGTTACTCAAACATCTTGTAAATGAGTTCAATCTAGTCACCTAAACATTTCAAACAATTTAATCTATTCTTCACAACACACCTATTTCTTCCCGGCTTCACGACTTCTTCATGGCTTCACAACTTCACGACTTCTTCACTACTTCACAACTTCTTCTATACTCCACTACATACTCACACATCTATTACTTCACACCTACATAACTTCTCCACACTACTTCTTCTTCACACTACTTCTTACTCACTCATAAACTCACTACTAAGTAAGATCATCTTGATCTACTTATTACATATACAAAGCTCACAACTTTACATAAGCACTAACTACATCTTTGGCTTTATGATGGGGAGGATTCTTCTCTTGCACTTTGAGTTATGAGAGATTGGATCACTTGAAACAAAGATTAATAATCTTATGATCAAAGGGTTTTAGAAGGATGTTTAAAGAGAATTGGATCTGAAAATATTTGTGCAAAAAGGTAAGAAAAATACCAGGTTGAGGTGGTATTTATAGGAGAAGATTTCTGACAGAGGAGCGTGCCGGTCCCCTTAATTGTATGGCCGGTCCCCTTAATTATTAAGGGGGCCGCCCTACTGAAACGGCCAGAAATCTTTGTCTTTTCTGGTGAAAGTTTATTTTGTGAAAAACTAACTGATTTTGGTTAAAAATTTGAATTCATATATTTGTTATGAATTAAACATTTTCCTTTAATTTCCAAAATTATTTTTCAAAAAATATATAACATGTTTATATCATTTTATAAACTTTTTAATGTTTAAATAAAATCCCTTTGATCATAAAATGTATTAGACATTTGTTTGTACATACCTTAAGTGATTGTTGAGGCAAACTCGAGACGCTGAGATGTCGAGGCTTGTTGACGTAAGAATGCATAGATGAATTGTGATCACAAGTAACTTAAGCACTTTACGTTATATGTTGTAACTTACATCTTTGTCATCATTAAAACATGAAGAGAATGTTTAGATTAAATATCGTAATATTCATGCCAACAAAATACCCAAAAAAAACATGGTTTGTGTGACTAAATATTACAAAAGGCCACGCAAACATAAACTTCATGTGGCCATTGGATGATCAATAGTCACACAAAATACACATTTCTTCATTTTAAACAGCTTATTGTCACACTTATTAACGCTTTTGGCCACTGTTTGCTTAATTGTATGTGACTAAATACCCAAAAGAAACATGCTTTGTGTGACTAAATATTTCAAAAGGCCACGCAAACATAAACTTCATGTGGCCATTGGATGATCAATAGTCACACAAAATACACATTTCTTCACTTTAAACAGCATATGGTCACACTTATTCACACTTTTGGCCACTGTTTGCTTAATGGTATGTGACTAAATACCCAAAACAAACATGCTTTGTGTGACTAAATATTACAAAAGGCCACGCAAACATAAACTTCATGTGGCCATTGGATGATCAATAGTCACACAAAATACACATTTCTTCACTTTAAATAGCATATGGTCACACTTATTCACACTTTTGGCCATTTTGTGTTAAATTGTATGTGACTAACTCCAAAAAAATAACACCCATTGTGTGACTAAATCATCACAAACGTCACATTTATTGTATATTCATGTGGCCATTGGATGATCAATAGTCACACAAAATACACATTTACTTGAATATATCATCTCAAATGTCACATACATTATATATTTGTGTGGCCAAAGGACGAACAATAGTCACTCTCGAAAAACATTCGTGTGACTATAAGGTGTTTACGGTCACTGATAATGACTAATCCTATAAAACTTGAGCCTAATTTGTCACACATATTCGGGGTTTTGGTCACTCTTTTTCGATGGAAAAGGCCACGAACTCAACAATGTGACCATATGCCACCTACGGTGGCGGGACCTTTTGTCACACATGACAAAAAAAATGTGCGTGACTATATGCATATCGTCACACATTTTTGGCGTGACCAACAGAACTTTTTGTACCAGTGAGCGCATTTGATTGAGGACAAACAAATCTCAAGTGTAAGGGTATTTGATGAGGCAAAAAGTGTACAGCTTTTAATGGGTCATTTAAGCCCGAATTCGTGATTATTTGATCAATTACTGCCCTAAATCGTTCCTTTTTTCATTTTAGGTACTTTTGAGAAGAAATCTGGAAAAGGAAGAATTTTGGACGTTTTTGGAGCATAAAAGTGAAGAAAACGGCAAAGTCTCAATATCCTTGCTGGGAACAGTACCTGACGGCGTCAAGGCTTAATACATGATGGCGTCAAGCTTGGCAAAAGAGGTGGAAGTGGAAAATACACGTGACGGCCCAGAAATTTTTAGTGCAAAAGACCTAACGGCCTCACCAAGGCCGTCAGGATCAAAATGTACATGACGGTACAGAGCATCATTCCTTCTTGACGGCGTCAGAAGTGGATCTAAGCTATACGATTCTTAATTTGGCGGCGAGTTGACGATGTCACAAGCTACAACGTGACGCCGTCAGGATGTATTATCTATATATATTTTCTCTAATTTTTCATTGTAAAGTGTAGAACATTGTGTGGGATATTAGGGCATAAACCCTAGACGCATTTTACAGCTTTTTCAAGGGTTTCAACCCCTTGATTCTTCCGTGTTCAATTGAAGATAAGTACTTATTCAAATCATTCAAAATGTCTGTGTGTTGTGTGATTATATCTTACGCTTGTCTTCTCTTTAACATGCTAGGCTAGGTTTTTATTGTGTTTGCTTAGATGTAGTGAAACCTAGATGTTGATTATTGGTTGATGGTTTCTTTATAATTGCTTTGGATGATTGTATTCGATGTTAGGCTTAAGAAAACTGGCAGACTTCCAATTGGTAACTTGCTTGAACGTCTTAAGAAACATGATCGGAGTTGTACTACAATTTTTGGTTGTATTTAATGCATAAGCGAATTCTAGTGATCCCATGTTAGGAGCTTTTAGTCGGCTCGACATAGGAGTGAAGTAGGAGCTTATAGAGTTAGGGAATATTGTACACGACCCTACGACTAGTATTAAGGAATATAACCAGTCATCCATTCAATTGTAACAAGCTAATCAACCGGTAAAAGATATCTAGGGAGTAATGAAATCTAAATAAACACATCTTCTCTCATTATTGTTTCCACCACATTAGTTTATTTCATATCTTTTTTTTTTTTTTTTTGATTGCATCTTTAGTTAATTGGGTTAGTTGACTAGCAACTAATTCCACCCAATCCTTCAAAACCCGAGATTTTACTTGCTTTCATAAAAAATATAAAAATACAAAACGAATCATCCCTCATCCCTAGACCTAGTTTAGTAGGCTTTCTAATCCTAGTGACACTATTCCTGAGTTGAACGATCAATCCCCCGGTACTTGTCACTATACTATACTATAACGATCAGGTACACTGCCTGGTGGGGGTCGCAAGCTTCTCAAGATCCCTTGAGAGGTAAAACCTGTTGCGATGGCGCAATCCCCCGTATCACATACACTTCATAAGTTTTAGTGTTTTGTATTACATTCTTGTATTTAATTCCATATCTTCATTCATAATGTTAAACATTGAACTTCCTGCATTTATGAATATGATCGGCTAATCACCTTTGTTGTTAGCCTAGTTATGAAATGGTTATTGTTATGATGTAGTTTTCTCGTCTTCATATCAATTTATATTTATGTTTTCTTTGCCTATTCTGGGATACCCTCATTTTGGTATAACGTATGTTTGGATAGTATCTAGGAAGCTAGGAGAATTGACCATAGGACCCTAGTGAATCAGGTTGCAATTAGTGATAAGAGTTGACCATAGGACTATCACTATCTTGCATGAGAATTGATCATAGGATCACCTTCCAAACAGAAATGCTTAAGAAGTTAGGGGGAACCTAAGTTCAGAAAGGTCGGGTTCCATTGAATAAGTCTTAGATCATAGCGGTACTTAATGACTCTTCTATAGGGTAATCCTTTGAACTCTTGTAATCATTAGGTTACGAAATAGGACGTTATGAAAAATAGTATAGACAATTGACAAGAGGAGTCTAGTGACTTTAACCCCATGTAGAGCGATAGAAAACATTAATTAGAAAACGTAGTCATAGCATAACAAGACTAGTAACTAAGCTAGCACATTTCTCCCTATTGATTATCTTTTCCACTTTTTATTGCTTTTGTTTTTATTTCATTTCGTAGTTAATTAATCAATTCTTAAAACCCCCCTTTAAAACCATTGATACTAGAACTTAAATTTGATCCACATGTGGAAAACTAGAAGGGGGTTGAATAGTTTTACGTCTTTTTAATTTATTGTGAAAACTTTTGTTTACTTTAAAAGCTTTGATTCGATCCTATGTGAATTCAATACTTGAGCAATATGAACAAATATATATAAGTAAATAATAACGAAGTAAGTAAAGTAATGAAGGAAAAAATAGGGATGGAAAGATAAAACCACAATACAAGGATTTATAATGGTTCGGCTACAAGAACACCTTCCTTGACCTACTCCACTCCCCGAGTCACCTACTCGAGAGTTTACTTCACTATGTCAACAAACTCCCTTTGTGGCAGAGAAACCTTACACACTTTTGCTTACACCGATTAATGACACTAAGCTGAATGTCGAGTTATAATAATAGCTAGAACCAATCTTACGACTTCTTCACGACTTCTACATGACTTCTTCACGAATTCTTCACGACTAGCTCACAACTTCTTCACGACTTCTTCACACCGCAACTAATTCTATAACACCCCAACCCACAAGGGTAAAGATGTCACAATAATATGGTGTTACATAAGAACAAACAGATCAAATGTGGAAAACTTACATAAATAACTTACTCCAAATAACTATGGTCAGGATCATCAATTCAACTCTACTCTCAATCTCAAAAAACCATCCCAAAGCTAACTTGAATACCTGCCGCGGTGAAAGAAATGCGGCTGAGCTTAAAAAACCCAGTGAACAGATATATAACAAAATGAAATGGAAAATAAATGCTGAAGTATAAGTGATATATTTTTGGGAAAAACATATTTAAGTATAACGGATAATACGGAAATAAAATGTGTAGGTTAAGTAAGGAATTCATACAGTCACCCGCACAAACAGAGTCAGAACCATAATCATACCATAAGCTCAGAAACAGATAACTTATCATAATCATAATTCACACGTAAGGCAACATAATGGAGTAGCTAGCTCCCAAAAATTTGTGAAGGATGTGTATTGCACACACAACCACATTCACCAGATAACAGATAACATATAACATATAACAGATAACAGAAACAGATCTATGATACATCCATACGCCCCCTCCCAACATATACATTTTCAGCCAACCCAGGGACGTGGCAGAACATTCAATCTACTGCCCTAGAGTCATGTCAGAGGTGCATCCCTGACACGGACATGGAACCCCCATGCCTAGTGAAACTCATGTAATCAAATGGTTCATATTTAAGGGGTTCAAAACATAATTTTCATATCATAAAGTTTAAATATCAAAGTTTATCATATCAAAGTTCAAAAACAGAAGGTTCATAGCAAAGGTTCAAATCAGAGATTTCAAAACAGAAAGTTCATAACAGATGTTGTAATCACGAAGGAAACCTTAAAAGTAAGGTCAGAATATCCGTACCTTAGCAAAGCAATGAAATCATAGGAAAGATTCACAGAAGGGAAGAGTTCACTTCCTCTTCAATATATTAATACCTGAATTAGGGATAATTTATTATTAATAACTTATCTTAAATCAGATTACTCTTCTTTAATCGGCTTTCCACTTTTAGTAACTTTCCATTATTAGTCAGATTTTACATAAGTATTAGGTTAAGCATTTAATATAGTTTACTAATATTGTTTTAGGGTTTAAAGTGTAATTATATTATAGTGTAAGGTTTTAAATGTAAATATCATATGTTTAACATATTATCCATGTTACCCCTTTAATTTTCATATCTTACATGTTTAACCCTTTTAAAATAAATACAATTTATACCTTTTTAATTATAGAAATTACAAATAAATCCTTTTAATTACCAAACTTACACCTTTAGTCCCTCAACTAATTTATATACTAATTAACCCTCTGGTTTTCATAATTTACAAAACTAACCCCCTAATTATAATAATTACAATTCAGATTACATAATTATATAACTTACTCTTTAAAACTTTTAGTTGTAAAATTTATACATAACATCCTCATATTATAATTCCCCAACTCACCCCTGACCTAATACATATTATAAAATATCCCACATGTTTACAAAATTACAAAACATACCCTTTACTATTTAAAAACAAATCGATTTTATACAAAATTCACTAAACCCTAACCCTAAATTACCTAATCATTACCAACATTTATTACAACCTTAAAACACCATTAATGATCAGATTCCATATCAAAAACCCTAGCCCTAACCCTAATTCTATTTCTTTTCTTTTATTTTCTTTTTATTTAATAAATCGATTATAAAATAAACTCCAAACAATAATTCTAAGCTTCAAAATTTACAAAACATATTTTTATAATGTTATATAATCCGTAAATAACCAGAATAAATTATATATATAGCTCATAAAATTCATATGCAATCGATTTAGGGTTTATGTTTTATATTAATTTGTATGATCACTCTAGCATGCATGGTTCGATTCTATTATTTTATACAGATTATATGCAATATAAAAGATGTTAGAAAAATACCAAACATGTTTTAGAACTTACGAATGAGACAGAATGAATTTACTCTTCTCGCCTAGATAAAATCAACACAAATAAACCTCCCAAGCTCAAACGATCAAACCTCAGACCTTGGAACTATTTTTCTGGTATTCTTAAACTTAAAAAAACACTTAGGAAAAATAGGAGAGAGCTCCAAAAATTTTAGAATCGACTGTGAGGGTTTTTTTTAGAGGTGTGTCAACTTTTATTTAAGTCGGTTTATGTTTTGTAAAATAAACAAACGTGTATAATTTGTATATAATGGACAAAATACTTATCTTGGGCTGCAATCTATTGTGATAAGTCCAAATTAAAAGATTATACATGTTTCCTATTTATTTGGGATTTATTTCTTAATTTAAATACATATATTTAATATATATAATATATATAAATCGACTTTATTTATTTATATGATAAAAATTATTTTACTTTGACAAAAATGTAAAATTTTTATTTATACATAATTTATTGTAATCATTTGTTGCAAAGTTCTAAATTTCTAAAGTTTATTTGGTATTTATTTAAATGTTAATACAAATTCTTAAACTTAGGGGCATTTTGGTCATTTTGCTTGTTTTAGAATTTGAGGTATTACAAATTCACAACTTCATACTACTTCTACACTACTTCTTTACAACACAACTATTTACTCACACTTTGATCTACTTATTACAAACACACAACACTTTACAAAACAAGCAAACAATATAAATTAAGCTACAATACTTCTTCTCTAGTTGTTGAAGGAGTATTCATATTTTGCACTTTGATGGTGGAAGCTTGAATCACTTGGAAACAAAAGCTTAAGATTATATGATTAAAGGATTTTAGAAGATAGAAATGGAGAATTAGATCAGAAAGTTTGGAGTGCAAAAGGTAGGGAAAAAGTCCAGAAATGATCCAGTATTTATAAGCAAAGCAGGGGAGCCGAGGAGCGTGGCTGGTCCCCTTAATAATTATGGGGCCGCCTAGTTAATTAAGGGGGCCGCCCAATCAGAACGTTGCCCTGCTTTGTCTTTTTGTGGGGAAGGTTTTTCTGGAATATTTTTGCCATTTTTGGTTGAAAATTTGAATTCATATATTTATTTTAGAATAAACATATTTCTTTATTTCCAAAAATAATTTTGTAAAAGATATAAAATGTTTTGTGACATTTTATAGAAAGTCTAGTGTTTAAGAAAATGTTCTTTTGCTCATAAAATGCATTAGACATTTTGTTTATTCATACCTTAAGTGATTGAGCTGTTGAAATGTATATTAACAACTAAATACTTGTTTACGTACTAATCTTTGCGATTAATGATTTTACATTTTGAGATTATCAAAACGTAGAGATATTGAAAAGTATTAATAACGTTTTTAGGCATTATTTATATCAACACCACATGCATAGCTCTTGGGACGAACTCGGCTTTACCGATTACTACACTACACACGACTGGGTTCACTGCCCATTAGTGCATTAGGTATACCTTAGGTAAACGAGACTTTATAAATATTAAAACCTGGTCAGAAATCCTGCATCATGTTTTTGGCGCTGCTGCCGGGGGGCTATTTTAGGATTTTGTTTAAGTTTTAAATTTTTTTGTTTTAGTTTTTCATCATCTCACAATTTCTATTTTAGTTTCAGGTAGCATGGGTGACATTGACATCGATGCACTTACCCTCGAAGAATACCTCGCTTTAACGCGAGAGGAACAAGGGTCTGGTATAGTTAAGCCGATTATTGGAGCTGATGTTCAGTTCAAGATCAAGAATCAATTCATACGGGAATTGAGAAAACACCCTTTTTTTGGGAACAAGATCGAAGATGCTCACGAGCATATTGACAAGGTATTGTACATCGTGAGCCTTTTCAACATTCCTGGTGTTTCTCACGACGTGATTATGCTTCAAGTGTTTCCTACAACACTCACGAGAGCCGCAAAGAGGTAGATTGGTAGATTACCAGCAGGAACTGTCAGCACATGGGATCTCCTAAAGAGATCATTTATCCAAAGGTTTTGCCCTCCATCTAAGACGGCAAAGCAACTTGAAGAAATTCACAACTTCAAGCAAGACGGAGATGAGACATTGTACCAAGCTTGGGATAGGTACAATGATCTCCTATACAAGTGCCCAACTCATGGCCTAAACAAGCAACAAGTGGTTAACATATTCTACAAAGGAATCAACATTTCCATGAGGCAAATGCTTGACTCCCAGGGGCCAATCCCTGGGAAAACTCCTGTTCAAGCCCTTAAAGCTATTCAAGACATGGCAGACCATTAACAGAAATGGCATAATGGAGGCAGCAGTAGAAGCATGAGAGGAAGTTAGGATGGTATTGCGGTTATTACTAACAAACTTGAAAGTCTTGGCAAGGATATGAAGAAACTAAAGGAAAATGTGCATGCTATTCAAGTAGGATACGACACCTGTGAAGGAACTCACCTAGCTAAGGAATGCCCACTAAAAGAAGAAGTTAAGAGAATTGAAGAAGTCAAGTATGGAGAAGAAAGTATACCATTTCAAGGGAACGGAGGCAATTGAGCTAAGTACCGTGTAGGACCTCAAGGATATTACATCAGGATTGATAACCGACCTCCGTACGAGGCCAGGAAACCCAGTCTAGAAGAAATCGTCAATAAACATATCGAAGATTCTTCAAAGAATAATGACAATTTCAAAGAGTGGATGAACAAGATGAAAAAATACATAGAAAGGAACTTACGTAATCAAGATGCGGCCATTAAGAACTTAGACACTCAAATTGGGAAACTGACTAAAGATGTCCAAACTAAAAAAAATGAAGCGGCAAAAGGAGAGTGCAAGGCCATCTTTACACAAGACAAGGTTAACGAAGCTGTTGAGGCAACATGATCAAGATCTCTTTATATTTTAATGAAGATAAATAAACCATCGAAACACATAAAATAACAAACGTTAGCCAAAATTCCCCGAATCACAAGTCTGCTGCTGGCGCGCCACCAACGCATGGGTAACGCGCCAGGCGTCTGTGATTCTCGGGACGAATTTTGAAAGTCGGCTTTCCCCTTACCCGACAAATGTGGATCTTTCAATACAGGTATGAATATGTTATGTGCTTAATTGAGAACACTCGAAACGAGTTTTGGGATTAAAGAGATCCAACTTTTAAAGCACCCATTTATGGGAAAATGCCAACTCATGTTTTCTAGCTATTGCCTCTAGCCAAGGCTTTTCTAAACTTAGGGAGCTTATTTATTTCATGTAACACCATGTAAAAGCATTCATATGCTCATATCCTGTGCTTACGTCTTCTCTAATTACGTAACGGGTTTACTCTCTTATTGGTCAAACTAAGTCAAAGGTCACTTTGCGTAAACGCATCCTTTCCCACTTGGGTTATGCTTTATATTAAGGCAAAGCACTTAACTTGTTTGAACAAAAGTATTAGTTGAGAACGTCGAGTCATGAAAAGTCACGAGGTATGAAATTATGGATTCTCGACGTTGTGTTACTTGAATTATTGAGTAACTTATGATTTTATCAACTTATAATCTTAATTGTCTAAATCTTTTCTTCTTAATGACAATTAGATTACTTTCTTCTTAATTACTTTTCTTAATTATCTTCTTCATCAAAATACCACTTACCTCAATACCATCAAATCCAATACCACCAAATCTCCCACAATCCTTCTCAAATATCCATTCCAACATTCCCTTACACCACTTACACAAAAGTGTACCCTTTTTCTCTTACACACTTTTGATCTAAGCCATTGAATTCAAATTCAATCCATCTCAACCATTCATTTCCTTACAACATCACATCTCTTACACATCCCTTACACATCTCTTATATTCCTTACACATCTTCAATCTCAACCATCCAATTCAAATTAAACACATCTCAACCATCCATCCAATCTCCTCTCTATTATATCACATGTGTTTAATCTCAACCCTCTATTTCAAACCCAACTCAATCTCAACCCTTGGATCACCCTTCCTTTCCAAGCAAAAAGGATCCTTTGATCTCAACCATTCATTTCAAACCAAAACCATCTCAACCATCCAATCTCTTACAACACATTTTAACCATCTATTTCAAACCAAAACAATCTCAACCCTCCATCCAACCCTTTCCCCCCAAGCAAAGGAATATACCTTTGGAATATTCTCTTTTCAAACCCAACCATGGTTCACCTCTTCCAACCATGATTAGTTCTCAAAATACAACCCTAACCTAACCTTGGTTAACCTAACCAACATACTTCTTAACCCATCTATGGTTACCTCTCTACACCCAACCATGGTTAACTCTTAACCACACCAAGGATGGAACATTCCCTTGTGTAAACCCTTTAACCTAACCATGGTTCATTCTCTATACACTTCTCTCTTTAACCTAACCATGGTTACTTCTATACACTTAACCCTTCTCAACCTTACCATGGTTACTTCTATACACTTAACCCTTCTCAACCTTACCATGGTTACTTCTATACACTTAACCCTTCTATACCTAACCATGGTTAAACCTCTAAACCTTTACCCTAACCATAAGTTACACCTTCACCCTTCCCTTGAGGATTATCCCATCGCATATTCTCTTCTCTATTATGTCATGTGAGGAATACCATTTCTACCCATACCAAACTACCCTTTCTACTCTTCTACCCTTGGTATTTGTTTTCTTATAAATACTTCACAAATGATTTACTAAATTGGCTATTTGAGTTGTTAAACCTTAGATTGATTAATGTTAAGGTTTAGTGTGAAGTACAATTGGGGGTTTAGCAAGGATAGGTATTTAAAGGATCAAAACTCAAAGTTTTGGGAAAAGTGTTTAAAGACGCCTGGCGTGCTGCCCACGCGTTGACGCGTGGGTGACGCGCCAGCCTCGGTAAAATATTCCCAAGTTTTGGTTTTGGACTACAAATACCAACCTTGCCTCTTGTATTCCTCACCCCTTTCCATTATTCTTTCTCTCTACGTTCTTTCTCTCTAATCCTCTAATTCCATCTCTTGTGTTCTTGATTTTCATACAACATCATTTGAAAGAACACTTCTTCTTTGCCAGGGAAGAATCACAAGACCCTAATCCACTCTTGTGATTGTGTCGAGGGTCTTCTTATCTTTACCCTTTCTACTACAATCGAGTCTCTAGGTTAGGTTAGGACTTGGTTGAACAAACTTATATTCATTCAGTTGTTTGTAAGGGAAGTCTTGTGTCTTGGTGACCAAGCCTAGATCATTGGGGATCTAGTTGGGGTTTGATACTTCCATGGAAAGTTTTGATAGTGGTCTTGGTGACCCATAGGTTAAGTCGAATCACGAGATTCTTTAGGGTGGTTTTCGAGGGCGGAATTCCGTGGGAGTAACTCCTTCTTTGTGAGCATCGATATTGGTGAATATCGGTGGAGTGAATTGTAACGGTTTATAGTCCACCTAAAGGATTATACTAGTGTAATAGTATCGGTGTCGTGGATTCGCAACTGGACGTACGGATGGTATAAACCCCCCATCCCGAACCAGTATATATCGTAGTGTCTCTCTTTACTCGCTTTATACACTTTGGTTGTGCTTGTGGTTGTTTGGATTGATTATACAACCACTTGGTTTTCTTTGAGGCTTAAAGTTTTTTAAACGTCTTAAAAGCCTAAGAAACCGTATTCACCCCCTCTACGGTTCTACAATTGGTATCAGAGCAGTATACTCAAGTTTTTTAGCATTAAAACCTTCCCGAGATGTCGTTTTAAGTCAAAAACTTCTTTCCCAAAAGATCTAAATCCTAAACAAGACTTTTGGTAAAGTTGAGTATAGATCCATGGCTCAAGAGAACCTTAAGCTCCTTGGGGTGAACACTTTTGATTATGAAGATCTACGAATGAAGAATCCAAAGGTTCGCTTCAATGATACTTGGAGTTATAGCAATGACGATGACAATGAAGAAAGGAATGAATCATGTATCGTGGGTTAGAAATCTTCGGAGGTATAGGCTTGGACCGATCTATTAGATCGTTGAAAGTGGTTGTTCCAAGCACATGACGTAGTAGAAGATTGTTTACTTCATAAGGAGCATGATGGTGTACATAAGTAAACTTTGAGGAAGGTCGTCGGAAGTCTAAACATCAATGGTGAATCTTTATCACATGGTGATGAAACAAAAATCATCAATTAAAGTGGAGCTAAGTTTTCCCTTATGCTTATGAATCATTATGTGCCTTAAATGTTAAGTTGTTAAAATTGCTATGTGTTTAGGAACTATAGTTATGTGCTTAAAACTTGCATAACTTGAACACATCATAATCTAAGTCTTAGATCTTTAAGAACATCTAAAAACAATCAACAACTAAACCCAAAAGAAGAAATTAAGTTTTAAAAGTTGCTTTAGTATTTTGATCATAATTTCTTCATCCGAACTCCGATTTTGTTGATTCAAAAGGCCACGGAAAGAGAAAAAGGAGGTCTACATGATGAGAGTAAGTTGGGGTCTGCCCCTGGCACGTTAGGGGCGCATTGACGCGCAAGCAATGCGCCAACCTCGGTAAAGTTTTGCAAAATTTTTGAAAAACTTTCATTTTGAGTCCATCAGTCTTAAAACTTGCTTTACACACTCCATTGGAACCCTATTAAGTCTTCCTAAACATAAAACAGGCTGAGAAATAATTAGAAATACAAAACGATCTTTCAAATTGAGGTGAGATGTCTAGTTGGTCATTTGGAGGTCCTTTTGTGTGTTCTTAGAACATTTGTACTTATGTGACTAGGACTTATATGAAGGCATGGAAGGAAATACAAAAAATATTTTTCGAGAAGAAAGATTTCTATCAATGCATTATTCAAACGATGATTGATACTATCTTAGATTCTACATGTCCATACTATGTGCTATGAACAAGGAAGTTTGACGCAAAAGATCCTACTACACTTGTTAGGTTTTGAAGTCATTTGTGTCAAATTATCAAGACTGGATAAAATTTTGGATCACAACTCATACTTGTGTTGAAGAGTTTATATCTATTTCTACTTGTTCACTTTATGTGAAAATTGCATGCTATGTGTTTTTAGGGTAGAAAAGAAAAGATAAACATCTATGCAAACATACAAACTATTCACATAGTTGAAGAGAATTCCCGTGGATTGAATTCGGTATGGTATTGCATTACAAACTAAAATACCCAATGAGTAGACTTGATAAACTAAGTATTTCATCCGAAGTCTTAGAAACTTATTTTGTTAATGCAAGTGACAAATAAGGATCATCAAGGTCGACATACTACACAACAAACTATAATTTGAAGATATCATGCATTGTATATTGACTTTCTATACATGTTTTGATTATTTATAGGATCTAATTTGTGTATCTTGATTTCTATGCACAAACAACTACACTCTTGGGATGTCTTGCATGAAAATACTTTCACCGGGTACATGCATGATAAGATGTAGGATCTATATTGAGTGAAAATAGAATCATTTAAATTCCGAAAGGATGATAAAGGATCTATACACAATCGAGTATAATGGGAACTGTTATGCATGCATAATTCTAAGAACTAAATTGGGTTACTTGATCATCCAATTTCAACCAAAACCACCAACAAAGAATTGAGATTTTTGGAACTTAAAACAAAAGCAAGTTGTTTCAAATCAAGAGAAATATCAAACCAACAATAACTCCATCAAATATCTAAAA
Source organism: Artemisia argyi (assembly GCA_030686995.1). NCBI lineage: Eukaryota > Viridiplantae > Streptophyta > Magnoliopsida > Asterales > Asteraceae > Artemisia > Artemisia argyi. The sequence goes on from CM060685.1 coordinate 11,356,790, forward strand.
GGAAATGTCACAAGCTTTATCTCACCAACTATTAAGAACATCATCCTAGCCTTCATATTGATAATTGCATGACTTACTTGAGTGCTTTTTGTGATAGATGATTATATGACTATTAGTGATTGTTTGTATGTGATTATGTAACATTTGCTACTTATGATGGTATGCTTAGTAATATGTTATACTCACTTGTCGTAATGATTAATTGATGATAGGGTTGATATTATGCGGTTGCATGCTTACTTGTTAGTGTTATTAATCAATGATATGAAAAGTATAAATGCATGAAAAACATGTTTTAAATAATTCTTGCTTATGTGCTTACCTACAAAGATATTTTCTACATGCTATATGCTTAGTAGTTTTATGATAAATGTGCTTATATGAGAAATATGTTTTGGTGCTATTTGCTTACATGTATACTTGCCATGATTAATTGCTCTTTGAGTTTGATGTTATGTGATTATGTGCTTACATGCTGTAATGATTAAATGTTAATATAAAACATATGTTTGCATGTGGAACATGTTTTAATTTTATTCGCTTATATGCCTACTTGTCATAATGATAAATTGGAAATACATGGACATTATGCTTACTTGTCTTAATGATCAATTGATTATAAGATGGATGCTATGTGGATATATGATTACTTGTTGGTGTGATTAATTGTATTTGCATGAGTAATATGTTTTAATATTATTTGTTTATGTGCCCACTTGCCATGATGCTAGTTGATTTAGTGCATATTGCTAACATGCTTATTTCTTGCATATTTGTTAAAGATAGTAGATCATGTGGTCACAACTTCAAAGTATTATATTAGACACTAGGTGATGAGGAAGATGCCCTAGATAAGTTTTGGATCTTAGGAAGAAGATTTGGTAAACCTACTTAAGCTCTGATTCAAGTTAATCATGGTAATAAATTTAAATGTAGAGTGCAATTCGGAATTTTGCAAACAACATGGAATCTCACATAACTTCTCAGACAGTAGTCCTCCTCAAACCAATGAGGTCGTCCAAATAAAGGACAAAAAGTTACAAGAGATGTGTTGTGTATTTAGCCGAGCAATCCATTTCGCAAAAGTATTGGTGTCATGCCTTAGAAACCATGTGTTACACTTTACTCTAGGAAAATACTTCACCTTAATGTCATATGAAACCCTTAGAAGTAGGAAATGTTGTAGTCTTTGAAGTCACTTTTTCATCATATGGGTATTTTCTTTGCATGATTGAATTAATCTAGGGAGAGGGTAATACACGGTGTTATTCATTCACTTATGAATCTCCTTATTCCATGACTTGTTACTAGGTAGCAACTTGTTTAGATGCCACAAAATAAGTCTAATCACACACGCACTTAAAGGTAATTGGATATTTATCACATCTCACCTTGAAGATTTCGGTCTTGTTTTACACTCTTAAAGTGTTTATATGTGAAGCTATGTGTCCTAATTTAAATATGTGTTATGCTCACTTGTGTATGTGATATGTTTATGCTTGATTGATAGATCCATTCTATGAAAATCTATGTGATGGTGCTATGTATGTGTTTATCAACATTTGGGATACAATGCGTTGAATATGTATTGTATGCATAGGCTATGATGAATTGTGCGTAAATGTATATGATGCTATCCTTTGACTAACCCATGTCGCAAGTATCCAAATGGTAACCTAACCCATTTAGGACCTTCACGTGTGAGGATATCATGTTTGTTGCATGTTGTGGTGTTTTTACGTAGCTAGGCCACTACAAAGGTGAGGCTCTTGACCCATGGATCCCCGCCTTGAAACAAGGGGGAGCAACGATCTAGGGGGAGATATGTTCAAGGGGGAGCACGTTCGGGTGCTATTGGAACAAGCTACTTTCCCATTCAAATGGAAGTCCCACCTTTTTGATTCGACAAAAGGGGGAGAAAGAAAGCAAGAGGCGTGAAGACCATTTAAGAATCATTAAAGGGTTCACCAAATTACATGGCAATGATCAAGACGCAAGCAACACCAAAGGTGCGCTTTGTCTTCGCTAAGTTGTGTAATTTTATTTGCTTTCGGTTTTTATTTGTCATCATCAAAAAGGGGGAGATTGTTGAGGCAACATGATTAAGATCTCTTTATATTTTAATGATGAGAAATAAACCATCGAAACACATAAACTAACAAACGTTAGCCAAAATTCCCCGAATCACAAGTCTGCTGCTGGCGCGCCACCCACGCGTCAACGCGTGGGTAACGCGCCAGGCGTCTGTGATTCTCGAGACGAATTTTGAAAGTCGGCTTTCCCCTTACCCGACAAATGTGGATCTTTCAATACAGGTATGAATATGTTATGAGCTTAATTGAGAACACTCGAAACGAGTTTTGGGATTAGAGAGATCTAACTTTTAAAGCACCCATTTACGAAAAAACGCCAACTCATATTTTCTAGCTATTGCCTCTAGCCAAGGATTTTCTAAACTTAGGGAGCTTATTTATTTCACGTAACATCATGTGAAAGCATTCATATGCTCATATCCCGTGCTTACGTCTTCTATAATTACGTAACGGGTTTACTCCCTCATTGGTCAAACTAAGTCAAAGGTCACTTTGCGTAAACGCATCCTTTCCCACTTGGGTTATGCTTTACATTAAGGCAAAGCACTTAACTTGTTTGAACCAAAGTATTAGTTGAGAACATCGAGTCGTGAAAAGTCACGAGGTATGAAATTATGGATTCTCGACGTTGTGTTACTTGAATTAATGAGTAACTTATGATTTTCTCAACTTATAATCTTAATTGTCTAAATCTTTTCTTCTTAATGACAATTAGATTACTTTCTTCTTAATTAATTTTCTTAATAATCTTCTTCATCAAAATACCACTTACCTCAAAACCATCAAATCCAATACCACCAAATCTCCCACAATCCTTCCCAAATATCCTTTCTAACATTCCGTTACACCACTTACACAAAAGTGTACCCTTTGTCTCTTACACACTTTTGATCTAAGCTATTGAATTCAAATTCAATCCATCTCAACCATTCATTTCCTTACAACATCACATCTCTTACACATCCCTTACACATCTCTTATATTCCTTACACATCTTCAATCTCAACAATCCAATTCAAATTAAACACATCTCAACCATCCATCCAATCTCCTCTCTATTATATCACATGTGTTTAATCTCAACCCTCTATTTTAAACCCAACTCAATCTCAACCCTTGGATCACCCTTCCTCTCCAAGCAAAAAGGATCCTTTGATCTCAACCATTCATTTCAAACCAAAACCATCTCAACCATCCAATCTCTTACAACACATCTTAACCATCTATTTCAAACCAAAACAATCTTAACCCTCCATCCAACCCTTTCCCCCCAAGCAAAGGAATATACCTTTGGAATATTCTCTTTTCAAACCCAACCATGGTTCACCTCTTCCAACCATGATTACTTCTCAACATACAACCCTAACCTAACCTTGGTTAACCTAACTAACATAGTTCTTAACCCATCTATGGTTACCTCTCTACACCCAACCATGGTTAACTCTTAACCACACCAAGGATGGAACATTCCCTTGTGTAAACCCTTTAACCTAACCATGGTTAATTCTCTATACACTTCTCTCTTTAACCTAACCATGGTTACTTCTATACACTTAACCCTTCTCAACCTTACCATGGTTACTTCTATACACTTAACCCTTCTCAACCTTACCATGGTTACTTCTATACACTTAACCTTTCTATACCTAACCATGGTTAAACCTCTAAACCTTTACCCTAACCATAAGTTACACCTTAACCCTTCCCTGGAGGATTATCCCATGGCATATTCTCTTCTCTATTATTCAATGTGAGGAATACCATTTCTACCCCTACCAAAGTACCCTTTCTACTCTTCTACCCTTGGTATTTGGTTTTATTATAAACATTTCACAAATGATTTTCCAAATTGGCTATTTGAGTTGGTAAACCTTAGATTGATTAATATTAAGGTTTAGTGTGAAGTACAATTGGGAGTTTAGCAAGGATAGGTATTTAAAGGATCAAAACCCAAATTTTTGGGAAAAATATTTACAGAGGCCTGGCGCGCTGCCCACGCGTTGACGCGTGGGTGATGCGCCGGCCTCGGTAAAATATTCCCAAGTTTGGGTTTTGGACTATAAATATGTAACCTCTCGTAAATTTCCCATACGATTAGTAAATGCAAACAAATAAATAAAACGATGTTACAAGGAATTAACACCATTTTACGAGTATCAAATTTTTTTTTTATAATATGGCTTGATATTGAACCACTATGATAACTGTGATTGACCGCTTACCCAGGAACGATGCTTACACACAACCTAGGTTGCCTATGATTATTGCGAACGATAAATAATTATATAACGCGTTTATATTTAATAATACGTTTCGTCTAAATAACGTATACTATTTATATATTTCCCGAACCTACGAAACATTCCGAGAACACTCACTAATATTTTTGAACTTCGACACGATAATCGAGACACCCCAGGTGGGCCCCCAACACCCTTTGGGCCACGAAATCCAATACACAAACCAAACGGACTAGTACTATCTTTTTATTTCTTTCTTTTGCTTGGGCCGACACCACCACAAGCCCACCAGGCTTTAAGCCCAAAACGCACCCTTGTTATTATTTTGTTTTGGTTTTCGGCTAGCCGCGACACTCCAAACGCACCCTATTATTGCACGATTTTTACACATAACGAATAACTATTATTACCCATTTTGATTTACCTAGTACCCAAGAACCACACGAGACATAAACATTTCTTACTCACCCTCGTTTACTACACTAAAAACGTCCAAAGCAAAACCATGAACGCTCCCATGGAGATAACTACAAAACGTGTCATAACCTTTCTTCCATGCCTCCCCTCCTCCCCAATATCGAGTGAATGAACAGAAATGGTGTCAGGAATGTATCACAAGGATACTTGGTTTGTACGCACGCCATTGGACAAAGAAAGAGGCACTACTATTTGCTCAACATGGAACATGATCGATCATGTGATCTTGCGTATCTCTACACACCTTATAACTTACTATATAACGTCTACATGCAATCACAAACTACTACTACTCTTATACGTACCATACTATTAAAAATATTAACGAGAGAGAGTAATGAAGGGACGAAAGGATTGCTAGGAGAACCACGCTTAGAAGAGAACCTAGGAAGCAAGCTTGGAGCTACTTGAACCATTGGAGGAACGTGAAGTGAACCACAACACATTGAACCATATACACGAACCATACTTCTTATTTTACTCCACCTTTTGAGGTGAGGTGAGACTCCAAATCATTATTTTCATATACGTATTTCTTGTTTATACATGATCACTTAGAACCTATAAATCGTAAATCTTAAAAACAACGTATACATTTTATGTGTTATACTATTATTTGGCTACGTCACAAATGAGAACCTATAAAAGATTTGAACTTATAATAACGTCTACACACTAAAAATCACACGTTTCTAAGTTGGGTTGAACCTATACGATTTCACTTTAAAAAGACTTAGATTATTTTTCAACTTATATAAGTTATACGCATGAGTTTTGACTGTATACTTTGGCCTCGCCATGTCTAATTTCAACACACGACATACCTATATTTTTACATGATCTATTTGCCTACTTGATATACTATCAGGAATGATAAATAATACTACTTAATAACTTAGCTTGACCACCTAACGAGACTCAAAGTAAAACGCTATGGAAACTATTTTCAGAAACTTAAAAACCTTACGTGGGCTTAAAAGCCCAAAAAGCTCTTTTTAGCTTATTACGATAAGCTATGAGAATAAGCTCTTTTGAAATGTTCATATAACTTAAAATGATGGATCTCTATGAACCTAGTGTTCCCCCAAACCTCTTGGATCATAAAACCTTAACGGGCCCTTAATATTGGATCGTTAAGCCCACTAAACGAAATAAGAGGAGAATAAGCTAATAAGCTGTGAAAATAAGCTTTTCTAAATGTTTTGAGCTTAATGAAATAATAAAAATGTTAAGTTTTGAATTTGGTAAAGTTGGGACTATTTTTGCAAATATACGAAGGTTAAGGACTAGAATTGCCAAAATTGTAAACTTAGGTGAAAAATATAAAAACTGTTTTTCTAAAGGGTATAAACTGTAAATATTGAAACTTAGGGATAATAAAGGTAAATATTTGATATTTGGACTAAAAATGTAAATATATATAACTTTTGGACTAACGGCGTAAATATTTTCCGTTAAGGATAAAAAGTGTAAATTAAGAAACATGAAGGACTGAATGGTAATATTGATTTTTATAAAAACTTTATATATATTTTTATACTAATATGTGTATTTGAATATATATTAACGATAAATAATAAACGTAACTTATTATATATATATATATATATATATATATATATATATATATATATATATATATATATATATATATATATATATATATATATATATATATAATACGAATAAAACTTATATAACTATAAACAAATTTAGACGAATAAAACAATACGTAACCATTATTTATTTTTATACGACGTAACACATCACATATGCACTTTATCGATTCTTTATAATAAACGTTCGCAATAAAACGAGACTTAAGAACTAAAACGTGCCATATCTTTTAGGTTGTGTGTGAAGCCGTTGCCTTGCATCGTTGAGATTACAATTGTTCTACTATCCTACTAAGGTGAGTTCATAGCCCACATTTAACTAATTTCTGTGGGGGGGATACATGCTCAAAAACCGAACACAAGTCTTTTCCTGATCTTATTATTGCTTAAGTAGCTATTGCCAAAAGTCCCTCGATCATGAACCTTAATCACTTGAAAAGTGAACGTAAATAATTGTGAATAGATCTATTAGGGATTGACAATCCCCATTTGGTTGCTAGAGGAAAGTCACCAGATGCACGTTATTTGAATATAATAGGTTACTGGCAAATACCTATCTTGGGGGCTATATATTTCACATCATTATTATGAAAATATTGATGTCTGTTGAATCGTTGAGTGTCATGAGCTTAATGCAATAATGAATGTGATTTCTAACATGTTTATTTGTATCGATATTACAATAAACATCTATCTCTTGTGTTCAAACTCTTAAATATAAACCTATGAATTTCACTCAACTTTTGTTGACTTTTAGCATGTTTATCTCAGGTAATTAAATGGAATGGATGGCAACGGCACGAAGTGGGCAAATAAAGAAACGTTTATTTCTCTTTAAATAAAACTTGTTGTTGAAAAACGAATTCTCTTGGAATTATGAATATTTGGTATTTTGAATAAAACTTAAAACGATCACTTGAATCGTTTTCTATAATTGTGACGAAAGATCCACAATATAATACCCCAAAAGTCTTCCGCTGACATTTTAAGTCTTCCGCTGTATTGATCGATTTTGGGGGTGTTATAGATTGGCATCAGAGCTACGGTTATAGTGAACCAAGTGTTTTTGGAACATTGGACTATAACTACACTTTAAACGGGACAAAATTTTCATAAAATACCATCCTACGCCCTTCGTGCCTACGCATCCCAGTAATTGGTAAAAAGTATTATTTACCTTTATAGCATTTTTAAATTGGTTATAATTTTGCTTACATTTACTAATCGGGAAATTTATTACAGTATCATGTCTTCGAACACCCACCCTATCAGCTTGTCCTCAAACTCAGGAACTGAAGATGTTACTTCAGCCTATGCTACCTCACCTATGCCTATGTCTCCTGCTACCGACAGATACATGCAAAGCCAGCAATTTCTGCCAGCATCTGACACAGAGGCTCCTCCTCTGGCACCATCTGGTCCGATTCGCCGATCTAGGCAAATTAGACAACTTCAGTCGTATGAAGCAAGTACTGCTGTACCAGCACCAGCTCTTGTCATACCACCTGAATCAGTTGTGCCATCACCACCTGCACCACCAGTAATACCACCAGTACCAACTATCTTCTACAGCCAAACTACTACTGTGCCACTAACACCATCACCTATAGTATCACCTCCACTAGCATCACCACCAGCACCTTACCAAAGTGTCCCTCTACCACCTCACCGAAAGATTTACCCAATCCGCCCAACCGCCTCAGAATCTAGTATTCACCGTAGTCGCCGAAGAACCCACAAGCGGGCAGATGCTCGTAAATGGTCTTTCTTATTACCCATTATGCGATATTGGAGATCTCAAGAAGGAACACCAACAACAAGGGAACTTGGGGAAAGTTCTTACTCTACCTCCCGAATACTGCCAGTCACTGGGGAACCCATACACCATACCATACCATTGTTAGCTGCAAGAATGGTTCGCCACGAAGACCGAATTGATTCCATCGCTAGTATACTCAACAAGATTCCACAGGAACTTCTAGAAACCTTTGAAGATGACATGAACAGTCTCATAATTGGTCATCTTGCAGTAGAGGATAAGGTCGAAAAATTGGATTCTCTATTTTGGGAATCAATGGAATTCATAGGGGCTCTTTGTGGGGCTAACACTTCAACCGAAATAGCATTGGGAACTTTAGACCAAGAAATTGAAAGGATTAACACTGAAAACCTACGCCTTAGGCAAGCCCTACTAGAAGCTCGAGAAAGGGAAAGAGCTCGAGATCAAACCATAGAAACCATGTCCACTGCCATTCAAGAACTCCAAAACCGCCTAGACAAGGCCTTAGGAAAACCATGAGACCACCACCTTGTTAAGAAAAATCAATGTCCTACAAATAAGAATAGCTTGTCGTGTTTTGTAAACATTTGCACAAGTACAAATAAGTGTTGTAACACCGTGAAATTGATTTATGGAAGTTTATTTTATCTTTATTTACGTTGCATTATATCGTAATATTTTGGTTCATACAGGTCAAACTTATTCGTTATGTGTGTTATCCCAACATACGAAAACTTACGATGATCGAATCATTGTAACTACGACCTATATTTACATATTCATTACTCGATATGTATTTTCAACGTGATAAGATTATTATAAATGTTCTAATAATATACCTTCTTTTATAGCAATATGGCTAGAACTAGGAGAACAACCACGAACGCCGCACCAGCAAACCCCGAAGTTATGACCCCGGCTGCAATCCAGCAAGCAATCGCTGACGGCGTTAATGCCGTTTTAGCTGAACAAAACCGTAATAGAGACGGAAATGCACTGGCACCCCGCTACTGCACATTCAAAGACTTCATAGCGTGTCAACCGACGTATTTCAAAGGAATTGAAGGAGTGTCGGAATTAGCTCAATGGTTTGAAAGAAGTGAAACTGTTTTCCAAAGAAGTGGATGCTCGGAAAACAACAAGGTAAGCTTCGCAACGGGAACGCTAATGCAAGACGCTCTATCCTGGTGGAACTCTACCGTTCAAACACTAAGAGCAGAAGCAGCACATCAGCTTACTTGGATTGAGTTCAAGGCTAAAATACTAAAGAAGTATTGTCCCCGTTCCGAACTGCGAAAACTCGAAGATGAGTTCCATGCCTTAATAGTGAAAGGAGTTGATTTGAGAAGTTACAACCGGAGATTCCAAGAACTTAGAATACTATGCCCTACCATGGTACCCGATCATGAGAAGACATTAGAGAAATATGTCGAAGGACTCCCTAGGAGTATTGAAGGAAATGTCACCTCAGCAAATCCGCCAACCTTGGAAGCAGCAATGGAACTTGCTCAGAAACTTCTAGATCGAGAAGTGAAATACAATGAACTTAAAAGGAAATTGGACGATAAAAGAACCACTCACCATCACAACAACAACCAGCAAAACTATAACAGTCATCACCGCAACAACAACCAACGCAACAATAATCGGAACCACCAACCATATCACAACAATCGAAGCACTCAGCAACAGAATCAAAGACAAGAAAAACCCCGAGTCTACACCGCTACGGAAGGTGTAGGGTACAACGGATAGAAACCCCTGTGCCAGCGATGCAAACTTCATCATGAGGGTCGTTGTACCGTCCGATGTGACAAATGTCATAAAATCAGGCATCAAACCAGGAACTGTAAGATTCCTGCTACGGGAAGCAACACATTAGCTATACCACCCACTTGTTTCGGATGCGGAGAAGTAGGACACATCCGGAGAAACTGCCCAAAAGGAAATGAACCAGCCAACGCCCAAGCTAGGGTATACCTACTCGGAGATGGAAACGGGCCCGATGTAGTCACCGGTACGTTTCTACTAAACCATCATAATGCTAGAGTATTGTTTGATTCGGGCGCCGATAAGAGTTTTATATCAAATACGTTTGCCCCTTTACTTAATGTTACCCCCTCTAAGCTAAACACCACCTACGAAGTCGAAATGGCTGACTGAAATTTAATAGACACCAATACTATCATGAAGGATTGCACCCTAACCTTATCCAAAAAACCTTTTGCCATTGATCTTATGCCGGTTCAACTTGGTAGCTTCGACGCTATCATCGGCATGGATTGGCTATCTCACCATCGTGCTAGGATTCACTGTGACGAAAAGGCCGTCCATATACCACTCAAGGATGAAACACTCATTGTCCAGGGCGACAAAAGCAAACCTCGATATGGAATTATCTCATGTATGCGAGTAATAAAATATATGAAAGAAGGATGTCAAGTATTCATGGCTCAAGTTACGGAAAGTAAGTCATCCGAAAGGCAGCTTGATGACGTTCCTATCGTTAGGGATTTTCCTGAAGTATTCCCTGAAGAATTACCTGGTATTCCACCCGTACGTCAAGTAGAATTTCAGATTGAACTAGTGCCTGGAGCGGCACCAGTAGCTAAAGCACCTTATAGGCTAGCGCCATCTGAAATGGAAGAATTGTCAGGACAACTAAAGGAATTATCGGATAAAGGATTTATTCGACCAAGCTCATCACCTTGGGGAGCTCCAATTTTGTTCGTTAAGAAGAAGGATGGATCCTTTCGAATGTGCATCGATTACCGGGAGTTGAATAAACTTACGGTAAAGAATCGATACCCATTACCTCGAATTGATGATCTGTTCGACCAATTGCAAGGATCAAGTGTGTACTCAAAAATTGATCTAAGATCAGGATATCATCAGCTAAGAGTTCGAGAAGAAGATATTCCAAAAACTGCATTCAGAACGCGCTATGGTCACTACGAATTTCAAGTAATGTCGTTCGGTCTGACCAATGCACCAGCAGTTTTCATGGATTTAATGAATCGAGTATGCAAACCTTACTTGGATAAGTTTGTAATAGTATTCATCGACGATATTTTGATCTACTCTCACAACGAAGAAGAACACGCGGGACATTTACGAATCATTTTAGAACTGCTCAAGAAGGAAGAATTGTACGCTAAGTTCTCTAAATGCGACTTTTGGATTCACACCGTACAGTTTTTAGGACACATCATCGATAGTCAAGGCATTCACGTAGACCCTGCAAAGATTGAGGCTGTTAAAGGTTGGTCATCTCCTACAAACCCCACGGAGATTCGTCAATTTTTAGGTCTCGCAGGTTACTACCGAAGATTTATAGAAGGATTCTCCAAGATTGCAAAACCGTTGACTAAGTTGACCCAAAAGAATGAGAAGTACATCTGGGAAGAAAAGGAAGAAGCAGCCTTCCAGTTGTTAAAACAAAAGCTTTGTGAAGCTCCAATATTAGCCCTCCCAGAAGGAAACGAGGACTTTATAGTATATTGCGACGCATCTTATCATGGACTAGGAGCAGTCTTGATGCAAAGAAGCAAAGTGATAGCTTATGCATCCCGCCAACTAAAGAAACATGAGGAAAACTACACGACTCATGACTTGGAGTTAGGAGCTGTAGTGTTTGCGCTCAAGTTGTGGAGACACTACTTATATGGCACCAAGTGTACCGTATACACCGACCACAAGAGTCTTCAACACATTTTGGATCAGAAAGATTTGAATATGAGGCAACGTCGCTGGCTAGAGTTGCTCAGCGATTATGATTGTGAGATCCGTTACCACCCAGGAAAGGCTAATGTAGTAGCAGATGCGTTAAGCCGAAAAGAACGATTGAAACCCCTTCGAGTTAGATCACTAGGTATGACTATCCACTCACCCCTTCCATCCCAAATCCTTACCGCGCAGAACGAAGCACTTAAAGAAGAAAACCGACCCAAAGAAAAGATTTACGGTATGCCCGAGAATAAGAATGGTTTCTTGAAGAAATCCGATGGAACACTATGTTTCAAGGACAGAAGTTGGATCCCTATGATCGAAGGTATTCGTGAGCTCATCATGTATGAGTCCCACAAGTCAAAATACTCCATTCATCCAGGTTCCGACAAGATGTATCAGGATTTAAAGAGACTATATTGGTGGCCAAACATGAAGGCTGACATCGCAGAATATGTCAGTAAATGTTTAACATGTTCAAGGGTAAAGGCAGAACATCAGAAACCTTCAGGCTTACTTGTACAACCAGAACTTCCTATGTGGAAATGGGAACGAATCACTATGGACTTCATCACCAAACTCCCAAAAACCTCATCCGGACACGACACAATATGGGTTATTGTGGATCGTCTAACAAAATCCGCTCATTTTATACCCATCAAAGAAACCGATGAGATGAATACACTAGCTCAGATATATGTGAAGGAAATTGTCACTCGACATGGAGTACCAATCTCGATTATCTCGGATCGAGATAGTCGTTTCACCTCACACTTTTGGAAATCCTTACAGAAAGCCTTAGGAACTAAACTAGATATGAGCACCGCATACCACCCTCAAACTGATGGTCAAAGTGAAAGAACTATTCAAACCTTGGAAGATATGCTCCGAGCATGCGTTATCGATTTTGGAAAAGGTTGGGATAAGCACTTACCATTAGCAGAGTTTTCATACAACAATAGTTACCACGCCAGTATAAAAGCAGCACCATTCGAAGCACTGTATGGTAGAAAATGCAGATCGCCCGTCTGTTGGGCAGAAGTCGGAGAAAGACAACTTATAGGACCAGACCTTGTTAGGGAAACAACCGAGAAAATCATTAAGATTAAGCAACGCTTACAAGCAGCCCGAGATCGACAGAAAAGCTACGCAGACCTAAAAAGGAAACCCATGGAATTTCAAATAGGAGACAGAGTCTTATTGAAAGTATCTCCCTGGAAGGGAATGGTACGATTTGGAAAGCATGGAAAGTTGAACCCCAGATACATCGGTCCATTCAATATCCTAGAAAGGATAGGACCCGTGGCTTATAGACTAGAACTACCCGAAGAACTTAGTCGGATTCACGACATCTTTCATGTGTCAAACCTTAAGAAGTGTTTATCCGATGAATCTCTCGTGATTCCATTGAAGGAAATTCGACTAGATGATAACCTTATCTTTACCGAGGAACCCATTGAAATCATGGATAGAGAAGTCAAACAACTAAAACAAAACCGTATCCCTATTGTCAAAGTTCGTTGGGACTCCAAGCGAGGACCGGAATATACCTGGGAGCGCGAGGATCAGATTCGCTCCAAGTACCCACATCTCTTCACCTAAGACACCCTCGGCAACTATCTTAGACTACAATTCCGGGACGGAATTCCCTGTAAGAGGTAGGTAATGTAACCTCTCGTAAATTTCCCATACGATTAGTAAATGCAAAAAAATAAATAAAACGATGTTACAAGGAATTAACACCATTTTACGAGTATCAAATTTTTTTTTTTTTATAATATGGCTTGATATTGAACCACTATGATAACTGTGATTGACCGCTTACCCAGGAACGATGCTTACACACAACCTAGGTTGCCTATGATTATTGCGAACGATAAATAATTATATAACGCGTTTATATTTAATAATACGTTTCGTCTAAATAACGTATACTATTTATATATTTCCCGAACCTATGAAACTTTCCGAGAACACTCACTAATATTTTTGAACTTCGACACGATAATCGAGACACCCCAGGTGGGCCCCCAACACCCTTTGGGCCACGAAATCCAATACACAAACCAAACGGACTAGTACTATCTTTTTATTTCTTTCTTTTGCTTGGGCCGACACCACCACAAGCCCACCAGGCTTTAAGCCCAAAACGCACCCTTGTTATTATTTTGTTTTGGTTTTCGGCTAGCCGCGACACTCCAAACGCACCCTATTATTGCACGATTTTTACAAATAACGAATAACTATTATTACCCATTTTGATTTACCTAGTACCCAAGAACCACACGAGACATAAACATTTCTTACTCACCCTCGTTTACTACACTAAAAACGTCCAAAGCAAAACCATGAACGCTCCCATGGAGATAACTACAAAACGTGTCATAACCTTTCTTCCATGCCTCCCCTCCTCCCCAATATCGAGTGAATGAACAGAAATGGTGTCAGGAATGTATCACAAGGATACTTGGTTTGTACGCACGCCATTGGACAAAGAAAGAGGCACTACTATTTGCTCAACATGGAACATGATCGATCATGTGATCTTGCGTATCTCTACACACCTTATAACTTACTATATAACGTCTACATGCAATCACAAACTACTACTACTCTTATACGTACCATACTATTAAAAATATTAACGAGAGAGAGTAATGAAGGGACGAAAGGATTGCTAGGAGAACCACGCTTAGAAGAGAACCTAGGAAGCAAGCTTGGAGCTACTTGAACCATTGGAGGAACGTGAAGTGAACCACAACACATTGAACCATATACACGAACCATACTTCTTGTTTTACTCCACCTTTTGAGGTGAGGTGAGACTCCAAATCATTATTTTCATTATTTTCATATACGTATTTCTTGTTTATACACGATCACTTAGAACCTATAAATCGTAAATCTTAAAAACAACGTATACATTTTATGTGTTATACTATTATTTTGCTACGTCACAAATGAGAACCTATAAAAGATTTGAACTTATAATAACGTCTACACACTAAAAATCACACGTTTCTAAGTTGGGTTGAACCTATACGATTTCACTTTAAAAAGAATTAGATTATTTTTCAACTTATATAAGTTATACGCATGAGTTTTGACCGTATACTTTGGCCTCGCCATGTCTAATTTCAACACACGACATACCTATATTTTTACAAGATCTATTTGCCTACTTGATATACTATCAGGAATGATAAATAATACGACTTAATAACTTAGCTTGACCACCTATCGAGACTCAAAGTAAAACGCTATGGAAACTATTTTCAGAAACTTAAAAACCTTACGTGGGCTTAAAAGCCCAAAAAGCTCTTTTTAGCTTATTACGATAAGCTATGAGAATAAGCTCTTTTGAAATGTTCATATAACTTAAAATGATGGATCTCTATGAACCTAGTGTTCCCCCAAACCTCTTGGATCATAAAACCTTAACGGGCCCTTAATATTGGATCGTTAAGCCCACTAAACGAAATAAGAGGAGAATAAGCTAATAAGCTGTTAAAATAAGCTTTTCTAAATGTTTTGAGCTTAATGAAATAATAAAAATGTTAAGTTTTGAATTTGGTAAAGTTGGGACTATTTTTGCAAATATACGAAGGTTAAGGACTAGAATTGCCAAAATTGTAAACTTAGGTGAAAAATATAAAAACTGTTTTTCTAAAGGGTATAAACTGTAAATATTGAAACTTAGGGATAATAAAGGTAAATATTTGATATTTGGACTAAAAATGTAAATATATATAACTTTTGGACTAACGGCGTAAATATTTTCCGTTAAGGGTAAAAAGTGTAAATTAAGAAACATGAAGGACTGAATGGTAATATTGATTTTTATAAAAACTTTATATATATTTTTATACTAATATGTGTATTTGAATATATATTAACGATAAATAATAAACGTAACTTTTATATATATATATATATATATATATATATATATATATATATATATATATATATATATATATATATATATATATATATATATATAATACGAATAAAACTTATATAACTATAAACAAATTTAGACGAATAAAACAATACGTAACCATTATTTATTTTTATACGACGTAACACATCACATATGCACTTTATCGATTCTTTATAATAAACGTTCGCAATAAAACGAGACTTAAGAACTAAAACGTGCCATATCTTTTAGGTTGTGTGTGAAGCCGTTGCCTTGCATCGTTGAGATTACAATTGTTCTACTATCCTACTAAGGTGAGTTCATAGCCCACATTTAACTAATTTCTGTGGGGGGGATACATGCTCAAAAACCGAACACAAGTCTTTTCCTGATCTTATTATTGCTTAAGTAGCTATTGCCAAAAGTCCCTCGATCATGAACCTTAATCACTTGAAAAGTGAACGTAAATAATTGTGAATAGATCTATTAGGGATTGACAATCCCCATTTGGTTGCTAGAGGAAAGTCACCAGATGCACGTTATTTGAATATAATAGGTTACTGGCAAATACCTATCTTGGGGGCTATATATTTCACATCATTATTATGAAAATATTGATGTCTGTTGAATCGTTGAGTGTCATGAGCTTAATGCAATAATGAATGTGTTTTTTAACATGTTTATTTGTATCGATATTACAATAAACATCTATCTCTTGTGTTCAAACTCTTAAATATAAACCTATGAATTTCACTCAACTTTTGTTGACTTTTAGCATGTTTATCTCAGGTAATTAAATGGAATGGATGGCAACGGCACGAAGTGGGCAAATAAAGAAACGTTTATTTCTCTTTAAATAAAACTTGTTGTTGAAAAACGAATTCTCTTGGAATTATGAATATTTGGTATTTTTAATAAAACTTAAAACGATCACTTGAATCGTTTTCTATAATTGTGACGAAAGATCCACAATATAATACCCCAAAAGTCTTCCGCTGACATTTTAAGTCTTCCGCTGTATTGATCGATTTTGGGGGTGTTATAAAATACCACCCTTGCCTCTTGTATTCCTCACCCCTTGCCATTATTCTTTCTATCTACATTCGTTCTCTCTAATCCTCTAATTCCATCTCTTGTGTTCTTGATTTTCATATAACATCATTTGAAAGAACACTTTTTCTTTGCAAGGGAAGAATCACAAGAACCTAATCCACTCTTGTGATTGTGTCGAGGGTCTTCTTATCTTTACCCTTTCTACTACAATAGAGTCTCTAGGTTAGGTTAGGACTTGGTTGAACAAACTTATATTCATTCAATTGTTTGTAAGGGAAGTGTTGTGTCTTGGTGACCAAGCCTAGATCATTGGGGATCTAGTTGGGGTTTGATACTTCCGTGGGAAGTTTTGATAGTGGTCTTGGTGACCCATAGGTTAAGTCGAATCACGAGATTCTTTAGGGTGGTTTTCGAGGGCGGAATTCCGTGGGAGTAACTCCTTCTTTGTAAGCATCGATATTGGTGAATATCGGTGGAGTGAATTTTAACGGTTTATAGTCCACCTAAAGGATTATACTAGTGTAATAGTATCGGTGTCGTGGATTCGCAACTGGACGTACGGATGGTATAAACCCCAATCCCGAACCAGTGTATATCGTGGTGTCTCTCTTTACTCGCTTTATACACTTTGGTTGTGCTTGTGGTTGTTTTGATTCATTATACAACCACTTGGTCTTCTTTGAGGCTTAAAGTTTTTTAAACGTCTTAAAAGCCTAAGAAACCGTATTCACCCCCCCTCTACGGTTCTATAGAAGCCAAAACTATTTCTGATTATCGTAATGAATTTTTTGGAGTTAACTACTTGTAGGAAAATGAAGGAAATAGTCCATTCAACGGAATACCTTGCAAACTACCTGAGAAGGACCAAATCCGGGAAGATTTCTGCTGCCTTGTACCAACGACAATTTTAATATATTTTCTTTAGCCAATCTTGGAGCAAGTGTTAATATGATGTCTTATTCGTTATTCAATCAGTTAAATCTAACTAACCTTAAGGCAACGACAGTGATGGTTGAAATGGCGGATATGACTAGTAGAGCACCTAGAGGTATAGTTGATAATGTATTATTTAAAATTTGTAGATTCTTATTCCCTGCCTACCTTTTGGTTATTGACATGATTGAACATCAAAATAATAACATGAATCTTGGAAGGCTACTTTTGGCTACATCGCACGGATGAGGCGAAAAGTGTTATGCCTTTAGGGGGTCATTTAAGCCCTAAGTCGTGATTATTTGATCAAATATTGCCTCAAATCGTTTCTTTTGTCATTTTAGGTACTTTGGAGAAGAATTCTGGAAAAGAAAGCATTTTGAACGTTTTTGGAGTGAAAAGTGAAGAAAATGACAAAGTCTCCAAAATCAAGCTGGAAATAGTACCTGACGACGTCAAGCTTTGCATGTGACGGCGTCACGTATTGGCAAAGAGGTGGATAAAAAGTTACACGAGACGCGCCAGAATGTTTTTGGGATTTAATGAGTGACGGAGTCATGCTTTGGGACACCATGGCCATCAAGAGCAAATTAACAAGTGACGGCCATATGGAGATTTGTACGTGACGGCGTCAGATCTGGATCTAGGCAATCCGAGAAGAGTATTGGCGGCTAGTTGACGCCATCAGAGTTACAACGTGATGCCGTCAGACGTGTAATCTCTATATATAGTTTTCTAATTTTCATTCATGAGGGAGAGAACTTTTGGAGGAACTTTTACCACAAACCCTAGGACGAATTTTATTCTTCTTGTAAGGGTTTCGAACCCTTCTTGCATCC
The DNA here is from genome assembly GCA_030686995.1 of Artemisia argyi. Taxonomy (NCBI): domain Eukaryota; kingdom Viridiplantae; phylum Streptophyta; class Magnoliopsida; order Asterales; family Asteraceae; genus Artemisia; species Artemisia argyi. Next base: position 11,375,469 of record CM060685.1, read on the forward strand.
ATGTTTGATTAAAGATAAGTCTTCCAATAATCATTCAATATGTCTATGTGTTGTTTGATTCTATTTTATGCTTGTCTTTACTTTAACATGCTAGACTAGGTTTGTTTGTGTTTGCTTAGATGTAATGAAACCTAGCTATTGATTGTTGGTTGATTGTTTGTTATTAATTGTTGTGTGTTGATATAAATAATGCGTAAAAACGTTATTAATATTTATCGATATCCCTATGTTTTGACGATCACAAAATACAAACTCATTAAACGTAAAATCATTACGTAAATAAGTATTTAGTGACAAAATATCATTATATCCAACTAATTCACTTAAGTTATGAATAAACAAGTGCCTAATACATTTTATGATCAAATGAAGGTTTATTTACTAATTACAAATTATATAAAATGGTATAAACATTTTATATATTTAAGAAAAACATTTTTGGTAATTAAAGGAAAATTTTTATTTCATAATAATTAAATGAATTCAAATTTTAACCAACTTCAGTTAAATTTTCACCAAATAAACTTTCCCCAGAAAGGACAAAAAAATCTGGCCGTTACTATGGGCGGCCCCCTTAATTATAAGGGGCGGCCCCTTTAATTTTAAGGGGGCCGGCACACAATTAAGGGGGCCGGCATACGCTCCTGTGTCATATTTTTTTTTGCCAATAAATACTGGTTCAAATCTGAATTTTTTCCTCACCTTTTGCACGAAAATTTTCATATCCAATTCTCTCTAAACATCCTTCTAAAACCCTTTGATCATAAAATTATTAATCCTTGTTTCAAGTGATCCAATCTTTTCATTCCCTCATCATTCAAAGTGCAAAAGAAGAATACTCCTTCAATTTCAAATCAAGAAGTATTGAAGATTAGTTGTGTAGTTTGTATATATCAATTGTAAAGTTGTGTAGTGCTTGTAATAGATAGATCTAGGTGTGTTAGTAGTTGTGAATAGAAATAGTAGTGTTGGGAAGAAGAAGAAGTAGTGTTGTGAAGAACAAGTAGTGAAGTTGTGTGAAGTTGTGTAGTAGTAGTGGTGTGTATAAGTTGTGAAGAAGGTGTGTAGTGACTAGTGGTGTGAGATTGGTTCTAGCTACTATTAGGACTCGACATTTAGCTTAGTGTCGTTAATTGGTGTAAGCAAAAGTTGTGTAAGGTTTTCTCCGCCATAAGGGAGCTTGTTGACATAGTGAAGAAAACTCTCGAGTAGGTGACTCGGGGAGTGGAGTAGGGCAAGGAAGGTGTCCTTGTAGCCGAACCACTATAAATCCTTTGTCACGCGGTTAGATCTTTCCATCTCTTACTTATTATCTTGCTTATATCGTTATTACTTTTGTAGACGTAGACATATATATATATATATATATATATATATATATATATATATATATATATATATATATATATATATATATGTATATATATATATATATGTATATATATATATATATGTATATATATATATATATATATGTATATATATATATATGTATATATATATATATGTATATATATATATATGTATATATATATATATATATGTATATATATATATATATATAGTTGCTCATATAGCGCTAGTGTTGATTCCACTTAAAGATCAAACAAAAGTTTTATTCACAAAACAAAGTTTTTACAATCAAACTAAAAAGGTAACATACATATAATTGATCATTTCGATCAATTATATTTTTCATACAAAATATAATTAAGGATTATAAAATAAACGTTTACTTACTCATCTCTCGTATATAGCTATAATTGTTTATATTATGCATGTGTTGATTTCACACGCTTAGCCTACATTATTATTATTGTTCATACTTAGATATAGTTGTTCATATTGTTCAAGATTTGAGTTCAAATAAGATCGAATCAAAGTTTTAAAAGTAAACAAGGTTTTAAAACGAAACTAAGATTTCATAATAAAATTAAAAAGACGTAAAACTATTCAACCCCCCCCCCCCCCTTCTAGTTTTCCACAATTGGCATCAGAGACAGGTTAAACAAGATTTTTAAAATAAACTGTATTTTAAAACTTGAAACGATATATGGAATCTGAAAAATATTTAGAAGGGCAATCTATGCAAAGACCACCACTATTTGAAAATGATGGTTTTCTTTATTGGAAAAATAGATTCGAAACTTATGTGAAATCAAAAGATCTTGATCTTTGGCATGTTATTACCTTTGGTGCTTTTCCACCTATTCAATATAATTTTGAAACTAAAAAAGATGAAATTATATCTTTTGAAAAACAAAATGATGATTTGAAAAAGAAACTAGCAAAAAATAATGAAGCTAAAATGGTTATTTATCATGCGTTACCACGCAAAGAATTTGAAAGAATTTTTATGTGTAAAACCGCAAAAGAAATTTGGGATTCTTTATTAATCACTCACCAAGGTAATAGTCAAGTCAAAGATAATAAAATAGATCTTCTTGTTCAACAATATGAACAATTTACGATTCCGGAAGAGGAATCAATTGATAATGCTTTTGCTAGATTTAACACTATCATCACAAGTTTAAAAGCACTTCATGAGAATTTTTCTAGTAAGAATTTTGCTAGGAAATTTCTTAGGGCTCTTCATCCAAAATGGCGAGCTAAAGTTACGGCGATTGAAGAATCAAAGAATTTGTCAACTCTACAACTTGACGAATTGATCGGCAACTTAAAGGTCTACGAAGAAATAATAAAGAAAGACTCCGAGATGGTCCAAGGAAAAAGGGAGCAAAGCAAATCAATTGCGTTGAAGGCTAAAAAGGACTCTAGTGACGAAGAATGCTCAACCTACAAAAGTGACGATGAAGAGTATGCTATGGCCGTACGAGACTTCAAGAAATTCTTCAAAAGACGAGGAAGATACGTTAGGCAACCATATAATGAAAGAAAGTGTTTTAAGTGTGGAGATGCAAATCATCTTATTGGAGAATGTCTGAAATTGTCAAGAAGTCAAAACCACAAGGCCTTTGTAGGAGGAGCATGGAGCGATAGTGATAATGATGAAAAAGAGACAACAAATAATGAAAAGTGTCTTATGGCAAAGGCATCCGATGAGGTACGTTCTAAAACCGAATACTATAGTGATGAACATTTATCTTTAGATGAAAATGACTTAGATAACGAATATAGTAGATTGTGTAAATTAGGTCAAAAGGTCATAGCTAAAAATAAGTCACTAAAATATATTAATAATCGATTAGAAAATGAAGTACTCGAATTAAAAATTAAACTTAAACATTTGGAAAAAGAAAAAGGAGTTTTTATAGAATGTAAAACATGTTTAGAGGTCAAAAATGAAAACGAAAAACTTAAAGATGAAATTTTCAAACTTGACAAGTTTAAAAATAGTAGTAACTCACTTAAGAACATAATAAGTGTTCAAGAAACTTTGGGAGATAAAATTGGTCTAGGCTTCAACTTAACTAATGTTTCAACTAGTGAAAATAAAAATGAAAAGTTTGAATGTGAATCTAGTAAGCAAAAACCATTAGACTCAAAAGCTAAGTATATACCTATAAAAGATAGAAAAATACCTATTGCGAGTGATGAGGAAGTAAAATTTTTTTATAAACCATCATTAAAAGCCAAAACCGGATTTTCTAAGCTAAAATTAAAATCTAAAACTCCACCTCCAAATAGACCAAATAATCCTCATCCTCGTCTAAACCCCCTCTACATAGGAGAAATCAAGGTAGACAAAACTTTTCTAATAATAGTCACCTAATGTGGAATTATCCACATCAACCAAGCTTTAACCCATGGGGAATACTTCCACCATACATGCATCCTAGTCAATTGTAAACCATGTTTGGTTCAAATAACTTTGGACCAATGAGACCATGAGAACCAAGTGGCTAAGTTGTCACTTTTCGAAACTATTGGAATCTCATCTACAAATGGCTTCTATAAGTCAACATGGCTACTTGAAGTTTTTTGAAGAAAATTTATTGAAGACTAAAAGATACGCATTTCTTTTAAATTTATCGTTAAAATTTATATTCTTAGATTAATAACTAGTTAGAATAATGCTTAGTTATATAGCTAGTAATACTTACTTGCTCACATATTATGAACCCCTCCTAGTTGGCTTTCCTAGGATTTATATTAAAATTGTTCGTTGTCGAACAACATAGAAAATTGAAATCTTATATATTCACTAGTAGAAAACTCATGGTGATGAAGTGAAATGAGTTAAGTGGATTAATCGTTAATATAGAAGTAAGACTAGATCCCTCGCGTAAGAAAACTATGGATGAAACAAGCTCTCGAAGACTATGGCATTAGGTTAGAAAATATTCCTATTATGTGCAATAACAAAGGTGCTATAGATTTAAGTAAGAATCATGTTCAACACTCTAGGACTAAACATATAGAATTACGTCATCCTTTCTTAGGGACATTATACAAAAAGAAAACATAACAATAGAGAAGGTAGCTTCGGAAGGTAACATTGCCGATATAGTCACTAAGCCTCTTAAGCGTGATTTACTTAACCACTTACGATTAGGATCTATAAATACTATTAAAACAGAGTTTTGTGTGATGTCATCTTTGCCTATGTGTCATGCTCTCAATTTTTTTTGCTATATAATATTCTGTTTTATGATGTCATATCTATTTTTGTTTAATATTTGTTAAAATAAAATTACAAAAATAGTATAGTACGTAACATTTATACTTTAGCTTTTTGTGTTCCAAGTCCCAACACCAGATGGCTTTTGAAAAAAAAATGTTAGAGCTCTCGGATCAAGAATTTGAAATTTGAATTTCTTCCACTAATCTCTACCATCCTCATCTTGCTATTGAATTTATCTTTACTTCATTCCAAACCACCATCATTCGTTAGGATTCTCTCCAGTTTTTCAAATTCAAATCCTTTTCTCATCTTCTTTCTTTCTTTATTTTGTTTTCCATTGAAAACAAGTATGTTGATTTTAATTTTTAATCAGTTTATGATTTTGATTGATTAAAATCTATTCGTATTTTTTTTGTTTCAGTTTGGAGCGAATTGAACAAGTATGTTGGCGCTGTTAAGATTATTGAGGTATTCTTTATCATTCATATGGTGTTTTCAGTTTTGGAATTTATTGAAAAATTTAAATTATTTATTTATCTATATGTGTTTGCATTTGATTATGGTGTTTATGATGAAAAAAATAAATAAATAAATAAAATTGAGTAATTTTTAGGTTATAGCGATAGTGTTTGATAGAATGACTCATCTAAAAAACCCTTTTGGATAGAGTTTTTGGCATGCCTAATGTTTGATAAAATGCTTAACCAAAACTTGAATTTTTCTATTTGCCAAAAGGAATTTAGTGGAACTTTATTGATATCTCTTATGTTTCTTTGACATTGGATAGATGGCGCTTATGTTTCTTTGAGATTGGATACATGGTTGCTTAAACTAGGAAAATAGATATTTAAAGGGTTATCGGATTATATGGTTTTTCGATGAGATTCTTGGTGATAGTGTGGCTTATATTTCTTTGAAGATTCTATGTGATAGTGTGCTAAAATGATATCTTATTAATGGCATGTCATGCTGAAAATGATGAAGTGATTGCTGCTTCTCTCGAAACTTCGTGAGAATCATTTAAACAACTTCCACTAGATTATGAAGTTATCAAGGCACTTTACCAGAGCAGATTGTATGGAGGACATCATTCAAATGTGGCGAATGTTACTCAGGTTGGTGTTTAGCCTTATTTTTTATTTTTATTTTTCGAACTTTGTCTGTAAACCATATGAAAAATTCAATTGGTTTTTTGTTCTAATTTTTAAATTGTATTGTTAAGTGGAAATAAAGACACTGTATTTCCACAATTTGAACTTCATTTTAGATTTAGGTCAGGTAGGTTATTATGTTTTAGCTTTTTCAACACCTCCAGATGCATCAGCTTTGCTTTATCAGGTTTAGTTTCTGCATTGTATCTTATGATTATTTTCAGTATTTTGTTATGCATTTATCCTAAAAATTTATGTTTGTTTAATGAATACTATGATTGTGTGTATATGGTTGCTACGAATATGTTTCGTCATGCTCTTAAATGTCTATAGATGCAATGTAAGCTAAGTGAGTGGAACCATGAAGTCATTTTGTTTTTGATAAATGGGTGCGGACATTTGAAATAGTTGTTTTAGTGGTATGTTATATTTTAAAAATGGATTTCGATCCTTAGTTAATTTTCTATTAGATCTATGCAGAGTTGCCATTTAAAGTTGCAATAGTCTTGAGAAGTTTTTAGGGAGGATTTAACTTGAAGCACATTTTCACCAACTTGATTAAGCATATCGTGTTTGATGAGGCGCACTACTCTTCTTTTTGCAATTACACGTGGCCTTATAATTGACTTAATAGGCCTTTTGTTGCAAGTAGCAGATAACCAATTCAACTTGCTTAAGACTTAAGAGTATGTTCTTGGAATGTAATGAACATTAGCGTGAATTTGGAAGAATTTCATGTGTTTATTGTTTGTCCATTAGCATAGTAATATAAGTGACGTAAATTTTTTATGTAAATTTTTTAGAATATTTACTATCAAGGAAAGATGAAATCTTTTCTGTTAATACTCTTTATGCCCACATTTTTTGAATTCGGCGTCGGTACTGACGAGGCTCGAACCCGCAGCTTCCGCCTTGACAGGGCGGTGCTCTGACCGATTGAACTACAATCCCAGGAAAATGAGGTGTACAGCCTCCACTTTTTTTCTCTTCGTTCGAACCATCCATGGATCAAACCCCTTTATTTTATATAGAACAAAACTTATTCAGTTATTCTTACAAGTTTCATGAATAAATTGAGTAATTGACTATCTATGGTCCAGTGGCAAAGTCTTACTTTCTGGCTCTACTTTTCAAACCGTGTCTGTAAAACTGGCTTATGAAATTATAGGGTAATAAGTTAGTGATATACTATTTAACATTGGAAAGCAACCAGTGGTTGCTTTCCAGCCAACCAGTATAGTGTCTTTCTTTGTGCCAAATATTATTTTTTAATACGAGAATAAAGTTTGTTATCTTTAGTGAATGTCTCCTGTTCAGTCGAAGACCATGTCTTGGATTAACTGATAATACTTTTGATTGTTTCAGGGTCTGGCCTAGAGTAGTTCTTGGTCATGAGTAATTCAAGGGTCTGTAATCAAAGACCATGTTTGAAGCAAACAATGCAATTAAAAGAATCCAGGTCACGAGTCATGACCCTTTCAATTGCTAAAGGCCTTTAGCATCATTCTTAAAGTGATGTTTGTAGTAGCTGATACAACACTAGATATAAATGCCCAAGTCAAAAGGTAATTCTATAATTTTAGTGGTTTGGGTCCAAGGATAAACCCGACATGTTTTTTGTACAAATTTTAGATGCTGTTTACATTTAGTAATTAATTGTGTCATTACTTGGTCATTTACCTTCACATCCATAGTTTTCAATTCAACTTGATCATGATGTTGTATTTACAATTTTGTGTATTTCGTATGGAAACATGTTATATCAATTTTGATGTTACCGCATATTTAAATGTTGATAAAAACAAAATAAATTTATACAACTCGTGTATTACACGGGTTCTTAGCTAGTTAGGAATGATGAAGCAAATTGATTAAATTCTTGAAATACTTAACATCTTCTGAAAAATCAAAGTTCTGAAAAATTTTCTTTGTCAGATGGGCGGACCCCTTAATTTATAAGGGCGGCCCCCTTAAAATTAAGGGGACCGGCCTCACTTTAAGGGGGCCGGCCATCTGAGCATAAAATTTTAAGTTTTCTTTCTTCTCAAATCCGAGTTTAGGATTCTATTTTGCACAAAATCAGGAATTGGGATATTTTGTTATTGCATCAATATGCTTTAAAAGAAAACCCTAATTCAATTTTTAAAATCATTCTCACGTTTAGGAGAACTCATTGTTGAATAATGATAAAAACATTTTTCTATCAAACCAAGAACAATAGTCTCACTCTCGTTGTCTATATATATATATATATATATATATATATATATATATATATATATATAATCCAATATATACATATACATGACATTTAGAAGTGAGCAAAGCTAAATCAAGGAGATCAAGGATCGTTTCTTAGGAAAATTTGTTTTTCTTTTATAAGAGTCAAAACGATCTTAACTCCGTATTTGTTTCATATAGGCATACACTAGAACAAAATCAAGAATTACACTATCACATTTGTTCCATCACTAGTGTCTCACTCATTAGTTGCTTTTGCCCTTTCACTAAGTTAGTCATGTTAGGTAGAATGCCTTAATTACTTGATCTATTACTTTATTAAGTTTACATGCATGCTTAGTTGTAATTATATTACATGTTTATTCGCCTATATACTTTTCATGAATATTCCATTTAGATAATACATGTATAGTTGCCTAAAGAGTTGGACTTGCCCAAAATCAAACCTCATGACCTTTACTCACCCATAACCTTCTACCTTACACTCAAACCTCATAACCTTTACACACTCAAACCACCAAAGTGAAATGAAAAACCAAGTCATTCCTTCCGTGAACATCGCTCTTTCACTCTCACCAATCACACCACTTGATACTCATTTCCCATCCTCACCAATAAAATCCATCTAGTCATTCTCACAATAAGATTCAACCATGTAACCATTCCCTACACTCTACAAAGTGTGTCATCACCACTAAAAATTAACTCATGAAGGTCAAACCATACTTCATGATACACAAACTTCATGTTCACTCAAATGAACCCTTTCACAAACCACATCATAATAAGCATCCATCTCATCACCCAAGTACACCTTCATCCTTGCTCCTAAAAATACACCTTCATCTCACCCTTCACCTCCAACACACATCACCGTAATCCACCATGGATTCACCAAGTACTTCAATTTCCAAAACATCAAAGAAACAAAAGATCCTCATCATCACTCCTAAACAACTCTTCATTGACTTAACCTAAGATGACAACACAACCCCATCACCTCAACTTCAATGTTCATCTCCTAATGCACCAAATGCACCATTCAAAACACCCTCTACTCATGGAACATCCTCTCCTCCATACCATCATCATCCTCCATCAATGACTACATCAACACTCACCTATCACCTCCACCAAGAATTCCACCACCACCACCTATTGAAAGTGCATCTTTAGACATCACTCTCTCATTATCACCCATCACACCTCTTGATGCACAATTTTCACCATCACCACTCAATCCACCAAACTTCAATCCCATCCCATGGAGCTTACTTGAAGCTCATGGAGATACATGCCTTTGTTGCATCCATAACCGCACCATCATCTTTGGCTTAAGAAATGAAATCCAATATGTCACACCCCCAAAAATTGGGTCCAGCGGAAGCATACATGTAGCCGGGGTGTAACTCAATTGGTATTACAACACAAGTTCAAAAATGGTTTTCACTTGAATCATTTAGAATAAAATAGTTAAATCAAAAGTGTTGAATTTACATTGTTAAAGGTAGTGCGGAAGTAGGCCCTTAAAATAGTTTTAAAAACGGCCCCCAAATGAATATCAGAGTCTTCTATGACCATACCATGCCCTGCCAAAACCTCCTGTAGCGTGCCATAGCTTAATACCTGAAAATACATGCTAAAGTGTCAACACGAGGTTGGTGAGTTCATAGATTTTAGTAAACATGTTATGTAAAACATTTGAAAGGAGAATTCCCAGCAAAAGTATCATAAATTCACTCAGTTACAAGTCCCGCCATAAGAGACTTGTAACCTGTGTGTTTACGACCCACTGCCAAATGTAATTAGTTTCCGTGAACAAAGTAATACTTGATAAATTAACTCGTATGTACAATAACCACAAGTATAAAGTAAGGTGACAAAATGTCAAAAAGCTACATTGTCTCTTAAGCTCATGGCCCCGAAGCTAGACGTACTAAAATTGGCCCCAAAGGAGTGGTTACCAGTCACTCAAATATTAGACATGAAATGCATTCTTTTTCCTTATGGAGCAACCCAAACACGAATGGAGGAGTCACCCTCAATAGATCTATTCATTCACTCTCGCTTGGCAATATAATTAACGGTCCATGATAATAAAGGGGACTTAATGTGGTAGTACTAAGGAAACTTAAGCAATGTATGGAATTTGTAATACTTTGGCACTGTACAAAAATAATTCAAGCAGCGTATTCTTCCCCATAAGTAATTCAAATCGTATAAAAACATAGAACAAGTATTTCAACCATTCAGTAATATTTGAGAAAATGAATCGCGTTCAAGTAAAACAAGCATTGAATTTAAATAGTATCGAGCATGTATCTTCCCCCAAAACAATTGTAAAATAAGTAAAAGTAGGGGTTATGAACTCACCTGGTGCGATAGCTACGATGACAACAATGAATACACAGAAATGAGGCACGATCTCTAACCGCAACCTAATATGAATGATATGATCTAATGTAAGAAATGAAATGACGCTACACATGCAAATACGTATGTTATCGATACCACTCATTAGTTTTGAAAATAACGTTTATCGTTGACAAATACGTTTTTGACGTCTCGTTAAGTTAATAATCACTTTTCATGTAAATATGTTGGAACGGTACTCCACGATCCTTGTTTGGTGTTCTATCGGAAAATATAAGGTTTTCGTTGCAAAAATAACATTTTTATTACTTGAAAATATGCCCAAAATGGCCTCGCAAAACAAGTCGCGAAATGTTGTACGTTAAGGGTTAGTGATGAAACTCGGCGTTTTTGAAAACCTTGTAACAATATCTTGAAGTCGTGTCATTTAACTTTTGGCGATACGGGTCTCGATCGATGAGAAAATCGACTCTCATTGTGGTTACTTGAAATATTATGTTCAACACTTAGAAAATTTCATTATAGTAAAAGCTGTCAAAATATATATAGTTTATCGGGTATATAGACGAGGTCGTAGTTTATTCGTTATAAGTCTATTCGACGAACGGCCAATTGATTTGAAAAGCTTGTTGGAAGATCTTGATTTCATAAAACTACGGCTCGGACTCAAACTGATCCGATCATAAAGAAAAACAGCCGAGAAAATGGTGTTTCGCAAAGACAGTTTTGCGGCAAAAATTGTAATAGAAAAGCTGATGGAAATATATATATATCGTCTAAGTTCAAACGCTTGTATCTTTTTCGTTATAAGCCCGTTTTCTATGTTCTTTATATCCCCGGAATCGTGGGATGGCATACTAGTATATTTTTGATAAGTCGGGACGGCTAGATCAAGTTTTACGTCTCGAAACAGTCCATGAAAACTGTTCAACAGCAAGCTATTTTTCAGAAAATAGTTTTCGTCGTTAAAATTGAAAATAGCATATCTTTTTCGTCGTAACTCGGATTTTAGTGATTCAAGCGGCCACGGTTTCGTTTTTGAAAGTATTTTCTGAATATCTAACCCAATGTTACCCGGAAATCCCTGAGTTTTCTGAAATTGGCGATTTGGGACAGAACCTATATTTGAAAGTATTTTTCGTTGTTAATATTCGGAAAATCATATCTCCTTCATTATTAACTCGTTTTTATCTCCGTTTTCGGCCATAGTTTCGTCTCGGAATGTATTTTCTAAATCTTTGGTCCAAAGTTACACCCTAGACCCTGAGTTTCCCACGTTTTACAAAAAGGGACAGTAGCTTTTATATAGTGTTTAAAACTCATTTTTAAGAATCAAGACTTGTTCAAAACTTAACCAAACTATCTCAAATCAACTCCACAAATACTCAATCCTACCATACACCTTTTTAGGGTGTCATGGGTTCCTAAACATCACCAAAAATGGTGGATCTCATGAGATTGCTAATAAAAATTATAGATCTATGTTTATAAATAAAAATAAACAATAAGTGGTATGGATCATAGTATATTTGCATGTTTAACCAATATATCTTGAAAATATATCAAATGGAAGTATAAAAAATAGAGAAATTTATTTAGGTACTTACTTGAAGGTTTGATGAGTTTTTGTAGAAAATTATGTATAAGTAGTCTAGGGATTTTTATTTCAAAATCCAAGCTAGGAGTACAAATGACATTTGATGATCTTGATCTTGTAAAATTAGTGATTTCTTGCTTGTTCCTTGCCTTGGCCGATTATACACAAAGGGAGAGAATGAGAGAGCTTTGCTTGAGTTTTGTGTAAGATGGGAATGAAAAAGAAATGAGAGATTCAAGTATATATATTTCTTGAAAGTCTTTATACTCTTTTTAAATTTATTTAACACATAGATTAGGGGGCAAGGGGGGGGGGGGGGCGGCCAAAAGGAGTAAAACAAGGATGTTTGTGGACTCATTAATAATCTTGTCTAACATGTGCAAGTATTGATTAGATATTTTGTACATTGGGTGTTATCGGGTACCGAGTTAACTAAAAATAAATGTTAACGAGGTGAAATAAAATATGACGAAGTTGTAAAAGTTGTAAAATAATATTCCTGATGAGAATCGGGTGTTAGAATAATTATTGAATTGAAATAACGCAAACCGACAGAGTAATAGGCTTTGAACGTAAAATGTAATAATGGATTTCAAAACACCGGGTAAATTAATAATATAATTTTTTTTTTATATTATTGTAATGAGTACGAAAATATATTAGGATCGTGGTCGGGAGCATTGGGTATATGTTCGTAGTAAAAACTGAGTGGTAACGTTAATTACAAATTAAACATACGTATATAGAAATAATGCATATCCGTGTAGTAACTAAAGTGATGATGATTTGTAGACTAATCCAGTCTACATGAAATGTCGTTAATGAATGATGCATGAATTTGCAGCTAAACCACATTGGTTACACGAATTTGAGGACCCGTAAACTCAGTTTACGATGAAATGAACGGTAATCGTGAATAGTGATTTCCTTCCGGAAATGAATAGTGTCACATGAATAGTAAAATTTTTGAACGTTTCTCGGAATCACAAACTGACTCCGAAAACGATGAATAGTAAAATGATGAATAGTGACCGGTGAATAGTAAATGATGAATAGTAACTGATGAATAGTTAATAGGAGAAATGTCCTGAAAATGCGGGTTGTTACACAATACATGTTTTCATACCTTGAAAACTTGTTCCCTCATCCTCAACCAACAACATCCACACCTCCACCACCAACATCAACCACACCTCCACCTCCATCCACATCAAACACACCTCTATCAACTCCACCTACAACATTGCTCCTCCAAAACTAAGCATGGCTCATGGTTGGAAAATAAAAATGTTTAAACCATTTTGATGACAAGCTCTATGAAAAACATTTTTATTAGAGTTTTGGTTGATTGTAAGCCCTTAAGGCTTTAGTTTATTTATTGTATTGTTCATGCATCTTGGATGCATGTTGCTTGTATTTTTCATCTATTTAATGAAGTGCTTTCTTCCATGCTTATATTGCTTGCTTTATATATATATATATATATATATATATATATATATATATATATATATATATATATATATATATATATATATATATATATATATATATATATATTTGTTGCATGCATATATATTGTATGTTCTAAATATTTTTGCAAGCATTCCATTTCTCAATTCGTCTTGTAACCTTAAAACGAGGGACAACACACATCAAGGGGGAGCTCATCCGACTTCGGGACAACCTTTTTGATGTTCACAAAAAGGGGGAGAAGTGATATAAACTCACTAAATACTTGCATATATAATAATTTTTGATTTAATGAGTTTAGATTTTGTAATCATCAAAAAGGGGGAGATTGTTGATATAAATAATGCGTAAAAAAGTTATTAATATTTATCGATATCCCTATGTTTTGACGATCACAAAATACAAACTCATTAAACGTAAAATCATTACGTAAATAAGTATTTAGTGACAAAATATCATTATATCCAACTAATTCACTTAAGGTATAAATAAACAAGTGCCTAATACATTTTATGATCAAATGAAGGTTTTTTACTAATTACAAATTATATAAAATGGTATAAACATTTTATATATTTAAGAAAAACATTTTTGGTAATTAAAGGAAAATGTTTATTTCATAATAATTAAATGAATTCAAATTTGTAACCAAATTCAGTTAAATTTTCACCAAATAAACTTTCCCCAGAAAGGACAAAAAAATATGGCCGTTACTATGGGCGGGCCCCTTAATTATAAGGGGCGGCCCCCTTAATTTTAAGGGGGCTGGCACACAATTAAGGGGGCCGGCATACGCTCCTGTGTCAGATTTTTTTTGCCTATAAATACTGGTTCAAATCTGAATTTTTTCCTCACCTTTTGCACGAAAATTTTCAGATCCAATTCTCTCTAAACATCCTTCTAAAACCCTTTGATCATAAGATTATTAATCTTTGTTTCAAGTGATCCAATCTTTTCATTCCCTCATCATTCAAAGTGCAAAAGAAGAATACTCCTTCCATTTCAAATCAAGAAGTATTGAAGATTAGTTGTGTAGTTTGTATATATCAATTGTAAAGTTGTGTAGTGCTTGTAATAGATAGATCTAGGTGTGTTAGTAGTTGTGAATAGAAATAGTAGTGTTGGGAAGAAGAAGAAGTAGTGTTGTGAAGAACAAGTAGTGAAGTTGTGTGAAGTTGTGAAGTAGTAGTAGTGGTGTGTATAAGTTGTGAAGAAGGTGTGTAGTGACTAGTGGTGTGAGATTGGTTCTAGCTACTATTAGGACTCGACATTTAGCTTAGTGTCGTTAATTGGTGTAAGCAAAAGTTGTGTAAGGTTTTCTCCGCCATAAGGGAGCTTGTTGACATAGTGAAGAAAACTCTCGAGTAGGTGACTCGGGGAGTGGAGTAGGGCAAGGAAGGTGTCCTTGTAGCCAAACCACTATAAATCCTTTGTCTCGCGGTTAGATCTTTCCATCTGTTACTTATTATCTTGCTTATATCATTATTACTTTTGTAGACGTAGACATATATATATATATATATATATATATATATATATATATATATATATATATATATATATATATATATATATATATATATATAGTTGCTCATATAGCGCTAGTGTTGATTCCACTTAAAGATCAAACAAAAGTTTTATTCACAAAATAAAGTTTTTACAATCAAACTAAAAAGGTAACATACATATAATTGATCATTTCGATCAAGTATATTTTTCATACAAAATATAATCAAGGATTATAAAATAAACGTTTACTTACTCATCTCTCGTATATAGCTATAATTGTTTATATTATGCATGTGTTGATTTCACACGCTTAGCTTACATTATTATTATTGTTCATACTTAGATATAGTTGTTCATATTGTTCAAGATTTGAGTTCACATAAGATCGAATCAAACTTTTAAAAGTAAACAAGGTTTTAAAACCAAACTAAGATTTCATAATAAAATTAAAAAGACGTAAAACTATTCAACCCCCCCCCCTTCTAGTTTTCCACATTGTGGATGAATGACTTCGATGTTAGGCTTAAGAAAACTGGCTAATCTCCAATTGGTAACCTGCTTGAACGTCTTAAGAAACATGAATCGGATGTGTACTATGATTTTAATGGTTGTATTTAATGCATGAGTGACTACAAGGAGGCCATGTCAGGAGCTAGCTGTCGGCTCGACATAGGAAGAGGTAGAAGCTTATAGAGTTGGGAAAGATCGTACACGGCCCCACGATTGGTATTAAGGAATATAACCTGTCATCCACGCAATTGTAACAAACTATTCAATTAATGAAAGATAGGTAGGGAGTAGTGAAATCTAAGTAAACACGTTTCTCTCATTATAAGGTTTTTCTCACATTTATTTTCTTGTTATTTTATTTTTATTGCATTTGTAGTAAATTGGGTTAGTTGATAGCAACTAATTCCGCTCACTCTTCCAATACCCGAGATTTTTACTTGCTTTTCATAAAACCATAAAAATACAAAAAGAATCATCCCTCACCTCTATACCTAGTTTAATTAAGTTTTGATCCTAACGAACACTATTCCCCAAGTAGAACGATCAATCCCCCGGTACTTGCCACTACACTTTACTACATCGGTCAGGTACACTGCCTGGTGGGGATTGTAAGCTTCTCGAGATCCCTCGGGAGGTAAAACCTTTTGCGTATGCGCAATCCCACACATCAAGTTTTTGGCGCCGTTGTCGGGGAATAGTTATTGTTTAGGTTGAAATTTCATTTTATTAGGTCTACTTGCTAGATTCCTTTCTAGTAAGATTTTTATTTTATTTTTATAGGTTTTCTTTAGTCTATCTTATTTCTTCGTTCCTTTGTTC
This sequence comes from Artemisia argyi, assembly GCA_030686995.1. Lineage (NCBI taxonomy): Eukaryota > Viridiplantae > Streptophyta > Magnoliopsida > Asterales > Asteraceae > Artemisia > Artemisia argyi. The sequence continues at coordinate 11,391,727 of CM060685.1, forward strand.
GTTACCATTACCATCCGCCATCATGGAAGGTGGTAATATCTTTGAACCCATCAACCCACCACAACCAAACCAACCTCCTAGAGTACTCCCATCCTAGCCACTAAGGCTATCGAAACACCATTGAGCTCACACAAAGAGCCAATGTGTCTCCCTTGCGATCCGACACCATCCGGTTGGTGCAAAACGGATGTGCATTCCATGGAATTCGTTTCGAAGATCCTAATCAACATCTCAAGGATTTCCTCAAAATCATAGATTCCATATGTAGGACCATAGAACAACCTTAATCACTTATGAATCTTGGCTAGATCTAGAGAGAGAAAGTAAGTAGAGAGAGAGAGAGAGTGGAAGGGAACTCCTAGTGTGTGAAAATAATGACAATGTTATTACTAAGAGAACCAACCTCAAAATGAGGTAATACATGAGTATTTATACTAGAAGTCTAGGGCATCACTAATCTTTTACATTATTACATTAGCGGCCCTTAGAGTTTTACAAAACATTAAAACTAAGCCTAAACTTCATCATAATGATATTCTAAAGCAACCTATAACAATACATTAATGACTGACAATTTTTATAAATAAAATAAGATCCTAACAATCTCCCCCTAAGTGTTGGTCATTGAAAGTTGCGCGACGTCATCATCTTTGTCTTTATACTTTAACATTCATAGCTCTCGACATCTTTAAGAATCATTAGATGAGTCATAGTACTTAGTTCATTGTTCTTTGTTCATCGTTGGTGAAATGATCAAATGATGTCATCTGCCTTTCGTCACTTTTGTGTTTGTGGTGGTTGTCTGCCATTCCAACATGCTCATACATCTTAAGTCTTTGTGATACATGCATTTGTTGTTCCCGTTCTTTCACTTTGATCTTTGTCACTTTACTTTGTAGATTCTTGTTTTTGGCGAAGAATCTTTCTTTGACTGTTGCTATCTTTTAATCTTTCTGAGAACTTTCCTTTGACTTTATGATGTATGTATGAGCATGTGGAATCTGTCGCCATGGAGATGATGTATAGCTGCAGATAAATAGTTAGCAATAAATCAACCGGTACTTACAGGTTCGAATTAGAGATCGTCAACAGCATATTGTGAAGACTCCTTCTAACCCTTACCAAGGCCGTTCCCAGTTCGGATACCCTCGAGAGAGCTTACGAGACCTACTAAGTAGATCAACGAATGGGTGAGTCACTGGGGATCACTCCACGACTGTAGACCGTTAGAAACCACCGCGAACACTAAGCGTAACCCATAAAGAATTACCGAAGTGACCTACTATCAAGGCTGCTTGATGTTGACCCTGGCAGGAATTTCCATTCAGTCATTGACAATCACAAATGTGAATCCTCTCATAAATGTTCTGGCAGATTGCTAAGATCTGCGTAGGACTCTAAAATTTACATCTGGTGTCCTTAATGATGAACAACCAGTGTAGGGATATCATGTGTTCCTATGAGATCTTTTGATGAATCTCGGGGCTCTAGACTCGATAAGTGCACATTAGGTTTCCTATGCGGAGATTAGGGAGAGGTCACCTGCTTCAATATCAATCATCTCTAAGAGACAGATTGATAGATTACACCGGTTCCACATGAGAATGAAACAAGCTCTTTTAAGAGAACTTGAGTGGTTAAGAAGGTTTAGTGCAGTGCGTCACTGGGTCCATGACGTCTTTGTTCTTCAATACCGGTGTCACCTTAGCAACAACCAGTAGCATATGAATTGAACCCGGTGTCTGCCCTAAGGTTGAACATTTGGAGGGCTATTTCTTTTCACCCATTTTCATAACTTTTCTTTTTAATTCTTCAACCCCTTCTTTCTCCTTTCTCATTTTCTCCTTTTTTCAATCATACCTAAGGACTTCTAATACTAATCTATTGGATTTGTCCTTGGGTAGATCCCTCCGGCTTTGGTGGATCATAGGACGGTTTTACCTAACCTTTGTCACCTTATATCTTCATGACTATCCTATTGTTGCCATAAAACCATTCATTTGAAAAGCTCTCAAAGTGTTTATGATTATGAAACATATTTGTTGACACTATGAGAATTTTGGTTTCTTTTGAAGGACTCCCCCTTCACATGTGCTCATGTAATTTTTAAGAAATTTGCACATGCGCGAGGAGTTTGTACTTTTGAATTGATCCACTTTCAGTGAACATGACCGATTTGAGACACGCTTACATCACTAGTTAGACTAGCTTGAAATTATTACCCGTCCTGGTCAAGTCCAAAGAAAGTCTCTCGATACGGTACATTCTACTCAGACAAGTCCTATTTGAGACACGCTTACATCACTAGTTAGACTAGCTTGAAATTATTACCCATCCTGGACAAGTCTTTTCGATTAATGACATTTAAGCTTCGTCAATTCATTGGTAATATCTGAGTCGAGCTCTTCTGAGATTCAGTCACAAACTTAAACATCTTTAATAACATTTTAATCATGTCTTCTCCCCATCAAAAATAGCATATTGATGAGGCGAAAAATGATCCGTTTTTAGGGGGTCATTTAAGCCCGAATCCGAATTTATTTGATCAAATATTGCCCTAAATCGTTCCTTTTGTGATTTTAGGTGTTTGGAGAGTGAATTCTGGAAAAGAAGCCATTTTGTACGTTTTTGGAGCATAAAAGTGAAGAAAACGGCTAAGTACCAAATTTCCATGCTGAAGATACAAGGTGACGGCGTCAAGACTACCATCTTGACGGCGTCAGACATGAGGAATTAATTACCGAAGGTGGTGACGGCGTCAGAAGCCTTCATGACGGCGTCAAAGTGGCAAGAATAAAATACCGTGGTTGATGACGGCGTCACATAGGCCGTCATAAGTGGATCAAGGCCGTCCGAGGAAGTATATGGCGGCGAGGTGACGGCGTCACATGTAACTCTTAACGCCGTCAGCCTGTTTTTCCTATATATAGTTTTCTAGTTTTTTCATTAAAGAGAGAGAAGTTTTGGTGAAACCCTAAAGACGATTTTGGTGCATCTTTTACAGGTTTTTCAAGGGTTCCAAACCCTTGAGACCTTGCATTGTAATTGAGATAAGTGTTCTTTCAATTCAATCAATATGTCTATGTGTTGGTTGTTTATATCTTGTTCTTATCTCAATTCCATTATGCTAGGCTAGATCTCTTTTGTGTTTGCTTAGATCTAATGAAACCTAGATGTTGATTATGTGTTGATTACTTGTCTATTCTTGTTTTGGATGAATGATTTATATGTTAGGCTTAAGAAAACTGGCAGATCTCCAAATGGTAACATGCTTGAATGTCTTAAGAAACATGAACCGAGGCGTACTAGGTCTTTATTGGTTGTATTTAATGCATGAGCCACTGTTTACAATCCCTATAGTTGTGCTGGGTCATGGTGTAGGAGGAGATAAGAGCTCATAGAGTTGGGGAGTTATGTATGCCACCCCACGAATGGTATTAAGGAATACAATCCGTCATCCATACAAGTATAACAAGTAATTAACATGTAAAAGATATCTAGGGAGTAGTGAAGTCTAAGTAAACACAATTTCTCCAATTACTGCTCACAACTTTAGTATAATTAGTTTATTTTCATTTTTATTATTTTATTTTGATTGCATCTTAGTTTTGGGTTAGTTGATTAGCAACTAATTCCGCCCACTCCTTCAAAACCCGAGATTTTACTTGCTTTCATAAAAATATAAAAATACAAAAATAATCATCCCTCACCTTTAGAACTATTAATTAGGTTTTCTAACCCTAGCGACACTATTCCTAAGCTGAACGATCACTCCCCCGGTACTTGTCACTATACTATACTACAACGATCAGGTACACTGCCTGGTGGGGGTTGTAAGCTTCTCGAGATCCCTTGAGAGGTAAAGCAAGGTGCGATTCCCACGCATCAAGTTTTTGGCGCCGCAGCCCGGGGAATAGTTATTGTCTAGGTTAGGATTTCTTTTTATTAGGTCTACTTGCTAGATTCCTTTCTAGTAAGATTTTTATTTTTATTTTTAGGTCTTCTTTAGTCTATCTTATTTCTTCGTGCCTTTGTTCGTAACTCTTTACCATTCGACATCATGGAAGGTGGTAACATCTTTGAACCCATCATCCCACCACAACAAAACCCACTATTAGAACCCCTTAGGCCCCGAACCTTAGGAGAGTATTCCCGACCTAGCCACCAAGGCTACCGAAACACCATTGAGCTCACCGGAGACAATGTGACCCCCTTGCGATCCGACACCATCCGGTTGGTGCAAAGCGGATGTGCATTCCATGGACTTCGTTCCGAAGATCTAAACCAACACCTTAAGGACTTCCTCAAAATCGTAGATTCCATAGACCTAGGTGTTGAAACTAGAGAGACTACCCGTTTACGCCTATTCCAATTCTCTCTACGGGATCAAGCTAGTCAATGGCTTGAGCGTTTACCCGCGGGATCCATCACCACATGGGATGATCTCACCACTCGTTTCCTTGCTCAATTTTTCCCACCGGGGAGGACTACTAAAGTTGGAATGATCCCCGTGATTTGAACAAAACGGTCAAGGCAATATCTTTGCCTTCGAATAATTCAAGCACTCCCGACCGTAGGATCATGGAACTTGAGGACCAAGTCAAGTTTCTCATGAAATCTTACGAAGCTCCGAAGCATTCAAGCCAAGTGAACAAAATCACTTCTTCATGCGAATTATGTAGTGGTCCCCATGACACTCGTGATTGTGTGGAACTCCCCGGAACAGCTTTTGCGGACTACGCATCCACGCGTACCGATGAAGCGGGAGATAAGTGGTACACTTTCAAGCCCGAGCCAACCACATACGGTGATTCATACAACCCCTCATGGAAAAATCACCCAAACCTTAGGTGGAAACAAAATCAACCAAATTCTTCCAATCCGCCTAATCGTTACCAATCAAACGGTCCACCATCCAACCGTACCTTCAACAACAATCCTTCTAACAACTATGGTAGTACCAACAATCTTGAAGGATTGATATCTAAATTCATGGCATCTCAAGAAGCTCGCATAGCTAGGTTTGAAACCGAATTCAACCAACAACAAACGGAGATGACCAACAAAATTGACAACTTGTTGAAAGCCCTCAACAACCAAACATTAGTCACACCTAGGAAGGACACTAGGGACACCAATAGTGGAATCCAAGTTAAGGACCCCTCATCATCCAAACATGTCCACTTTGTCAATGTTGTCACCATTAAGCCGATAGATAGGGAGATAGAGGAGAGTGACAAGGATGAAGTTAGAGTAGAAGCCAATAGTGAGGATGAGAGTAGGGAAGTTGAGGTTAATAAGGATGAGGAATTGGAGGAGACAGAACCTATAGAGAAATACTTTGATAAGTTGCCAACCAAGGAAGAACGGGAATACCATAAGAATTTATTCGATAGTCCCGAGAGAACATATATCTTTGGCGACCCCCTTATCAAAATGGGAGACCCCTCTAACATTAACATCCCATGCAATATCGGGCACATGTATATATGGAAAGCTTACATCGACCTTTGATCCCCCGTAAACATCATGACTAGGACCTATTACAATTGGGTGATGAAGAAGCAACTCAATTTTAGGATTATGCTCGGTAAAAATTGGATAAGTAATTTTGCAGGAAGGGTTAAGGGAGTACATGTGATTATAGGGAATCTCACCTATGAGATTGATTTTATGATAGTGGAAAACACTCGTCCCGTGATAGATGCTTGCCTAAGCCAAATTATATTCGGGAAGCCTTTTGTTGAAGCCACTAGGATGAGTTATGATCCGACTTTAGGGATAGTTAGGTTCAAGAAAGACAATGATGAGGTTGCTTATCAAATGCCCTACAAGATCGAACAATACCGCCTTCTCTCTAATTTCGAAAAGGAACGTAAGCAAGCGGCTTATTATAGGAATGAGGAGGATAGACATAGAGGAGTGGAGTATGTTAGAAATAGGATGCTTGGTTTCTACAAAGAATGCTTGCAACTAGGTCCGGAATACAAAACTGGTTTAGAAGACGACCTAGAGAGTGGAACCAATGATGAGATCACGTAGTACCCCATGACTTTGAGTCTAGCTACAAGACTCGTAAATAAAGAAAAGCGCTTCTTGGGAGGCAACCCATGTTTTGTGTGATTTTTATTTGTTTGATTGTTATTTGCTTTCGTATGCATGCTTTGTTTTTATTGTTGGTTGATCATGCTTCTAAAATAAAACGTGAAAATACTTTACTATGTTGTTTAGCCTAGTCTTAACTTCAACCTAAAGGTATTTTTGCAAAAGATAAGTGTAAGGGGAAACCCCAAATATGTTTTTAAGAAACAAACCGATCATGATTCTCCACAATATTTAATGAACATGTATATTCGTATTTGTTAGAGTCAAATGCTTGTATTGAGTCATAATGAAGTTTTGCAGGATTTTCCAGGAAGTAGGACAAAGTTTTTCTAGAAATTTTCCGGAAACTTAACATAAGAATTTCTGCAGGTCCATTCTGACGGCGTCAGGGTATTGCTCTTGACGGCGTCAGGAGTTAAAATCTGGAAATTTTACCGGTTTTGTTTTTCTAACGGAGTCTTATGGTTTTTGTGAATTATTAAGTTTTATAATCTCCAGGAAATCTGCAAACTTCATTCCACAAGCATTATATCTTACTTTGTTTTCTAGGATTTAGTAACTTATATAGGATGCCGCCGATTTTACGCGAGGTTGCCTTGTCTATTGTTGTCAGGATTTACAGGTTATTTGTGACAAGAAGATGATTTATATTCTGGAAGGGAAGCTTTGATTGTTCATTTTCTTGGAGGAAGATTTAAACTGGCCAACCTATAATCCATACCGAGCGAATCAGGGTAGTATTTGATTTCATTCTCTTTACTTTTTTTACTTTTACATTCTTTACTTGAACATTGGGGACAATGTTCATCTTAAGTGTAAGGGGAGGGTAAAAAGATGATACCTTACATATGCACTTTCACCTGAGTTTGTTTTGTTTGATAGTAGATGAGTAATAAAACTATGAGAAATACTTGTTAGTGTAATTTTAGCGCCAAATTTAAATTTTTTTACAACATTTAAGAGTGAAACTTTAGCCATAGCAAGCGTCTCATGGATAGGAGGTTGTATGACTAGCACATAACCGTATATTCAGAAAAATTTTCCACCCAAAAATGTGAGGTTCGCCTTTAGTTTTGATAGGAAAAGCATTTATTATTGGTGCTTATGAGTGTACCGGTAGCATTTAGATTCTAGAACTTGCGTTAGTGATGCATCCCGAGACCGCTAGTGAGACTACATTCGTGTGGTAGGATTTACTACATGATAAGAGGCATTAGGATCACCCTTGTGTTAAACCCGTATTATAATTACTTGACCATTTAAGTCATATTACTTGACTAGTTAAGTCAACTAATTTTTCCCACACCCTTAGCATTGTACTCATTTTTAGTACACGAAACCCCTAGTACACCCCTCCGAGCCTATCTTTTTGTTTCTAACTTTAAGCATTTTACTTAAAGGAAGAATTTGTTACACCCCACTTAAATGTACACCCAAATCGCCTTAGCCTTCCGTGTATGCGCTCATTTTTAGTGCATTATTGTTATTTGTTAAACCCTAAGTTAACTTTCTAATTGATTACATGGTTGCTAAGTCGAGTCATATCCTTGTACATATTGTTTTGGGACGATTGGGTAAGTACTTATTTTATGGAGTAATGGGGAAGAACATCATATATTACCCCCATATGAACATTAATCTTAAAAGTGCTCCAAGTGTTTTGATTTTCTTAATTCGAGTCATTAGTTTAGTTTATTGTAAAGTTTGTAAAGATTCAAGTGTAAGGGGAATTCCCATTCCCTATGATGTATTATTTTGGATGGTAGGGTAAGAGTGTGTGCAAAAAAAAAAAAAAAAAAAAAAAAAAAAATCAAGAAAAAGAAAAAAATAATAATAAAAAATAAAAAATAAAAAATAGAAAAAGAAAAAAGAGAAAAAAACATACGGACTACCATCCCATTTTCATTCTATGTTCATTCTATGTTTTTATTATTTTTCATTTATTAGCTTAAGTCAAGTCTAGTCTTGGCTTAGCAACGCCATCTTGTACATGTAATTAACCGAGATTGTTAACTCGCCACCAGTAAAATTTCCTTTATCCAACAAAACCGTGTAATTCATATCCCTATACCTAACATTACAACCCTTTTAAAAGACCTCTTTGATAGTTTATCCTAGGTGCTTACGCCATATGGTGGAGGTTTGATATGACAGGTAGTGAGAGATATCTTCCATTTCCATAATGTTATATTACTTTATTACACCCGAGAGATGTGAGTATCTAAACACTATTTGTGAGGTGCTTGTGTATGACCTCCGTGCTTGTCTATTGGTCTTTAGTGGAACGATTATTTGTTGTAATTACTTTTATATTAGTGTTAAATGACCCCTAACTTGTCTTTTGAGTAGAATAAAAGCTCATTTGCTTGAGGACAAGCAAATCTCAAGTGTAAGGGTATATGATGAGGCGAAAAATGATCCGTTTTTAGGGGGTCATTTAAGCCCGAATCCGAATTTATTTGATCAAATATTGCCCTAAATCGTTCCTTTTGTGATTTTAGGTGTTTGGAGAGTGAATTCTGGAAAAGAAGCCATTTTGGACGTTTTTGGAGCATAAAAGTGAAGAAAACGGCTAAGTACCAAATTTCCATGCTGAAGATACAAGGTGACGGTGTCAAGACTACCATCTTGACGGCGTCAGACATGAGGAATTAATTACCGAAGGTGGTGACGGCGTCAGAAGCCTTCATGACGGCGTCAAAGTGGCAAGAATAAAATACCGTGGTTGATGACGGCGTCACATAGGCCGTCATAAGTGGATCAAGGCCGTCCGAGGAACTATATGGCGGCGAGGTGACGGCGTCGCATGTAACTCTTGACGCCGTCAGCCTGTTTTTCCTATATATAGTTTTCTAGTTTTTTCATTAAAGAGATAGAAGTTTTGGTGAAACCCTAAAGACGATTTTGGTGCATCTTTTACAGGTTTTTCAAGGGTTCTAAACCCTTGAGACCTTGCATTGTAATTGAGATAAGTGTTCTTTTAATTCAATCAATATGTCTATGTGTTGGTTGTTTATATCTTGTTCTTATCTCAATTCCATTATGCTAGGCTAGATCTCTTTTGTGTTTGCTTAGATATAATGAAACCTAGATGTTGATTATGTGTTGATTACTTGTCTATTCTTGTTTTGGATGAATGATTTATATGTTAGGCTTAAGAAAACTGGCAGATCTCCAAATGATAACATGCTTGAACGTCTTAAGAAAACCGAGGCGTACTAGGTCTTTATTGGTTGTATTTAATGCATGAGCCACTGTTTACAATCCCTATAGTTGTGCTGGGTCATGGTGTAGGAGGAGATAAGAGCTCATAGAGTTGGGGAGTTATGTATGCCACCCCACGAATGGTATTAAGGAATACAATCCGTCATCCATACAAGTATAACAAGTAATTAACATGTAAAAGATATCTAGGGAGTAGTGAAGTCTAAGTAAACAAAATTTCTCCAATTACTGCTCACAACTTTAGTATAATTAGTTTATTTTCATTTTTATTATTTTATTTTGATTGCATCTTAGTTTTGGGTTAGTTGATTAGCAACTAATTCCGCCCACTCCTTCAAAACCCGAGATTTTACTTGCTTTCATAAAAATATAAAAATACAAAAATAATCATCCCTCACCTTTAGAACTATTAATTAGGTTTTCTAACCCTAGCGACACTATTCCTAAGTTGAACGATCAATCCCCCGGTACTTGTCACTATACTATACTACAACGATCAGGTACACTGCCTGGTGGGGGTTGTATGCTTCTCGAGATCCCTTGAGAGGTAAAGCAAGGTGCGATTCCCACGCATCACATATCGTGATATTTTTGATATCAACATATTAAGAAAAAGCTTTTTGGAGAGAAAGACAAATTTCATTACGAATGAATTCGGAACATTTTTTGTTTTTGGAATACTCCCCCTCAAAACTCACATATGTTTTTGAGAAATGTTAAACTTTTTAAAGTTTATAGGGAAGGAGTCTTCTTGAAGCAAAATTCTGAAAGAGAAAGAAATTTCAGATTTGTTGAATTTTGCATCAAGGTTTTTTTGAAAAACAAAGACTTCTCTTTGTTTGAATAGGAATGTCGCACTGAGGCGTACAACAGTGTCCATTTTTAGGATAAGTGCACTTTGTTGATGAAAATCATTTTTGCATAGCACTTTCCTTTCTTTGAAAACTTGAGTTGTGCACTGTAACGTGTACACAAGTCATTTTGATGATGAGCACCGAATTTGATAGATTTCGAAAGTCTATTTGAAAAAACTTGAAAATGTGGTGCTCATGATGTAAGAGAATTTTTGGTTTTAGGATAAGTGCTCGAAAGATATTTGAAACCTTCATTTTTGATTAAGCACTTTCCTTTCTTTGAAGAACGAGTCCTTAGCTGTAATACTAAGAAGTCATTATTTTGAAGTCCGGGTTTCGTACTGAAGTATACGAAAGCCATTTTGAAGAAACTTTTTAGAAACGACATGTTTTAGAAAAACATTAAAGAACTCCCGTTCAAGCATATGTACATGTCCGTATCATTGTTGAAAGACATTTCTAGACACGACAGAATATTGATTTATACGAGAGACATGTCGTGAGAAGAATATTTTTGGATTTTTTTTTTGAAAAATTTATATTTTTGTATTTTGTTTTTGTTTGTTTTTCAAATTTTGTATTTTGATTTTGTCTTTATAAAAGAAATGGAAAATCAAAAATAGAAGATTGAAAGAATGATTTGTAGAATTTACAGAATTTGAACCCTCTGAAGAGCTGGGTTCGGAGATAATTGAAGCACCTGCAACCGAAGACGAAGAGGTTTCACAAATAACAGTGTTAGAAGTACATGAATCAGCACTCTGAGGGTGTTGACTATCAGCGGTTGTTGTGGTTTCTACTTCCTTATCCTGAAGATTATCACTATTATTTGGCTTGGTGCAACTATCAAAAATCTTTCCTGTGGGAATCCATCTAAGACCAACTGTTTTAAAAACTTTCCCCGTAGGAATCCACCTAAGGTAAGATCTAGATGTAGTTTTCATATCAGATGCAGCGGAAGTCTCAGTTTTGGAAAAACTACATTCTTTATATATCCACCTATCAGCATTCTTATTTGTGCCACTACTCTTAGATGCAAGCCAATCCCTAGTATTTTGTTGATTGTTTCTAGGTAATGGTTTACTACTACTAGCAGTGCTTTGGAATCTTGTAGAATTCATCACACTAGGTTTTGTACCTAAGACTCCGTTTTTTCGATGTTGTGCCTTTTTTCTAGCTACTTCTAGATGGTGATTGAGGACCATGTCATTAGAACCAATAGACTCGTTAACATTTTTTGTTGTCTCGTTTTGTGTACTATTCCTAGAAGAACCAGGTGTTCTCAAATTTGTGTTTCTTTCAACAACCAATTTTCTTTTTTCAACAATCTTTTCCATTTCATTTTTCTTGGGCAAGGGTTGTGGAGTGACTGGTTTTGACAAATCCTTTTTCTCATCGACTTTTGGAGCAAACCGTGAAATTGACATTTTTGGTTTTTGAACCGTGTTTGAAACATTTGGTTTCTCCGAAGTCGATGGTTTTGCAAACTTAGTTTTCGCACCCTTCCCTTTTTGACTTTCAAGCTGAGCCCTCAAAAGGTCATTTTGCTCTTTCATGTTCTTGAGGACACGCTCATACGACAGTTTGTCATACTTGCATTCATCCTTTTTTCGATCAAGTTGTTTAAAACATGACACATTTTATTTTTCATGCTTTATAAGAGCATTTTCATATTTTGAAACAATTTCGGAGGTCTCAGCTCTCAGTCTTTCATCGTCTAGAACCGAATATGTTTGTATGATGATAGACATTATATCAGTAGACAGAACTGCTTCGAAGAGAGAATCATTTAGGTTTTCCAAAACATTCATGTTTTCACGAGTATCATTAGCTTCTTTTACCATGGATTTGTGGTCCTTGACAAAATCAACCGTTCCTTTTAAGAAAGCTTGTTCAAAATGGATTACCCTCGCACTGATGTTATACAGTAGGATAGTAATTTCGTTTTCAAACACCTTTTTCTGTTTGATATGAAAACTAGAATGCCAGTTGTTAATATTGATGGTAGTTTTAGATTCAACAATATTTTGAAATTCTTGAATTCTCTTTTTAACGTCATCGAGAATGTCTCTAGCCTCACTTGTATTAAAAGTGTTGTTAGAAGACATTTGTTCTATTTTTGAAAGAGATTTGGAAACAACCATGGGTTTAGAAACTTCTGGGCTTTTGGAAAAAGGTTTGGAAAGCTCATATGCTTGTTTTTGTGGAACAAAAGTAATGCCCGAAAGTTTGTTCAATTTGTTGTAATCAATTGATTTCAAATCAGGATTCTTTCGTTTCATTTTAGTAATGCTCTCTTCGGCCAATTCAATCGTTTCCACAGAATCACGAACTGTAGGAGGATCATGCTTAGCAAACAATACATTTCCATTAAACAAACAATTCTGTTCTTGCTGAGCTTTCTTGAGAATACAAGGAGGTTTGTTCCCTAGAGCCATTTTATGTTTTGTGTGGTAAATCAGATTAGTTTGATTAGCAATCATATTCATTGTTTGACTTGACTGACCCTTTTTAACCACCAATTCTTCTAGTTTTGCAATTTTGTGTTCTGATTCTATGATTTCATCCAAAAGTTTATCCTCTTTCTTTGCAAATTCCTTTTTCAACTCATCCCTTTCTTTTTCAAGATTGGAATAAGCTGATTTTTGTTTAGAGAGTTGGTTTTGCAAATTAGAAATTTCCGCGTTTAAAGCTTTTATCTTCTTGAAAGAATTAACATCAAGTGTATCAAACTTGATTTGCAAAAGTTTTTCCCTTGAAACGGAATTTTGATAACCAGTTTCTAATTCATACAATCTTTCGTTATGAAACTCAAAAGCTTTAACGTTTTTCTTGTAACTCTCAAGCTCAGCGGTCAATTTAACATTCGCGGCCTTAACATCGCGATTGACCTTTTTCACTTTCTCGATTTCAATACCACAATTATTTAATAATGATTCAAATAAAGCACGAGTTTCCTCATCATTAGCACCATTTTGTGCAACTTGAACTCCATTAGGATCCATGTATGGAGTTGCATAGTTAACATTGGTATTAACTTGCTCCCCCACATATGTATCGTAATTAGGTTCAGGTGGCACATAATGTGGCTTCGCATGAGCAAACGGATTAGCATTGTTACCATAATTTGGTACCTCATGGAATGAATCGGAATCATAGGTAGGAGGAAGATCAGAATCACTGCTTGATGTTGTTGCCCGCTGAGAAGTCATGAAACAATCAATCCCATTGTGATTAAGCACATTCTGATCCATTTGATTTCCAACATATTGCATTTGATTCCCTATCTGTATACTCGAAGCATATCCTTGCAGATTGTTGTTGTGTTGTTGGATATTTAATTCCTTGAACAATGAGGCAAAACCATTGGACAAAGTACTTGTGAAACGGTCATGGTGAGTTGCCATTGATTCAATTCAGAGTGAAACGTTGTTCTGAGGATCTTTTGAAAGATAACAAAGGTTGTTGTTGTAGAATAGATGTTTTGGTGAAGTTGAAAAGCGTTCTCGGTTGATTTTTTGTGATTTCAAATTTTCCCTCCAAAAATTGAATACGAAAATTTTCTTTCTCAAAATTTGAAAATCACAAAGAAATACAATTCTAAGGTTACCAGAAAAATTTGAGTTTTGAAAATTTTTACGCAAAATTTGACCGAAAAAATTTGAATTTTGGTCTAAAAATTTGAATTTCGGGCCAAAATTTTCAACCTTATACCAAAATTTGAATCTTGCGTAAAAATTGAACGTTAAGTCTCGTGTAAAAAATATATATATATATATATTTTTTTTTTTTTTTTGCTTGCTAACTCGATAAGCTTGTTTTGAGGGCTAACTCGGTAAGATTTTTTTTGTAACTCGGTAGGATTGGAAAGCTGTCTAACTCGGTATGTCCTAAAAAATCCAAACTCGGTATGTTTCAAACTCGATAAACCTTGGATCCTAACTCGATAAACCTTGGATCCCAACTCGCTGGAAATTTTCTAACTCGCTGGAAATTTTCAAACTCGATGAAAATTATCTAACTCGCTAGAAATTTAAGTTTCTAACTCGGTAAGTCTTCAAAAATTTGGACCGAGTTTCGTCTAAGTTTAGAGTACAAAAATCCTTACTCGATAAACGATAAGGAATGTTAGCTAAGTCGCTAACTGGCTAACTCGCCAAATGAACCTTAACTCGATAGAAAATCACTTAACTCGATAGACAAGTTCTAACTCGATAGAAAACAAGTCAAACTCAGTAAAACTTAAACCCAAACTCGGTAAAACTTAAATCCTAACTCGATAGAAAATCCAAACTCGATAAAACAAACCAAACTCGCTAGGAAAAGTTCAAACTCGCCAAGTAAAATAAGCCAAACTCGATAAAAACTGCTAACTCGCAAAAGATACGATGAACAGTAACCGAAGATTGCAAAATTCACTTTTAAACCTAGTTTTTCAACCAAATCAAACTTAAATCAACCTATATTATCCCTAGGCGATTGATACCACTTGGCTAGTTCTAGAGAGAGAAAGTAGAGAGAGAAAGGTGTAGAAAAGGGTTTATATAAAAGTGACAATATGAAGTTTACACACACACTTTCCCACACCCCTCATGGAGAGTCATGAGGGGTATTTATAGGCTCATTACCCTACTTGTTTGCCTATTCTACATAAGTAGTCCTTGTAGTTTCTAATCTAATCTAATTCACTTGTGTGACGTTATCTTAATAAAAGAGCGAGGCTAACAATCTCCCTCCAAGATATCGTCACACGTGAATGGTTACAATGAGACCTATAAATACATAAAAAAACGTATATTGCAACAATAGTAAACTATGTTGACGTTGTTGAAGCGCAGAGTCTCTGTAGTCTAGATACTGAGGCAGACTTGAAGTTCTCTCTTCCGACGATCTCGACGTATGATCTTTGACACAGTCGGCAAAGGTCTTTGTAGCTCTTAACTTCAACTATATTGGTCTAGTTAGGTTATTACTCCATCCTAACTAGTGAGCCTTTATTCTTTTTCTTTTGCTCCCTCCTGAATGACAACTCTCTTCTCATCTCACAGCGGATAAGGTAGATACTAATGATTTTGCACCATGGTTGTCATTCTGTGAGCATCATAGCATAACTCACATAGTATAGCACAGAAGGTTGGTAATACGCTCCGATGTACACATCATTAGTACTTCTTCGGTTCTGGTGTAAGCACAATTCCCTCGAACAACCAACGTACTAGAGATGAAACACTACTTCTTTTGGCATGTTCTTCTCCCTCTTGATGGTTGCGATGTATCGAAATCATCATACTATTGTGTGTACATGCCAAAATTACCCGTACTTTACACTTCTGGTGCAATATAGGTAGACCATGAAAGCATAATTTGTGAGAATATGCTGATAGGATATGACTCTCTTTATTCTACTATCTCTTCTCTTCTCTTCAACCTTTAAGCGACCTCTTCAAATTCCAACCAGCTAGTAAATGACCAATGACTATAGTAACAACCCAGTATAACCAATCTGAAAATGAAGTAAACATCCCTTAGATATGTGTCTTAATCTTGTACGATGGTGTGACTAAGAACCTATACTGAGCACTACAACGTAACTCCTTTAAGCATAGGTTGATCCATATACTCAAATGAGTAAACAATATATGAATTCTCCGCCTCTTGAACTATCCACAACTTCGTGTGACACTGAGTACTACAATGTAACTCCTTAAAGTGATAGCTATAACCCGTGAGTACTACAATGTAACTCCTTACATCGGGTATAACTAGATAATCCAAGTCTTAATCACCATCTCTACCAGTGTTTGCTCAAACAAGTATCTCCGAAAGTCATGCATCCATCCACCCCTAGACTTTGAGATAAATAAGTACACATGCCCTTGAAATGAACTTTAAACCCAGAAAAGTGATAAAGAATTATCCCCATAATCACAAAATCTGATACTAGCCGTTGTCATTTGAATGTGATTCTTGATCAGGATCTTTTAAGCAATTCGTGGTGTGTTTTTGGTGAAGCTTGAAATTCTATCTCGGTTGATTCGTAGTGATTCCGTATTTTCCCTCCAAAAATATAATTGGAAATTTTTCTCGCCCATAATTTGGAAATCACCATGAAATACAATTCTAAGGTTACCAGAAAAATTTGAGTTTTGAAAATTTTTACGCAAAATTTCACCAAGAAAATTTGAATTTTGGCCTAAAAATTTGAATTTCGGGCCAAAATTTTCAACGTTATACAAAACTTTGAATTTTGCGTAAAAATTGAACGTTTAGTCTCCTCTCAAAAATAAATTTTATGAATTTTTTTTTGGCTAATTCGATAACTTCTCCTAACTCGGTAAAATTTCCTAACTCGATAATCCCCTTGCTAACTCGATAACCTTTCAAACTCGGTAACCTTGCAAACTCGATAACATTGCTAACTCGATAACCATTCCCTAACTCGATAGCTTTAAACTCGATAAGCATTTTGTAACTCGATAAGCACCTGTCAAACTCGGTAAACCTTTCAAACTCGATAGAGCTAGAGGAATTTTGGCAGAGTTACGTTTAGTGTTAACCAAATAAAAAACCTTACTTGATAAACGATAAGGTGAATGCCTAACTAGGTAGAAATGGCTAACTCGCCAGCAAACCTAACTCGATAAATAGACAGCCAAACTCGGTAATGCTTACCCTAACTCGATAAGCAACCTAACTCGATAAGCATCCAAACTCGGTATACCACTCAAACTCGATAAAAAAAATTTTCTAACTCAAAAAGTTAAATCCAAACTCGATAAGTTCCTAACTCGCAAGGATCCAAACTCGCCAGAAATTTTTCAAACTCGACAAAATTGCGATGAACAGTACCAGATCCGATTATTTTCAACCAAAAACGCGATTTTTCACCCAAAAACACCACGATTCGCCCCTGGTTAGCTCTGATGCCACTTGTTATGACCAAGAAACACGTTCCGGAGGTCGAGGTTGATCGAAATACATGATGTTTCTAGAGAGAGAAAGTAGAGAGAGAAAGGTGGAGAAAAAGGTTTATATTAAAATGACAATATGAAGTTTACACACACACTTTCCCACACTCCTCATGGAGAGTCATGAGGGGTATTTATAGGCTCATTACCCTACTTGTTTGCCTATTCTACATAAGTAGTCCTTGTAGTTTCTAATCTAATCCAATTCACTTGTGTGACGTTATCTTTATAAAAGAGCGAGGCTAACACCATAGATCTTGATGTTGAAACTCTAGAGACGACCCGATTGCGCCTCTTCCAATTCTCTCTACGTGACCAAGCTAGTCAATGGCTTGAGCGTTTACCCGCGGGATCTATCACCTCTTGGGATGATCTCATCACTCATTTCCTTGCTCAATTTTTCCCACTGGGGAGAACTACCAAGTTAAGGAATAACATCTTGATGTTCCAACAACGTCAAGGTGAAACTCTTTATGAAGCATGGACTCGTTTCAAGGACTTACTCCAAAAAGTCCCTCATCATGGCATAGATCTTTGGCTCCAAGTCCAAATCTTTTATGACCATATCAATCTCTCCACAAGGAAAACTGTTGACCAAGCGACCGGTGGCAAGCTACATGATCGAAGTGCAGAGAATCATGGGAACTCATAGAAGATCTTGCTCTCTATGACAACGAAAGTTGGAATGATCCTCGTGATTTGAACAAAACGGTCAAGGCAATATCTTTGCCTTCGAACTATTCAAGCACTCCCAACCGTAGGATCATAGAACTTGAAGACCAAGTCAAGTTTTTCATGAAATCTTACGAAGCTCCTAAACCTTCAAGCCAAGCGAACAAAATCATTTCTTCATGCGAATTATGTAGTGGTCCCCACGACACTCGTTATTGCATGGAACTCTTTGAACAAGCTTTTGCGGATTACACATCCTCGCGTACCGACGGAGTGGGAGACAAGTGGTACACTTTCAAACCCGAGCCAAACCCTTATGGTGATTCATACAATCCCTTTTGGAAAAATCACCCAAACTTTAGGTGGAAACAAAGCCAAAATGTACCCCAAAACAATTCTTCCACTCCATCTAATCGCTACCAATCAAACGGTCCACCCCCTAACCGCACTTTCAACAACAATCCTTCCAACAACTTTGGTAGTACCAATAATTTTGAAGGGTTGTGATGCGTGGGAATTGCACCAGGCTTTACCTCTAGAGGGATCTCGAGAAGCTTACAACCCCCACCAGGCAGTGTACCTGATCGTTGTAGTAAAGTATAGTGACAAGTACCGGGGGATTGATCGTTCAACTCAGGAATAGTGTCGCTAGGATTAGAAAGCCTAAGAACTAGGTCTGGAGGTTAGGGATGATTCTTTTTGTATTTTTTTATGTTTTATGAAAACAAGTAAAATCTCGGGTTTTGGAAGAGTGGGCAGAATTAGTTGCTAGTCAACTAACCCAATAACTAAGATTGCAATCAAAATAAAATAATAAAAATGAAAATAAACTAAATTAAACTAAGGGTGTGAGCAATATGTGGGAAAATGGTGTTTACTTAGATTTCACTACTCCCTAGATATCTTTTACAGGTTAATTACTTGTTACAGTTGCGTGGATGACGGATTGTATTCCTTAATACCATTCATGGGGTAGCGTACTTACTTCCCCAATCCTATAAGCTCCTACTTCACTCCTATGTCGAGCCGGCTAAGAAGCTCCTAACATGGGATCACTAGAATTCGCTCATGCATTAAATACAACCATAAAAACCTAGTACACATCGGTTCATGTTTCTTAAGACGTTCAAGCAAGTTACACAATGGAGATCTGCCAGTTTTCTTAAGCCTAACATTGAAATCATTCATCCATTACAACTATAAACAAGCAATCAACATATAATCAACATCTAGGTTTCATTACATCTAAGAAAACACACAAAAGATCTAGCCTAGCATGTTAAAATCAAGACAAGTATAAGATATATTTAAACAACAAATAGACATATTGAATGAATTGAAAGAGGACTTATCTTAATTGAACAGGAAAGGTTTCAAGGGGTGAAAACCCTTGAAAATACTGTTACAAACGACCTAGGGTATATTAGGTTCGACCCTAGTATTCTCCACACAAGTTCCTCTCTTAATGAATGAAAAATAGAAAAGTATATATAGATTTTGTGAGGTGACGGCGTCAAGAGTAAATTTCTGACGCCGTCATCTCGCCGCCAATAAAGTTCTTGGACTGCCTAGATCTGGGTTTGACGCCGTCACGTGTAATCCTTCTTCAGGCCATCACCAAAATAACTCTTGACGCCCTTCTTCTGACGCCTTCAGGTTTTCTCTGGGTCGTCATGGATTTTGTTCTTGACGCCGTCAGATTTTCCTTCTTGACGCCGTCAGGTACTGGTCCAAGCATGGAAAATTAAGTCTTTGCCGTTTTCTTCACTTTTATACTCCAAAAACGTCCAAAATGATTCCTTTTCCAGAATTCACTCCCAAAGTAGCTAAAATCACATAAGGAACGATTTAGGGCAATATTTGATCAAATAAATTCAATTTCGGGCTTAAATGACCCCCTAAAAACGGTTCATTTTTCGCCTCATCATATACCCTTACACTTGAGATTTGCTTGTCCTCAAGCAAATGCGCTTTCATTCTAGTCAAAATACAAGTTAGGGGTCATTTAACACTAATATAAAAGTAATTACAACAAATAATCGTTCCACTAAAGACCAAAGACAAGCACGGAGGTCATACACTAGCACCTCACAAATAGTGTTTAGATACTCACATCTCTCGGGTGTAATAAAGTAATATCACAATATGGAAATGGAAAACATCTCTCACTACCTGACATAGAAAAATAGATTACCATAGGCTTGGGAAAGGATCAAACCTCCACTACATGGCGTAAGCACCTAGGATAAACTATCAAAGAGGTCTTTCAAAGGGTTGTAACGTTAGGTGTAGGGATATGAATACACGATTTTGTTGGATATATGCAATCTTTACTGGTGGCGAGTTAATAATCTTGGTTAATTACATGTACAATATGGCGTTGCTAAGCCAAGACTAGACTCGACTTAAGCTAATAAATCAAAAATAACAAAAACATAAAATAAAATAGAATGAAACGGGATGGTAGTCCGTATGTTTTTTCTCTTTTCTTTTTCTATTTTTTTTCTTTTTCTTGATTTTTCGATTTTTTTTTTTTTTTTTTTTTTTGCATACACTGTTACCCTACCATCCAAAATAATATATCATATGGAATGAAAATTCCCCTTACACTTGAATTTTTACATACTTTACAAATAACTAATCTAATGACTTGAATTAAGATAATCAAAACACTTGGAGTACTTTTAAGATTAACGTATATATGGGGGTAATATATGATGTTCTTCCCCATTACTCCATAACATTAGTACTTTACCCATAAGTCCCAATCGTCCCAAAACAATATGTACAAGGATATGACTCGACTAAGCAACCATGTAATCAATTAGATAATTAACTAAGGGTTTAAACAAATAACAATAATGCACTAAAGATGAGTGCATACACGGAAGGCTAAGGCGATATGGTTGTACATTTAAGTGGGGTGTAACAAATTTTTCCTTTAAGTAAGATGCTTAAAGTTAGAAATGAAAAGATAGGCTCGGAGGGGTGTACTAGGGGTTTCGTGTACTAAAATTGAGTACAACGCTAAGGTGTGGGAAAAATTAGTTGACTTAACTAGCCAAGTAATATTACTTAAATGGTCAAGTAATTATGATACGGGTTTAACACAAGGGTGATCCTAATGCCTCTTATCATGTAGTAAATCCTACTACATGAATGTAGCCTCACTAGCGCTTTCGGGATGCATCACTAACGCAAGTTCTAGAATCTAAATGCTACCGGTACACTCATAAGCACTAATAGTAAATGCTTTTCCAATCAAATCTAAAGGCGAACCTCACATATTTGGGTGGAAAATTTTTCTGAATAGTACGGTTTTGTGCTAGCCATGCAATCTCCTATCCATGAGACGCTTGCTATGGCTAAAGTTTCACTCCTAAATGTTGTAAAAAATTTTAAATTTGGCGCTAAAATTACACTAACAAGTATTTCTCATAGTTTTATTACACACCTACCATTAAACAAACAAACTCAAGCGAAAGTGTTTCCTGTGAGGTATCATCATTTTACACTCCCCTTACACTTAGGATGAACATTGTCCCCAATGTTCAAGTAAAGAATGTAAAAGTGAAATAAGTAAAACGAATGAAATCAATTACTCCCCTGACTCGCTCGGTATGGGTAATATGGTAACCAGGTTAGATCTTCCTCCAAGAAAATGAACAATCAAAGCTTCCCTTCCAGAATATAAATCATCTACTTGTCATACATAACCTGTTAAACCTGAGAAAACTGACAAGGCAACCTCGCGTAAAATCGGCGGCAATCTATATATGCTAACAAATCCTAGAAAACAAAATAAGATATAATGCTTGTGGAATGATGTTTGCAGATCTCCTGGAGATTATAAAACTAAAGATTCAACAAAAACTTTAAGACTCCGTTAGAAAAACAAAACTGGTAAAATTTCCAGAATTTTACACGTGACGCCGTCAGAAGTGACCTGCTGTAAGGAATAAGTGAAGTCAGGATACTGCTGACTGATACTGCTGATTAGTTTCTGCGGAAGACTTAATGTATCTGCTGATGACTACATTTTTCGGAAGTTTAGAGATCCTACGGATGGACATAATCCGTGGATAGAACTTATGTATTTTAGGACAAGATATGTAGAATATCTTTCTTAAGTTTATTATTATTCATTTCTTGTAAGAAAGGTTAGGGTTTCCAATAGTATATAAGGAACCCTAGGTCATTGTAATACGTACGTGTTTTAGTACAAGTTGTCATAACGATTAGTGAAAGTAATATAGATCCATAGAGGATCAAAAGTTTAGTATACAACTTTGTTTTTATATTCCGCAATAATTACAAACATACAGAGATTATCTATTTAGCATTACTAGTGATTACATTGGTAAGCTAACGATCTATTGGCTCAAAGGTCTATCAAGGTATAGATCCCTACAAGTGGTATCAGAGCCACTAGATACTCTCTGTTACCTCAACACAAACACATATCTCCACACTCAATATCAATGGGTGAAAAACCATCCGGTGATGTCACTCTCTCTGATGCAGGTTCTCTCACTCAACAGTTGCAACAGGTGGCCTTTTCAAATAGCAATGCAAAGTTTCCTATGCTTAGGAAGGATGAATACAAAATCTAGGCCATGAAGATGCAAAATTGGATATCTAGTGTTGACTATAACCTCTAGAATGTGATTGTTACTGGCTGCCGTCCTAAAAGGTAATCAGTAGATGCAGAAGGCAACGTTAAGATTTTGGAACCTGTTACTGCTGAAGAGATTATGGCCGTCCAAAGGGAGAACAAAGCCAGAACAATTCTGCTTCAAGCTATCCCTGATGACCACATGGGAGACTTTCATGCAATGACTGATCCCAAACTCCTCTGGAAGGCTATAAAAACATGGTTCGGGGGTAATGAAGATTCAAAGAGAATGAGGAAGAGCATGTTGAAGCAAGAGTTCCAGGAGTTTAAGATAACTGAAGAAGAAGGTATCCACAAAGGATATGACAGGTTTCAGAAGATTTTAAGTCAACTGAATCAACTCCTTGCAAGACCTGACAATGAGGAAGTCAATTCTAGGTTCCTAAGAGCCTTACCTCCATCGTGGTCTCAGGTTACCATATCCTTTAAAACCAAAGGAGGCCTGGACTATCTTACTTTTGATGATCTGTATAATAAGCTCAGAGCTTTAGAAGGTGATGTCAAGGGAAGCTCTCCTTATACAGCTCCTCCAACACAATCTGCATTTGTAAGCTCTAGCTCAAACTACATGCCACATACTTACTCAAGTCCAATCACCATTCCCAATCAGAGTCTTCCAGTCACCACACTATCTTTTTCACATGCTAATCCAATAACTCATCCTAAGACTATCAATGTGATGGAAGATGTCCTACACTCATTTGTTGCTGAGGTTGATAAACAGCAACGACTAACTTATGAGGACTTTGAACAGATTGATGAACTTGCTCTTGAAGAACTGGACTTAAAGTGGCAAATGGCCATGCTCTCCCTGAAGGTTAGAAGGTTTGAACAAAAAGTTGGAAAGAGACTCAATGTTGAAGGAAGGGATTCAGCTAGGTTTGACAGGAGAAAGGTTAAGTGATATTCTTGTAGTGAAGTAGGACATTTTGCAAGAGAGTGCACAACTAAGAAGGGTGAAGCTAATACAAGATACTCAACATACAAGAAGAAAGAGGTGGAGGCTAGTGAATCAAAAGCCTTGGTAACTGCTGTTGATGCTGGTATTGATTGGAATGAGCATGAAGATGCAACAAGCAACCCTCAAATCTCCTACATGGCTAGTTGTGATTTCGGCCTCATGGGAATCTCTCCTCAGGTAACTTCTTGTGTTTGTGATTATGATTCTAAATATGCTAAGCTAAAAGAAGACTATGATGAGTTGAAACCAAAATATAATGCTTGTTTTATTGAAGCTGCTACCTACAAAGAAGCTTTTAAAACATTAGAACAACAAAAGGTGTGGTTTTAAAAAAATCAATTAGCATATGAAGAAAAGATTAGACTTTTAAGTAGTGATTTAGAAAATACTAGCAATGAATTAAAGTTTTCATTAAAAGAAAAAGCTAGGATTGAAAGTGAGAAAGAAATTTTGAAAGAAAAATTAGATAAAGAAGTGGCTTTGCATAAAGAGTGGTTAGTATAAGGTGATAAGTTATCTACTTTTCTTTATGGAAGTCAATCTGTAACATCTGAGCATGGTTTGGGTTTTAAAAAATATGTAGGTGTAAAAGCTAACCATCAGTCTGATATAAAATGTAAAAATCTCTCTGCACCTATAAAATTTTTAAAAGAAGGTGAGATGCATGCTGTACCAGGACCTATTAGAGGTGAATTCATGCCCACCACCAAAACCTCTGACTTTGATGGTTCTCACCATCTGTTTGGCAAAAAGACTACAGACTTACCAAACCCTACTTGTAAAACTTCTAACTCTAACTCTCCCATAACCCTAGGAACCTCTAAGCTCACTACATTTAAGTTGGACTTACCAGAATCAATGGAACACACTGGCATTAGGATCAATGACTCCCCTGACACTAGCAGTATATCTAGTAATGATTCTAACACATATGTCTCTTGTTCTAACAAGGACAAGGCCTCAGAGACCTCTAGTCATGCCAGCTGTGAATCCAAGACCAAGTCAGACTCACCCAAGTCCTCTACCAAGTCTTCTAACAAGTCATCTTACAAGTCTGTGGACTCTGAAGATTCTGCTGATGAAGTTCATTCCAAGACAACATCTTCTGAAGACTTGTTATTTAATACTTTTGAAAACAATTCCTTTCAGCATTTACAAAACAATTATTGTTCTGGTGTTTCTTTGAATAATTCTGTGTTTAATAAGACATCTATTGCATTTATTAAATCTTCTAAGAAGAAGAAATGTTTTGTTTGTGGTAGCAAAGTGCATTTGATTAAGGATTGTGATTTTCATGAGAAGAGGATGGGTGTTTCTGTTGCCAATACCCAAACTAGACCTAAGAGGACCAATGTTTACACAAAACCCTCATTAGATTCACAGGCACCTTATAACTTTAGCAGACAAAACTATGTTTCTGCTGATTGGCTTGGTACTCCTGATAGGTCTTTTCATACTAATAGATGGTTGAATTCTATTAGGACTAACAATGGTCCCTGCTCTGAGTATAGACCATTTTTTGGATTGAATAATTGGCATGGATATTGTGACCCAATGTTTTTAAGAAGGGCTTATTGGGATTCTGCTGAAAAGTCCTCAGCAGATTGTTCTTAGACATCTTTCAGACCTAATACTTACAGGAGTTCCAGGAACAATTGTGGATCTAACTCATCTTCTTGGGTTAATCATAATGATCCACAGGGCAGGCTCAGGTCTTTCATGACTTAAGCCTCTTAACTTTTATGTTGTTGTTGTTGTATATTAACTATTTTTGTTGTAGGCACATCCCCTTCTTAATAAAGATCTAGGTATTGTTGATAGTGGATGTTCAAGGAACATGTCTGGAAATCAGGAGAAGCTACATGACTTTGTACCTTTTAATGGAGGTATAGTGAGATTTGGAAGTGGGGTAGGAAAGATCACTGGCAAAGGTACCATTAAAACTCAAAAGGTGGATTTTGAGAATGTTTACTATGTGAAGGAACTTCAAGGATTCAATTTGTTCTCAGTTTCACAAATTTGTGATAAAAAGCTTCCTGTCCTTTTCACTGAAGAGGGTTGTCTCATTCTATCACCAGAGTTCAAAATCCCTGATGATCATCATGTATGTCAAGCCAGAAGGTGATCTAACATGTTTGGTGGCTAAAGCATCCTTAGATGAATCTACAAAATGGCATAGAAGGATGGCACATGTTAATTTCAAAGTCATCAACAAACTTGCTAAAGATGGACTTGTACATGGACTTCCTTCCAAGATCTTCACCAATGAACATAATTGTGTTGCATGTCACAAGGGTAAACAACACAGAGCTTCCTACAAGCCCATTACTGCTGTGAGCACTATTTCAGAACCATTGCAGCTGCTTCATATGGATCTTTTTGGTCCAACATCAATCAGGAGTATTGACCATAAGTACTTTTGTTTGGTCATTACTGATGCTTTCAGTAGATTCAGTTGGACATTCTTCTTAGTGACAAAAGATCAAACCTTTCAGGCACTTAAAGAATTTATGGCTCTCATTGAAAACCAACTTAACAAGAAGATTAAAGGTATAAGGTGTGACAATGGGACAGAGTTCAAAAATGCTAATCTTATTGAACTCTGTGGGCTAAAGGGTATTAAGAGAGACTATAGCACTCCCAGGACTCCTCAACATAATGGAGTTGCAGAAAGGAAGAATAGAACCCTTATAGAGGCTGCAAGATCTATGCTCGCTGACTCTAAACTTCCCACCATGTTTTGGACTGAAGCAGTTGGCGCTGCTTGTTATGTATTGAATAGGGTGTTGATCACTAGACCTCATAATAAGACACCCTATGAACTGCTGACAGGGAAGATACCTACCATTGAACACTTGAAACCTTTTGGTTGTCAGGTGACCATTCTTAATACAAGTGATCACTTAGGCAAATTTGAAGCAAAAGCTGCTGAAGGGTATATCATTGGTTACTCAGCTCATAGCAAAGCTTACAAGGTATATAATTTGGCTGCTAAAAAGATTGAAGAGACTTTAAACCTGAAATTTATGGAAGACAATGTAAATGTTCAGGGAAAAGGTCAAGAATGGTATTTTGACCTTGATTACTTGACTGACTATCTGGGGTATACTAGACATAAATCTAACCCCTCTGATGGTGTTCAAGTGTCATCTTCTAACAGTGCAGGTACCATACAGGATGATTCAGACAGTGATTCAGAATGTGATGAACCCACTATTGTTGTAACTACTCTACCAATTCGTATAGCAGATCCTCCTCCCAAAGATACCTCTGATGAACTTTCTGCTGATGAAGTAGAAAACTCTACCTATGCAGAAGATCTTGCTCGACTCAAAAAGCAAGAACATGCAGCTGCTCAGGAAGCTAAAAGACTTGGTCTTGAATTTGCTCAAGACACTGAAACACTCTTAAAACAAGCTGCTGCAGCAGAAAGAAGAAAAGATAGTTCTGCTACTGTATCTGCTGATACAGCTATTGATTCTGCTGATGGAGATTCTGCTGAAGGCAATTCTACTGATGTTCCTGTTTCCACTAAAACATCCACAAGTATGGATGAACCTTATGGCAGGTTTCCAAGTCCCTCAGATCTTGCTAATGTTGAACAAAGTGAAGGCATTTTTCAATCAGCTTCCTATGATGAAGACTTTGCTCCTACACTTACCAATCTTGATACCTCCATTGATGTTAATCCTGCTACAACTAAGAGGATCAACACTATTCATCCACAAGAGAATATACTTGGTGATCCAAATGCTATGGTTCTCACTAGGAGTACCATCAAGAATACCAAGTTAGGGCAATGTGCATTTCTTACCTATGTATCCACTCAGAAGAGAGACAATCACACTGATCAGAAGCATTGTCTATTTGCCTGTTTCTTGTCCCAAGTTGAACCAACAAGCATCAAACAGGCTTTGACTGAACTTAGTTAGATTGAAGCTATGCAGGAAGAGATGCAACAATTTAAGAATCAAGATGTTTGGGTCCTTGTTGATCTTCCTGCAGGGAAAATTGCAATTGGGACAAAGTGGATATTAAAATGCAAGAGAGATGCTAGAGGTATTGTGGTGAGAAATAAATCAAGATTGGTGGCTCAAGGTTTCAGGCAAGAAGAAGGGATTGACTATACTGAGGTCTTTGCACCAGTGGCTAGGGTTGAGGCAATAAGATTATTTTTAGCCTTTGCCTCATATATGGGGTTTAAGGTTTATCAGATGGATGTCAAGAGTGCCTTCCTCTATGGCAAAATTGAAGAGGAGGTGTATGTTACTCAACCTCAGGGATTTGAAGACCCCCTTCATCCTAAGAAGGTGTACAAGGTTGTCAAGGCTCTATATGGACTTCACCAAGCACCAAGAGCATGGTATGCTAGATTGTCCACATTTCTTTTGGAGCATGGCTACAGAAGAGGAGCTATTGACAAGACCCTATTTATTAAGAAAAACTCCAGGGACATCATTCTAGTACAGGTATATGTGGATGACATTATTTTTGGATCCACCAAGGAAGCATGGTGCAGGGAATTTGAAGAATTGATGAAAGGTGAATTTCAGATTAGTGCAATGGGGGAATTGACCTTTTTCAAAGGGCTGCAAGTCAAACAACAACCTTAAGGGACATTTATACATCAGGAGAAGTATGTTAAAGACATGTTGAAGAAGTTTGACTTTGAACTCTTGAGGACTGCTACTACTCCTTATGAACCACCCAAGTTTAAAAATCCAAATGAGCAAGATGAGGCTGTGAATGTTCATCTCTACAGATCCATGATTGGATCCCTTATGTATCTCACAGCTTCTAGGCCTGACATTACTTTTGCTGTCAGTGCTTGCTTAAGGCATCAAGTCAATCCACTGACTTCACATCTAAATGCTGTCAAGAAGATTTTCAAGTACATCAAAGGCCAACCCAAGCTAGGCCTATGGTACCCAAGGGGATCACCATTTGTGTTAGAAGCATCCAGTGATAGTGAATATGCAGGAGCCAATTTGGATAGGAAATCCACAATAGGAGGATGTCAATTTCTTGGTAGAAGACTCATCTCTTGGCAGTGTAAGAAACAAACCATAGTGGCTACTTCTACTACTGAAGCAGAATATGTTGCTGCTGCCAATTTTTGTGGTCAGGTACTTTGGATTCAAAATCAAATGTTGGATTATGGGTTTAACTTTATGAACACTAAAATCTACATTGATAATCAAAGTACTATTTCTATTGTTAAAAATCCTGTTTTTCATCAGAGAACTAAACATATAGATATTAGGCACCATTTTATAAGAGATGCAAATGAGAAGCATCTAATTCAAGTGCTTAAAATTCATACTGATGATAATGTGGCTAATTTATTAACAAAAGCTTTTGATGGACCTAGGTTTAATCACCTAGTTGTCAACATTAGGATGGTTAACCCTTGAATACTATGTTTGAGGGGAGGCATAAGCCTCAGGGGAGGATTGTACATGTTGTATAATGTGTAGATTATTAGTTTTATGTTTAACTAACTTTGTTTTGCAGGTTTATTACTAACTTTGTAGATTATTATGATTGCTCTTTTGTGTTTTGTTTGTATGTTTGTGTACAGGTTATGTTCCTGCTGATGTACAAAGCTATCAGTGGAATAAGAAGTAAAAGACTTATTCAAAAGATTTTTATTAGTCATTAAACAGTACAATACATCATCATCAGTACATCATCAGCAGATAACATCATTCAACAGGAGAAACACAAAAGACATCAATCAGCAACAAACAACCACCACCAAACCACTACCTCCCAAAGCCCCAACCTTCTACTCCATCTTCCTCTTCCCTTTGCCTGTGTCCTTAGGGTCAGGCATCTTCTTGTGAATTCCTCTGGATTGCATGTCTTTGTTCCAGAGTTTGGGTTCTGCAAGACCAAGGACTACCTTCAAAGGACCCTTCTTCCTCTTTGATGACTGTGGCTCTTCAGGGACAGATATCTTCCTCATATCAGCACAAACTCTCTCCATCTCACTTGTGAGGAATGCTGTAACAGGAGAAAAGTCAGGGACAATCATAGCAAGAGGAGTTGGAGTTTCCTCTGTCTCCTTTGTTTCTTCTGAAGAAGTGGGAGATGGACAAATCTCAGAAGGTCCCTCACCAAGGTAGTAGTAACATCTCTGTATTTTAGGGATGTCAAATGAGGAGTCAGATGATGAATCAGAAGCTATATCAATGATATTGGGGTTTGGTTTCATGATTATGATGCTGAGACAGGAGTTGGTGTGTTATGCTATAAATGTTCTAAAGTGTTGTGAGAAGATTATGCATTGAAGAATTACTTATAAAGACTTGATTTGGGTTTATTGTGAGTAAATGCAAGTTAATGGTGGTAGTTGAGTCAGTAGCAATTACTAATTGTGCAAGTTTTCCACTGATGTGGATTCTTCGGATGAAAGTCAATGGGTTGATCACTTGCTGCTGATAACAACTATTTTGTTTCTAAAGTTGTTCCTGCTGATGATATTTCAGAAGAATTAAAAGCAAATAAAGATAAACATGCCAAGATTTTTATTTATTCATCACAAGTACAATGCAGGGACAAAAGACGGAAAGTTAAACATGTTACACAAGCATAACTATCCTAGAATCTATTCTACTTTGCCCTTGCCCTTGCCTTCAACTGACTTCCCCTTGCCCTTATTGTTGAAGTTTGAGACAATTTTCCTCTGTGGACAAGGCAACCCCAACACTATCTTTCTTGTTGTTGGAAGTGGAGGATTCAACTTTCTTCTTCTTGATCCTCTTGGACAAGAGGATTGGGGTTTATCAGGGGTTTTGGGATTGTAGATTGCATCATCTTCATCATCCTCTTCATCAGAAGAAGTGATGTGGGAGGAAGACTCTCCAGGACTAGGGACTCTTTTTGCCCTCTCCATTGCATTCCATTGTCTTTCCATCTCTCTTTGATACTCAGGATCATCAATCTCCGAAGGGTATGGTGGAAGTGATGATGATGAACTGCGAGTAGGTATAGGAACATCATGTTTCCTCTTTTTAGCTTGCTCCTTTGTGAGACCTCTTGGGCGAGTTGGCATTCTGAGTGGTGGTGGTGACATTAGTGATTCAGATGAATCAGAAGAGTCAGAAGATAGGTTGATGATGTTTGGATTGGATGCCATGATTTTTGATTGTTTGGTGGAATTGTGATTAGGGATTTGTGATCTGAGAAGATGTTTGTGATTTGTGATGAAGTTGGGAGATCATTACCCTTTATTTATAAGGACACCTAAACCGTGTGTCTTTATTACCATAAATGCGAGGTAGATTGGTGATAATTAAGGGTAATTCGAAATTTAATTAAAGAGCTTTTTCAAAGATTTACCACTGAAGGTGAGATTCTGCTGATTGATCCTGCGAATGGTATATGGTTGACCGTAGTCAACTATTGATTACTTTCCACGGATTGACCATATGGGTTCTGCTGTTTGACTTGGTTTCAGCTGACGAGTCAGTTTAATTGAGATGTTTTAACTCGATTATTGGTCAATGATTTGTTTCTATCTTTCATACCAATACCCTTCCATGTTTGGTAACTTCCATTATTAACCAATACGTGTGTATCCCACTAACAATTAACTGATTCCCACTCGCTATATCTTTGAAAGATAACCATTTCAACCTTATTTAGAACTCCAAACCCTAATTTCTTATTTCTATCAATGGCCGAACTACTTTCCAAAGGTGATCACAACAAACATGCTTTTCTTGGGAATGATGGAATTTCTTCAAAGATCCAAGATTCACTTTGCTTTGATGCATTATCCTAATGTTATACATGAATCTTTGGTTGTGCAATTTTGGCAAACGGCAAGGACTAGGACTGTTAATGATGGTCCTACTGAGATTGTTGCTGTAGTCGATGGGGAAGAATGTGTGGTTACTGAGTCTTTGGTTAGAACACAACTACAATTGGATGATGAAGGTGGGGTGAGTGAGTTGGCTAAGGAAGACATACTTGCAGGACTTAGGGCTACTGGGTATAGTGGTGATGGGAAAGTATGGTATAAGAATTTGTTTTGTCCTAAATGGAGGTTTTTGACACACACCTTACTTCAGTGTATGAGTTCCAAGTCTGGTGGATGGGATCAATTCTCTACAGACATTGCTCTTGCCATTTTGTGTCTCTCTCAGGGAAGAACTTTTAACTTTTCTAAGTATATCTTCACTGAAATGCTTGGTAATGTTAAGGATACTAAACTTAAATATCTTATGTATCCTAGGTTTCTTCAAATCATTTTAGGCATTCAGACCACTGACCTACCCATTTACCTGTTAAGGGTTTATCTAAAAAGTTGTTTTCTCAAATGAAAATCAAATTTATAGGAGAACACAAACCCTTACTCCCTGCTATGCTGCCTGTTGGTGATGCTCCTGATGGAGTAGCTACTGATGTGGCTGCTGATGCAGCTGCTGATGTAGCTGCTGATGCCCCGTTGGGCAATCCCCCTGATGGAGTGGCTGCTGATGCAGCTGCTGATATTCAGGATCCTCCTAATGTTCAAGGACTAGAGGGTTCTCTTGATAGAACCGAAGTTGCTCCTGATGTTCAGCCACCACCCTCTCCTAGGTCACCCCCACATATACCTTCACCAATGGATACTACTTTTCCTGAGCATGTGCTCAATGAGAACTTAGGGTCTGACCAACCTGTACATTCTCCACAATTCACTAGACTTTCCACACCTAGTCCCTTGAGACCTCACTTTGAGGATAATGTAGATGTAGATGTATATTTAGATTATTCTACTCCTAGGACCACTGATGCTCCTAATACCACAGATATCCCTGTTGGTGGAGCTGAAGGTCCTGTTACTCTTACTTCTATCTCTGCTTTGTTGAACAGGTATATCACTAAGGTAGACAAATTGGAGAAGGATCTGATGTTTACCAAAAAGAACCTTAGTAAAGCAGTTCTTACTCTGATTGGAAGAGTTAAGAAGTTGGAAGCCAAGCTCAAGAGCAAGAAAAGGAAAGGAGTTGCATATGAATCAGATGAGGAATCTTCAAAAGCATCTGACAAAATTGACTTGGATGGACTTGAACTTCTTGCAGCTACCACATTGGAAAGTGTTCAGCAGAAGACTCCTGATGCTAGGCCTGAACCATCTGTTGAGAAGAAGTCTACTGATGTTAGTCCTGCACCAACAACTCATTCTGCTGATCCAACTACTAAGAAGAAATCAAGAGTGATGTATGTCAGGAGAAAGCATTCTGCTGATAAGTCTTCTGCTGATGCTTCAATAAAGGATACTGTTCCTGATCCTCTGCCAGAAGTGGATCTTGGCACCTCAGCAGATATACAAGTAGATTCTCCTGATGCTTCTAATGTCAAGACCTCTGATCCTCCTGAGACTGCTTCTATTAAGAAAGACAAAGGCAAGTCTATCTTGATTGATCAGGGTTCTCCTCCAAGAGTTAAGAGCAAGGAAGAACTTGCTAATGAAATAATTAGTGAGAATGTTGATGCACACTGGCAAGCTAAAGAGGATGCTGCAGCTCAAAAGATTCAATTGGATATGAATGCCTCAGTGGAACTAGCCAAGAAACTACAAGCAGACTTGGATATGATGGGACCTCCAATTCCTAGCACTCTGACTGCTGAAAGGAAAAAGGAACTAGATGACATTGCTAAGAACCTTTCTGCAGATCAATGGGAAAATTTGGCACAACAGGCTGCTAATATACCTAATTTGGGTGAATCTGTACTTAAGGTTCAGAATAATGACTTTGCTAAGATGATGGTTGAAAGAGGTAAGTTGCTGAAACAACATGAGGCAGAGCTAAAGGCTAAACATCTTCAGGATAGACCTTGGACAAAAGCTGAAATCAGGGATTATATGAGGCACTTTGTCAGGAATCAGGGATGTTCTATGTTTGGGTCAGGATGGAATAGAAAGAA
The DNA here is from genome assembly GCA_030686995.1 of Artemisia argyi. NCBI lineage: Eukaryota > Viridiplantae > Streptophyta > Magnoliopsida > Asterales > Asteraceae > Artemisia > Artemisia argyi. Next base: position 11,425,108 of record CM060685.1, read on the forward strand.
GGTTTGGGGATTTTCAGATCAACAGCTCACCTTCTACTATGACAAAATTATTTCTAATCATCATTCTTCTGGCATCAATGTTGAAGATGTTTTGGAGAAGAGGGGTAGACTTTTGGAGAAGCATGCTGCAAAGAGAACTAGGATTGATGCTTCTACTGATCATCCTCCCGCATCCACTGATGCATCTTTTGTTGATCAGGAGCAAGTCCATTCTCCAACAGTGGTAACTCAGATGGATACTTCCACTGATGATGCTCCTTCTAATGTTATTCCAGAACCTGCTGATGTTGTTCCTACTGAAGCTCCTACTTTTGATTCTGCTGAAGCTTCTCAACCTGTTCCTACTGAAGCTCAACCTAATGTTATACATGGTGCTTCAGCAGATGTACCAATAGAAGTACCTGATAATGCCACAGCAGATGTTCCTGCTGATAGTCAAATTCATGATGCTCCTGATACTCCCAAACCAGCTCCTAAAGAAGAACTAGCTGATGATTATTCCATTCCTTCCACTACAGGCACTAGGAGAAAGACTAAGGCTATTAAGAGGAAAGCTCCTAAGGATGCATTGAAAGAAGATAGTTCTTTCATTGACTATGATTCTGATGATGGTCAAGATCCTGTGGTATGGGAAAGAATTGTTAAATGGGAACTTGTTGATTCCATGCCTGGTCAGGGACAAGTGAATGTAATTCATAGACAAGATGAAACTACCAAAACATTTACTTTCCTGAGTCAAATACTACACATGGTGGACAAGCAAGATATCCTATCACTTTATGACTGGGTTACTTCTTATTATCAAACTAACTCTCCTGAAGGAATTGGTATGTATTTGATGGGAGATTTGCAGATTTTGTGTGATTCTTATAAGGGTAATTCTGGAGTCAAGTTTCAAGTATGGAAAGGTCAAAAGTCATGGGTGGTTGATTATTGGAAGTTCTTTCCACTTCCTAATGTTCACATGATTGTTACCACCACTGGGAAGACATTATATTGCTGGGCTGATACTCTCTATCCTATTACCATGGAGGTAATGAATATGATGTTGGAAGCTAAGCTTACTGTTCGTCCTGATATGACTGAGAATGATTTCCATCTTGCTGAACAACTGATAAGGTTCATCAGAAGGAGTGTTTTGACTAAGAAGCAACTCAAAACTCAGCATGGTATTTAGATGGATTCATATCTTCAATGAGTTGCTCATTTGTATGGTAATTTGTTGTATATTTTGTTTCTTTTCTTTTAGTTTATTTCTTTAGTATAAAAAAAAATAAAAATAAAAAATAAAAAAATAAAAAAAAACTAATTTTTTTTGTATAGTTGTGTATATGTTGTATGCAGGTTTGGTGTTGATTTCTCTGGTTATCAACTTACCTGATGTTGACTATTCCATCAAAAAGTTGGCTAGTCCAAAGGGTACAGCTTTGGTAAAGACACATCCAATCTATTGATAGTTGTAATAGTTTGCTAAAAACTATTGGGTGCTCAACTCACCCATGCTTCACAGCTGATAGTTGAAAGATTGTCAATTGACCATGGCTTTTTCCTTTTGGATTCCAAATAATTGGCTAGTCCTGTGCAAACGGCTACAGGTAAAGACATATCAAATCCTTTTCTAGCTGATGATTTGCTAAAAATCATATGGTTATCAGGTGGACCATGGTTCTTATTTGAACTAAACATTTGGCTACTCCAGTAGTAATGGCTATTGGTAAAGAGACATCAAATCCATTATTTTCAATGATTCACCTTTCACATGAGTTAACACACCTGGATGTGATGAGAATAGTACGAAACTATTTGTATTGATGTACATTTTGTCATATGTTGCTGCAAAGAATGGTGTTCCTCAATTCCTTGATGATCATAGAGATTCTAATTATGAAGATTCTTTGCTGCTGGTGTTCATCCTTAATCCTCTTGTTTATGCTATTGGCGATCTATCATGAAATCTTGAACTTAACTCTGTCAAATTCAAGATTAGGGGAGGATTGTAAGGAATTAGTGAAGTCAGGATACTGCTGACTGATACTGCTGATTAGTTTCTACGTAAGACTTAATGTATCTGCTGATGACTACATTCTGCAGAAGTTTAGAGATCCTACGGATGGACATAATCCGTGGATAGAACTTATGTATTTTAGGACAAGATATGTAGAATATCTTTCTTAAGTTTATTATTATTCGTTTCTTGTAAGAAAGGTTAGGGTTTCCAATAGTATATAAGGAACCCTAGGTCATTGTAATACATACGTGTTTTAGTACAAGTTTTCATAACGATTAGTGAAAGTAATATAGATCCATAGAGGATCAAAAGTTTAGTATACAAGTTTGTTTTTATATTCCGCAATAATTACAAACATACAGAGATTATCTATTTAGCATTACTAGTGATTACATTGGTAAGCTAACGATCTATTGTCTCAAAGGTCTATCAAGGTATAGATCCCTACACCAGCAGAAATCTTTACGTTAAGTTTCTGGAAAATTTCTGGAAAAACTTATGTCCTACTTCCTAGAAAATCCTGCAAAACATCATTACGACTCGATACAAGCATTTGACTCTAACAATTACTAATACACATGCACATTTAATATTGTTGCAGTTCATGCTCAATTTCATTCTTATAAACAAATTTGGATCTCCCTTACACTTATCTTTTGCAAAATACCTTTATATGCAATTAAGATGAAGTTAAAAACAAAATAAAGCATTTTCACAAATTATTCGAAACATGAAAATTAAACAACTATGATTAAGCATATATGACACAAACAAACAAATAAAATAAAAACATCAAACAATTAAAAACATGGGTTGGGTTGCCTCACAACAAGCGCTTGTTTTTGTTCGAGTCAGGAGCCTGATTCTACCCTTATTTAACGGAAATAGGGGAGGTTTTCCCTACACTTAGGATTAAGTGCGGGTGGAAGTAGCGATACACACCCTTAGGGTAGAAATATGCCACATGAGGTGAAGGGGGTGAGTGAATGGCTTCCTTCATCCTAAAACTACCCGGATAATATTGGTTGATGGGTGGGTCGGTTCCTGTTTTGTCTCCTAGATGTATATCTAAGGATAGAAAGTTGTGTAAAGGTTGAGGTTCCAGTTCATCAACATTAGGAAAATCCCTAGAACTAGGAGTAAGGTTATCACTACAAGTATTCAAACCTATATCCTCTAGTGGTGCTTGGTCCAAGGGTTCTACCTCAATTGGATATAAGTTTTGAGTCACATGGTTAGTACAAGATATAAGGCACAAGTTTGGAAAATTCAATTTCTTCATCAAATTCGTCATACTCAGTTTTCTTCATCAGTGATCATTATATAAAGCCTACAGATTTGAAGAATCATTTTATGTACATGCATCACTCGAGGGGAAGTTTCTACGGTTTATTCATTCTCTATTTGTTGATAACAAAAAGGGGAAGAAATATTGTGGTGGCATGACATGGATTAAGGGGAAGACATACTTGTTTCATTCAGGGAGATGTCTACATCTCAACCTCTCTACTTCGTCTAGGGAAGTTCGTACACGACTTTGTTTGTTTTGTCATCATCAAATAGGGGAAGATTGTTAGGATTCTTGATTTGATGTGACAAAATAAATAAAAGAATGAAAACAAGAGGGACTTAATGTGACAAAGGATGAAACTTCAAGAACAAGAAAAAGATTACTACGGATCTTTTTATTATTTAGAATATATCCTTTGTAAACCTAATCCTCTATTATATAAAGAGGATACAGGTCGTATGTTTTATTATGTCTTTAATAATGTAGTCGACTAAAGGGGTGTGTGTGTGTTCTAGGGCGTGTAAACTATAAACGCCTAAAACTAGTTTGTGTTAGTTCGAATCCTCTAAGGTCTGAGGTGTCTTAGATCCATGTTACAGTTAGGTAACACGTTATTATTCTGATCAAATAATAATTGGAGGTGATTGGAAAAACCTTGTTGTCAATAACTTTGATTTGTTTTAATTCCGCTGCATGTTATTATCATTGTTATTGTTAACCCTAGATGCTCAAAACGGTCCAAGGAGTCTAACAAACTCAACAGGTTCCTATAGTCTTTTCTACTTTTTCCGAGTAAGTCACGGGCGGTGTATGTGCCTCAAATGATGGTAGGACTTGTGGGGTACTTTGTGGGCTTGGATTGTCCACCTCATCCTCCATTGTACCTAGATTACTTATATGTTTGTTTTGTACTATGATATTAGGTGCCATCCAACTAGGTATCTCAACATGAGTATATTCATCCCCCAACAAACTTGTTTCATGATCCTTCAAATTTGTTGTCAATTGATTTGTTATGTTGTTTGTCGGGTTGTCTAATCTATAATAATATTGGGCACAATCTTCTATGGCATCCCATGCTTCTTTAGCATTTAATTCCCTAAAGTCCCCATTGGCAAAATCCTCAATGCACATTTGGTCACATCGGTCGACACGATAGTAAAAGGTTTGGGTTAAGGATGCTAAAGTGAAACTATGATGAGGGACTATTCGGAGTAAATTTTTAAAATGAGTCCATGCATCATATATGGGTTCATCTCGATATTGTTTGAACATCAAGATGTCATTAGGGTAGAATGGATTTCTTGGTCGGTAGTATGGTGGATTCACATTCTCCATAATGGTGAACGGAAGAGTCAATGGAAAGGTTTCTACGAACAAATACACAAAGAAAATATAGACTACGGGAAAGCTAATAAAAAGAAAATAAAAATCTCACTAAAAAGGAATCTAATGAGTAGACCTAATTAATATAAATTCCATCCTAAACAATAAACATTTCCCCGGCAGCGGCACCAAAAACTTGATGCGTGGGAATAGCACCAGGCTTTACCTCTCGAGGGATCTCGAGAAGCTTACAACCCCCACCAGGCAGTGTACCTGATCGTTGTAGTATAGTATAGTGACAAGTACCGGGGGATTGATCGTTCAACTCAGGAATAGTGTCGCTAGGATTAGAAAGCCTAAGAACTAGGTCTAGAGGTGAGGGATGATTCTTTTTGTATTTTTTTATGTTTTATGAAAGCAAGTAAAATCTCGGGTTTGGAAGAGTGGGCGGACAACTAACCCAATAACTAAGATTGCAATCAAAATAAAATAATAAAAATGAAAATAAACTAAATTAAACTAAGGGTGTGAGCAATATGTGGGAAAATGGTGTTTACTTAGATTTCACTACTCCCTAGATATCTTTTACAGGTTAATTACTTGTTACAGTTGCGTGGATGACGGATTGTATTCCTTAATACCATTCATGGGGTGGCGTACTTACTTCCCCAATCCTATAAGCTCCTACTTCACTCCTATGTCGAGCCGGCTAAGAAGCTCCTAACATGGGATCACTAGAATTCGCTCATGCATTAAATACAACCGTAAAAACCTAGTACACATCGGTTCATGTTTCTTAAGACGTTCAAGCAAGTTACACAATGGAGATCTGCCAGTTTTCTTAAGCCTAACATTGAAATCATTCATCCATTACAACTATAAACAAGCAATCAACATATAATCAACATCTAGGTTTCATTACATCTAAGCAAACACACAAAAGATCTAGCCTAGCATGTTAAAATCAAGACAAGCATAAGATATATTCAAACAACACATAGACATATTGAATGAATTGAAAGAGGACTTATCTTAATTGAACATGAAAGGTTTCAAGGGGTGAAAACCCTTGAAAATACTGTTACAAACGACCTAGGGTTTATTAGGTTTGACCCTAGTATTCTCCACACAAGTTCCTCTCTTAATGAATGAAAAATAGAAAAATATATATAGATTTTGTGAGGTGACGGCGTCAAGAGTAAATTTCTGACGCCGTCATCACGCCGCCAATAAAGTTCTCGGACTGCCTAGATCTGGGTTTGACGCCGTCACATGTAATCCTTCTTCAGGCCGTCACCAAAATAACTCTTGACGCCCTTCTTCTGACGCCTTCAGGTTTTCTCTGGGTCGTCATGGATTTTGCTCTTGACGTCGTCAGATTTTCCTTCTTGACGCCGTCAGGTACTGTTCCCAGCATGGAAAATTAAGTCTTTGTCATTTTCTTCACTTTTATGCTCCAAAAACGTCCAAAATGCTTCCTTTTCTAGAATTCACTCCCAAAGTACCTAAAATCACAAAAGGAATGATTTAGGACAATATTTGATCAAATAAATTCAATTTCGGGCTTAAATGACCCCCTAAAAATGGTTCATTTTTTGCCTCATCAAGTTGATGTCTAAATTTATGGCATCTCAAGAAGCTTGTATGGCTAAGTTTGAATCTGAATTCAATTAACAACAAACGGAGATGACCAATAAAATTGACAACTTGTTGAAAGCTCTTAACAATCAAGTGTTGACCAAGCCAAATAAGGACGCTAGGAACACTAATAGTGGAACCAAAATTAAGGATTCCTCATCATCCAAGCTTGTCCACTTTGTTAGTGTTGTCACTATTTAGCCAATCGATAAATATAGGGAAGAAGATGATGTAGATAGGGTTGGAATTGATAGTGAATCTAAGAAAGAGGATAATAAGGAAGGGAAGGTAGAGGAAGCAGAGAATGTAGAGAACTATTTTGATAGGTTACCAACTAAGAAAGAACGCGCATACCATAGGGATTTATTCGATGACCCCGAGACACCATACGTCCTAGGTTCACCAATCATCAAAGCAGGCGATCCCTCTAATATCAAAATACCATGCAACATTGGGCATTTACATTTTTGGAAAGCCTACATCGATCTTAACTCTCCTGTAAACCTTATGACTAGGCTCCACTATAATTGGATAATGAAAAAGCAACTCGGACCTAGGATATTTCCCAACACGGGTTGGATGAGTAACTTTTTAGGAAGAGTAAAAGGATTGCACGTTTTTGTAGGAAATTTCACATACGTTACCAACTTTGTGATTGTAGAAGATATTCGTCCAGTAATAGATGGTTGCCTAAGTCAAATAGTGTTTGGGAAGCCGTTTGTTGAGACCTCTAAGATGAATTATGACCCATCCTTAGGGATAGTTAGGTTCAATGATGAAAACGATGAGATAGCCTACCAAATGCCATATAAGATTGAGCAATTCCAGCTTTTATCAAACATCAAAAAGGAACATAAGCAAGCAGTCTACTATAGGAATGACGATGATAGACGTAGGGGAGTAGACTATGTTATGAGAAAAATACTTGGCTTCTACAAAGAATGCTTGCAACTAGGTCCGGAATATAAAATCAAACCCGAGGATAACCTAGAAACCGTGACTAATGACGAGGTCACGTAATAGAGCATGACTTTGAGTCTAGCTACAAGACTCGTAAATAAAGAAAAGCGCTTCTTGGGAGGCAACCCATGCTTTGTTTGTTTGTTTGATTTTATTTGCTTCCGTATGCATGTTTTAATTTTATTGTTTATGGCTCATGTTTCAAAATAAATTGTGAAAATGCTTTTTTTTTTTTAACTTCGTCTTGATTACATATAAAGGTATTTTGCAAAAGATAAGTGTAAGGAAAATCTAAATTTGTTTCTAAGAACGAGATTGAACATGAATCACAACAATATTAAACGAATGTGCATATTAGTATTTGTGTGAGTCAAATGCTTGTATCGAGTCATAATGATGTTTTACAGGATTTCCAGGAATTAAGGCATGAGTTTTTCCTGAAATTTTCCGGAAACATAACATAAAATTTATGTAGGTCACTTCTGACGGTGTCAGAGTTATAACCTGACGGCATCAAGTGTAAAATTCTGAAAAATTTTGCAAGTTTTGTTTTTCTTCTGGAGTCATAGAGTTTTTGTCAAATCTTTAGTTTTATAAACTCCAGGAATTCTGCAAATATTCATTCCACAAGCATTATATCTTAATTTGCTTTCTAGGATTTTAGTATATATATAGTTTGCCGCCGATTTTACGTGAGGTTCGCCATGATTGTTTTCTCAGGTTTAACAGGTTATATTAGACAATAAGATGATTTATATTTCTGGAGTGAAGCTTTCAACGTTCATTTTCTTGTAGGAGGATCTAACCATGTTATCGCATTATCCACACCGAGCGAATCAGGGGAGTATTTGTTTCATTCTTTTATCTTCGTTACTTTTACATCCTTTTTATTGAACATTGGGGACAATGTTCAGCCTAAGTGTAAGGGGAGGGTAAATGATGATACCTTAGAGAATGCAATTGCACTAGATGTTTATTTGTTCAATAGTAAGTGTGTAATAAAACTAAGAGAAACACTTGTTAGGTTAATTTTAGCGCCAAATTTAAATTTTTTTACAACATATAGGAGTGAAGCTTTAGCCTTAATAAGCATCTCATGGATATGAGTTGTATGACTAGCACGAAAAACCGTACCACTCAAAATTTTCCACCCCAAATATGTGAGGTTCGCCCCTAGATTTGTTAGGAAAAGATGCTAATGAGTGTACCGGTAGTACTTAGATTCTAGAACTTGTGATAGTGATGCATACCAAAACCGCTAGTGAGAATACATTCGTGTAGTAGGATTCACTACATGATAAGAGGCATTAGGATCACCCCTGTGTTTAACCCGTATCATAATTACTTGACCAATGAAGTCATAATTACTTGACTAATAAAGTCAATTAATTTCCCCACACCTTTGCGATGTACTCATTTTTAGTACACGATACCCCTAGTACACCCCTCCGAGCCTATCTTTTTTGTTTCCAACTTTAAGCATTTTACTTAAAGGAATAATTTGTTTACAATCCACCCCAAATGTACACCCAAATCGCCTTAGCCTTCCTTGTATGCACTCATCTTTAGTGAACTATTGTTACATGTTTAAACCCTTAGTTAATTGTCTAATTTATTACATGGTGTTTTGGGACGATTGGGACTCATGGGTAAAGTACTATTGTTATGGAGTATTTGGGAAGACGTCAATTATTACCCCCATATGTGCATTAATATTTAAAAAGTACTCCAAGTGTTTTGATTATCTTAATTCGAGTCATTAGAATAGTTTATTGTAAAGTATGTAAAAGCTCAAGTGTAAGGAGAATGCAAATTCCCTACGATGTATTATTTTGGATGGTATGGCAATAGTGTATGAAAAAAAATCGAAAAAATCAAGAAACAGAAAAACAAATAGAAAAGAAAAAGAGAAAAAACATACGGACTACCATCCCGTTTCCTTCTATGTTTCTTTTTATGTTTTTGTAAGTTTATGATTAGCTTAAGTCGAGTCGAGTCTTGGCTTAGCAATGCCACATTGTACATGTAATTGACCAAGATGATTAACTCGCCACCATTAAAGATTGCCTTTATCTAACAAACCGTGTTTATCATATCCCTACACCTCACGTTACAACCCTTTAAAAGACCTCTTTGATAGTTTATCCTAAGTGCTTACGCCAAGTGGTGGAGGTTTGATCCTTTCCCAAGCCTATGGTAATCTATGTGCTATGACAGGTAGTGAGAGATATTTTCCATTTTCATATATTGATATATACTTTTATTACACCCGAGAGATGTGAGTATCTAAACACTATTTGTGAGGTGCTAGTGTATAATTTCCGTGCTTGTTTTTGGTTGAAGTAGAATGATTATTTGTTGTAATTACTTTTATATTAGTGTTAAATGACCCTTAGCTTGTATTTTGATTAGAATAAAAGCGCATTTGCTTGAGGACAAGTAAATCTCAAGTGTAAGGGTATTTTATGAGGCGAAAAGTGTTACACTTTTAGGGGTCATTTAAGCCCTAAGTCGTTATTATTTGATCAAATATTGCCTCAAATCGCTCCTTTTGTCATTTTAGGTACTTTGGAGAAGAAATCTGTAAAAGGAAGCATTTTGGACGTTTTTGGAGCGAAAAGTGAAGAAAATGACAAAGTCTCCAAAATCAAGCTGGAAATAGTACCTTATGGCGTCAAGCTTTACATGTAACGGCATCACGGATTGGCAAAGAGGTGGATAAAAAGTTACACGAGACGCGCCAAAATGTTTTTGGGATTTAATGAGTGATGACATCAAGCTTTGGGACACCAAGGGCGTCAAGAGCAAATTAACAAGTGACGGCTGTATGAAGATTTGTACGTGACGGCGTCAGATCTGGATCTAGGCAATCCGAGAAGAGTATTGGCGGCTAGTTGAAGGTGTCAGAGTTACAACGTGACGCCGTCAGACGTGTAATCTCTATATATTGTTTTCTAATTTTCATTCATGAGGGAGAGAACTTTTGGAACAACTTTTACCACAAACCCTAGGACGAATTTTATCCCTCTTGTAAGGGTTTCAAACCCTTCTTGTATCCATGTTTGATTAAAGATAAGTCTTTCAATAATCATTCAATATGTTTATGTGTTGTTTGATTCTATCTTATTCTTGTCTTTACTTTAGCTTGCTAGACTAGGTTTGTTTGTGTTCGCTTAGATGTAATGAAACCTAGCTATTGATTGTTGGTTGATTGTTTGTTATTAATTGTTGTAGATGAATGATTTCGATGTTAGACTTAAGAAAACTGGCTAATCTCCAATTGATAACTTGCTTGAACGTCTTAAGAAACATGAATCGGATGTGCACTACGATTTTAATGGTTGTATTTAATGCATGAGTGACTACTAAGGAGGCCATGTTAGGAGCTAGTTGTCGGCTCGACATAGGAAGAGGTAGAAGCTTATAGAGTTGGGGAAGATCGTACACGGCCCCTCGATTGGTATTAAGGAATATAACCCGTCATCCACGCAATTGTAACAAACTATTCAATTAATGAAAGATAGCTAGGGAGTAGTGAATGTTGACATAAATAATGCATAAAAACGTTATTTATATTTTTCGATATCTCTATATTTTGACGATCACAAAATGTAAAATCATCAAACGTAAGATTACTACGTAAACAAGTATTAAGCTAGTTTATATCATTATATCCAACTTAATCACTTAAGGTATGGATAAACAAGTGTTTAATACATCTCATGATCAAAGGGGTATTTAATTAATTAATACAAAGTTTATTTAACATATTATATATTTTTGAAAAACACTTTTGGTAATAAAAAAAAATGTTTTAATCATACTAAATATATGATTTCAAATTTTTAACCAAAATCAGTTAGTTTTTCACCAAATAAACTTTCCCCATTAAATGACAAGTTTTCTGGCCGTTACAGTTGGGCGGCTCCCTTAATTATAAGGGGTGATCCCCTTAAAATTAAGGGGACCGGCCATGATTTAAGGGGACCGGCCAGGCTCCTGTGTCAGAAACTGTCAGAATTTTTCTCCTATAAATATCACCTGAAATCTGGAATTTTTCCCTACCTTTTGCACAATAATTTCAGATCTAAAACTCTCTAAACATCTTCCAAAAATCCTTTGATCATTTGATTACTAATCATTGTTTCAATTGATTTAATCCCTTCTCATCCATCCTCATCCAAAGTGCAAAAGAAAAACACTCCTTCTACAACTAAGTTCAAGAAGCATTGAAGAGTAGTTGTGTATATTGTGTATATTATTTGTGAAGTTGTGTTGTGCTTGTAATTAGTAGTTTAGAAGAATTAGAAGTTGTGTAGGTAGAAGAAGTTGTTTAGTAGTGAAGTAGTGTAGTTGTGAAGAAGATAGGTGTGAAGTAGATTAATGTGAAGAAGATAGGTGTGAAGAAGAAAGGTGTTAAGAAGATAGGTGTGAAGTAGGTTGGTGTGAAGAAGTTGTGTAGAAGTTGTGATCAAGTTGTGACGTAGTTGTGGTGTGTAAATTGGTGTGTAAGGTTTTCTCCGCCATAAGGGAGTTTGTTGACATAGTGAAGAAAACTCTCGAGTAGGTGACTTGGGGAGTGGAGTAGGAACAAGGAAGGTGACCTTGTAGCCGAACCACTATAAATTCTTGTGTTGTGGTTTGATCTCTCCAACTCTTTTCATTACTTACTTATTTACCTATACTATATTAGCTTAGTTAGTTAGTTACTATATAATTGTTCATATAGTGCAAGTATTGAGATCACATAAACTAGAATCGAAGTTTTTAAAACAAACTTGTTTTTATAAATTTAAAAAGGACGTAAAACTATTCCACCCCCCCCCCCCCCCTTCTAGTTTTCCACAATTGGTATCAGGAGCCACGTCTTGCAAGATCTTTAAAATATTTTGTATTTTAAAACTTGTTACGATCTATGGAATCTGAAAAATATTTAGAAGGGCAATCTATGCAAATTCCACCACTATTTGAAAGTGATGGATTTTCATATTGGAAAAATAGATTCGAAACTTATGTGAAATCAAAAGATCTAGATCTTTGGCATGTTATTACCAATAGTGATTTTTTACCTATTCAAAATAATCCCGAAACAAAGAAAGATGAAATCGTACCTTTTGAAAAACAAAATGATGATTTAAAAAGAAAACTTGCTAAAAATAATGAAGCAAAAATGGTTATTTATAATGCGCTATGTAGGATCATAGTTTTATGTTGATTATGTGATTCGGGAGGTCGGGTTTGGTGAAAGAAGAAGAAAATCATAGTTAGAGAGAGAGAGTAGAGAGAGAAGGGAAAAACTAGTGATTTTATTGATAATAAGGAAAAGTGAAAAACACACACAAGTCTCACCCTCCTAGTGAAGTCTAGGAGGGCTTATATAGGGCAACATACATACTACTTTACAATAATGATGGTTTCAGTACCTGTGTATTTGCCTTACATCATAACTAATGTAATCCCGTAAATGTCGTTCCATTTACGTGTTAGGATCAAAAACTTTGATCCCAACAATCTTCCCCCAATGGGGCGACATAAGGGATTACATACAACATTTCCTACAAGTACAAATACAAATAAAGAAAGGTCTTCATTGGCTCTTCAAGTGTTGAGGATGACTACAGTTGACGCTCTTTGTCTTCATCTTGTACCTCGGCTTGAGAACTTTATCTTTACTTGTAGGCAAATGATGTAATATGCATGAAATGGATTAACTTCCCCCCAATTCATGCTGCATGTCTTTAGCGGCTTCTTCGTACACTTCTTTTTGGCGAAGTTTCTGAATCAGCTTCCCCCCAAACTGACAACCGTCTTTAGCAGATTCGAAACATTGATGTAGTAGACAAGTCTTCTAACTTTTGAAGTTTTGAGTACGCAGCGGAATTTGTAGATGACACAGTAAACCACACCAAGCAAATCTGACTAGTCACTTAATCACAGTTGTCCTCTATGCGGAAGCTCCGTTCGGGGGTAACATGCAAGAAATCAGCAAGATCTTCTCACTTAAGTAGGCTACTTCACACTTCACAACCCGCGAGAGTTGAAACGATTACACCAAAGTCACAAAATTTAACCACTGATCATCTCTGCGGACGTCTCTTCGGTATTAATAAAATTGTAAGCTCGATCACGTGAGTCTATTATGCGTCCCTGATGTGCACATTTCTTCCCCCTAATTGCAGAACCTCGTGGAAAATGAGTGTTTTCGCAAAGAAGGCAAGAAAAGGGTAAGAAAGCAAAGAACACCTACTCTATCTTCCCCCATGATGTCTTCGCGGAATCGGAAGCATACACACTATGTTTACGATGGAAAACGGAGGCAGCGTAACCCCATATGTCTAACTAACCGATTATGTGTGAAGTATTAAAAAAATAGCCAGTGAGAATCAACTGCTGATAAGCAACTCTACTCTTTGATACTCTTCTCATCTAACTCTTTACCGACCCCATTATCGTTCTGATGGCTTTTTGTAGTGACTACTGATGGAGAAAACTCAATATTATGAACTTGAGAGCGAAGTAAAATAGCCCGAACTTGTGACTTAAACTTGCACTAATGTATGACAAAGAGCGGTGTAGAGAGTTCGCACCCCATCGAATCCCTAAGTACTCTATACTCATCAACCAACCAACCATCAAGTATAAGATGTACATCACCTCTTGATTATCCACAACTTCGTGTGACACTGAGCACTACAACGTAACTCCTTAAAGTGATAGTTATTTTGTGGTAATAGAAAGAAGGAATCACAAAAATAACTAGATATTCAAGTCTTTGTCATTTTAAAGGTTAAAAGCTCGAACAAGGATCTCGAAGAATCATGCATCCAACCAACCCCGATATCTTCAGATACTAAGTACACGCACCCGTGAAATTCCACTTCAATCTCAAATAAATAATAATGAATTAACGCCGTAATCACATCTTGCGGTTAAAAGCATCAAACTAGCCTTTTGACGATTTAATTGAATTTAATAATGGTTTCCCGATCTTGTCAAAAATGTATCTCCGTGAAAATTTGTATCACCAAAATACCACTTCTTTTGCCAAATATTATACCAAAAAAATTACCACAATGCATTAAAAAATACATTGGATACTGTACGTGTAACCCAATTTATTGGTATAAATTTTGGACAAAGAATTAATAAAAGCAGTCAGCCCATTGTCCATTTCAATACAGCCCCAACAAATCTCTATGACATAACCATTTAGCCCAATGATTCGGTTCAAGCCCATAAGCAAATTGTAGTACTTCTCATCAGCCCATCATCAATCCGTTTAGTAAGATCCAAATTGTTGAATCCCGATCTAGCTTTTGCTTGATCAAGCCCAAATGAAAGATATACGGAGTAATTTGGAATACTGGATATAACCCTACACCTTAAATATATCCGCCTCCTCTTATCTCACCACTCAACATTTCATCTCTTCAGACGCAGTTAATTACCATCAAGCTTCAAACTAATCTCATCATATCGTTTACATCGACACCATCAAGACCCAATCGATCTCATCTCATCTTTACATCATTTCAGCCCACACGAATAACAAACACAAGCCACCCTTCCATGGTTTTATTAAACAGTTCGAGCACAAGACAAGGCTTCAAGATCTCGTATACGAGGTCTAAGGTAGGTTGTGTTATTGTGTTTTCGTTTTGGTCTTTGAACGAACAAAAGAGTGATGATAACATGATTGTTATTTGTCATTCTTTATTTTCGGATATTGAAAAGAAGCAAAGCTTCTATAAGATCTATGATGGTTTAGAGTTTTATCCGAAAATCTTTTAAAGTTTGTTATAAGGAATGAACAACACTGAGATCTTGTTTGTTTAACATTCTTTGTTCGAGGCTTGTAAGGAATGATGTTATTTCGATATGGGTGTGGATTGGTTTAGGCTGTTGTGATCTTTATGGATTTATATTCTTTATGTTTTCGATTCTTGACTGATGATGTTTAAAGACTGAGGTCAACGTGAGTCTTGGTACGTTTGGTTTGGTGGTCATCGTCTGTTTCTTCATATCATCTTCACCTTCACCTTCTTATCTTTCCAAAGATCTCGATAATTTTTCAAAAAGATTTCGATAATTTTTGTATCTTATCGAAAACATGGTTATCGAGAACACAGTTTTCGAGATCCTCGGTTAACGAGAATCTGATTTTGACACGTTAGGGTATTGTGTTCTC
Source organism: Artemisia argyi (assembly GCA_030686995.1). Lineage (NCBI taxonomy): Eukaryota > Viridiplantae > Streptophyta > Magnoliopsida > Asterales > Asteraceae > Artemisia > Artemisia argyi. The sequence goes on from CM060685.1 coordinate 11,440,519, forward strand.
AAAAATCGTTCGTGTTCTCGAAAATAAGTACATATCGAGAACTTCTTATACAAGAAATTCCGATTAGATTCCGGTGAGCATTTCCAGATTCCGATGAGCCTTTTAGCAGTTTCCAACCATTTTGACCACTTTTCACTGTTTTGGTACCAAACATAAGTCACCCAAATGATAAGATACATAAACCTGTTAATCGTGGTGCAAGAATGACCACACACAAACAGATAAATGATATGACAGTGAAATATAATGACTTTTTGTTTTGACCACTATAAAATACTCATGAAAGGCTGAATAAGAAACTGTTAACCCTTTTAAAGATGAAAAATTTCAGATCGACATAAAAAATGGGTATAACAGCTTCAAAAAATTGTACGGAACCACATAAAGTGACTTCTTTTGACAAGATAATATCACAAATCAACAAAGTAAAAACCTTGGCTCTGATGCCACTTGTAGGATCATAGTTTTATGTTGATTATGTGATTCAGGAGGTCGGGTTTGGTGAAAGAAGAAGAAAGTCATAGTTAGAGAGAGAGAGTAGAGAGAGAAGGGAAAAACTAGTGATTTTATTGATAATAAGGAAAAGTGAAAACACACACAAGTCTCACCCTCCTAGTGAAGTCTAGGAGGGCTTATATAGGGCAACATACATACTACTTTACAATAATGATGGTTTCAGTACCTGTGTATTTACCTTACATCATAACTAATGTAATCCCGTAAATGTCGTTCCATTTACGTGTTAGGATCAAAAACTTTGATCCCAACACGCTACCACGTAAAGAGTACGAAAGGATCTTTATGTGTGAAACCGCAATAGAAATTTGGAACTCTTTATTAATAACTCACCAAGGTAACAATCAAGTCAAAGATAATAAAATAGATCTACTTGTTCAACAATATGAGCAATTCACGATTCCGGAAGAGGAAACAATTGATAATGCTTTCGCTAGATTTAACACCATCATCACAAGTTTAAAAGCACTTGATGAGAATTTTTCTAGTAAGAATTTTGTTAGGAAGTTTCTTAGGGCTCTTCACCCAAATTGGCGAGCTAAAGTGACAGCTATTGAAGAATCAAAGAATTTGTCAACGTTGCAACTTGATGGATTAATTGGAAATTTGAAAGTCTACGAAGCAATTATAAAGAAGGACTCCGAAATGTTTAAAGGAAAACGAGAGCAAAGCAAGTCAATCGCCTTTGATGCATGGGAATCGCAACAGGCTTTACCTCTCGAGGGATCTCGAGAAGCTTACAACCCCCACCAGGCAGTGTACCTGATCGTTGTAGTATAGTATAGTGACAAGTACCGGGGGATTGATCGTTCAGCGTAGGAATAGTGTCGCCAGGATTAGAAAGCCTAAATACTAGTTCTAAAGGTGAGGGATGATTATTTTTGTGTTTTTATATTTTACGGAAAGCAAATTAAAATCTCGGGTTTGAAGGATTTGGGCGGAATTAGTTGCTAATCAACTAACCCAATACTAAGATGCAATCAAAATAAAATACTAAAAATGAAAATAAACTAATTTATACTAAGGTTGTGAGCAGTAATTGGATAAAATGTGTTTACTTAGATTTCACTACTCCCTAGACATCTTTTACACGTTAATTACTTGTTATAATTGCATGGATGACGGATCATATTCCTTAATACCATTCATGGGGTGGCACACATAACTCCCCAATTCTATGAGCTCTTATCTCCTCCTACACCATGCCCAGCACAACTATAGGGATTGTAAACAGTGGCTCATGCATTAAATACAACCAATAAAGACCTAGTGCGCGTTGGTTCATGTTTCTTAAGACGTTCAAGCATGTTACCAATTGGAGATCTGCCAGTTTTCTTAAGCCTATCATATAAATCATTTATCCAAGACAAGAATAAACAAGTAATCAACACATAATCAATATCTAGGTTTCATTAGATCTAAGCAAACACAAGATAGATCTAGCCTAACATGATGGAATTAAGACAAGAACAAGATATAGACAACCAACACATAGACATATTGATTGAATTAGAAGAACACTTATCTTGATTAATTACATGTACAATATGGCGTTGCTAAGCCAAGACTAGACTCGACTTAAGCTAATAAATGAAAAATAACAAAAAACATAAAAATGAACATAGAATGAAAAGGGATGGTAGTCCGTATGTTTTTTTCTTTTTCTCTTTTTTCTTTTTATTTATTTGTTTTTTCTTTTCTTTTTCTTAATTTTTTTTCGATTTTTTTTTTTTTTTTTTTTTTTTTTTGCATACACTATTACCCTACCATCCAAAATAATACATTATAGGGGTTGAACATTCCCCTTACACTTGAATCTTTACATACTTTACAATAAACTAATCTAATGACTCGAATTAAGAAAATCAAAACACTTTGAGCACTTTTAAGATTAACGTACATATGGGGGTAATAAATGATGTTCTTCCTCATTACTCCATAAAATAAGTACTTACCCATGAGTCCCAATCGACCCAAAATAATATGTACAACGATATGACTCGACTTAGCAACCATGTAATCAATTAGATAGTTAACTTAGGGTTTAACAAATAACAATAATGCACTAAAAATGAGCGCATACACGGAAGGCTAAGGCGATTTGGTTGTACATTTAAGTGGGGTGTAACAAATTCTTCCTTTAAGTAAAATGCTTAAAGTTAGAAACGAAAAGATAGGCTCGGAGGGGTGTACTAGGGGTTTCGTGTACTAAAAATGAGTACAACGCTAAGGGTGTGGGAAAAATTAGTTGACTTAACTAGCCAAGTAATATGACATAAATGGTCAAGTAATTATAATACGGGTTTAACACAAGGGTGATCCTAATGCCTCTTATCATGTAGTAAATCCTACCACACGAATGTAGTCTCACTAGCGGTCTCGGGATGCATCACTAACGCAAGTTCTAGAATCTAAATACTACCGGTACACTCATAAGCACTAATAGTAAATGCTTTTCCTATCAAATCTAAAGGCGAACCTCACATTTTTGGGTGGAAAATTTTTTCTGAATATACAGTTATGTGCTAGTCATACAATCTCCTATCCATGAGATGCTTGCTATGGCTAAAGTTTCACTCCTAAATGTTGTAAAAAATTTTAAATTTGGCGCTAAAATTGCACTAACAAGTATTTCTCATAGTTTTATTACACATTGATTGACGCTAAACCACCAACTTATATTGACCAAGGAATGGTCAATAAAGTCAAATAGCCTAGATCAATGCTCCGGGTAATATAAGGTATCACCAGGTCGTTATGTCCTGTTGAAGTGTGAATTGTAACTTTAGCGTATTCGTGATCGGGTGATTATTCACAGAAAAGGGTTATGATCAGAATTATTTGGAAATTATTAACAAATATAGCTTAAGAAAGCTATGTGATTGATTACGGGAATTTGGATTACAAGAATTTGAGCTAAAACCTAAAAACGTACGTTTTAATTAAAAACGTACACAGACGAACAAATTAAAAAGTACAACTGATGGACAGGAAAGGTTACAAGTGTAAAATTATTATTTTTACAATCCTATTAATTAAATAAAATTTTAAGAAAATTAAAAACTATTTTTACACTATTTAATTATTTATTATTAATTAATTACTAATTATCTATTTATTACTAATTTAATTAATTAGAATTATCACAAATACTAAAGAGACTTAGAAAATTAAGAAAAATTTTACAAATCTAATTAACCATCATAGGAATCCTAAAAAATTATAAAAAAGCTTATTTTATGTATTTTTAAAATTATTTACTAATTATTAATCTAATTACTTATTAATTTCTAATTAAACTAATTATATTATAAAAAATAGAAAATAAGTAATATAAATTCTAGAAAAATTTGTAAAAATGTTTTAACTTAAATAAAAGCTAGAAAAATTATAAAAACTAGGTTATACTTTATAAAATCTAATTATGCTATTTAATTACTTAATATTAATTAAAACTAAATTAAACTAAAATTAATTATAAAAACCACTAAAAGACAAAATAAAAATCTGGAAAAATTTGTAAAATTACTTTAACCTAAAAGAGAATTTCTAAAATTATCAAAATGATATATTGCTAATAAATAAGCTAAAAAGAAAATTAAAATGATAAATCCTATTAAATAGAAGCTATCACTAATATTAAATTTGATTTTTTTGGTTTTTTTCTTTTTCCAAACTTAATATACACTAAAATCAAAGACTTTTAATAAAAGCACTTTTCACACAATCCAGAAATAAGCACTTTGAGTGCTTATTTATCCACTCAGTTGACTTTTGTTGACTGAGGGTGGAATTAAGCTCAAATGAAGAGTGTGGGGTCCACAATGATAAATTTTGGTTTCTCTGAGTTAGTAAAACCTGAATAAGCAAGAATGAGCCAAATAAGTGGCTTCAATAAGCCACAAATCACAAATAAGCTGTTTGCTCAATTGGTTTCTGAGACAAATTGGGGACAAGCTTTGGGTGCAAAATTAAGTGGGGTCCACTGGTCTTAAGGTCAAATAAGTGGTCAACCTTTAATCCTTGGTAGGAGGGGGGTTGAATGGTGCCAAGTAGGAGGTGTGGGACCCACTGGGTCAGTCACAAACCACCAATAAAGTCGGGTGGGTGAAACAAGTCTGCTGAGACAGGGCAAGGTCTTTGCCCTGCAGTCAACTTCAAGGGGTGTTTTGGTCCCTTAGAAAAGATCACAAAAATATAACAATTGTGAAAATCCAAAGTTCAGCTGGTAGTGTAAACACACAACAAGTTTCAAGTCTTGAATCAAAACACAAAAATCAATTTAATTCATGCCATTTTGGCAAAAATCAGAGTTTGAGCTTTTTGACTTTTTAGAGAAACTTGAAATTTGACTTTTGGGAACTTTGATTCCTGATTTACTGACTTAAAATGTTATGAATAGCTGTATAAAAGTTACTTAAGTAAACAAAACACCTTGTGAAATGGAGTGATGAATTTTGCACTTCAAAACTCACCACAGTTGACTGTGGTGAGTATTACCTTGTGATTTTGACTTTGGGTGAGTTTGAGACTCAGAATGTGGTCAATTAGACTCTAACACAACCCAAACAATTAAAAGAAATACAGAGATGCACAATTATACAAGTGGAACCATGTAAACAACCTACAACCAAACACCCCTTTAACAGATGTTTATGAAGAGATCTTGGTTCAAACAAACAAGAAACACAACCAATTGATCACAATTAATTTAGTAAGTAATATTTAACTAAGAAAAGCACAAACTAACTACTGAAACTACTTGTTACTTTAGAAAATGAAAATTGTACTTACAAAACCTTCCAAGCTTGGCTGCCAAGAACTAAGGAACCACAAACACCAAACCTATGTGACTTCCATAAGTCTCTAACCCATGGTCATCCCAGATTTACCATGCTCCATGCTTATCTCCCATTCTTTCACCACTTTTATTTATTTTTGATTTTTTTTCTTGATTATTTTTAATATTTATAAAAACTGAATTAGGGATGTTCACACAAGCTTATAAAGCTTATAAAATCTTGTTTCTGAGTTTACTTAAGCTTATGAATTACTTGTACTCACAATAGAAGCCTTAACTAGAACTTGAGAATTTGAACTGAAACTTGAAAAGTGAAACTGGGAATCAAACTTTAAAACATACTTTCATTGATAATAAAAGTTACAATACATGGAAAATAAACTTAAAAAACTTAAAAACTCAAAAATTACACACTACAATAGCTCACATGAGCTTAATATATAATACGAGGCAAAAACTATGACCTAAGTCCTCCACATGGGTTCTTTTTGAAATCTGATGGTCCCAAGGTCTTTGTGATGACTTCTTGACCAAATCCTCACCATTGAATTGCTTCCAAATCAATCTAAACCCTTGATTAGAAAATTGGCGCCAAAATGGGTACGGGGTAATTTTTAGTGGTACTGGTGGGTGTTTGGTGTTAGAATTTATTGTGGTGGGTTTGTTAGGTGTGGGTATTAATTGTGGGGGAGATTTGGTGAAAAAGGTGAGGAGGGGTGATGATTTTCTCCCTGGTTTTACGCTTCTGTGTTGGAGAAGAAGATGGGTCAAAGGTCGTTTGACCTTGTTTGACCGTTTGATCCTGGGTGGTTTATTAGGAAAAGGAAGAATGGGCTAAGGGTTGGGCCTGAGGTGGACTGGGCAATGGGATAGGTTGGTATTTGGTTTTGGTTTAATAACAAAGGGGTCCGGTTGGTTTGTTTAGTTACAAGGACCAATTTTGTAATTTTTGGAAAAGATGAGGGGCTGAAATGGTAATTTCTCCAAAGTAACCATAAGGACCAATGTTGCCAATACCAATCATACAAGGACCAAATTTGCCAATTTTCCATTTTTCAAAATTTCAAAACTTCCTAGGGACCTATTTTGCCATTTTTGGATTTTCAGGGACTAAACTTGTAATTTTGGAAAACTTGATACCCAAGTGTAATTTTTATGATTATTTGACTTTTAAAACCTTGGGTTGACTTTTTCCTTTCAAAATAAATGCATAGGGACTAAAGTTGACAAGTTTTGAAACTTGGGGGACTGAAACTGCCAAAACTGCAAACTTTGTACGTTTTTTCTTTGTTTTTGCACATTTTGCATTTAAAACACATTAAACACAATCCCTGGGATAATTTAAGTATTTTGATATCTTTTTGATTGTTTTTGTGCGTTTTGGCAGTTTAAATATATCAAAAACGATGAGTGTTTGAGCACTCATCAATCCCCCACACTGAACTATTGCTAGTCCCTAGCAATCTTTTTAGAAAACTTGATGGATTTTAAACTCTTTACCAAAAGCCATCACTTCTGGAGTAGCCAGGTGTAAGAACTGTGGAACACCTGATAACTGTGTGATTTTGAGCAAACCACCAGCTTTCAACGGATTTGTTAAGTCTTTACCAAGAGCCGTTTGCTCCTGTACTAGCCAGCATCTTGATGGACCTAGTCAACATCTTGGTGAGCTGATTACCAATTATGGATTTTCCACGGCCTTTACCACAAGCCATAATCTTGCGGGCTAGCCAACTCATTTGTTTTTGGGGAGTTGAGGAACCATACAATTTTGGGCAAATTGCAAGCCGTCGACGGATTTGATTTATCTTTACCAAGAGCCGTTTGCTCCTGGATTAGCCAATCCCTTTTGTCGCTTAGACAAGGCGGACTGATTACCACAAAAATTTTTGAAATAAAGTGAAAAAAAATTTTGAAAATTTTGGCCAAAAACGGGGGTACTTAAAAGATATTTCCCCCCCACACTTAGAAATGAATATTGTCCTCAATATTCAAAGTCCCGGCTATTATGCTGAAGCTATGAACGTAGAAAGCCAAGATTCGAATCTAACTGCGGAAATACCAATTTTCACTTTTTTCTATATATATACAACTTTTTTTTTCAACTTATATACATATATACATGTTTTCAAACAGCGAGGGGGGGGGGGGGTTGGCCATTCCCCCACACTAGGTGGTAGAAAATAGAAAGAATCAGAGATACGGGTGAAAACCCGTATTGTGCTATTGTTTTTGTTCATCGAGTCGCTAGCTTGACTCGATCCCCGAATTCAATTGTCCTTGGGGAAAGTTTGGAGATCCGGGACGACCATGGATGGTACGTCCTCTCCAAAGTAATGTTTCAACCGATGTCCATTCACTTTGAAATTTGGACCGTCATTTTGGGATAATTCGACGGTACCATAAGGATAAACTTTTGTGATAGTGAATGGACCCGTCCATCGGGTTTTGAGCTTTCCCGATAAGATCTTGAGTCTAGAGTTGAAAAGAAGGACTCGATCACCAACGTTGAAAACGCGGTTTTTGATTTTTGAGTCATGAATCTTCTTTGTCTTTTCTTTATAGATCAAAGAGTTCTCGTAAGCTTGATCACGAAGTTCGTTTAATTCATTTAGTTGAACTTTCCTATGATCACCCGCCGTTTTGAGGTCGAAATTGGCATGCTTGAGGGCCCAATAGGCTTTATGATCAAGCTCGATCGGAAGATGGCACGCTTTCCCGTACACAAGTTTATAAGGCGTACACCCAATGGGTGTTTTGTAAGCCGTACGGAAAGCCCAAAGTGCATCATCTAATTTGTCCGACCACGATGCACGATTCTCACCTACAGTTCTTTCCAATATTCTTTTAATGCCCCGATTGGAAACTTCGACTTGTCTACTCGTTTGAGGGTGGTACACAGTGGAAAGACGGTGAGTTACACCGTACTTTTGCATGACTTTGTCAAATTTGTCATTACAGAAGTGCGTACCACGATCACTAATAATAGCACGTGGAATTCCGAATCGGGCAAAAAGAGCTTTTAAAAATTTTACAACTACTCGGGCATCATTGGTGGGTAAAGCTTTTGCTTCAACACATTTTGACAAGTAGTCAACTGCCACGAGTATGTATTTGTTTCCGTGAGAGGATGGAAATGGCCCCATAAAGTCGATGACCCAGATATCAAAGATTTCACAAACTTGAATTGCATTCTGAGGCATTTCATTCCTTTGTGAAATATTCCCGTGACGCTGACAAGCGTCACAGGACTTGACCAATTCTTGGGCATCCTTGTAGATCGAGGGCCAATAAAAGCCGGAATCAAACACCTTTTTGGCGGTGTAGTTGGGATTGTGGTGGCCCCCCGTGGGACCAACATGGCAAGCCTTTAAGATTTTAGCGGCTTCCTGACCATACACACACCGCCGGATGACTTGATCCGTGCATATTTTGAACAAGTAGGGGTCGTCCCAAAAGTAATGTTTTACGTCTTTGAAAATTTTATTTTTTTGTTGGGACGACATCCCTTTCACAATGAAGTTACCCGCAGGATAGTTTGCAAAGTCGGCAAACCATGGGGTAATCGAGTCTCCACGAAATGAAACCGCATTGAGGGTTTCGAGAGGAAATGTTTCATTTATTTCCTTTTTCTCGAAAGCATCTTGGTGGGGGTTTTCAAGACGGGAGAGATGATCAGCAGCTAGGTTCTCGGCTCCTTTTTTATCACGAATAATGATATCAAATTCCTGAAGGAGGAGAACCCAACGGAGGAGTCTCGGCTTTGCATCTTGTTTTGCAAATAGATACTACAAAGCCGAGTGATCAGTGTACACTATGCTTTTAGTCAGAATCAAGTATGGCCGGAATCTTTCAAAAGCATACACCACAGCTAATAATTCTTTCTCAGTGGTGGTGTAATGACTTTGAGCCTCGGTCATAGTCTTGCTGACATAGTGTATAGGCTGAAAATGTTTTGTTTTGCGTTGCCCCAAGACTGCCCCTATAGCATAATCACTAGCATCACACATGAGCTCGAAGGGCAAGTCCCAATCGGGGGCAACAAGAATCGGTGCCTCTGTAAGCCTTTTCTTTAATGTTTCAAAGGCTTCGATGCACTCAGGGGAGAAGATAAAAGGAGCATCCTTTTTGAGGAGATGGGTCATAGGCCGGGCGATTTTAGAAAAATCTTGAATAAACCTACGATAGAAACCGGCGTGACCCAAAAAGCTCCTAACACCTTTCACAGTCGTGGGATGAGGCAATTTTGCAATGACGTCCACTTTGGCACGGTCAACCTCAATCCCGTTTTTTGAAATTTTATGGCCGAGGACAATGCCCTCTTTGACCATAAAGTGACTTTTCTCCCAATTTAGACATAACTTTGTGTCTTCACAACGTTTTAGCATGCTGTCTAAATGGGAGAGACATGTTTTAAACGAATCCCCAATGACCGAGAAATCGTCCATAAAGACCTCCATACTTTTCCCGATCATGTCGGAAAAAATGGCCATCATACATCTTTGAAACGTGCCCGGAGCATTACATAAGCCAAATGGCATACGTTTATATGCGAAGGTTCCATAGGGGCACGTAAAAGTGGTCTTTTCTTGGTCTTGCGGGTCAATGGGAATCTGAAAGTAACCCGAGAAACCATCGAGGAAGCAATAATACTCATTCCCCGCTAATCTCTCGAGCATCTGATCCATAAAGGGCAGAGGAAAATGATCCTTACGGGTGGCGTCATTCAATTTACGATAATCAATGCAGACGCGCCAACCCGTAACCAAACGAGTTGGAATCAACTCATTCTCCTCATTTGTGACAACAGTAATGCCACCCTTTTTTGGAACACAATGAATTGGGCTGACCCAAGGACTGTCCGAGATAGGGTAAATCAATCCGGCATCAAGAAGTTTTAAAACCTCTTGTTTGATTACCTCGTGAATTTTTGGATTCACCCTTCTTTGTTGTTGGACTGCAGGTTTGAAGTTGTCCTCCATTAAAATCTTGTGTGTACAAAATTCAAGGTCTATGCCCTTGATGTCGGAGAGTCGCCAAGCAATTGCTTGTTTATGAGACTTCAAAACCTTGATAAGAGCAGCCTTTTCCTCATCACTTAAGTCTTTGGCAATTATGACGGGTAATTTATCATCACCCTCCAGAAATGCATATTGATGCGTGGGAATCGCAACAGGCTTTACCTCTCGAGGGATATCGAGAAGCTTACAACCCCCACCAGGCAGTGTACCTGATCGTTGTAGTATAGTATAGTGACAAGTACCGGGGGATTGATCGTTCAGCTTAGGAATAGTGTCGCTAGGATTAGAAAGCCTAAATACTAGTTCTAAAGATGATGGATGATTATTTTTGTGTTTTTATATTTTTTAGAAAACAATTAAAATCTCGGGTTTTGAAAGAGTGGGCGGAATTAGTTGCTATTCAACTAACCCAAAACTAAGATGCAATCAAAATAAAATACTAAAAATGAAAATAAACTAATTTATACTAAGGTTGTGAGCAGTAATTGGAGAAAATGTGTTTACTTAGATTTCACTACTCCCTAGATATCTTTTACATGTTAATTACTTGTTATAATTGCATGGATGACGGATCGTATTCCTTAATACCATTAATGGGGTGGCATACATAACTCCCCAATTCTATGAGCTCTTATCTCCTCCTACACCTTGCCCAGCACAACTATAGGGATTGTAAACAGTGGCTCATGCATTAAATACAACCAATAAAGACCTAGTACGCCTCGGTTCATGTTTCTTAAGACGTTCAAGCATGTTACCATTTGGAGATCTGCCAGTTTTCTTAAGCCTAACATATAAATCATTCATTCAAGACAAGAATAAACAAGTAATCAACACATAATCAATATCTAGGTTTCATTAGATCTAAGCAAACACAAAAGAGATCTAGCCTAGCATAATGGAATTGAGACAAGAACAAGATATAGACAACCAACACATAGACATATTGATTGAATTAGAAGAACACTTATCTCAATTACAATGCAAGGTATCAAGGGTTTGGAACCCTTGAAAAACCTGTAAAAGTTGCACCAAATTCGTCTTTAGGGTTTCTCCAAACCTTCTCTTTTTTAAAAGTGAAAAACTAGAAAACTATATATAGGAAAATAGGGGTGACGGCGTCAAGACAAACAATGTGACGCCGTCACCTCGCCGCCAAATACTTCCTCGGACGGCCTTGATCTACTTCTGACGCCGTCAAGGCCTAGGTCGTCACACAAATTACTCTTGACGCCCTGTGTGTGACGCCGTCATCAACTACGGATTTTTATTCTTGAGGTTTGACGCCGTCAGGACATTACTCTTGACGCCGTCACCTACTGTTCCCAGCATGGAAAATTGAGACTTTGCCGTTTTCTTCACTTTTATGCTCCAAAAACGTCCAAAATGGCTTCTTTTCCAGAATTCACTCTCAAGGTACCTAAAATCACAAAAGGAACGATTTAGGGCAATATTTGATCAAATAAATTCGGATTCGGGCTTAAATGACCCCCTAAAAATGGATCATTTTTCGCCTCATCATATACCCTTACACTTGAGATTTGCTTGTCCTCCGTTTCCTCTGAACGAAGGCGGTCCCATTTTTACCTAGCTTATACTTCTCATATTTTTCTAGGAGGGCACTATAGTAAGGAGCACGCGCTAAGACATCAATGACGGGGCGTTCAAGGTGAAGTTCTTTGAATTCATCGTCAAGGTCTTGCGTAAGAGGTGTTTCAACTATGCTTTTGACCGGCTCTATAGTGGGTGTTTTATTTGATTGGTCCTTTTGGGGAACTTGGTTTTGTTTGAAACACGTGCTCGTTGATTTAACCGAGTAGTATTGTGGACACGAAGTGGGTGACGAAACTGAAGATATGGAATTAACGTTTAGTTTCGGATTCTTGACTGTGTCACTCGGGAGTGCTCCCATTTCTCGGTCATTGAGAACTTTCAACAATGCATCAATTCTAGTGGTCATCTCGCTTTGCTTTTGTTTGAAATCGGCTTCAAACTTAGATATGCGAGCTTCTTGAGATGCCATGAACTTTGACATCAATCCTTCAATATTGTCGGTACTACCATAGTTGTTAGAAGGATTGTTGTTGAACGTATGGTTGGATGGTGGACCGTTTGGTTGGTAACGATTAGGCGGATTGGAAGAATTGGTTTGATTTTGTTTCCACCTAAGGTTTGGGTGATTTTTCCAAGAGGGGTTGTATGAATCACCGTAAGTGTTTGGCTCGGGCTTGAAAGTGTACCACTTATCTCCCGCTTCGTCGGTACGCGTGGATACGTAGTCCGCAAAAGCTGTTCCGGGGAGTTCCACACAATCACGAGTGTCATGGGGACCACTACATAATTCGCATGAAGAAGTGATTTTGTTCACTTGACTTGAAGGCTTAGGAGCATCGTAAGATTTCATGAGAAACTTGACTTGGTCCTCAAGTTCCATGATCCTACGGTCGGGAGTGCTAGAATTGTTCGAAGGCAAAGATATTGCCTTGACCATTTTGTTCAAATCACGGGGATCATTCCAACTTTCGTTGTCATAGAGAGCAAGATCTTCTATGAGTTCCCATGATTGTTCCGCACTAAGATCACGTAGCTTACCACCGGCCGATTGGTCAATGGTTCGCCTCGTGGAGATGTCGATATGGTCATAAAAAATTTGGACTTGGAGCCAAAGATCTATGCCATGATGAGGGACTTTTTAGAGTAAGTCCTTGAAACGAGTCCATGCTTCATAAAGAGATTCATTTTGATGTTGTTGGAACATCAAGATGTCATTCCTAAGCTTAGTAGTTCTCCTCGGTGGGAAAAATTGAGCAAGGAAACGAGTGGTGAGATCATCCCATGTGGTGATGGATCCCGCGGGTAAACGCTCAAGCCATTGACTAGCTTGATCCCGTAGAGAGAATTGGAATAGGCGTAAACGGGTAGTCTCTCTAGTTGCAACACCTAGGTCTATGGAATCTACGATTTTGAGGAAGTCCTTAAGATGTTGGTTTGGATCTTCGGAACGAAGTCCATGGAATGCACATCCGCTTTGCACCAACCGGATGGTGTCGGATCGCAAGGGGGTCACATTGGCTCCGGTGAGCTCAATGGTGTTTCGGTAGCCTTGGTGGCTAGGTCGGGAATACTCTCCTAAGGTTCGGGGCCTAAGGGGTTCTAGTGGTGGGTTTTGTTGTGGTGGGATGACGGTTTCAAAGATGTTACCACCTTCCATGATGTCGGATGGTAAAGAGTTACGAACAAAGGCACGAAAAGATAAGATAGACTAAAGAAGACCTAAAAATAAAAAAATAAAATCTTACTAGAAAGGAATCTAGCAAGTAGACCTAATAAAAAGAAATCCTAACCTAGACAATAACTATTCCCCAGGCTGCGGCGCCAAAAACTTGATGCGTGGGAATCGCAACAGGCTTTACCTCTCGAGGGATCTCGAGAAGCTTACAACCCAACCAGGCAGTGTACCTAATCGTTGTAGTATAATATAGTGACAAGTACCGGGGGATTGATCGTTCAGTTTAGGAATAGTGTCGCTAGGATTAGAAAGCCTAAATACTAGTTCTGAAGATGATGGATGATTATTTTTGTGTTTTTATATTTTTTAGAAAACAATTAAAATCTCGGGTTTTGAAAGAGTGGGCAGAATTAGTTGCTAGTCAACTAACCCAAAACTAAGATGCAATCAAAATAAAATACTAAAAATGAAAATAAACTAATTTATACTAAGGTTGTGAGCAGTAATTGGAGAAAATGTGTTTACTTAGATTTCACTACTCCCTAGATATCTTTTACACGTTAATTACTTGTTATAATTGCATGGATGATGGATCGTATTCCTTAATACCATTCATGGGGTGGCATACATAACTCCCCAATTCTATGAGCTCTTATCTCCTCCTACACCATGCCCAGCACAACTATAGGGATTGTAAACAGTGGCTCATGCATTAAATACAACCAATAAAGACCTAGTACGCCTCGGTTCATGTTTCTTAAGACGTTCAAGCATGTTACCATTTGGAGATCTGCCAGTTTTCTTAAGCCTAACATATAAATTATTCATTCAAGACAAGAATAAACAAGTAATCAACACATAATCAATATCTAGGTTTCATTAGATCTAAGCAAACACAAAAGAGATCTAGCCTAGCATAATGGAATTGAGACAAGAACAAGATATAGACAACCAACACATAGACATATTGATTGAATTAGAAGAACACTTATCTCAATTACAATGCAAGGTATCAAGGGTTTGGAACCCTTGAAAACCTGTAAAAGTTGCACCAAATTCGTCTTTAGGGTTTCTCCAAAACTTCTCTTTTTTAAAAGTGAAAAACTAGAAAACTATATATAGGAAAATAGGGGTGACGGCGTCAAGACAAACAATGTGACGCCGTCACCTCGCCGCCAAATACTTCCTCGGACGGCCTTGATCTACTTCTGACGCCGTCAAGGCCTAGGCCGTCACACAAATTACTCTTGACGCCCTGTGTGTGACGCCGTCATCAACTACGGATTTTTATTCTTGAGGTTTGACGCCGTCAGGACATTACTCTTGACGCCGTCACCTACTGTTCCCAGCATGGAAAATTGAGACTTTGCCATTTTCTTTACTTTTATGCTCCAAAAACGTCCAAAATGGCTTCTTTTCCAGAATTCACTCTCCAAGTACCTAAAATCACAAAAGGAACGATTTAGGGCAATATTTGATCAAATAAATTCGGATTCGGGCTTAAATGACCCCCTAAAAACGGATCATTTTTCGCCTCATCACATATTCAAGATGAGGCGGCAAGTCCTTAAGTTCAACCTCAGGAAAGTCATCAGTTTTCTCAACATTTTTGACTTCCTCCTTATGAAGTTGTTGTGGTAGAACAGGAAGAGGAGAGGGATCTTCGTTTAACAATTTTTGAAGCACGAGAATATCCCTCTCGAGGTCGATCTCTTGGTTATCGACTCCATCGGGAATCGAGTCACTTTTGAGAAACGCCTCCATTTCTTCTAAGATGATGTCACTTCCCTCAAACGGAGTGAGGGAAGGAGAAGAATTGGCTATGATGGGATGAGAAGATTGAGTGAGGTTTTCACTCGAAGAATCATCAATGAAACCTAAAATCTCTTGGGCATACTCCTCAGTAGCAACATCGATGACATCAATTTGATTCACCGACTCACAATCATAATTGGAGGAGTATCTCGATGTTTGATTTAGGTTGAAGGTAATAGCTTCCGTCCCAACACGTAATGTGATCTCATGCTCGAATACATCGATAAGAGCGTGCCCAGTTCTAAGGAACCCCCTCCTAAGAATTAGAGGGACCCTTGAATCGGCATCAAAGTCAACAATCACAAAATCTGCCGGAAAATGGAACTTTCCCACTTTAACAAATACGTCCTCGGCAATGCCAATGGGACGAGAAATCGAACGATCGGCAAGCTCTAAAGTCATGCACGTGGGAGTGAGTTCGGGAAGAGAAAGTTTCTTCCACACAGAATATGGCATCAGGTTGATGCTAGCACCTAGATCGGCCAGGGCGAAGCAATCAACCATACCCGGGAAAGTACAAGGAATTAGAAATTTCCCGGGATCTCCAAGCTTTTCAGGAAGCTTTTTCAAAAGAACCGCAGAGCAGTTCTCATTCAAAGGAGTTCTTGCCATCTCAAATAATTTTTCTTTATTACTCAACAGATTTTTGATTGTCGATGCAAACTTGGGCATCAAGAGAATAGCATCCGCGAAGCTGATATCAAAATGCAAATCTTGGAAGATTTGGAAAAATTTATCCATTTGGTGATTAGCTTTTTCGCGGAGCTTTTGTTCACTGAGACGTGATGGATAGGGAATAGAAGTTTTGGATTTAGGGTTGTCCACTGGAGTTTCTGGTGGTTCAAAGACAACTCCAGGCTTACATCTGGTTTCAGGAATAACCTGAGGTTGGACATGTGCTGTACTTCGTGGGCTAGGAATTTGCACCTTGTCCTTTGTCACCTCAGGCTCACGATTCACTACCTTTGGAGGAGAGGAAGAAGAGGTAGTAGGAATCGCGGGTTCATCATATGAAGCACCACTTCGTGTTGTGATCGCCTTAGCATCGCCCCTCGGTTTAGCGATCGTGTTGCTCGGTAAAGTCGTACCTGAGCCCGAGGGTCGATCATTTAAAGACTTCTTGATGTCAGAAATCTGGCTGACCAGCAACTTGTTCAACTCTTCTTGGGACTTCATGAATTGCTTTAACAATTCATCAGATGAAGGCCCGGTTGGAACAATGGCTTGATTCGGATTAGGAATATTTGGAGCTCGATTGTTCGGGTTGGGGCCTTGATTGAAATTTCCTTGGTTTTGATGATGGAAATTCCCTTGATTCTGGTGATTGTTTCCATGAAAGTTCTCGGGGTTGAAATTACCCTGACCTTGGTTCCGATTAAAGTTTCCTTGATTCTGGAAACCTTGATTTTGGAAACCTTGGTTTTGATTTTGGAAACCGTGACCCTGATTGAAGTTACTTTGGTTTTGATAACCTTGGTTCACTCTATTTTGGTTTTGGCCACGGTTTTGGACATTTTGGTTTTGATTAAAACCGGGAGGTCCAGGATAATGGTGAGGACGATAGTTCGGGTCCATAGGAGGGCGGTATTGATTGCCTCCTTGATTTTGGGACCCGACAACAGCATTAGCTTCATATGGAGTACCATCGGTAGCTATGCAATTGTAGTAGGCATGCGGCCCACCACAAGTCACACAAACTTCCACTTTTTTAACCTCAGCAGGGGGAGGATGTTGTGGAAATGAAACTTTCCTTGTTTGGGCGAGAACCAAAGCTTGAATCGCTTCAGTGAGCTTGTCAATCTTAGCATCCGTGCTAGATTGACCCACAGAAGATGAAGTAGAAGGTCCCGCATTGATTTGAGAAACAATCGGTTTGCTTCGTATAGAGCGGACCTTAGACTTGTTTTCTATGATTTGCAAAGCTTCTTTGGTGGTTCTACTCAAAAAATTACCTCCCGCGGAGGCATTGAGAGAATCCTGGTCAGCTTGTCTCACGCCATTGTAAAAAGTATCGAGTTGCATCAACTCAGAGAAACCATGATGTGGACACTTGCGAAGTAATTCTTTGAAACAATCCCACGCTTCACCAAAAGATTCATCGTATTTTTGAGTGAACTTGGTGATTTCGTTCTTAAGACTCGTGGTCTTGGACGGTGGGAAGAATTCATTCACAAATTTTTTGACAAGATCTTCCCAAGTCTCAATAGATCGTGGAGGTTGTTTTTCAAGCCAAATCCGGGCTTGTCCCTCCAGGGAGAATGGGAAGAGAAGAAGTTTTATTGCTTCACAAGGGACATTTTTGTACTTGATGGTTGATGTGATTTTATTGAACCATCGAATATGAGCATGAGGATCGTCCCTCTCAAAACCGTAGAATTGGCTTGAGGTTACAAGATTGAGTAACCCGGTTTTGAGCTCAAAATTATCAGCCACGATGGCTGGGACAACAATGGCATCTCCGTAACCCTCGATGGGTGCTTGGAGAAGTTCACACATGGGACGGTCTTCCGCCATGGTGACAGTGGGTGTGGCAACAGTACGGATCTCAGATCCGACTGTTGGTGCTGAACGTCGACGAGGTCTTCTAGGTTTCCGAACAAGCTCACGTAATGGGCTCGTGGACCTTGAAGAACGAGTGCGCATGCACTAGAGATAAAAACCAATCAAAACAAAAATCGAGGCAAATCAACAGTGAACTTAAACCAATAATCGCAAGTAAGTGGCTTCTTTAAGAAAGGTACACCACCTACAGGGATACAAAGGCAAGTTTTTATCTTTCGTTTGGGAACTTATTATGTTCACACCCCCAGTTGGTAGGAGTTATGTCTTGGTTTGCGACGGTTGGTTTTGTGTTTTGTGTATGGGTTTAAAAACTTTTGGAAAATGTTTTTGGTATCGTTTCGTTTACCAAAATCGTTTCTCTTTAAGAATCACCTTAAAAGAAAACCGATTCAGAAAACATTACGATCTGTTTTGTTGTTTTTAAATTTTTTTTTTGTGTTTTAACACTTTAGGAAAAGTGTTAATTACTTTTTTTTTTCTTTTTTTTTTTTTTTTTTATGTTTTGATTATGAAAATATACACAAGTGGTGGTATTTGTAAAGTGAGTGAGGTGAGATAACACTAATCTCAAATAACGCTATAGAAACGCGCACACTTCCCCGGCAGCGGCGCCAAAAATTGATTGACGCTAAACCACCAACTTATATTGACCAAGGAATGGTCAATAAAGTCAAATAGCCTAGATCAATGCTCCGGGTAATATAAGGTATCACCGGGTCGTTAAGTCCCGTTGAAGTGTGAATTGTAACTTTAGCGTATTCATGATCGGGTGATTATTCACAGAAAAGGGTTATGATCAGAATTATTTGGAAATTATTAACAAATATAGCTTAGGAAAGCTATGTGATTGATTACGGGAATTTGGATTACAAGGATTTGAGCTAAAACCTAAAAACGTACGTTTTAATTAAAAACGTACACAGACGAACAAATTGAAAAGTACAACTGATGGACTGGAAAGGTTACAAGTGTAAAATTATTATTTTTACAATCCTATTAATTAAAGAAAATTTTAAGAAAATTAAAAACTATTTTTACACTATTTAATTATTTATTATTAATTAATTACTAATTATCTATTTATTACTAATTTAATTAATTAGAATTATTACAAATACTAAAGAGACTTAGAAAATTAAGAAAAATTTTACAAATCTAATTAACCATCATAGGAATCCTAAAAAATTATAAAAAAGTTTATTTTATGTATTTTTAAACTAATTTACTAATTATTAATCTAATTACTTATTAATTTCTAATTAAACTAATTATATTATAAAAAATAGAAAATGAGTAATATAAATTCTAGAAAAATTTGTAAAAATGTTTTAACTTAAATAAAAGCTAGAAAAATTATAAAAACTAGGTTATACTTTATAAAATCTAATTATGCTATTTAATTACTTAATATTAATTAAAACTAAATTAAACTAAAATTAATTATAAAAACCACTAAAAGACAAAATAAAAATCTGGAAAAATTTGTAAAATTACTTTAACCTAAAAGAGAATTTCTAAAATTATCAAAATGATATATTGCTTATAAATAAGCTAAAAAGAAAATTAAAATGATAAATCCTATTAAATAGAAGCTATCACTAATATTAAATTTGATTTTTTTGGTTTTTTTCTTTTTCCAAACTTAATATACACTAAAATCAAAGACTTTTAATAAAAGCACTTTTCACACAATCCAGAAATAAGCACTTTGAGTGCTTATTTATCCACTCAGTTGACTTTTGTTGACTGAGGGTGGAATTAAGCTCAAATGAAGAGTGTGGGGTCCACAATGATAACTTTTGGTTTCTCCGAGTTAGTAGAACCTGAATAAGCAAGAATGAGCCAAATAAGTGGCTTCAATAAGCCACAAATCACAAATAAGCTGTTTGCTCAATTGGTTTCTGAGACAGATTGGGGACAAGCTTTGGGTGCAAAATTAAGTGGGGTCCACTGGTCTTAAGGTCAAATAAGTGGTCAACCTTTAATCCCTGGTAGGAGGGGGGTTGAATGGTGCCAAGTAGGAGGTGTGGGACCCACTGGGTCAGTCACAAACCACCAATAAAGTCGGGTGGGTGAAACAAGTCTGCTGAGACAGGGCAAGGTCTTTGCCCTGCAGTCAACTTCAAGGGGTGTTTTGTCCCTTAGAAAAGATCACAAAAATATAACAATTGTGAAAATCCAAAGTTCAGCTGGTAGTGTAAACACACAACAAGTTTCAAGTCTTGAATCAAAACACAAAAATCAATTTAATTCATGTCATTTTGGCAAAAATCAGAGTTTGAGCTTTTTGACTTTTTAGAGAAACTTGAAATTTGACTTTTGGGAACTTTGATTGCTGATTTACTGACTTAAAATGTTATGAATAGCTGTATAAAAGTTACTTAAGTAAACAAAACACCTTGTGAAATGGAGTGATGAATTTTGCACTTCAAAACTCACCACAGTTGACTGTGGTGAGTATTACCTTGTGATTTTGACTTTGGGTGAGTTTGAGACTCAGAATGTGGTCAATTAGACTCTAACACAACCCAAACAACTAAAAGAAACACAGAGATGCACAATTATACAAGTGGAACCATGTAAACAACCTACAACCAAACACCCCTTTAACAGATGTTTATGAAGAGATCTTGGTTCAAACAAACATGAAACACAACCAATTGATCACAATTAATTTAGTAAGTAATATTTAACTAAGAAAAGCACAAACTAACTACTGAAACTACTTGTTACTTTAGAAAATGAAAATTGTGCTTACAAAACCTTCCAAGCTTGGCTGCCAAGAACTAAGGAACCACAAACACCAAACCTATGTGACTTCCATAAGTCTCTAACCCATGTCCATCCCAGATTTACCATGCTCCATGCTTATCTCCCATTCTTTCACCACTTTTATTTATTTTTGATTTTTTTTCTTGATTATTTTTAATATTTATAAAAACTGAATTAGGGATGTTCACACAAGCTTATAAAGCTTATAAAATCTTGTTTCTGAGTTTACTTAAGCTTATGAATTACTTGTACTCACAATAGAAGCCTTAACTAGAACTTGAGAATTTGAAATGAAACTTGAAAAGTGAAACTGGGAATCAAACTTTAAAACATACTTTCATTGATAATAAAAGTTACAATACATGGAAAATAAACATAAAAAACTTAAAAACTCAAAAATTACACACTACAATAGCTCACATGAGCTTAATATATAATACGAGGCAAAAACTATGACCTAAGTCCTCCACATGGGTTCTTTTTGAAATCTGATGGTCCCAAGGTCATTGTGATGACTTCTTGACCAAATCCTCACCATTGAATTGCTTCCAAATCAATCTAAACCCTTGATTAGAAAATTGGCGCCAAAATGGGTACGGGGCAATTTTTAGTGGTACTGGTGGGTGTTTGGTGTTAGAATTTATTGTGGTGGGTTTGTTAGGTGTGGGTATTAATTGTGGGGGAGATTTGGTGAAAAAGGTGAGGAGGGGGGATGATTTTCTCCCTGGTTTTGCGCTTCTGTGTTGGGGAAGAAGATGGGTCAAAGGTCGTTTGACCTTGTTTGACCGTTTGACCCTGGGTGGTTTATTAGCAAAAGGAAAAATGGGCTAAGGGTTGGGCCTGAGGTGGACTGGGCAATGGGATGGGTTGGTATTTGGTTTTGGTTTAATAACAAAGGGGTCCGGTTGGTTTGTTTAGTTACAAGGACCAATTTTGTAATTTTTGGAAAAGATGAGGGGCTGAAATGGTAATTTCTCGAAAGTAACCATAAGGACCAATGTTTCCAACCAATCATACAAGGACCAAATTTGCCAATTTTCCATTTTTCAAAATTTCAAAACTTCCCAGGGACCTATTTTGCCATTTTTAGATTTTCAGGGACTAAACTTGTAATTTTGGAAAACTTGATACCCAAGTGTAATTTTTATGATTATTTGACTTTTAAAACCTTGGGTTGACTTTTTCCTTTCAAAATAAATGCATAGGGACTAAAGTTGACAAGTTTTGAAACTTGGGGGACTGAAACTGTCAATACTGCAAACTTTGTACGTTTTTTCTTTGTTTTTGCACATTTTGCATTTAAAACACATAAAACACAATCCCTGGGATAATTTAAGTATTTTGATATCTTTTTGATTGTTTTTGTGCGTTTTGGCAGTTTAAATATATCAAAAACTATGAGTGTTTGAGCACTCATCGCACATCTACCATTAAACAAAACAAACTCAAGCGAAAGTGCATATCTAAAGTATCATCTTTTTACCCTCCCCTTACACTTAAGATGAACATTATTAGGTCACCATTTCTACAACATAATCACATAAGAATTCTAGAGAGAGAAAGAGAGTTTAGAGAGAGAGTGGAAGGAACACCTAATACCAATATGAGACAATTAAACTTACTAGTGAACCAACCAACCTCAAAATGAGGTTATACATAGGTATTTATAGATAAGGATTAGGGCTTCACTAAACTTAGACAATATGACATACTTAGCCCTTGAACTTTATCCAAACCTATAAACCAAGCTTAAAGCTTACAAAATATATAAAACAACATATGTTATAATTAAGTAATGCAACCTATACCAAAACTCAATGACCGACACTTGAAATAATAAAGTCTATTCCCAACAATCTCCCCCTAAGGGTCGGTCATCAAAGGTTGCGTGACGTCGTCATCTTCAAAAACTTTTAACTTTGTAGTCGACGTCCTCAAAAATGGTTAGAATAATCTATCATCGTTCTTAGTACTTATGTTCTTTGTTGATGTGATGGTGAATAAGTTATGATGTTGTCTGCCGTTCGTCACTCCTGCGTCTGAGGTGGTTATCCGCCATTCCAACATACTCATACATCTTTTGACTTTTATGAACAAGAAGCTCCTTGTCATGCATTGAGATCTTTGTCATTATTCTTTGTAGATTCTTCTTATTGGTGTAGAATCTTTCTTTGACCTTTGTGTCGTTAAGATCTTTGGGGGAGCTTTCTTTGACTTCAAGATGTATGTATGAGCATGTTGGAATCTACAATCATGGAAATGAGGTACCTGCGAGTAAACAGTTAGCAATAAAACATCCGGTACTTACGGATAAGGAATTAGAGCTCATCAACAGCATAGTGTGAAGACTCCTTCTAATCCTTATCCAGGCCGTTCCCATATCAGATACTCCCGAAGGAGCTTACGAGACCTACTAGGTAGCTCAATGACTAGGTGAGTCGCTGGGGATCACTCCACGACTGTAGACCGAGATGGAACCACCGCAAACACTAAGCGTAACCCTTGTGAGGTTACCGAAGTGACCTGTCAAGACTGAAAGAAGATGACCCTGACAGGAGTTTCCGTTCAATCTTTGAGAAATACTTACGCACTTCTCTCATAAACGTTCTTGGCAGATTGCTTAGATCTGCGAAGGACTCGATAGTTTACAACTGATGCCCATTGATGTAGAACACCAGATGTAGAAATACTAAGTGTTCCTAGGAGATCTTTGATGTATCTCGTGGCTCTAGACTCAATAAGTGCACACCTAGGTTTCCTATGCGGAGACTGGGGATGTCCTGATTCAATATCAACCGTCTCTAAGAGATGGGTCGATAGGTAACGTGGGTTCCCCGTGAGAATGAAACAAGTCCTTTTAAGAGAACTTGAGTGGTTCAGAAGGTTTAGTGCATTGCGTCACTGGGTCCATGACGACTTAATCTTCAATACCGGTGTTGCCTTAGCAACAACCAGTAGCATATGAATTGAACCCGGTGTCTGCCCTAAGGTTGAACATATGGAGGGCTATTTCTTTTCACCCTTTTCATTACTTTTCTTTTTCATTCTTCAACCCCTTCTTTCTCCTTTTCATTCTTTACTCCTTTTTTCGTATCATACCTAAGGACTTCTAGTTCTAACTATTGGTGATGTCCTTGGGTAGATCCCTCCGGCTTAGGCGGATCATAGGACGGTTATTTCCTAACCTTAGTCACCTTATAACTCCATGACTATCCTATAATTGCCATTGAAACCTTTGAAAATCTCTCAGAGTGTTTGTGATAATCAAATATTTTGGTTAACACTTTGAGAGTTTTGTGTACACTTTTGAAGGGCTCCCCCTGCACATGTGCTCATAAGTATTAAATAAATTTGCACATGCGGGAGGAGCAAGCACTTTTGAATTGATCCACTTTCCATGAACAAGACCGATTCGAGACACGCTTACATCACTAGTTAGACTAGCTTGAAGTTATTACCCGGCCTGGTCAAGTCCATAGAAAGTTTCTCGAGACGGTACATTTCTACTAAGACTAATCCTTTTCGAGACACGCTTACGTGGTTAGTTAAAGAGGTACATTGTCAGCTTTTAGGTGACAACTAGCTCTAGTAACTAACTTGATGTTATTACCCGTCGAGGATAAGTCTTTTCGATGTTACTAACTTGTATTATCTCGTCAATTCCTGGGTGAATCTGAGTCTAGCTCGCATGAGATTTGACATTTCAGCAACTATTCACTTTCATATTTTAATCACTTTCCTTTTCTCCCCCTCAAAAATGGCATATAAGATGTTGTTTTTGACAAACATTTGATTAAAATATGCTTTTTGAGTCTTATGGGGAGATTTCAACAAGAACTTTTGTGTTTCGAAACGATGAGTATTACAAGTGCTCCCCCTCAACAAGTGAATACTCATTGAGGTGAAATACTTGTCTTTTGAGCAGAATTGTGAAAATCACAAAATGTTTGAGTAATTCTACTCAAAAGTAAGAAGCCTTCGCTCCTTATATAAGGATTGAGGCACTGAAGCGTACCTCAGGGTCCTTTAAATACAAGCACGGGTTGTACACTGTTATGTGTGCACAAACCATAGTAATGAATGAAGAAAAAATAATGATGAAACCAAGTTATTAATGTTATACCAATTTGATCACATTCGAGGAGTGTCAGGATGGCGGTAAGTGAGTATATCAGGAATCGGTTCCCTTGCTCCAATCAAGCTCTCCAACCTGCGTATCTGCTCCCTGAACCTAAGCTTTTGATCAATCCTAGCCAAGAACTTAACTGCTTCTTTCACATCTCTTTTATTCCATCCCACGTTAATCCCACTATTGTGTTCCTTGATCTTTTCATTCAGCTTAATTCTGACAAATCTGAGAGTCTGATCCCCGAATTTATGAACCTCTTCGTATTTCATGAAACGGTAACTATCATTGTGCGGGTAAACTACTCCAAAAGGTTTGTTGTTGAAGATGAAAGGTCTTAAGCGAATGTTAGGAGGATATGTTTGTGGAGCAGTAAAGTTGAGAGACTTTTGATAACTTTCGACCCCAAGTTGTGCATCTTCGACTCTTGCTTTGATAATGGTTTGACGCATGAAGAGCAGAATAGAGTTGATGACGTCATACTGAAGGCTACCAGACAGGTTTTGGAGTTTTCCTTGAACCTTGAGCAAGTATATGTCAGCGATGTCATTGAGGTTCAAGCGATGATAGTCAGCTTCACTGAATGCGTAAATTTGATCATCACTTCGACGGACCTCAATTTTATCAAGAACGTTATATCCATATCTCTTTTCGGTGTTCGGGACAGCAGTGATGGCAAGAATGCGACGATTCGAAAAGACTCTGTGTTTGGATCGGAAAGTCAGCTTGTATTTGTAAAACCATTTACGCATCTCTGGCCATGGGAGAGTGCATAATGCAGCTTCATGATTGTATTTGGCGATAGAGGTGGAATGCAAGCCTCTCATTTGATCTTCAAGTGTTTCCAGAGGATATGAGGCGGCCCTGAATTTGATGAGAGATGTTGCATAACGGTGATTCGGATCTGTGTTCCCATGGATAAGATAGAGAAGATCTTTGTTGAAGAAGTACTGCTTAGGGAGCTTCGGATCACTTGGAGGACCAACCAGAGGTAATGGTTGTGAGAAGTCTTGATACTGGAATTCGTCAACGAGAGGTTCCGTGCCATGATAGAGTTTATCCCAAGACGGTCTCCTTTCCCAAGTTATGTTTTCTGACAACGCTCTTGCGACCTCCTCCACATTGTATTCAAACTCCAGTTCAGATGTAGTGCATGTCTTGAACTCTGTGAACCCTGCTTTGCGAATCTTGACTAAATCGGATAGCTGAAGTCTTTGTGTCTGCATCACCTTTTTAATTCTTTTAGTGAAGCCTATGATTGATCCTTCAGTCATTTCTTCAGCTTCAGGGTCATCAGGGTAAGCATCAACCATTTCATCAAACCAGTTAAAGGAAGGAGCATCAGGGTTAATCCACTCAGGAGCAGGAATTAACTGAGCATCCTTGGGTGGTTCCGTAATGGTTTCGGTGATCTGCGGAGGGATTTCGTCCATATAGACATCAGCATCTTCAGTTGATTGTGAGGGGTTAGGATCCGCAGTAGATTGTGGAGGGTTTGGATCAGTAGGAACATTAGCGGTTGTGGTTTTGGTAGGAGCACTGGAGGTGGAACCGGACACTTTCTTCCTCTTGTCAGGTTGTGGCTGATCGTCAGGGTCGGAATCATCATGTCGACGCTTAGTAGTCCTTTTGCAGGATTCGCTTTTCTTTTCCGCATTCTTGATGGACTTGATAAGTGCCTTGCGTAGATCATTTTCTTCTGGATCATTCACAATAGCTTCCGGTAATTTACCTTTGAGATCGCTTATGGAAGGTTTTGAAGGTACGGTCTGAACAGTGATTGGTGTAGATTGAAACCTGTTAGACACGAGCTCTTTAAGATTCCTATTGACGTAATGTCTCACAGCAGATGGGAGTTCCTTCTGAACATACTTCTTAACTTCCCCAGGTAGCCTCTGTTTTACCTGCTCCTCAACTGCTTCATCAACTTTATAAGTTTTGAACGATTCAATCTCAATCTTTTGCTCATTAACTTGTGACTGGAGTGCGTTGTATTGATCACGCAGTGATTTCAACAGGCTTGAGTGAACCACCGTTGTGTTAGGGATTTGCTGTGGATGACTTTGGGGTTGTGATAAAGGTTGTTGTTGTGGTTGTACTATTGGTTGTCCTTCATCAACTCCTACAGTGTCAATAGGGGTATCTTGACTGGTTTCAAGTAACTCATCCTTTTTCTCACCATCTGACTCCTCATCATTTACTTCTTCTTCATCATTTACTTCTTCTTCATTTTCCGATTTGTCTTCCTCATCGCTACTCCCTTCATTCTCGGATTCCTCATTGTCTTTGTCTTGTGAAGCCTCAACTACACATTTAGATTCAGCCGGTTTGTCAGGCGATTCGGTTTGTTCAGAACTTGATGACTCAGCTTCATCTCCAGAGTCATCATCAGTTGCATCTTCAGATTCATCATCAGCTTGTTCAGAAGATGATTCGGCTTGTGAATGTGTTTCTTCTGATGTTTGATCTTTCTCAGATTCTTCTGGAGTTGGGATTACTGGCTCTTGAGTTCCAGAACCTTCACCTTTCTTGGTGACTTTAGCAATTCTTTCCTCTTCAGAATCTTTGCTTTGTCTTAGTGTGAGTTGCAGCTGTTCATCTTCTTCTGATTCAGACATTGGTGAGGTAACTGATTCATCTATAGTTACAATTGCTTTACCTTTATCTGCCTTCTTGCTTGAAATCTTAGTGTGTTTATCAGCTTCTGGTTCAAGTTGAGCATCTCCTTCATCATCAGTAGGTTCATTTCGAAGAGTAGTTACTTTCTTCTTAAGCTCTCTTGTCACCCTTTTGGATCTTGATTTTGGAATGGTCTTAACTTGAGAGGCTGTAGAAGTTGTTTTTGTAGAAGTTGACTTTTTAGAAGTTCTCTTTCTCTTCGTCTGAGTCAAACCCACTTTACCTATTATCTGAGCTTCATCATACCAAGTGTATACCTCAGATTTACGAACATCATCAGGTATAAGACTATCGGGAATTCTCATTCCTTGTACTTGTGTGTTAGTCTTCTGAATCCTGGTTTTCGAGTATGTATGATCCATAGACGGGGTGTGAATCTTGTCTTCTGATCGAACATCAATATCTGGGTGTTTCTTCATGAAGTGAGCAATGAGGCACTTGGTAAATCTGAAGAATGGGATTCTCGAGGTAGATGATTTGAGAAACTGTCTTGCATGATTAACCATGTCTATCCAGATTAATTGAGCATAGTCTAACTGAACTTGTTTGACAACCCCCCAGAAGATCTGCATTGTTTCAAGAGTAGGATGCTCATGACCGGTTTCTCTCCCCGTTAAACTGTTGGCAAGAATAGAGTAAAGCGTGAGCCAGGGTTGTGGAATGTATTTCCTGTCAACGTGGGATATGTTTCTTAGCTTGATATTTGATTCATCGTACTGAAGTTCCCGAAGAAGTTTGATAACATCGGATAATGACGGCATGTGAGGGAATTTTTTGAGATTCGGCAAACCGAGAACAGTACGGAGGGTTTGTACATCGAACATAACCAGTTTGTGATCAAGATGGACCCCCAGTGACTTTTCATCTTTGCTGATTTCAATACTTTCCCAGAACTGTGTCAAGTATACCTCAGGTACTTCAGTAGTGATGGTGAGGAGGTTGTGAATGAAGTGTCTTTTAAGGATTTCCGGAATGATAAAACAAGTATCATGACATGTGATTGAGTCAAGATCTATTCTGTGATTTGTCTTAGCAATAACTCTTTCATCTCCTTGAATCAATTCATGTCTTGGTGTAGATTTCTTTGCCATAATGAGACCTGAAATGATTCATAGACCAACAAAGATCACAAGGTGATTAGCTTGTTAGTGTTAGATAAACGAGTAATATCCGAAAACAATCGCTTAAGATAAAGTCACAGATTCAACTCATGATAATTCTACCAAGAGACATACACAAACCTCATTAGAATCAATCACAATACTAAGATAAACATGAAACTCGATCATTTTACATTGACGAAAAATGACTTGACAAAATTAAGAAAAATTTCGGCAGCATTTCTTTTCATAAATGTAGAAAAATTAGAACCCATACTCGATGGTTCCTTTATGAAACTCCTGACTCGGAGTGAAATAAGTATACATTTGAAATATATTTTATACTTGGAAAAATTTTACTTCAAACTCGATATGCACAAGGGTTCTCAAACTCGATATAGACTTAATTCACAAACTCGATAACAATGTTGATGCTCAAACTCGATAGAAAACAAATGGTCTCAAACTCGATATGCAGTAGGATCTCAAACTCGATATGCAGTAGGATCTCAAACTCGATAAGTTCATGGGTCTTAAACTCGATAACCATTTTAGTCTCAAACTCGATAACCATTTGAGTTTCAAACTCGATAACTATTAGATACTCAAACTCGATAAATGACTAGCTCTCTCAAACTCGATACACAGGTTTATTTCACACTTGATAACAATTAGTTTCTCAAACTCGATAACCTCTAAGTGTTCCAAACTCGATAACAAACAAGATGTTTCAAACTCGAAATCCACACATATCTCAAACTCGATAACAATTATATGCTTAAACTCGAAAAAAAACTGTTTTAGTCTCAAACTCGATAGACACCAAGATTCTTCCATAACACAAAATCCATCTTATGTTGCAAACTCGATAGTCCATAATACCTAACTCGATAATCTCTTATCAAAACACACAACAAGCAGTACCATGATTAAAGAAAAAAAACAACCTAAACACAACCAATCAAACACGCTCAGATTAAAAAAAATTGGCTTATGAAACCTAAACAAACACCTAAGGATCTCTAATTGAGGTAACTACAATTATAACCAAGTTGGGGATAGTTTCAATTAGCCATGCCGCAATTGACTATAACCATTAATTAACCTAAATCTCAGCATGCTAAAAACACCCAAATCGAATTACACACGAACCCTAGACCCTCGAATGGACACAGATAAACATTTAAGAGCAAGTAGAGAATAAGTAAATTGTGAAAGAAACTCACAATCAATAACACAACCTTTAAGAAAAGTTTCTTGAATTCTTGGAAAAAAAACACTTATGGTTTTGGTTTTATGTTTGGGCGCGTTCGGTGTTCTTCAGGGAATGAATAAGAAAAATTTAAACCGTATTAAGAAAACTTATACTTAAAAGTTTAGGATAATGTCACTTTTGGCCCTCCTACTTGTAAACTCTTATAAGTTGTTAAACTTAACACATTCAGTCCCTTAACTTTTAATAAAAAATAAACCGTAACGAGAATAAAGGATGTGGCCTCCTCTTGAACCAAACATAAGAAGTAATTTTGAAAAATCTTTTAACAAGCAATGGTTCAAGAGGATTCGAGATTGAACGAAAATAGTGATGAGGAAAAAAAAATTAAGAAGTAACGGAAAAATAAAGAAGTAAACAAATAAATCTTTTCTCCCCCTCAAGATATGCATGTAATAATGATTGTTTCAGAAAAACGTTGTTAACATGCATGTCTTGAACAAGGGATTTTTTTTTTTTTTTTTTTTTTATGAAAGAAAAAAAAAATATATTTTACAAAGATAGTTTGATGTTTGACGATTATGTATGTTTTAAAAACTTTTCAAGATCAGTTGGAGTCAAACATCGCATACCAATTTGGTGAACTAAACTCGCAAACCTTGATGGTGCTAAAGATTTGGTAAGTAAGTCCGCCAATTGGTACTCAGTTCCAACAAAATAAAGCTCAACTGTACCCCTTTCCACATGCTCTTTGATGAAATGATAACGGAGATCGATGTGTTTGGATTTGCAATGATGCACAGTGTTGCAGGAGATAGCAATTGCACTCTTTGAATCA
Source organism: Artemisia argyi (assembly GCA_030686995.1). NCBI lineage: Eukaryota > Viridiplantae > Streptophyta > Magnoliopsida > Asterales > Asteraceae > Artemisia > Artemisia argyi. Next base: position 11,471,191 of record CM060685.1, read on the forward strand.
CAGTAGATAGGAATCTTGTTGAATAGGTAGCCATAATCTTTAAGTTGTGATCTCATCCAAATGACTTGAGCACAACAAGCCGACATGGCTACGTATTCAGATTCTGTAGATGACAAAGACATGCAGTCCTGCTTCTTAGATTGCCATGACACAAGTTTGTCTCCAAGAAACTGTAATCCACTAGATGTACTTTTGCGTGTGTCTAAACATCCTGCATGATCAGCGTCTGAAAAAGCAATTAGTTCAAAACCAGAATCCTTCGGATACCAGATTCCCAAGTTAATGGTTCCCTTTACGTATCGAAGGATTCTTTTGACCTCATTGAGGTGTTTTTCAGTTGGTCTTGACTGATAACGTGAGCACATGAAGACAGCAAAAACTATATCAGGTCTACTAGCTGTGAGATACATGAGGGACCCAATCATACTTCGGTATTTGGTGGGGTCAACAGGAGTCCCATGTAAATCAGCATCTAGCTTTGTGGTATAGCCCATAGGTGTATTATAGGTATCACAAGTCATCATTCCATGTTTCTTTAAAATTTCAAGAGCATATTTGGACTGATGTACAAAAATTCCACGGGGTGATTGATGAACTTGTAGTCCTAAAAAGAACGTAAGTTCACCCATCATGGACATTTCAAAATTATTTTTCATTAATTTTGCAAAATCATTTGAATAACTTCGTTTTGTTGACGCAAAAATGATGTCATCGACATATATTTGAACAACAAGTAAGTCCTCCCCGTAGGTTTTTGTAAATAGTGTGGGATCCACCGATCCTTTAAAAAATTTATTGGCCAGTAAGAAAGTGGACAGTTTGTCATACCACGCCCGGGGAGCTTGCTTGAGTCCGTAGAGAGCCTTTTTGAGTC